>OX438975.1:16382834-17018809 GCA_949316085.1 Hypercompe scribonia
TTGCATTTCTCTCTGCTCATTTGTGTTCTTAAAAACACAAATGACGTAAGGTCATACAAAGTCGTGCTCACAATATTTTTACAGCATAGGGTAAAGTTCAAAGGCGCTACCAGTTGTATTATCATCCATCGATAGAAAAAAAATAAAAAAAGAATCTCAACGATTTCGCTATTTAAATACGTTAGCCTACAAATGTATGAATTAAAACAAATAGGATTATTAATATGATTACTGGTGATCGCCTGACAGTCTAATTTAAATAAAATGAATATCTTGAATATCTTGTTTGTCAAATTGAATATCTTGTGTTATTGCATTGCAGATCAAAATTGTTACTGGACGTTTATAGTTTTAGTAGTTGTTTTTATCTTTTACAATTGTTTTTAATTTTATGCCACAATTTCCAAATTTAAACATAGATTGTTAAGAATATCAACAGATACCTGTAACTGTACACAGTATATATATTACATTAAACAAATATATACCAGAAACAAAACTTTTTTTTATATATACTTTTATTGTCTGCCTCTAGCTGAGCAATCAAAACTATTGACCAATCAAAATAATTTTGTTACAATAGATGTTCTAGATTGACTGTAAATCAATAAAGATATAAACACTTAAAAATGATTGTTTGCAGTCGGTTTATCTACTAGACATCACAAATATATATTTAAAATAATTGTAACATCTACTGACCTACCTTTGTCTATGTGGGAGTTATTGTTATCAGATCCAGACAGGTCTTTAGTCTATTGCGAACATAGTTATTCAATGACATAAGAATACTACAATCATTATTGCATGACAGAAATGTGCAAAAAAACAACACAATAAAATATGTTAACTCAAAGAAGTATAAAATCAATTGATAATAGGAACAACAATACATTATGTACATCTTCATTAACAGTTTTTAGTCTAGGTAGTAGAGCCACACTGATTTCAGCACGAACGGACCGGCTCAACCGGGGTAGTACCACCCTTCCACAGAAGACCAACCTCAAGCGACAGCATCCGTGCTGTCGTGTTTCGTTGGCGAGTGCGAGACCGGAGGTCCATTGATGCAGGGGTGACAGTTATCGTGATAACTCTGCCACGATGACTGTCATGCCTTTTACGTTTCCAAGCGGGGAAAAAGCATCTCAATAGGCCGCCGTAGTGTGTGTCACCACACTGCATTGTATGCATTTGTAATGAGTATGGTGACCACAACTCTTGGATCCTATTCATGCTTTCCATCAGGCAGAGTCACTTTAGCAGGCTCTTAATATTTTTAAAGATTCGTCCCTAGCAAGAAGGTTTGTAAGGTTTGTTTCAAGCTTATCCTTTCTTTGTCCTGCATCACTTTCTGCGTAGTTCGCTCCTTTACTCGACTCTTACTATACACACAGGTGAATACGACAATACTTCGTATTCTTAATCCGCCACCATACGAAGAATACATCGTACCTACTCTTAATATCTCTATTATAATTACGGAAATCTAATATATTTTAAACATACCTCGATGTAAAAATTTTACAAGAAAGTAACAGTACTTGCCTTGATAATGATTTCTCACCCGAGTAAGCATTGCGTATGTAACATTATGTATGTTATCAAAATTCTTGATCTTATTGCATTGTGTATAATATAAAAGAACATTATACAAATGAAATAAAATAGAATTGAGTTTAGAGTTTAAAACGTTAAAAAGTTTTTGATTTGAGTTTAAATTGTATTAAATTTTAACACGGCAAATGAATCGATGCTAATCACTTCTTTTATTAAAACCAAGTTACAAAAATTTGAACCTATACAAAAACAAATACTCAGGGAACCCAAAATAAAATTTAACTTGTGTTATGGGTACCAAATCAAAAACTAGAATCAGAGATTTATTTTAAGCCATTCTATATTATTTTAAAACATTTTAAAATCTGTAGCATGGGTAACACGGGTTTCAGTCAAAATGAGCTACGGCTATTAACTATTTAGCAGAACATTTATATGTTTATAAAGGTACTTAAAGTCAATAGTTTATCAAGATTTAACTATACACTATTACTTATTAAATTTTCAGATTACTATATTTAGATTCATTTAGTAGATCAATTTCAATTGTCTGCTCATTCATTTAGATTCACACTCAAATATTTTATGCAGTCTTGATTCTTTTATGTTCATGGACCGTATATGTTTTTTTAAGAAATTTAACAACTAAATTTATTTATTACCAAGCATTCTAGAAAACCCTTACAGAAATTTTATTTTGCAGTAGGAAATAAGGGACGGGTCATGCACTGAATCGAAACGATAATAATTGGAATGCATCGCGTGTCCCTTTTTTTATCCATAAATAGTAATAGAAAAGACGCTAAGAGAGGTAGAAATCGTTTATATCCAATAAATAACAATATAAAAAGGTTTTAGGATAAGAAATGGCTTATTGGTGCAGTAATTACCGATGCTTATTGCACCAAAGTCAAATACTTGTGTAATATTCCTGTTCATTTATTCAGTATCTCGATATAATTTATCTACATATTATAATTTTATTTGGAAGCTTGCTACAAGTTTTTGCTATTAATATATGAATAGGTATCATCAGGGGTTGCGGGCTCCCTACACAGACTTTTGCTGAGTTTAGGAAGTTCGCCGTCTCTACTGGTGACGTGGTGTTATGATTCAAGGCCCTCTACGGAACGCCGGTATGAGGCAAGCTCCTATCCTCCTTCTTCCGCTGCCGCTTAACGAAGTGCATCGGATAACGGCTATTTGGATCATACGAGGATATCGCACCATCTCGTTGGAGGTGGCAACAGTCCTGGCACGTTTTCCGTCATTATCCTGGTGGATATGGATGCAAGGATCTATGACCAGACTCGCTCTATCCGCCGGCACACTCGAAGCTTAGATAGTGAGGCAGGGTGTCAGAAGTCGCGTCACATACCAACTGACGAAGATAGTCACCAGGCTTGGTTGCACCAGGGAGTATCTGAATAAGATCAGACGCGCAGAAACGGCAGGCACAATGCAACCACCGCGCAGCGGACTGGGAATCCACCCAGCAGACGCTATAGGACTGCTTCGTATGGGTGTCGGCCCTCCCTCGGATGGACCGAACGAAACTTCTCTCCGCCAGCAATCGCTGCCGTCATGCTGCTGGGGCGCAGTGGTCTCTTTTTGTAAAGCTTTAACGCTCCAAAACCCGAGACTAGACCGATAGGCCTTTGTGATTTCCTCCTAGGAGAGGTATGTCTAGGTACGGTGTCGATCCTGGTGGAGACCTGAAATATAGAGGGATCCTCCTGAGTAGGGAGAGTAGGGCGCCTGAGACCGGCTGTCGGGGTGGGTTTTAGTAGAAACTCAACATACTCCTGGCTCCTGCATCCCCGAGGAGCCGGAGACCTGAAGGGATTTTTCATCCCTTAAACAAAAAAAAGGTATAATCAGAGGCCTGTGTGCTTATTTGCTGCAAATCTAAAATTGAATGTAAATCAACTTTTACGGCCTAAAACGTAACTAATTTGGTATTCAAACGTATTACAGTATTATAATTCACTAACTTTGGCCAGCGGCTTCGCTCGCGTTAAAAAGTATTATTATTAATTAGGTATAATTTTTGAGGCTTTACTTTTGTTTAGCGTTTGTAGAAAATTGAGGTATATAAAATTTCTTTGTACACAACATTCTTAACTTATCTGTCATTAGGTGCTAAAACATAAAAGTGTCCATTAGAGAAGCAATGTTTAATTCTTAAAGAATCTTTAATTTCAGTTCAATCACTCGAAAATCTAAGAATATTTATACAAACTTTCATCCCCTATTTTATCCCCTTAGGGGTGGAATTTATTAAAATCCTTTCTTAGGGGATACCTACATAATAGTATCTACCTGCATGCCATATTTCAGCCCGATCCGTCCAGTGGCTTGGGCTGTGCGTTGAAAGATCACTATGTCAGTCAGTCACCTTTGAGTTATATAAATTTAGATTTTATACAAATACGTATAGAGACCAACCCTCGAAATTATTTTTGCAACGAATTCATTGCTTAATCTTGCCGATGTATTATGGACATTTTTGGATGAGATAAGTGATTTAAAACTTCTATTTTGTCAAAAAATATGCATTTCTATATCCATATAGCCTTTTTTGATAACTAAGTTATTAAAAATTATTAATTTTTACCACTGGACAAAACATTAATTGAAACCCTCATTCTACTTACAATTCCAAATTTAAATTTAGTACTATATGTGTATGACAACTTTTTACAAAATTATAATGATTAGATATTTTTAAATGTAGTACAGTGATATGTATTAGGCTCAAGTTAATTTAGATGCCGACACTCGGTCAAACATAATTATGTAACAGAATAAATTTACATTGAAATCGTAATCAAAATAACACAAAGTAAATGAATATTATTTAGATGATGATAACGCTATTTTAAAAACGTATTTATATTTTTTTAAGTTTATTTCTTCACCATTATCTTTTCTGCGCCAACGGTGAATGGTGAAGATCAGTTTTACCAATAAATCTCTAAACTTAAAACACAAAAATTTTAAAATGAGAGTTTAATAAGATATTGATGTAAGATATTGCAAAAAAAAACCTCTATAATAATAACCACAAATATCTTAAAATATATTTTTTAAACTAGATATGTAAGAGTAATATTATTATTGGTAAATAATATATTTATGCGTATAATAATACGTAGGTATTGATTATAACATAATTTATTGCAAAGTAAATTATTTTTGAGAAATGCTGTGACACTAGTCAAAAATCATCTAAGTTTATTTTTCGTCTTCGAAAAAATATGAAAACGCATAGGAAAGTAGTAATGAAAAAAAAATCTTATATTGAACAAATGAAAAAGAAACATTAAGTACTTAGGTGCCTGTGTAGTATGCTATGAATTGTTTTGAATTATTTTCAAATCCAATTAAAAAATGCATTCATTATTCCGTAACGATTTTTTAATCTGATAGACACATAGACAAACGAGAGACACATTAGGTACCTTTTGTTTAAGTAAACTACAATGTTAAAATAATAATCTCTGTTATATTTTCATTGACCTAATTAATAAATAAACAACTGTACTGGATGTTGAAAATGCTTTAATGGGATTTGTGTATTGACGCAGATTAAGCCGACTAGACCATTATCAATGTCATTTTCTACTAAATTGTTTATTTCTTCGTATGTATTGTAATAGGTTAGGTGTTTTTATTCAATCGTACATGTATTTCCTTTAACTACATTTTTTCAACAAGAAACTATTACCTACACATACAATTACCTACTATAACTTAAGTAAATATGCTTATCGATTAAGTACAGTGTGCGGTAAGTCTTATTAAATTGTGTGTAATAGTATAACAAAACATGTAAACAGTGTTCAAAACATTTGAAAAAAAATTAACCGAATAGAGAACCTCCTTCATTTTATACTTTGCAGTTGTTTAAAAACAATAATATATTGTTAGTAAGTGTATACTGTCAGTGCAGATTTTTTAATTAAACATTGTAACCAAAGAGTCGTATCGTAATGTAAATATTATTTTTATGATTTTTAAATTGTACACAATAAAATTATGCAAAAAATGAACTAATTATTTTAATAAATAACACTTCTTACGTAAGTGTATTTCACTTTAAAATTCAAAATTTTTTTACGAGTCCGCCAAAAGTATTATCCAGGGGGTTCTCATCAAAACATATTTTAAGTAATTTTAAAGCAAAAGGAAAGCGTACTGAAATTCTTTGTAGTTTTAGTTTGTGGTGTAAAACCACAATAATTATTTCCTAGTCTTTACGGTTGAGGTGATACGCATCGAATTCTGGAGAAAATATACAGAAGAAAGTCGATAGTTCTCCATAAGAGTTACTTTTATTTGTGGTACATTTCCCTGAAACATACACACCTTTTAACACATAACATACCTGCGTTGGATGACCGGACGGTGACGAACACACCGACGTTTCCTAATCAAAACAATGATAGCTGAGTGAATAAATGGATTCAACTCTGAGATAATAGTCCAATAAACGTACAGTTCCCTATTAAGTCTCTGTACAACACTTCCACGATATTATCGAAACTACTGCACTTAAAACGAATGTTTGAAAGTTTTTCTAAGTTAACGTAAATGTTTACGCGGCAAGCGAGATGAAAGGCGCGCGGTCCGTATAGCTTCGTAGTTATTACTGAGTAAAAACGTATTTTGCCTCGTTCCGATGTATACATGTACCACTACGATGGGTATACACAGACCTAACGTTTGGCAGCCGTGTGATCCTTGCTCCAGGAATTGATACGTAAAAGTCTGGAGAATAAGGTTCATTACATTAACTCCAATATGGATCCAACCTTTAATTCCTATTAGAAACAAATTCTTAATAAGGGCGTCGTTGTTCTAACTGGCAGGAAAAACTAGTAAGTTTTATATTAATACATAACGTGTAAATAATCTTATTAAACATGTTACGACGAAGACAAAGATTTGTGTTTTGTCACAACTACAAGAGAAGAAATCGTTATCTTAATACAGAACACACTATTAATTAAATATTAGGGATGACCACTGAAGTACGTCTCGAAAAAATCGATCAATATCTGGTAAAAATAGCTCGTGGCTAGAAATGTAAGAGCTGCAATTTTAAAATTAAATTTAAAAACAATGTATGTCATTGTTTATTAGAAACATTTTGAAAAAAAATCACTTAATATTTTAAGTTATTGATCATACCATCAATAACGTAAAATCTTACGTGATATTTTTTTAATGCTGAATTATAAGTCTTGGAATTATTCAAAAGCCTTTTTTGACTCAAATACACCTAGAGCGAGACGCGCACAGACTTCTAGCTGACAATGACAACTACTACTGCCAATCCACTTGTCTGTGGGCTTACTTTTTAAAGTCTCGCGGTAAGAACCAGTAAGTAGGTACATACTGTAAGTATGTCGTCACCTGTTTACTTATTATGTCTGTCTCACTCTTTTAATGTGTTTAAGGTCTGGTGGTATGAATGATTTTAGAAGCGATATCTTTACTGTGTTCTCGTCAAACGTATGGAAATTTCACATTACTTGCTACATTTCCATACACTCATCATCATCGTCATCACCATCATCAAGGGCCTTTAATAGTCCACTGCTGGACGTAGGCTTCTCCATCGACGGATGATCTGACCTGCTACACCGCGCTGGCCAAACAAATTGGTATAGGGTTTATGTCAAGTGTTATTTCCCATTGACACAGATGATACACTGTTCAACAGTTGTTGTTTTAAGTGACTTGACTGGCTGTACAACAGTTTTAAAATTGAACTATTTGGCAATATTTCTACAAAATTCTTTAAATTTTAAAACCTTTGGTGTTTATTTGCCTACGGGATGTATTTTACGACTGATAGTTAATTTAATATTTATATTCGATAAAAATAGAAACTGATTATAAACGCATGAGGCGCTAAGCGCGGATAATCTCCTATAACATCGGTATTCGGTACCGGTAGAAAGTTATAGGTTTTCTTCTTTACAACCGTAGAAAGCTGTACTTTTGAACTTTTTACGCTAAACTAATAGAACACAAATCTAAAGGTGCTGTCTTCAGCACACATTAAACCGAGAGCCCCTCAGAATAGTATTTTGTGAATTGCGATGGCCTAGGGAACATCGAGGTTATTTACCTCAATGATTTAAAATATTTATCAATTAATATACTGTACCTTTCCTATTAATAAGGAGTACTTAATTTGGCAATTTCAATACTCTCATATTGTTTTTTGACTCATATGAAAATCTATAATTTCGAGATCATCACATAAATAAATAACATACACATTGCATGTTTTACCAGAAACATAAACAGCAAACTTAGCATAAGTACCTACTTACAACTGTGAATCAAAATTGTAAATTTCAGTTTTTAAAGTGATTTGGGCATTCCCTTGTGCTTCCGTTAAACCCTTCGTGGAACTACATATATATATTTTTTAAAATAGTGAATGTAAGTGTGTCATCATTGCGTTACATCATGGTACCGAAATGGCGCTCTGTTCTCTGAGTTTCCTTCATCTAATTACTTTAGTGGAGTGATCAGAGTAAAGGAGTCAATGCCGCAACCACGTGACGCCGACCACTATAATTTCTTCTTCACGGACACGAATATTATACAAGGTGTCCAGAAAGGGTATCGGGTATTTGTAAGTTCAATGAAACAAAAATTATTTGTACGCAATAAAAAAGTTTATTGTTTATTATTAGCATATGAATTGGAGAATTATTTGGAAAAGATGATGTTATCCAAATGATGACAGTTACGTTGCTGGTACTCTTCTAAACGGAAACAAAGATTGGCGATAACACGTTGACACATAGCTATCGATATTGCTGCCATTTCTGACTTGATGTTCTGCTTTAACTGGGCTAGATTCGTCGGATTGTTTTGATTAACCTTACTTTTAAGGTATCCCCATGCGAAATAGTCAAGCGGGGTAAGGTCGGGGCTTCTGGGAGGCCAGTTGATGTTACCCCTTCGCGAAATGATTTTATTAGGGAATAATTCGTTAACAACTTCCATTGAGTCATTTGAGGTACGGCAAGTGGCCCCATCTTGCTGGAACCACGTTTTTGAGTTGAAACCTGCAAACTCCGGCAACTTTGGGACCAAAAAATTTCGCAACATATCGCAATAACGGTCACTATTCACATTAATTGCTCGGCCTCGGTGATCTTCGTGAAAATAAGGACCAATTATGCCTTTAGCAGACATAGCGGCCCAAACAACGACCTTTGGGCTATGCAGGGGTCGTTCATGCTTTCGTCTCGGATTCTCCACTGCCTAGTACCGACATTTCTGCTTATTCACATGACCATTCAGGTGAAAATTTGCTTCGTCACTGAACAGTATGTTGTTAAAGTTGTTGAATCGCTGCAGCATTTCGTTCGCAAAATTCAGTCGATTAGCATAGTCCGTATCCTTCAATTCTTGAACCAATTGAATTTTATAGGCTTTTAGATGTAAGTCTTTCCTTAAAATCGAATGTAAAGACGATTTTTTTATTGCGTACAAATAATTTTTGTTTCATTGAACTTACAAATACCCGATACCCTTTCTGGACACCTTGTATTAGTAAATTCAAAATAAAACACAACAACTCTGAACTTAGTATTGTTGTGTTTTGTATCGACTTTACCAATATTACAAAGCAATGGTTAACTTAAAAAGGCAAAGCAATTATAGAAAAGGTAAATTACTCTACGAAAAGTGATGACCGATATTAAATTTACTAATAGATATTGATCTTGACTATCTATGTTATCTTTTACCCTAGTGATTATTATTTCATTTTAAAACACAACTTTCGCACTAAGACTATATATCCTGTGGCGCAGGAACTTTGAAACAGACGCAAAGAATACTCAAACAATTTTTGAATTACACAAACTGTTGATACATTTGCAGACCGAACCTACTACATTTATGGTATAGGAGTAGAAGGGTCCCCTGATAGTAAATGACATTGTCGTCTACAGACACCAACAGCTCAAATGGCGAAAGTGATAGCTGTGGTTTGTCTGAAGTAGCATCTCTTACCAGGTAAAAAACAACGAAAGATAGAAAGAAAACGACACCTACTTTCTCTTATCTTCATCTTAATCCTCAAACAAACATTTTTTCGTTAAGAGTGCTGATAATTAGAAAGTGTTTGCACATAAATACATTCTGATTTCATCTCAGCTTTCATTAAACATGAATATACGGCTGGCTGTCCTTCAGCGACTCAGGAACTGTACAACGGGATCGTCCCGTCCCGTCGAGACGAGAGATGTTGAGTGTTAAACCTTAACAGTTATAGAAACAGATAACATACGAAATAAAAATAACTACATTTTTATTATGGTACAGGGAAGTAAACGACGAAAACCAAAACCCGCAGATAGTAGGGCAAAATTTTCTTGCTTATGTCCCGTGTTCAGTAGTGAACTGTTGAAGGCAGTTCATAATAATGAGTTAAACGAGCAGATGGATCAGCTCATGATATGATGATTACCTAAGTGGATATCAAGAAGAGCAACCTTTAGACATCTGCAGTGTATAAATCCCCTTTCGTGTGTTAGACATCCCTCTCCTTTCTTACTATCGGTGGGAAGAGGAAGAAGTGTGGGCTCTGGTAATCTCACACACAACGAAAAGGTTACTGACATAGGCCTTTTGTGAGACCGTGGTATCACTCCGCTCGAACCGATCTGTTCGTGCTGAAGCGTTGTCCCAAGCGCTCCATACTCAATTTGTCTATCTGACCACTTGTGACGACTGGTGACATAGTAGGTACCAATGTAACTTGACAAGCCAGTCAACTAGCAATTTCCAGAACAAACAATTGTGTGATGAATACTATCTTTTGTTAGTTGTGTATCGTTCTATAAATGTAGAAATATTTAAGTATATTAATGGGCAGTCTGATTAATTTGGAATTCAACAGATTTTATTACCTTAGGAACTATAGAACATTACACATAGTTATTGAATAAAATGAATAATTTCAAGCAAGTGTTTTCTAAAATTATCTATTACAAAACAATTGTTTCTCGGTATATCAGTAGAGATGCTTGAAACAAGTTCTCTGAACGCATTTTTTCTAAGTTCTGAATGTTGTCAGCATTGTATGTATCTTTGTCTCTAGTAACGTTGCCAACTCTATATCTTTTTAAGGAGATCTACGTATTTTAGATATTTTTTGCAAAGCCACATATTTTAGTCTCAATATCTATGTATTTTTTATTAAAATTTACAAATTAGTAAGAAATAGCTTCGAATTCTGTTATTTTCGAGAAAAAAATTGTTTCGTACTCTTTACCGATCACTACTTGGTTCACTAACGCCACCTCGACTCACCACACTGACGCGCAAAAGTACTATACTAAAAGTGACTGTAATACGAAATGTCATGTTCACATGATTAAAACACAACGATGAACGGGCGTTATATTGTCATTAGGTTTTGGCACGTGTGCAAATTTAAAAGTTGATCCGATTTGTTGATGACTTGAGTCTTTAAATTGGTGAAAATTACTTTGAAACACACCCTTATATACATATTTGCAAGTCAAGCTGCAGGTCAGCAAAAACGTGTTAAAACAATACGCAGCCTACAACTCTGCAATCTTGATATGCAACTTTTATTAATTCTACCTAATTTTCTAATCTGACCTACGCCCATTTCAAAATCCAAGTTGGCAACACAAGTCTCGAGGAACTTGTAGCGCCATCTATTGTAAAATATTTTATTGATAAGACTTTAAAATATAATTTCTTATTTAAAGTGTACTTTTGGTGTTTTTGAATAGAAAATATTTCTAGATTATGTAAAAACTATTTCTGGTATCTTAAACTGTAGTAATTATATATCTTTAGATCATTATTTGCGTACCCACTAATTACTTCACTAGGATGTTGGCAGCACTGCGACCGTGACAAAACTTTCGTCCGTTCGTTGATGTGTGAGATAGGAAGTATGTGTTTTATCGAAAACTTGAATCTACATTGCTAATTAGTAGATTTTGTTTGATTTAACAATTTCTATTCACTTTTTCAGTATAATAATATACGCGAGTGATGCTCTTATTATTATAATCGTCTGACTGTTACTTGAAAAAAATGTTTTTGTGTGCTAAGTTTCATAATGGCGGCCCGTCGCGTCCCCCGCGCCTCCATTTCGGTGACAGTCAAATTATGACAATGCCGATACGTAAAGTTTAGAAAATGTTTTGTATTTGTAAATAATTTAGTGAAAGTTCGTAGTTGACAGTTATTGAAGGACTAAACATGAATCCTGAACACCATAGTATGACCACGGGTGGTGGCCAGCCTCCGGGAAGTTCTGAGGTGCGAACGATTTGTTAATTTTTGCTTTCAGTGTCTAGTTGCGGTACTAACTTTACTTCATTACAGTCTCAGAATCAAAGAGTTCAATCGGCTCAGCAACAACAGCAAAGTAACTTGCCTGCCACGACATCTGCTACTGATCTGCGAGTGAACTCTGTGAACTCGGCTGTGAACGTCGCTTTGTCCAGTGTCGCAAAATATTGGGTGTTTACAAATTTATTTCCTGGACCTATACCACAAGTATCAGTGTATGGATTACCTGCTGGTGCTAGAATTGAAAATGGAAAACCTGTACAGGTATATTATTATTTTGTGTATTTGCCATTATTTTTAGATATAGAAATTTCCTTTAATATTATATATTATGTTAACCAAAGAGATTATCATAATCTTTCTATTATAACTATGTTTGGTTATTACATTTCATAATAGTAAGTCTCATTGTCTAGAATGGTAGTGAATAAAAGAAGTCAGTGCAGAATGTCCAAGTATATTTTCAACTATTGTAATTACAAATAATATAATAAATTATTTACTTAATCATAGTAGTTATTTTGAATATCGTCATGTTCAATTAAGAAATCACTTAATTGTAACACTAACTATAATATGCAGACAACTTGTTTCATATTCTTCAGAATAATAATAATTTATAATGAAATCCAGAATAGTTGAAATAAAATAATTGATTAAAACCTAACTATGAAATCTGTCTTGTTCCTGTAACATTGTTTTTATAAACACTGAATTTCATATTTTCTAATATGTTTAATATAAATTATATTTAGTAGGTGAAAACTTCATCCTGAGAAGAGGCTTATGTCCAACAGTGGGCTGTCAAAGGCCCTTGATGATGATAATATGATATATATATTTATTAAGCATGTTGTTTCTGATAACACTTAGTCATCTCTTTATATTTTCAGTAGACAGATATTACCCTTAAGATAATTTTAAAGATAAAAAAAATCTAACAATATATCAGTTCTATTTATTGTGTTATGTAAGTTTTGCCCCTTTGTTTCATATTTAATCTAGGATCTAATTTATATTTATAATATCTACTATTTTTTATGTGCAATGGGAGAGTTCTATGTGATGTGAGATGATGAAGATGATCTTTTTAAATGATCAAATTAGAACATCCAAACTTCATATCAAACCCATGGGGATAATTTAAGAAGAACCCAAATACTGCTTTAAATGTCAATTATGACACCATTTTAATACTTATGATTTTGGTGACTAAAAGTATTGAATGTCCCAACAACTGATTTGCCCTTCACAGAAAATCTTGTTGAAAACAAGTTTATATTCTGTAAGCTGACTATTAATTGATATTTAAAAACAAACGACCAAGTCCACATGTCAAGTATCAAAGTTATCAAAAAACTTATTAAATATGTCATGGCTGTATTTTAATACATAAGTTTTATCAATAAGTTGCTCAAATATACTATTTTAAATTTCTTTGGAAACTTGTTTTTATGCTCTTAATGCTTCTCAGAATGTACTCTACACTTTTTTGTTGTTTACATTATATCTTATAAGACTGACTATAGTAATATCCAATAGTTAATGCAACACTAAATAAATAACTATATATTTTTTGTTTCTTTTAGTCTCAAATATTTAATTTGTATTTAAATCAACATAAAATTAAAAATGTGTTTACAATTTCAGGATCTCGGACAAGCTCATGCGAGCATACTCAATGGAGATCCAAATATTATACTTGGCCACCATGCAGGCCAATCCCAAGTCACAGTGTCAGCTGCAGGAGGTCAGCAAATACCAGTTTCCCAAATCATTGCTACTCAGTCTGGTCAGACACATGGTAAGCTAAACAATGTACAGTGAATCATTAGAATTTTATTGATTAAGGTATTTAATAATAATAAAATTCATATTTTATGAAGTGTTATATAATGTAAAAATAATGAATACTAATATAATACAGTCTTTTTTGCGTCCAATGATTCATTGTTTAATGGAAATTTAATCTCTAAGTACATAAATCTATTTGACAATGGTGCATTACTTCCAGAAGCTCTTGTGGCTCACAGTCAGCAAGCAGAACTGGCAGCAGCTCAAGGCCCTAATAATAATGCACAGGTGTCAGTTAGCACAGACCAGCCTACCCATCAGCAGGTACCCACTAATCGGGTCGAGTTTGTACAACACCATAACATTGATATGGTAAATCACATGGTAACACACTGTTTTCTACCAGGAATGCTAACCGTGCATCGCTGTTGTTGCTTCTGTACTTAGATTCTTTTTATAAAAGTAGCTGACATATTGTTAAATTAAAACGAATATTATGCATGATAGAGACTGTTAAGTACAAAGGTCACACATCAGTGAAGTAAAACATATTAGAACAAAATGATTTGTTGACACTTTGAAATTTGAGTCTAATCTTCATTAATTTTTTATTCTCTTTCTTTGCCTATGAATTCCATAAGCTAATAGGCCAAGATTTTATGATGAAAGTCATAACTTTAATTAGCTAATGTTACTGCATGTATTTTGCCCAGCCGGTGTAAATTTTACTGTGACATTGTATGTCAATATATGATGGTATTTTGATAGGTGTTTTAGACATGCTAATCCAAAATTTGCCTAATAATATATGTAATTTTCTATATGATTGTGGTTTTATATGCATGCCATGTATATGTAATTAGTACAAGTTTGTAATATTTGAAGACTTATTTATAGATTGAATATTAAATTGAATATATGTAGCAAGGCATTATTACAAAAATATCTTACAATTTATGAAACATCTTAAATATATAAATATGACTAATGTTGAACAATTTTACTAGGGACACCATTCACAACAACACCTTATGCAACAACAGCTCATGGCTACAGCACGTCCAGAGCATAGCAATCAGCAGGTGGGTTACAAACTTTATCCATTTAAATTACTAACACTATGGAAAGTTGGTATCTCTTACAATGATCTCTGTTTTGAATACTTTTTGACACTGATGTCAAAGTAACCAGCTTCCACTAATTACTGCACTCGGAACTCTTTGATTTATTTAAAAGTGAAAATAGTTTATAGTGGAACAGTAAATTTTGCGTGAAATAGCCAGATATAGTAAAGAAATTGCACTTGAAGCATATAGGCAAGTCAAGCAAAAATAAATATGTTTTGAAAAAAATACTGAATGGACTGTTCGTCCACATATCAATGACTACGTAGACATAAAAAAATATCACGAATAGAAAATAATAGTTCACTTGATCACATTCTATATCTTTAGAGAAAGAAATGTCCATGTTAGGCCTATCTGCACTTTTGACACGCCTTTAATTGTTGTGTAATTAGCATGCTTATATTACACTACATTAATAATATATTCCTAGTTAGAAAGCGATCCGAACTATTCTAAGTTCCTTGTACATAATGCACATGTATATTAAACATTCCTGTACTTCACGCTGCCTTACATTATCACCGAACAACAGGTCAGCGAGGTAAGATGCAATTTTACTTATATACCATAGTTGTGTGCTTGTACTATGATGTCAATCTTTACACATTTATCGTTTATTCGAGTTAAAAAAATGATGACTCATCGAACCATCATTACGTACGAAATCTTGAAAACTGAAGGTCGGGGTGTGGGACTTGATTGTTAATCGTCGGTATTGTCTTAATGCGATACTTGTTGTTTTGAACACATTTTACAACAGAAGGTGTGAGTTTATTTCAATTTAACTCGCCCTCGACACTGAGCACGTTGTTCGTAGCAATTGATTGATTTCAAGTGACGTTCAAATAGAAGCACACTAAACCCTCACTAGATATAATTGCTGTTCTTTATTATTGTTTCTTTGAGTCGTAGTCTGCTCATAAATTGGTATAGTTATGTAGTTGATGAGTCCTGGATTAACACTAACGGTTGTATCCTTAGCAAGGACAAAAATTCTTCATTCATTGTGTGAGTATCTTAAAGAGAGCGTAAAACACAAATATTTTATTCATAATTCAAGAAAAAGGTGCTTAAAAATAACTTTTTGAACATTTAATCACTACATTAAAACTTTTATTAACGTTTCTCAGGACATGCCTTTCTATACAAATAATTTATGTATACTCGTTTAAAAATGCGGTTCAAATTTGTGCGATGGTTCCTCTATAATACTCTACATTAATCAGTACACCATAACCGACTAAACTCTCGTCGTTGTCTGCCCAACCCCTCTAGCCAATTTGAAATTCTATAAACGTAAACGTTATTGGAAGCCCAATAAATACATGGAAAAGACGTCTCTTTAATTCTTAAGTTACGTAGTCAAAACAAAATGTTAACAAATAAAACAAGACAGTAGAGGTATTGGTCATTGTAGAAATAGAATCGATGCGAAACACTTATTCTTTAGTTATTTTTTTTTAACTTGTTGAAGCCTCTACACCGGCACCCCACCTGTATTTGTGGCGGGGTGACAGAATCGGACTGACTAAACCGTAACAGCTGTTGTTATACAAATCTTGTTGATGAAACTTTACTTCATGTAGCTTTTACATTAAAATAACGCATAGGCTAGCTACTATTTACCGCGATATGCATGTGAGCGGATCCTTCCGCGGGCAAAAGCTAGTAATATATAGATACAATACATACAAATGAAAATGTAACATAATTATTAGAATAACATAATTTTGTTTATTTTTCAGAATTGCCTTTATCATATTCATGCTAATAAATTGAATAATTAACACAGAAAACTGATAAAAAAACCGCGAAACTAGAAAAATGTAATCGTGAGAAACCATAGTAACAACTAATTGACAGAAGACGTCCAAGGGTAAAATGACGTCATGTTTTGTTCCACCAACAGTGTTGCGTTTCAGAAATTTGCGAGAAAATTTTAAAAAAGCTACTAATTGATTATTAAATGACAATGTATAAGATTACAAATAAAAATATTTCGCCCATTTTAGAGTTGTGTCATATACCATACCCTATTGTGCCGAATACTTATTTCCATGTCAGTGTGAATTATTGTTTAATATCATGTTAGTGTAATAAACTAACAAAACTGTCAATGTTTTTTTCTTAGATACAACTGACAGTAAGCGAAGATGGTATTGTGACTGTAGTGGAACCGGCTGGCAGTAAGCTGGTTGATAAGGAAGAACTCCACGAGGCTATCAAGATGCCTGGCGATCATGGGCTTACTGTACACCAGCTACAGCAAATAGTTGGACAACAGGTACACATTTTTGCTTGGTATATATTTTGTATGTATGTTAGTGAATATTTGTTTGAAAGCTTGTTACCGTCTATTAGTAGATATTACTAACATTTGTAAACAGACGACTTTATCTGACTGACCTTACAGAACGATTTCACTAAAGATCATTCACCTATTCACTGTTCAGTTTCAAGCTTAAGCGAAACAATAATTTTTTGGAACCTCATGGGGTGGGGCTTGCTTAACCTCACCATTTTCGTTACGTTAATGGACTGTGCTTTTTTTGACTAGTCTTATTTCTATTAACTATTTTTGTTTTCTTAAGTTTATTTCAGTTTCTTCGCTTTTTTTTTCTTTTTTACTACATTTTAATTAATTTATATTCGTGACTAAACTAGTCACACCTTTCCAACCAGGTGATAGACAGCGTAGTTCGCATAGAGCAAGCTACTGGTGAGCCAGCCAACATACTGGTGACACACAACCCTGATGGTACGACGTCAATAGAGGCCGAGTCTCTTATCGTCAAGGAAGAGGAAAAGAACTCTTCAAAAATGGAAACAGCACAGTTTGCGATTCCGACGGAAATTAAGGATATTAAAGGGATAGATTTAAAGGTAAAAGTAAACACATAATTACGCTTTTACTTATTATAAATTTATCAATTTTTCGTATTTAATAGTGGACCATATGCTATTTAGTTGGTATCAAACATTTGAATAAAATATAATTGATTTCTACAATAAAATTTGAAAAAATAACAGTACTTAACAGTTTGTGACGATGAGAATTGTTAGTTTTTTACTATGCCCATCGGGTTCTATTGACTACAGTACCACCTGCTGTTTGCAATTTAACCATATCATGCAGGGACACATTTCTGCACACGCCAAAGTCATTTCAATTTAACCAGCACTGCCTCTGTGGAAAAATACTCAAGCATTTAACATCATTAATTAGAACATGCATGACATAATGAATGCTTAATTAACAAAAAACGTTAGATATTCATGTTTTATTTTTAATGATAGAATGTGGGGACTATGGGAATGGAAGGTGCAGTTGTGAAAATCTCAGCGGGAGCATCAGACCATGATCTTCATGCTATGTACAAAGTCAACGTAGAAGACCTCTCACAGTTACTAGCTTACCATGAAGTGTTTGGGAAGTTAAATTCTGATGGACAACAACAAGCTAAGGTAAATGAACAATAAATATTCAGAAGATCAATATAATATTCAAAACATTTTAAGAATCGGGATAATGAATCATAAAAAAATCATTTGCGTGAAACTAATTTTTTTATCGATTATGTTTTAAACGAAAATATATATTACTTTTAGGTTATAACCGAAGTTGAAGTTGAGGCGGGTACGAGCGCTGCGATGTCAGAAGCAGAGTCATCGCCCGGTCATCATTCATGTGATATTTGCGGCAAAATATTCCAATTTCGATACCAACTAATCGTTCATAGGTAATTATAAAAATAGAACAGTCATTTTATGTTACTTTACATCATACTCAATTAGTAAAACAGAACACATAAAAGTTGGTTTAGTTATTCACTTCTATGTAAACAATTAATTGTTTGTTTTATGTTAAGACCGGAATAGTTTGCACTCTCTTAAGGGAGGCCTACGTTAAGCAGTGGATACTGATCGGCTAATAAAATTCTGTGTTTTTGTTTTAAAATAAAATAAATGCACTTTACAGCAGTCATACACGATTGTAACATCCACTATCTCACCTTGGTAATCACCAACTGTGGTGTAATACCATTAACTCTGACACCACTTGCGCTCATTGGTCAAATCAAATAGCGTTCGTTTCTCCGACAGCTTGATGTTACATAATTCCTTTTTCACGAAATCACTTCCAGTGGTTACGAGAAACTAAGAAAAAAGATGTTACGTACCTACAAAAAAAGCTGTCGAAATTAATACAAACTAAAAATAATTATGTCATCAACATATTTTCTTGCCCTGTCCCCGTTTCTTTTACTAGTCGGTGCAACATACACTTGTTTTTATATTACATTGCAAAAAGTTTGGTTTCTTTTATAACTGACTACATTCTTTATGCTACGTAATCATTTTCAAACGGGAAAAAGAAGAGATGAATTTAGATAAGGAAAGCAGATAGTGAGGGAGGGAGCTAGGAGATAACGAGATTCAAGTTTCGGACTAAGACACGAAACTGAAACTATGTACTAATAAATGTACACTAATATTTTCAGACGCTATCATGGCGAAAGCAAACCTTTTACGTGTCAAGTTTGCGGTTCAGCTTTTGCTAATCCTGTAGAGCTATCGAGACACGGAAAGTGCCACCTTGGTAAGCAATTAAATTATTTTAAAAGTTAATATGAAGACTAATTAAATCAGAATAAATTTGAACTGATAACCGTTATATTTATTACTTGTAGCAGGTGATCCTAATGAGAGACATGCTAAAAGAATGGCACAAGACAAGCCATATGTCTGTACTACTTGCCACAAAACATTTTCGAGAAAGGAACACTTAGACAATCACGTTCGGAGTCATACTGGGGAGACACCTTACAGGTAATAACAGCTTCTTTCGGGTAATAAATTGTAAAGAAATAGTGAGAATAATATGTGTAAAATAAAGCGTTAAAATAAGGTGATGCTACATTAATATTCATTTTAAAGGTAAATTCTGGCAGTCAATAAAGTAGAAGACGGAGAAATAATAGATTTAAAAATGAAATTTCTTGAAATTTGTTACTTTAAAACTGTATAGTCAAATTAATATTTAAATTATTACTATTAACTGCTTTTCCAGTGTCCGTACAAATTGTATTTTACACTCTTAATTCAGTATCTCAGCCGAAAGACGTCCATTACTAAACGTAGGCCTCCTCAATGTTCGCCTCAATAACCGGTCCTGTTTCAAGTTCGCATTAAGATTATAAACTCGTCAAGCAAATAGTTGTTATTTCAATATTAAACATTATTGCTATTTGGACTAGATCAACATAAAAAGTTTTGAAGCTATTTCCTAGTCTGGCATTAGAATTAATATGCAGACATAACATTGTTTATTTTGTAGTATGTTTAGTAAAAAACTGTTCGCCGTGCGAAAACAATTTCCTTTCTTTTTTTATCATTAAAAGCATGCACAGAAACAAAACACAGAAAATCAAATTACTATTTAAGGTATATAGTAATTTGTTCTAGAGATTAGCTGAAAAAAAAATGCATAATATATTTTAGTTTAGATTATTAATAAAATATTATCCTTGGCTAATAATATCCTTGGCTGTAAAATATTATCATACTGTGATAAATTTACCAATTGTATTTGATGCATATATTCGGTGTACAGTAAAGTTATTATGATAATGATAAAACGTAATTATATAAAAATAAAACAGTCACTGTTAGATATTGTCTAAGTAAATTACATCCTCCCATTAGGTGCGAGTTCTGCGCAAAAACTTTTACCCGCAAAGAGCACATGGTAAACCACGTACGCAAGCACACGGGAGAAACACCCCATCGCTGCGATATCTGCAAGAAGAGCTTTACGAGAAAAGAACACTTCATGAACCATGTCATGTGGCATACAGGTGTGTAACAAGTTAAATTATTAATATGAGTGTATTTATATTATTTCGTAGTCTATTATAAATACTATCATTTCTAATTTCTTCATTGCTTCCTTAACTGTAGGAAAGACAAAATGTTTGGTGCTATGATCCTTAAAATGAAATGCTTAATATCGTGAGATTCTTTAAAATATGAAAAAAAAAGGAGAAAGAAGACATTTTCCATTTTTTATAGTTATTTAAGGGGTAATGATACCATCATTCTTCTTGTTCTGTCTTCAACATTTGTTTCTGTACCACTAGTTTTCAGATAATAAATTATTCAGGTTACAAACGGCGATAAATCAGTAATTGACATATTGACTGCACATTTAACCTAGTGGTTCAAGCGGCTGCCACGCCGCTCTCTTACTACGCTGAGTGAGTTCAAACTCCACATCACACAAAGTGTTGTCCACACTTTGTGTGATCCACAAATTGTTGTTCCGAGTCTGGGTGTTCTTCGTGTCCGTTTCTTGTATATTTTTGAAGTCCTTCACAACATAGGATTTATTCCTAGTGCAGGCGTTGCCTTATTTTATAAGAAAAATATAAAATAAAATTTTACATTTAGTAAGGAAATGTAATTGACCAGACCAAGTAGTACCTGATTAGTTAAGTGCTTTGCATTGAGTGCTTTGTAATGTTGTAGATTTAAACCTGAGTGATTGTGATTAAACAATTGTATCAGAAATAATAAAATGTACACACAATATTGATACATACAACAACTTGGCTAATTTAAAAAATAAATGTCTTTTTGAATTGTATTTGTATAACATGATTAATGCATGGCATGATTCTTTTCAAGCAAGAAACAAATCTTTGTAATAAAATACATCTAGAGTATTGATATATGTTCTAGCATATCTATAAATAAATAAATAAATATTTAAGACATCGAAGATGAGACCTCCAGCACAGCAGTCGCATACGTTATCACTGTGCCACCGAGGCAGTCAATACTTGATAGATACCAATGAATATTGTATTTGATAGTCAATTGTAGAAAAAAAATCGATTCCTGTTAACATAGAAGTGATTCTTGAACTATTTATTGACAGTGCAAAGTATAATGTTTAATAAAAATCCTTCTGGAATAAAATATCACCATTTATTTGGAGACACACTGATGACATTTTTAGGGCTAAAAAAGCTTAATTGTAAAAAACCGCAGATATTCATTGAATGAAAAATAGAACTTCCCTATACCCGAGATAGCAGGTAGGAGGAATTAAATATTCTGTGTGACAAAAAACATTCAAATAGACACTCGAAGTAAAGATAAGACATGTTTGCTTCGATTGTCTCATTAAACTACTTAATCTATGCATGATTTAGCATTTTACTTTGTTCTATAATTCTATTTCGCTATATGTTTACTTCTCTGTAAAGGTATATTTTTAGTAAGAGTATTATGGTTATGTTCTGTGGTTATTTTCGGAATTTTTAGTTTGTAATATAGATTTTCTTTATATGTTAAACGAAATTCCAAAGCCGGCACCATGGGCACTCTCCAGTGGTGCAGAAAGTAAAAAATAATAATTGAATGATTCAACTATTAATCTAATACTTCATTTTAACCATATAACATTGAAATTTGACTAATACGATCCCCCAAAACTTCACAAGTTTACTAAGCCTGTTACTAACATTGTAATAAATATGGGGAGATGTCATTCATATCACGAGAAAGAGACAAACTAAATGTTTCGAAAGATATAGTTGCATCATTGAATGTTAACATTTTTATTTTCTGCTCCACCCAAATAGGTGAAACGCCACACCATTGTCAAATATGCGGCAAGAAGTATACTAGGAAGGAGCATTTAATGAATCATATGAGGTCTCATACAAATGATACTCCCTTCCGATGCGATCTGTGCGGCAAATCTTTCACAAGAAAAGAACACTTCACCAATCACATATTGTGGCATACGGGTTAGTATATATAGCTATAAATGCGTGGCTGGCAAGAAGACTAATTTATAGAAATGGCTTTATTTGTTTAATTTTGGATTGTGTCTGGTATCAGTCGGGCTTGGAATTTTCGATACACATTTCAATATTTTCTAACAACCCATTGCATCATAGTTTGATTTGTTTCTTTATATCTATTTTGGTTTACATTTGTTTAACCATGTGACATAGAAAATGTTTGTTCAGTGAAATAGTTTGTTCTTTTACATGTTTTATGGTATACTTAAAATGTGATTTAAAATACATGAAATATTAAAAGACGTGATGATTTTTTCAACATTATGAAAATGTGTGTAAATATTAACATATGTTTTCTTGCAGGTGAAACACCACATCGCTGTGATTTCTGCTCGAAAACATTTACACGTAAAGAACACTTACTAAACCACGTACGTCAGCACACTGGCGAGTCACCACACAGATGTACTTTCTGCAGCAAATCTTTCACTCGGCGAGAACATCTAGTTAATCATGTACGACAGCATACGGGTGAAACTCCTTTCCAGTGTGGATATTGCCCTAAAGCATTCACCAGAAAAGATCATCTTGGTAATTATTGTCAAAAATTTGTTTATTTTCTTTTTGCACATTCTTTAAGAAAAAGATAAAATTTGTGTATCTTGTTATAGAATATAAAGTTTGACGTAAAATGTTAAATTTAGTTTTTGAATGTTTTTAGTTAATAATGGAAATACATGCGGATGTGCTATAGCATTCTGAATGTTACCACAATATTTTTTTCTTTGTTAAGTGATATCTTAAGTTTATTTCATTTTGTCCCATCATATTACTCGTAAAGCAAAATTTTAAGAATCAAGTCTTACTAAATAAAATTTTTCTTTTCTCAGTAAACCATGTTCGGCAGCATACCGGTGAATCGCCACATAAATGCTCCTTCTGTACCAAGTCGTTTACCCGTAAAGAGCATCTGACGAATCACGTGCGACAGCACACCGGCGAGTCACCGCATCGATGTACCTTCTGTGCTAAGTCTTTTACAAGAAAAGAACATCTTACTAATCATATCAGGTTAGTTATCATTATTTACTAAGCTAAATGCAGTTTGCCGACTGTGAGGTTAAAATTACACTGAAATGTGGACCACATTTAAGGCTGCAATATTGTGTAAGAGACATTATACAATATATCTAGAGCAAATTATCAAATCCATTATAAAACACTGTTTGCAGTTCAGTGTATATGCCTATTTTGTTTTATTTATGTATAATAAGTAATAAAATAAAATAATGAACTATACAGCTATAAAGTAGTTAACGTAATTGTCGCAATTGGCAGACCGCTATATCGCTGTAAATGTAAATTTGAGATTGTTATGTCCAGATTTGTTCTTATCGCGTATCTCCTTTATCTTTAATTGAAACCATAAAATCGCCAAGTAGGCATTATAATTTTTAAAACATAAATATTGATATTTCGATATAACAGTCTCAAAGATTTTTTATCGTAGATTGATTGATGTTTAAACGTTAGATGTGTCGTAGAATACAATGCTGTGCTACAATCCCCTGTCGACTTTGTCACAGTATAACATAGTCGTCTGTCGTAGATTAATACCCAATCGGCTCTAGAAGCATGCATCTATTTAGTTCGCATGAAGTAGCATGTCTTTCTTACAAATAGCATATTTAAAAGGTAAGGTCTATTAGAATCTTAGACGCACAGATAGCAACCCTTGGTCTTTCAAATGGCAATATCGGAACCGTATTTTCCAACGGCATTTGTGTGAGTTTCCCTTTAAACTATGTAGCACAGCATTGTGCATTCCGATTGGGTTATGCAACAGTTCATAGCTTATGTCTTATCCTTTTCCTCGGAGACGATACTGTGCGATTAAAATACTTTAAGGCACTTCACCGCCTGGTATTACCTTACATTTTATTAAAATAATTGTTAATTTACTTTCGGCTATGGTTTTTACCATCGACTATTTTAAATAAGGTACATTGCATATAGACTGGTTGGAGCATATATTTACAAATATAATACAAGGCGAGATCTAAATCCTAATATTCCTTTAATTAAATACAAGTCACATTACATTCAATATCTTGTAGAAGTATACCTTTCATCCTATGGTATCATTATCAACAGCCTCTTACGGTCCACCGCTGGACGTAGGCCATGGTATACTATAGAACAAATAAATATATTATTAAAATTAGTGATATTTGAAAGATAAAATTCTTTTTTTTTGAATATGAAAAATGTAATGTTTGTACTGTAGTCGAAAACAAAAATGATCTTTAAGTCGTGACCTTGATACTAAATTAGACCCGCACAGTAATAGCAGTGATTGGCATGTTGATGGAATCGGAATGTACTTTGTTGCGCAGACAGCACACGGGTGAAACGCCACACAAGTGCACGTACTGTCCGCGCGCGTTCGCTCGCAAGGAGCATCTCAACAACCACATCCGCCAGCACACGGGCGTCACGCCGCACTCCTGCTCCTACTGCAGCAAGAGCTTCACCCGGAAGGAACATCTTGTCAACCACATACGGTATGTACTGTCGAAAACATCAACAGTGCATGCCTTTTTGTCATACGAATACGTTTGCTATTTTTTTTTCTTTAAACGTTGAAACGCTCGGTCTAAAGACTTACAAGACCTTATATAGCCATAGTTATTAAGCAATTTCTTTGTTCCTTTTTATTTTGTATACTCAGAAATACAGTGGACCCCCGGTAATTCGACAAAAATTTTGCAGAGCAGTGTCGGACAATCGAATTTGTCGGATTATAGAGTACTGCCTAAGACCCCCTATAGCCCGGATTTTTTTAGAAAAGAGTACCTTGTAATCCGATAAATTACAGACAAATGATAAAATTCTATATGTTGCCTTCTGGGCTTGTGACGACATTACTAGGTATGTATACGTAATGCACAATGAATAAACGCTAAGCTGCACCGCTATCACACGTAGTCAAATTCAAACTAAACAATTGGAATTGAAACAATACCTACGCGTCGAGCACAAGATGTAACCTGTTCAATCATGCACGATCTACATTAGCGAAAATTGTTTGATTGATGTCGGATTACGGGGGTCCGGATAAGACAGGGGCCGGATTACCGAGGGTCCACTGTAGTAGTTTAGTATAGAAGACCGCCCCAGTGTACTCGCGAGATAAGACTAAGAAGCTGACTGATCCCGTAAAAGTTCTCCAGCGTTGGGCTGAGAATTTTGATGAAGTGCTTAATCCCGGCAGTCAAGGAGTGGATCTGCAATACCTCAACGCCCTTGAGAAGCTGGCTGTCGCGTCGCAGTTCGACGAGCCACCGTCGTTTGCAGAATTTATTTCCGCGATAAATCATTTGAAAGACGGCAAGTCACCAGGTGCAGATAGTCTTTCCTCAGAAGTTTTCAAATACGGAGGACCAAACATTAAATCTAGACTGTTTGCGTTAATTCAACAAATTTGGGTGGATGAGCTTGTTCCACAAAACTGGAAGGACGCTACTATTGTTAAACTATACAAGGGCAAAGGAGACCTCTGAGATTGCAGCTCATTTAGAGGAATTGCTCTGCTCTCAGTGGCTGGAAAAATCCTGGCGCATATCATCAACAAGCGCCTGTGTACGCTAGCTGAAAGCTTCCTGCCCGACATCCAGTGTGGTTTAAGACCGAATCGATCGAATTGCCGTCTATAGAGGAATTATACTACCTCTGCTTCTGTATGCCTCGGAGACCTAGTTTCTGTACAAGGGTGACATCAGACGTCTTGACGTCTTTCACATGAAGTGTCTCCGTGTCATCCTTCGTTTGAAATGGCAGGATCATGTGTCTAACTCTGAAGTTCTTCGTCGGACTAAGATGACCGGTATGGAGAGTCTGCTAATGAGGTGTCAACTACGCTGGACTGGACACCTAGTGCGTATGGACTCCTTAAGGTTGCCAAAGTCAGTCTTTTATTCAGAGCTGAGCTCAGGAAAGCGCAAACCTGAAGGACAATATCTACGCTACAAAGATGTTCTGAAACAACACCTAACATCCTGTGGAGTCTCTTGCGATTCTTGGAAGGAGCTTACTACTTGAGACCAAACGGACATTAATAATTTTGAACGCGCACGCATCGAACATCTTGACGCCAAATACCAGCTTTTGAAAACTCGACCCAAGCCCTCCTATAACTACACATATAATGATACCGGGCAGCTTCACTGCGCTATCTGTGACTGAATCTTTTAAACTAAATTCGGTTTTGCGAGTCACATTCACGCTCACGAACATCGAACTAATAGTTAGTAACAGTGTGTCACCGTCGACGGATACGTCTGGGAGCACATCATCATCATCAGCAGTATAGTAAATTGTAGTTCTATAAATTATATTTTTTCTCAGGCAACACACAGGCGAGACACCTTTCAAGTGCACGTACTGTGCCAAATCGTTCTCTCGTAAGGAACATTTGACGAATCACATAAATCTTCATACGGGGGAGACGCCGCACAAGTGTCCTTTCTGCACTAAAACTTTCTCAAGGAAGGAACATTTGACAAACCACGTCAGGTAACTAACTAACTATTCTATAATTGAAAAGTTTAAAAAAGCCATCAATATATTTTCACTGAGTACTGTTTTTTTATCATAAAAGAATAGACCAGAGCAAAGTCACGGGTAAAAGGCTTTGCAGGTTGGGTTAATGTTAAAGGTAATTTCCCGAGAGTTGGCGGACCTCCGCGCGGCTTGTACTCGTGCCCGGAGGTCCTACACCCGCAGTCGCCGGCGTCACCGCGAAGACGGCGAGGAGGACCAGCTTCATGAGGAGTACCGAGAGGCACGGAAAACTCTGAAGCTGGCCATTAGCCGCGCCAAAGAAATGAAGAGGAAGGAGATGCTGGAGAGTCTCGATCGTGACCCCTGGGGGTCGCCCTTATCGTGCGGCCCGACAAAAGCTCCGCACGTCGGGGTCCCCCCTTACAGAGACTCTCCAGCCCAGCTTCCTGCAGGAAGTGGTCGAGGGGCTTTTCCCGCAGCGGGTGGAGCACACACCCTCGTCAATAGCTTTCTTAGTCAGAGACGACGGAGGTGAGAACGAGGATAATGTTCCACCCGTCAGGGAATCGGAAATAGGAGCGGTTGTTCTACGGATTCGCTCCAAGAATACCACCCCTGGGCCAGATGGGATACCTGCCCGAGTGTTGGCACGAAACCTCGACCACATATCGGATCGCCTCAGGAAGGTGAGGTGTCCACCTCTCTGTGAGGTGGGCCCCGATCTGTCGGACGCCCAATACGGATTTCGAGCGGGGCGTTCGACGGTCGATGCCGTGTTGTGCCTGAGGGCCGTGACCGAAGAGGCGGTGCGCTGCGGCGGCGTGCTGTTGGCGGTATCGTTGGACATCGCCAACGCATTCAATAGTCTGCCATTTAGCTGCATCAGGGAAGCACTCCACTACTACGGGGTGCCAGAGTACCTGAGGCGGCTTGTGGCAGACTATCTTGAGGAGCGTACCGTCATGTACGAGGACCGAGATGGTATTCTGAGGCGGCGGTCCATGTCGTGCGGTGTTCCACAGGGGTTTGTCCTCGGATCACTCCTGTGGAATATGGGATACGACTGGGCCCTTCGAGGTCGTCTTCCCCCCGGGCTGGGCGTAATTTGTTACGCAGATGACACATTGGTCACAGCCCGGGGGATGAACTTTCAAGAGGCGGCGCGCCTGGCCACCACGGGTGTCTTTCTGGTGGTCGGGCGGATTGAGGCGCTGGGTTTGCGGGCGGCCCTGGACAAGACGGAGGCCCTTTTGTTCCATGGGCCCCGTCGTGGTCCACCCTCCGGCGCTTCCATCATAGTCAATTCGGTCCTCGTACCGGTTCAGGTCCAGATGAAGTATCTGGGCCTGATCCTCGACGGCAGGTGGCTCTTCGACGAGCACTTCCGACAGCTCTCTCCTAAGCTGGTCGGTGTTGCTTCTGCCCTTGGGCGACTCTTGCCCAATTCGGGTGGAGCCAGCGTCGCGACGAGACGGCTATACACGGGGGTTGTTCGGTCAATGGCCCTGTATGGTGCACCGGTGTGGGCGGCGGCTCTGACCGCCCAGAATAGAGCTCGCCTCTGGCGTCCTCAGAGGATATTGGCGGTTAGAGCCATACGCGGTTACCGCACCGTATCGACGGAGGCGGCATGCGCCTTGGCCGGTACTCCCCCGTGGGACTTGGAGGCGGAAGTGCTCGCCGAAGTTTATCGGCGGACGGCTGACTTCCGGGCAGGAAGCGGAATACGGCCCCCGAGCGAAGAGATACACGAGTGGCGTGAGGCCGCTCGTCGAGCCACGATGGCTCGTTGGTCGTCCCGGCTGGAGGCCCCACATGCTGGCTTTGCCACCGTGCAGGCTCTCCAGCCGGTCATCGCCGAATGGGCAGGGCGGCACGGGACCCTTTCCTTCCGACTAACGCAGATTCTTTCCGGGTACGGTTGCTTCGGGAAGTATCTGCACTCGGTCGCGAGGAGGGAATTGAGTCCCGCCTGTCACCACTGCGACTGCAGTGAGGACTCGGCTCAGCACACGCTAGCGGTTTGTTCCGCCTGGGCGGGGCAGCGTGGGGTCCTCACTGCAGTTATTGGACTAGATCTCTCGCTACCGGCCATCATACGTTCCATGGTCGGTAGCGACAGTTGTTTTACCGCGGTCGCAATCTTTTGCGAAGATGTAATTTCGCGGAAGGAGGTGGCGGAGAAGGCCCGGGAGGACGACCTCCACTCGGACCCAATTCGCCGCCGGCGAACCGGGCAGCGGAGGCGCGCATACCAGCGCCTCATGCCGCCTTGAGTGTGGCTGCGGGTGGACGGGACGGGTTTTCCCCTCCATCCGCTATAATGGCCAGCCGCGAGGAGGTGACGTGCTCGTGTGCAGTACGTCGCCTAAATAGAGAGTTTGTAAGCAGATGGTGCCCGCGTTAGCGGGCAGGCGCTAGGAGGAATCCGGATGTCGTAATAACAGCTGTTCCCGGATCCCTCCTATGTCAGGCGCAGAGTGGCACACCGTGTGGTTTTAGTCGGTCCGATTCCGACATACCACCCCGCCGTAAACCCCGGTGGGGTGACGGCTCGAGGGGATTTCCACACGTTAAAAAAAAAAAAATGTTAAAGGTAATTTACTAACACCGACGAGGCATTTTAGAGAGAGAATGATCACCTTCTTTTTAGGTATACCCTACAAAGAGAGGGAATTTAAGATGTATAGGTAACTAAAATATATGGCACCACACAGATCTACTTTGGTGTCAGGGTTACGAACAAAATCACGTAGAGTATAATAAACATTACATTTCTTATATTAAAACATAAAAAAACATATAATTAATAGTATAGGATTAATTAATTACATTTTTTATACATTTAAACATGCAACTAATATAAATGCATGTATCCTTTTTTTTTGTAAATATATGCATATTATACATATAAAACTCTCAATTTCCGAAACCAATTTGTAGGTCATACAAAAGTTTGGTCCGACCCGGGCATTAATGAATCATCATAGAATTCAAATATGAAACTATAATTATGTCCAAATTGGGCTAAATATAACACGAAATTCGCCCTGTTTCGATTCTACCGGTGATTTGATCGCCTACTTTAAATAAGTAGCTGTTGTTTGGCACTAAGTAACTAATAATATACTGCTCAACACAATTTTAGAAAAAAAAAATAGAGAGGATAGACATAGATTTCATAACTAAACAAACTATCGAATTTACATGATTAGTTAGGCATCTTATTAAATTATTTAATATTTAGTAATGTTTGGTTGGTTAATTATTAATTATAGCAACACATTAAAAATATCTGACAAGTACCTAAATTACAACACATATATATATATATTACAGAATTCACACAGGCGAGTCACCACACCGTTGTGGATTTTGCCAGAAAACGTTTACGCGAAAGGAACATCTAACTAACCACATGAAACAACATACTGGTGACGCTGCACATACGTGTAAAGTATGTTCAAAACATTTCACCAGAAAAGAACATCTTGTAGCACACATGAGGTATGTGTTTCTTTATCTTACAAAAATTTGTTAATTCAAGTACATAGTAAGTATATGTTATAGTAAGTAAGTTATAGATCTGATAGAAACTTTGTACGTAGAGACTGAAAACTTTAAAAACCAAATAAATTTTAACCCAGCATGAAGTATGGTATCATTGATGGTTTGTTATAAAAGTTTATGTAATATACTGAAGGGAAGTATAAAAATAACAGGGAAAGAATGTGGTTGTGTATTTTATTTTTTTAATAACTTACCAGATTGTAATTTGATTTGTGTTAATTTTTCACTTGGTTTCTAGATCTCACAGTTGCGGTGAACGGCCGCACACCTGTGGAGAGTGTGGTAAATCGTTCCCATTGAAAGGAAACCTCTTATTCCACGAACGCTCTCACAATAAGGCTAACGCCAATAACCGGCCATATCGGTGTGAAGTTTGCTCCAAGGAATTCATGTGTAAAGGTATGATCGAGCGACTATTTGTTGTTACCAAAACTGAACTTTAATTTAGGCTATCGCATATTGCAATTCGAGTATCTAATCATCGGTTGCAGAATAAATAATAATAACTAGTCTAGTCCCAAATTATGCAGAGCTTGTGCTATGGTATTGAAACTGCTGATGAATATACTCATGTATTTATAAATACATACCTATAATAGATAAATTAAAACAACACACAGAACAAATGACTATTCTCATCCACGGAACCGAAGCTACACCCTCTGGCATAGCAGCAACTTTGGCCACTACACCAACAGGCCAGTCGAACGCGTTACTAACAGATATTCTTACGTTATTGCCGCACAGGACATCTGGTGACGCACAGGCGAACGCACACGGAGCAGGGCGAGGGCGCTGCACCTAGCGCGGAGGCGCCGCCCGAGCCTGACGATTGCTCGGACTGCAACAAGTGTATCAAAGCAGAACCGGAGCATGCTGATAGAAAGCACGAAATCAGGTCAGGATAAAATAAGTTTTTAAAATCTAATCGTTAAAATGAGCCGGCAAAGCTAAAAATCTAGATATGGAGTATAACTATTGGATATTTATTTGCATTATAATTTCATTCATGTATTTTCTTATCATCTCAATAACTTGTCATGAAGGAGAAGTAGAATAAGCCTAGTGCTCCCCCCTAGGGATGCCGATTCTTTCCTTAAAAAAAACAATTTTTAAATCTTTTCGAATCGAAGTTTAATAAATCGATACACAAAAGATCGAGATAAAAAGAATCGATTTTGCAAAAATCGATCTCTTTCTGATTGGCTTATTGAGTCTATGTTTTCAATACAAATACAAACCCATTTATCGTATCGAAACAGAAATTTATCGTATCGAAACAGAAATTTATCGTATCGAAACAGAAATTTATCATATCGAAACAAATCTACCGTATCGAAATAGAAATTTATCGTATCAAAACAGAAAAAATCGAATCTCGATTTTATAGGGTGAAATATCGATTCAATGGATCGATTCAGAATACAGAATATCGATTTAAAAAATCAATTTTTTTGATCTACAAAATCGATTCTTCGATTAATCGATCTCAGATCGCCGTAAAAGAGTAGAGATCAATATAATTATTTTCGTTTTTCTCAACCGCATAATAGCTTGGTTGCATCAATATGAATACATTATTTGCACATTTTTTTTTACAAAACAAAGCAAAAACTTATTAAAACCATTTTGAACATGAACTCTTTGTGACAGTTCTTATTACAAATAGCCTGCTAGTAAAAGGTTTAAATACCTAAACTACATTCTACATCAGCAATGCTACTACTACTACTAAATTAATAATGGAAACCTTTAAGTCTTCGAAACAGACTAATACTTGTATGTTATATTAAATAAGTACATTTTACATTACAAAAAAATATAATTCTTTTTAACAGGACTTCTGTTGATACCAGACCAGACGAAAATAATATGGCACAGACTCAACAAAGTACTGCAACTGCAGTGATGCAAATAACAAATCAGGTGTGTATAAAGTATAACCATTGGACGATTATAACCATTGATGGATTAAGTATACAGAGTATCACAACCCCTGTTAATCTTATAGGTTTTGAACAGCCGATTAAGTAAGCAAACTGGCATCAGACCAGTAAAGAGAATGAAAACTTATAACAAAACCTATCACGATTTTGTTGGTTGATATCTAACAGTGAATGGCAAACACTGATGATGTTAATAATAACAATTTTTTCAGGTTCGCTAGTTCTTTTGTAATCTGTTTAGTAAACTGTCCTGACAGTTGATATAAAATATTATATATCAATCGTCAGGGCTTGGGACTTCTCGTTCTACTGCAGCTTTTTGTTGCCTCTAGAATAAGAGGAAATAATTGATAATAATAAAGATGTAAATATAATACAACAAATCAAATATAACAATCTAAATTTAGAGAAGTAAGGAGGAATGTTTTGTATGTTCTTTCGTTCTTTTAAACTAGTAAAATAAAGCTATTGAGTTGGCTTGAAATACTTAACTATGATGCTACTGAACAATTAGGTTACATCCCTAAATAAACCTGCTTAAATCTTACATACATACACAAAGTCCTAAATTTACTCATATTCTTAGAATTTTATTTGTTATGTTTGTACATATATCTTTACACTTGTGCACACACAAACATAACTTCTGTATTATTTTTATATTTCAAGATACCTTTAATATTTAAACTATCACTACATTGAGTTAAGTACTACAAGTCTAGGATGAAGGCCTCGAGATCCATCACACAGGGTGTCCCTAGTGTGGACCCCAGTCTCACAAAGAATCATAATTGTGTATTATTTTGCATTTCATTACTCCCAAGCTCTAGATGTTAATAATAATAATATTATTTTATATGTTCAGCAAGTGCGAGTGGGCACGTCGAGCGCGGGCGTGGTGACGGGCGGCAGTGTGGCGACGGGCTCGTTCAGCCAACACCACCCGCCCGCCAGCCTGGCGCACCACCCCGTCACTGTCAACTACTAGCACGCGGCCCTGTCGCTGCCCCCACTGGACGGGCCAAACGCCTGCCTATGACGCCTCGCCCCCGAACACTCTATCGCCGGTTTCCAGGAGCCACAACAGTATCAGTGTTTTGCGGAGTGTGAGCCAGGCAGCGACAGATAATTACGTCTACGTTTCTTCCACGTTCTGCGGTATATTTACCCTGCTTCTCTTTAAAGGACTTTTCAAACGTTTCGAAAGCTTATTAACTAGTCTATGGCGATACGTCGCGCTTTTCCTTTCCCGAGTTCTTCCGATTCTTACTTATCCAGTTTTTATAGTGTAATTGTGGATATTGGACCGTAACCAACGATAAGTTCAGTTTATTTACTCGCATAGTTTTAAAGTTAGGATCGATTGTAATTTGAGAAACTTATAGTGATATCATAGAAGTGACTTCCGTTACAGAATATTTTGTAGTGTTGAATATTTATCATCGGCTAATAGCGAATATAATGTATCATTTTTATATTGTAAAGGATATATTTTTTGTAAATAGAACTAGAGCAATGTAAAGATAATGTAAAATAAAGTAAGTCTTTGTGATATCTCACAGCTACTAATCGAGTTATATACTTTGTATAGAGGTTGAAATACTTAAGGACATCTAATACTATTTGCAGTGACATATCCCAACTGTTTTTATATAATTCCAAATGTTTAAGTACGAATGAGAACATTGCCGTTTTAATTTGTTTTATCTTGATTAGGTTTAGCCTGTGGTTACCAGATTCGTTTTCAACTTAATTAGAAATCTACAAATGGTTTAGACTTACATGTATATAAAATAAAATATATTCTAGATTTGTAATTGGCTTTCCCTTGTCAACTTTAAAATTAGAACTCATAATAGTTACATTCCTTTTTTAAATTTATCTGAAGTCATAATTTTATGCAACAAATAAAATAATTGCTTTCAATTACCAGATTGTTATAGAAATAAATTGGTGTTGATGAATACATGCAAAAGTAAGACGTGTAACAGGCAAATAATATAAAATTCAGTTATAGAAGTATATATAATTTAAAATTATGTAAAACAAGGTAATCCAATTAGGAAACAGGGACCAGATCAATACGAGAGTATGAATAAAATTACCCTCTTACCGTTTCCCATAAAATTATGTATGTATATTAAATATTATTTTAAAAATGTAAACAATTTATGATATTAAGGCAAGTTTTGGGGTAAATTTATAAATAAATAAATTTGAACGAAAATATTTCTTGATTGAGTCCAGCTCTAGGTAGTAATTATTCTTTGCCATGTTTGTACAGTACAAGTGTGATAAATCTGTTTAACTTTTTTATAAGAAGATAGAGGTAACGGTGAATGTAATGCTTAGCTTAGAACTATCAGCCTCTGAAGTGGTGTTATAATCACTTCCAAGGCTATAATTTGTAATTACGCCGCTTGTAATAAAATAGTAGCCTCTATTTACTTGTACATAGATAATTTTAAATATATATATATGTAGTTGTATTCAGTAGTAAAATTAAGACTAATCAAATATCATTTTATGTTAATATTGGCTAAATTGATAATGTTATCTAATGAAGAGTAACGATTTGGAATCGTACGATGTAGTAGGATTTTTTAGGTGCGAAAATCATTGGGATAATTTATATCAGAGCCAATTGGTAACTTATCTTTAATGGTGCCACGCTAATTTATATTTTATAGGAAACCTAATTCCTTAGACACAATAGGATACTAAAATCTAAATTATGTTCAATAATTTGATATGAATGAGATTAAAAATTGAAACTAACTGTAATGGTTTTATTTAACCTTTATAAAATCAAGCTTTCATATTATGCTGCTGTATTTTTATTCTTGGATTTTGAAGTTTTTCAAATAATGAAACTGAATTGCATAGCACTAATCCAGCCTGTCTCCTACGCACCATGCCGGCGGGTTTAGGCCGTGCGGGTATGCCACCGGCATAATCAGGCCGCACATTAGAATAACTTGAATAGCGCAATAAACTAACACAGACTCCCTGCGCAACATTGCAGCTAAGTTTGCGCGGCAAGGTAGGTGGCTCAACAACCCGCCAGCATAGTATGTAGCAGACTAAACATTGCGAAGCCCCGGGCGGGTAGATTAATGCAAGACTTCGGGCTAGTAAGTCGTTGCGAGATCCCAGTCTTTATGAATATTTTCGTGATGACATTTGAAAAAAGAAATTTGTCCCACGACATACTGCTGCTCTCGAATACAAAAGCATCAGTCGATGATAGTTGTCCCTGGCAGAATGTCAAAATGACGAGTAAACACGAAAATACCCTAAAGTAAATCTAGCGCAAGTAGCGTAACGGGGGTTTTATAATGCAAAACTTGACGAATAGTCCAAGAGCCCGTGAGTGCCAGATCTTCGGCTTTTTATAAAAGCTGAAAGTTCTTCTATGTGTGTCCCTAGTGCAGGTAAGAATGATCCCCACCCATGAAGCTGAGGCAGCGGTGGCTTTGGCAGATAACAAGCCACAAAGGTGTGTAAAATTCCATCTCAAATTCGTCATGAAATAAAACTTGATTTTTTTATATTTGATTCATAATAATATCAAAACTCGCGTTGCTCATTGCCAGACAGTTAGTATGGTTACAACCCTCTGCCGGACACCCCTAAACTATTATAATTTATAATTATATTTACGTTATATTATAAAACCCAAATTTTATATATAATTTTTTGGGAGCCTATTAAACTATGTTTACATAGTAGCCGGACAGTTTCGAAGGTTCTATCATCTTGCCAGACGCATTCAAAGTGAGCAGTACACCTTTGTTGCCTGTTATCTGCCAAAGCCACCGCTGCCTCAGCTTCATGGGTGGAGATCATTCTTACCTGTACTAGGGACCCACATAGAAGAACTTTCAGCTTTTATAAAAAGCCAAAGGTCTGGCACTCACGGGCTCTTGCTCTAGAAGGAAATTCAAGTAAATGTTTTTCTATTTTGATTGTAGCGCGAGACGGGACCCCTGCATGACTGAGAGCTCGGGCGCTACCCCTGAATGCGGGACTATTCTGGGAAATATATTGAAAATGTTGTTCATATTGCAAATTATAAATCAAATGTTTGAATCACGCGTGGGTGTCTGTGAAAATAATATTTTGGTACATCAATATGTGCACAAATGGTAATTAAAAATTATTTCTTAATTATAATTGTTGCCCCTTCAAAAATTTTAATAATATTTTCTTTATTTAATAGATCAATATCATTCGAATTTTGCAAGATTTAAATTCATTAAAATATGTTCACTTTAAATGAACTTTCCGAATCGTGAAGACGCTCAGCTTCACAAAGTTAATCAAAATAGCGCTTCACTTTCCTCTGACGAGTTTTAAAAACTTAGGGTTGATGGACCACTTTTCTACTACACTTTTTGCTTGCTTTTTTAAATTCATGTCGATATCTTTCGAATTCTGTCACTTCAAACATTTCAAGGAATTCGAAAGATCGGTGGCTATCGGCTGAAGAGCATTAGGGGCTGAATGGATAGTTTGAGGAATTTTGCAGTGAAAAACCAATAACAAAATAAAATTGTAGTTTTGAAGTGAAATAGCCTCATTTCCTTTATTTGATTTGCAATTTAACAGAAGCGTTTTCGTTTCCGCTTTTTTGACTTTAACAAACTGAACTTTTAAAGCAAAAATAGCGTCACAAAATGCTCATCTAATAGGGTTCAACATTTTTAATGTTAGCGAAGTTGAAGACTCCCCTTATCAGATAAAAAACTTGATAAAATATTCCACCTACTGATAAAATGACCAAAAAATTATAAATTTATTGAACCATTTCAAAGCAATGTTGCTCATTAATAACTTTCCTTACTGCATCATGATGTACTAGATTTAGTCCGCATTCGATATCTTTTATGAATTTTGATCTCCACCATACTTAAGTGCCTTCCATTATGTTAACACCGTCATATCCTCGTCCTTAACACTCATTTAGAGGTTTATTTTTGTCATTTATGGATTTAATCATTTGGTTAGTCATTGTTACAGCTGTTTGGTCTTTAATTTCATAAAATCCTAAAAATGGCTCTTTAATGACGAGTGTGTCTCGAACGCACAACAATGATATGTTTGCACATTTCATCTAGGTATCTTTGAAATATCTTGAGTCGTATCAAAGATGATAGAGTAACAGGATGCTACGTTTGTTGCATTTATGACTGCAATTCGTACTTTTAGAACCAGGACAGAAATGAACTCCTCTTGTATTTTGGAACTTAAGCATTTTATCTGGTCCTTTGGCTAACTTAATAATTCTTGTAAAATCCGATTGTATTTTGCTTTAAACTCAATAATACTCAAGGTTTCCTTGGAACTTGTATCTTTGGTATTTGCCTTTTCTCTGTGGCCACAAAAAGATGAAGTACAAAGTTAAAAGCGTTCCTTGATGCTAATCAAGAAGTCTTCGAGTCTTCCAATAGTAGGTCTTAAAAAGTTATGTAAATAAGAAGTTATGTTTTTATAGTATACAATGTTTTCAACGCTAATGCCAGTAGTGTTAACTTTATCATTAGTCCATTGAAATGTTACATTTTTTAGGCCTAACCTTGCGTTTTTTAGAGGACGTAATTTTATTTTTTTGATGTGTAGGGGGGGTCAGTGTAAAGCTAAAACCAAGTTTGTGGGGTCGCCACCCTTGTCCCACGGCCGCCATCTTGAAAATAGGGGTTGAAACGGTTTTTATGATATATCTCTTAAATTATTTATTTGATAAAAAAAAATTGTTAACATTTTTTGTTGCAAATTAAATTCTCTACAACTTTGGCCCAGTAACTTTTTATCGTAGAACTATAAATAAAAAAGTTATAAGCGAAAAACTTCAGAAATTCGAGAAAAAAAATTATATTTTTCGATATTACTTCTTTCTTTATCATTTTACGGAAAAATAATATCAGACCATTTTTGTAGATCGTTTTTTGAGGAACAACTTTTATTTGCATCATTTTTTCATTAAGTTAATAGCTAAGGTTTTACAGCGCTCCGAAGTGAGTACTATTGTTTAGTACTCTTAACTATACCTATATTATATGTGTGTACTAATAATATGTCATCGGTTATTGTTTTTTTTTTTATTTTGTTATTATAACTTTTTTAATTACAAATTTAGCAATATTATTAATAATTAATTATTGACTCTTTTCCCCACCACCCACGAGGTAGAGTCTAGAGGCGCGTTTTTTTTTGCGTGGTATCCCCAATAGGCATAATCCACGGTAATTTTCTAAATTAGCACTACTTCGTCCTCAGTCGTTTCGATGGACCAGGCTGCGGCTCAGCATCTGATTGGCTTTCTGAATCAAATACCGCATTACATCATTATTGAATTACATTATCATTATTGAATTACATCCGCACGTGGAGAAATATGTAGCACAACTAAAAGATATAGGTTAAACGACAACTTCAACACAATGTTATTAGCTATTCTTACAACAACAGAATTTAGGAATAATAATAACAATAGCAGGCAGCTGTTCTTTTGTTCCCTCATGGTCACTTGGGTATTTTCTACCTGAACAGTATTCCCGGTAACGGCCATCAGATTTAAAATTATTTTAAAAATCAATAATTGTTAAATCCTGTTATGGAGTGAGAAAGAGTCAATAATTAATTATTAATAATATTGCTAAATTTGTAATTAAAAAAGTTATAATAACAAAATAAAAAAAAAAAACAATAACCGATGACATATTATTAGTACACACATATAATATAGGTATAGTTAAGAGTACTAAACAATAGTACTCACTTCGGAGCGCTGTAAAACCTTAGCTATTAACTTAATGAAAAAATGATGCAAATAAAAGTTGTTCCTCAAAAAACGATCTACAAAAATGGTCTGATATTATTTTTCCGTAAAATGATAAAAAAAAAGTAATATCTAAAAATATAATTTTTTCTCGAATTTCTGAAGATTTTCGCTTATAACTTTTTTATTTATAGTTCTACGATAAAAAGTTACTGGACCAAAGTTGTAGAGAATTTAATTTGCAACAAAAAATGTTAACAAATTTTTTTTATCAAATAAATAGTTTAAGAGATATATCATAAAAACCGTTTCAACCCCTATTTTCAAGATGGCGGCCGTGGGACAAGGGTGGCGACCCCACAAACTTGGTTTTAGCTTTACACTGACCCCCCTACACATCAAAAAAATAAAATTACGTCCTCTAAAAAACACAACCCCAAATGTAACTTTTCAATGGACTACATTTAAATGTTAATGTCTGTATCATTGAATCGGATGCTGTGATCTGCTGTGTACTAGCTATGTGTCTTTCACCAAACTTTGTCCAAATGAACTAGTAAACCAGTAGGTTTACTGTTAAACGGAGTTCAAAAGACAACAAATAAAAAGACTGTGGCCTAATTTTTGTACATACACATAAAAATTAGTCCCATTTGAAACATTATAGCAGTGTTAGATAATCCATTTATCAAGTAAGGCTAAATGCTATACATCATCATGCAAAGACAAAAAGTAGCGGTGTATTAATGAGAAATATTACAAAATCGGGGGCAAAATATACCTGCGCTTCTATTGTGTGCGCTGCATAAACAGTTAAAGTTTTGGAAATATAGTGTAAAAAAGAATTATTTCTCTTTAAAAGTTCCAAAAAAAGAATCTGTGACAGCATATGTGTAAGTCTTTTAAGGCTCACTAACCTTTTTTATGGTAAACAATTAGTTCACGCTGTATAACATCATGCTACGGGTAATAGGAGACACATACCACGTTGCATAGGTCAGCTAGTGTAATATAAGTATGGTTTGCTGAAATGTGATGTTAACTGCCGGTGATCAGGAAATGCGAGTCCTAAGAATCAAGAAGATAGTTATTAAAAAATCTACTAAATGTAATGATTCAAAAATATATTATATTTTAAACTTATTATATATACAATAGCTATGGCTATGATAAATATTAACTTAAGCTTGGAGTGCAACTTTGCTTGGACTTTGTTTGACTTTCTTTTTCTCACGAACTTTTTCTGCTTCTGTAACCTCAGGGAGATTGTCAATGGGCACTTCTGGTAGCTGATCCTTAACATCTAGAATAGCTTCCAGTTCAGCTTCAACAGCTTCTTCATCTTCTTCTGTTAGCTGACCAGAAATTAAATCATCTATTTCCCTTTGCTTATCTATTCCTTCTTTGGTCTCATCCAGGATCTTTTCAATTTCATCAATATTCAATACATCATGTACCTTCTTCAAAGCTACATTTCCTGTTTTCAACCCATCCAAAACCTGGAAGTCACAATATACATTAATAATGAATTTTGTGTATAAATTGATATTATTGTTACCAATATAAGTATAGATTGATACTAGTTTGTTTTTAATATAATATAACTAGAATATACTATTTTCTTACTAGCTGATAAAGCTATTTAAATTTTCTATTTTTGTTATACCTAAATTCTTCACCTTCACTGTCACCTTTTACAGTATTCCTAAACTGAAGACCCTTATTTGGATTAAAAACTGACTTTAAATAAAATCTACTCGAAAAAGGTAAAGTTTTGGACTACGTAACATATTTAACTGTACAATTTTATCTATATAAATAGATGCCTAAAAATCTATTTCAGATAAAATAAATATAGCATATAAATAATAATATATTAAATATAATGTTATTCCAAATTTTTAGGTTTGCCCTTGCCAAAAAAGTATTAAATTATTCATTACCACATTTAACAACAAAGGATGCATAACAAACAAGCATTTTTATTGTATTGTACTAAACTTTTCTTGCAAATAGATAAAAATGAGTCACAACATAATATAGGTGCTTATAAGAGAAATACACACCTGGACTTCGATTTGCGCAAATTCAAGATCATGGGTCAGCTGTTCTAATTGCTCAAGTTGATTATCAGTGTTCTGTAGAAGATTTTCTTGATATTTTTTCTTTTTCAGTAGCAGTTTTGCTCTATCACGTTTTCCTTCAGCTAGTAGTTTTTTCGCTAATTGTCTGTCTTTTTCGAGGTTTAATTCGATTTTCTTTTGGTATTGCTTCAACTTGTCCCGCTGTTGCTTTAATTGAAGGACAGCCTTATCTTGTTCCGTAATTCTACTCACAGGTTTTTTAGGTTTACCAAATAAAGAACCCATCTCCGTAACCCTTAACCACTAATCATAAGGTAATGTTAAATTATAGTGCCAATATAATAGGTGTGAACGATTTTCTTAACTTTACTTCTGTACTTCTACTATTACAAACTATAAAAATCAAAACAACATTACTTACACACTGAATGACAAACTTAGTAATTTGAACTGTCAAATTACTATGTTTTGACATTTATGACAGTAGGTTACGTCTGTCCTATGGATGGATGATATTTTGTATTGTGTTAAGAATCTTACTTCCAATGTTTTCAGTCCATTTAACGATGATTATGATTTACTAGTTGTACATTCAGCTCTGTATTTTTGTAATATTTTTAAAATTTATCATTTTAGATAATAGTATATATTTAGTAATAATCAAATTTCATATTACCTACCGAGTCTGTTTGTTAGTGCTCGTAGCGTTCATGTGGCAGCACTGTTTTTGACGACGACACTTTTTGTACACAGAGTTGTGCACAAAAAAATGTTAAGGGGACACTCTGATTAACAAAACGTGTAATTCAAGCTCTTGGAGACAAATACTATGAATATTGGTACCACCTGAACAATAAATTCATATTAAGTATATTCCGTGTCTAATTTGACCATTCAAGTGGTAAATGCATCAGATAAAAATATATTGTGAAGTAACATAAACATACTAACTCGAAATGCTTTATTCAATGCGTATTTTTTTTAACAGTGTGGCTTGATTTTCGTATTTAGATTAGAAATTCTTTACAATATATACACCTATATAGATGTTGTGTGTTTGTGTGTAAATGTATTTATATATGTAAATGTAGGTGGATTTTTGTGTGCGGGCAGTGTGAGTATTTTATAAATGGTTTGGGGTTATTATCTATCAGATACTCTACAGCCTATTTGTACTTAATGAATTTACCACTTGAATGGCCAAATTAAACACATAGAATACATTTAATATGGATTTACTGTTAAGATGGTACCAATATTCAGAAAATTTTCTCCAAGAGCTTGAATTTTAGAGCTATTTATCAATCAGAGTGACCACTTAACATTTTTTGTGTACCAAACTCTGTGTGAAAGAAATGGCGTTGTCAAAACAGTGTTGCCACATAAACGCTAAACTACCCCCGGAGAAAGACAACTAGTCTCTAAAACTCTTAAATCTAACCCGCCTACCGGATCGTGTGGTAGAAGGGGGAGGGGAAGGGAAGGATTTATCATCGGTACTTCTATTTATGTATGGATCAGCGTCCTCACGTAGGTAAACATGTGAGACTGTGGCGAGTTCCTTGAAAACGAAGGAAGTTTTGTTACTATGTCTTGAAACTGGAACAGGTCGAATTTCAGACATGTGAAGCCTGAGATGCAACACAAAATCAGCAAGGACTATTAGGTCGCCTGGAAGGCGCAGAGTTTTGGCCATATAACATTGCCGCAGTAGACGATTTGATGTCCTGTTTCACCTAGTTTAACGGTTACCTAGGAGTACCAGAGGCAAGGCAGTAATCCAGTCGTATTCGTGGCATATAATGGATACCTTCAATTGCCTGTGCAATCTTTCAATCATTTCGTTCGCTTGAGGATGGTAAGCGGTGATTCTTGTGCGCTTTGTAGTGAAACTCTACATCAACCTACGAAACAAATCTGACTCGAATTGAGTGCCTTGATCGGTAGTAATAGTCAACGGGACGCCAAAACAAAAGTGCCAGTCCCTTACAAAATTTTCCACTGCTTCTTCCGCAGTGATTCCTTGCATAGGCCAAACTTGAGGCAACCTAGATACACAGTCAATGGCGGTCAAACAGTAACGAAAGCCTTTGAAAGGAGGTATGGTACCGATTATGTCGATGTTTCGAAATTGCCAAGCGGAGAAGAGTTATGTCTCGACACCTTAGTGTGTTGACAAGCATTACATGTGCGGGCCCACTCTCTGCAGTCTTTATTGAGTGACGATCAGACATAACGGTCAACTATGAGATGGTGGCTAAAGTTGTGAAGCTTGTTGAAAATGGAGTGAGGCAGATCTTGTGGAACATATGAACGAGGTGTGTTTCGCAAAACAAGAAACAATTTGTGCCGGTAATACTTGTCTTAGAAAGTTTCAGGCTGGAGTACTCCAGAATGGGTTTATGGTCTTACTTCAGTTGGATTTATATAAAATTTTTATTTATTTGCATTTTTTCTTATATACTACTGTAATAACGTTAGGAAGAGCTGAGTCTACTAACATAAGCTTGTTGTTGCTTAACAGGAGACCTCAACTACGAGATTGTAAGCTATTTAAGAAATTAATAAAGATACTATTAGGATTAATAAAAAGAAGTAGGCAATCACTATATATGAACATACAACGCCTACATCTAACTTCAATTCATTTCAATTTCAAAAATTGAGGATTTGCTTATGGTTCACTTCTTCTAAAAGGTACTGTTTGACGTATTACACTTTTCAACACGAAATAACTTTGAATAGAAATAATTTATACAATCTCGGTAAAATCACGGAATTGTTAAGCTACTTTTATTTTATCACGTGATGTAGGATTCTTTCCAACTAAATGTTTTACAAAAAAAAAATACAAAAAACTAAAATTGACTGCCTTGGTAGCGCAGTGGTAGCGTATGCAATAACTGTATTTGAGATTTCGGGTTCGATGCCCGATTTCAGTGTGATATGTAGGTATGTGTTCACAAGAAAAGTGTACATGTATTTATATCAATTGTATAGTTCCCACAGTACAAGTTCTGTTTAATTTGGGACTAGACGGTGTTTTGTGTCAGATATTCGAAATATTATTATTATTATTAATTAATTGTGATGATTTTTTCAAGCGTCATTTTAAATTTACGTAGTTAAGTCTTTTAATCATAATAATCAGTGATGTGACCTTTCAAAATTACTTTTATGACAATATTCAGTTTCATGAAATCAGTACAAAAATGAAACAAACTTATAACCTAACAACTTCAATATAAACACTTTTAGTGTCTTATTAGATAAATACATCTATTAATGTAACATTAATATTCTATTATAATTAACAATATTCACATAAATTCAACAGATAGCAACTGTCAATGAAAAGGCATAATGAAGAAGAGAAATATAAGAAAATGAAATGGAGAATCGGGTATTGCAGTGATTGATTTCTATCATTGCATTCCTATTCTTCATTCTGTCAGAACTGTCTCACATAATTATGTCCATCTAATCTAAGAGGTACCGTACCTTAGATTAGATAGACATAATTATATGAGAAAAGTATGAAGCCTGTCTTTTCTTACTTTACTGTTTTCTCCTGCTTTTAAATTGATGAGTTTCTCTTTTTTAGTTTTTTTTTGGGGCTGGCAACACTGATTGAGTCAGTCATTTATGGGTTGGGTAGAGTTGAAAGCCGTTTCTAGCAATATTCGTGTTCTGTGGTTTAGAGCGTTCATAGGTGAAAAGTATAACTTGGTGTTCTAGGATAATAAGTAATGATTGATTGAATGTATATACTCTTTAAGTTAGATTAGATTTTATAGTAGAATAAGGTGTTAAGATAGCAATAATGGCGGTACTAGCTGCGGCGCAACTGCTTGACGAGTTGATGGGAAGACATCGTAACACGAATCCTAACGAAAAGATCAAGAAGCCAAATTGGGAAGATCCTGAGGTAAGAGTTAAATTGATAAGTGTAGGCCATAACTAAGTCTTTTTATAGATTATGAAATGATCTATTTTTAAACATGCATTCAGATTAATAATACTCGAATCTTTCATTTGAAAGCAATTGAATAGCAGTCTCGTGTTATCTTGTAGGTTATTTACATATCTGTACGAAATCACTTCAGTATAAATTCACTATTTTATTGTGTTTAGTTTGTTTATGATTGTTGTATCCGGTACTATTTATAACAAGATAAACACAACTCTTATGTTTCATGAATGCCTAAAATAACAATGCGACGCAAACGGTTTAAACATTCAATCATATCGATCTTATGTCATAGAGAAGTTAGTTGAAAAATGGTTTCACTAGATAATGTTATACAAAATAACTAATATTAAATTAGAATATTGTTTTGGATAATTCCTAAATAGTACACAAACACTATTTTTTGTGTCCTAGTGCCATCTTATAGATATCAAGGTTGACTATTACATTCTACACCTATGGCCCTAGATTATGAGTTGTACATATATACATAAAGTCTATATGTACAACTCATTTCCTAGAAGGGTAGGCAGAGAAGACTTTTTTCCTTGTACTTTTCACATGTCGGTCACAATTTTGTCTCTTTCAACATTACCGCACACATTTGCTCTATAAATTCTATTTGTGAGTCTTCAATCATCCATCCTCTCTATGTGGTCAAACTATTGAAGCATGCACTTTTCAATCTTTGTTACTAAAACTTCTTTCAGTCACTGAGTCTTATAACTTAAATAGAAATATTTGTAAAGATATAAAATTAACCTAGTTACCTAGGCACTGTGTACAAAACATTTAGTGTATGTAATTACATTTTTCGCATACTTCAATCAACTCTAGTGAACTATTAATTATCCTACTTTAATTATTTAACCCAAACACAATAAAATATTCGATGCTTTAAATATATAAAAATACTAGCTGTGTTTACTTAAGGATTAAGGTTTTTCCTTGAAATTCAATATTATCTTGTAATTTTGTTTTCAGTACTGCAAATATTACATGGTGAAGTTTTGTCCACATGATTTGTTTGTAAATACTAGAGCAGATCTCGGAGCTTGCCCAAAAGTGCATGATGATGAAGTTAAAGTTTTGTTTGATAAATGTGAGGTGTCTTACAAGAAAGCACAATATGTTGAAGAATTTCTACGCTTTTGTCGGCACATGATCAACGATGTGGAAAGTAAGTGTTTTAATATTAATTTTATGCAAAGCCTATACCAACCAGTTTGGCCAATGTGTTAGAGTAGGACTCAATAGGCTTCCGAAGGAGAAGCCTATGTCTAACAGAGGCCTATGTCCAGCAGAGGACTATTAAAGGTTGATGATGATGATGTCAATCTTTGTTATTGAAGGTAATGTTTACTTGCACTGGTAGTGTGAAAAAGTTGAGAATATTTGCTCATAAATTTGAATGTCATCAACTGTTATAATAATTAGAAAGTTAAGTATTTATATTCATTCTCTTTTAAACACTTTAATTTAGTGAAAAGTAATGAAATAATTGGTTAAATCTAGTTTTTTATGAGGATGTAATATCATGCCTGTGAAGCCAATCTATATGTGCCAGGGCACGGTCCTCTCAATTTAAAGTATGTTTTTAAGTCAATTCTTTTTTTGTATTTCAGGAAAAATACAAAAAGGTAAACAAAGGTTAGAATTAATGAATTCAAAACCTGAGGGTCCTCCGATGACTCAAGCCCAAACTGAAAAAAACCAAGAACAGGTATAAACTTCCCGTTGTTTAATTATAAGTGATACAATTTATTAGTTATAATTTATATCACAATCTGTTTAAATGAAAGAGCATTGACTCAAGTTAGCTAATAATGATAATTTTATTAAATATTGAAATTGTAACTGCACTTATACTGCTGTAGGGTTACTATTGCATAATCCGTAAATATGACTTGTTAAATGATAATAGTAAATAATGAAAACATTACTATTTATTTCTCATATAGTTTTTTCCATTTTTATTGTTGTTTTCAAATCCTAAGATCTCACTATTATTAGAAGAAGTACTTTTAAGTATAAATGTATATTTCAGATGTTTATCTAAATTAATTTCGTAAAATTACTATTACGACTATTATTTCAAAATCATAATTCTTTTTTTGTTTCCTTATTAGGTGCAATTACTATCTGAAAAAATAACTGCTTTGGTCCAAGAAGCTGAAGAAGCTGGGACAAGAGGAGATGTTGAACAAGCACAAGGCTTGATGAAACTCTGTGACAGACTGAAGGAAGAAAAGGAACAGTTACTCAAACAACAGGAGAACAGGTTAGCTTGAAATTAAGGATTAATTAATGAACTAAATTAATTCATATGGTTAATACAAAATCTAAACCAGGCAAGTATGTTAAATTAGCTGTACCCACTACCTCATAGACATAAAATTTTACTTTTGGTATTGTGAGGTTACTAATTGTATTCTATTATTTTTTTATTTATTTTTCACTAGATCTAGCGTTTCTCACTTTACAGTACTTCATTTTCATATATGAAATAAATACTCACAAAAAATTAACAATAAAATTCTGTTTAACAATCTGTTATGCTTTAGCCACTGGTCCATGACGGCTGAATTAGCAGCAGCGCAAGAGAAGCAAATGGAAGTGTGCCCAGTTTGTGGCGCGTTTTTGATCGTAGGTGACGCTCAACAGCGTATCGACGACCATCTTTCTGGAAAGCAACATGTTGGGTTAGTTGAATTGATATACTAGTGTACCCCTATTACGGTACAATTTTGTTGTTTTTGTGTCTTGCGGTTTAAGTTCGTGTGCATATTTAATACTCATATTAAATACACAAAATGCTTCATATTAAATTAATATGCAGTGGTGCACGTTATATATCTGATAATTATGGATCTAGTTTTTTTATTATATACTAACAGTAGCCTGCTGCATTTCGCTGTGGCAATTTGTGGTTTGCATTGATTACAAGTAGATAAAAACAATATTTAAGCACGTTTAAATCGTGTCAAAATTTGAGCTCATTTGGAGCAGAGCTTTTTAATTTTCTAAGTTGGTTTACAACTTTACATTTATGTCTATTATTTCAGATACTTTAAACTTCGGCAAGCTTATGAAGAGATGATAGAGTCTCGTGAAAAAGAACAGCAAGAAAAAGAACGGAGGCGTAGGGAAGAAAGAGAAAGAGATCGCAGCGCTCGTAGTGGGGGTCTCGGGTCCGATCGACGCGATCGCGAGCGTATGGAGCGTGACCGCGAACGTGACAGGGACCGCAGCGAACGTGGTGACAGAGATCGTGAACGAGAAAGAGAACGTGAGAAGGATAGGGAAAAGGATAGAGAAAAAGATAGGGAAAAGGATAGAGAAAAGGACAGGGAAAAGGACAGAGATAGGGAACGAGACAGGGACAGAGACAGGGATAGTCATCGGTCAGTTAATATTCAATACTTATTAGTATATAAGCAACTTTTTAGGGAGGCTCATGTCCAGCTGTGGACAATTAAAGGCTTTTGTTGATGGTGGCGATAATGTATGTTAGTTGTATGTTTCTGGACTGTGACAATATACATATAAATTTAAAGTTTTGAAATGGTCTTCTGGTCTGTAGAGCATCACATTTGTATCTGTTCCTTTCATTATTAAAGCAACAGATATTTACAATACAATAGATGTTTATTAGGACCTAAAAACAATGTTCTCTTTAAACCAAAACTGCAGTAAGTTGTTAAAAATTTAATTAAATAAATAAATGCTAAATATAATCACGAATCGTGTATTCAAGAAGAATGTATTATAAAACTGTGTCACTAGGAGCCGCGAGAAGTCTAGCCGCCATGAGGACCGCGACAGGGAACGGGAACGCGATCGTGACAAGGACAGGGACCGCGAGCGCGACCGCAAGCATCGCAAGGAGAGAAGTTAGTATAGATTATATATCAATGTTTAAAGTGCCTTTCTCTTATAGTCTTTAATATATAGCTTGATATCTGTGACCATTGTCACTAGTGTCATTTTAGAATTTACGAATTATATTAAGATGTGAATTTTTATATCGCAATGTGTAAACTGGCACATAAAGAATGAGGCTATACAAAATAAAATCACCTGTTCAAAGTTACTTCATCGGTTTCGTTGCCATCTGCCACAGAGATTAAACTGTATTTAAGTACTGTAGTGCTCTGTGCCGAACATATGAAGCAGAGAATGTTTACAGAAAATCTCAAACGAACAAACGTGAGGAAGTGCACACTTGCAACTCGAGAGTCTCTAGTGCGTGCCAAATCTTAAAGAGGTCGGGTATTTAAATCTCTGTCAAGTTAACTCACTCAGTGAAAAGCTACATAAGAAATTCTTTTGCACACTTTAACACTGATTATCTGTGATGTCGGGGTAGCCCTCTGGTCAATGCAGTCCATTTGTGTCGCAGCATACTTGGTAAATAAGTATTAATAGCCTTGTACTCTGTTGTAGGATCTCACGATCGCTCGCGTCGACGTTCGCGCGACCGCCACTAGCAACATGACTGAGGTATCACAAATGCGCCTGAAACCGGTAAGTATATCAAGTACACAATCCTGCCTATAATTTGTGAAGCGTCCATGACGTACACACCGAGGACTTCTACATATGTTATACACACCTCCCGAACCCTGTCCTCATTAATACTTTTGGCTACCATTAATCAACTATTTTTTTATGTTCCTACACTTCTCTCCTCCTCTAAAAGTTGAGACTTTTACAAGTAATAAAGTGAACACTTGTTTTACAGCTTATATGTAGCATACCAAAATATAACTTCGGTAAATGGCAAACATATGGGGAGTATTGACACCCATTGTACTCTCGATTCGGTAGTTGTCGTCACACCGACGGACTTGGCAGGTATTTGATTGGTATTTTGAATAGTTGCCGTGGTTCGACTATACCAGAAGACTTATTTGTTGATCGTCAACAACATATCTCTCACTTCTGGTGCATACATTGGAATTTAGAGAATGTTGGCAATCTTCTAGTAAGTTCTCGACACAAAAGGAGGTCGACTCGACGTCGTTTTGAGGTATTTCAAGATGCTATGTTTTGTCTTCGTCATTTGTCGCCAGTCGATTGATGCCGATCGCGGTTGAAGTGCCAGGTATTTGTTAGGTTATACCGACATAAGGTTTATGGGAGAATTAATGACTGTTTGGAAGGATAAATTATTGAATTTAACTTGTAGTAGGTGCTAAAAATTATTTGTACCGAGGACACGTATAACGTATAAAATGTTTCTTTTAGTTATTTTTACATAATCACCATGATTATTGCTATGTATCGGAGAAAAATGGAGCGCAAATTCCGTGCTCGCTATTTCACAAAAAATGGATGCTGTAATCACATCATCTACTGTGTATTTCCAGGTACCCAAATAATGCTCTGCGTGGCATCAAGTTTTCTGACAGTTTTATTTTGATTAAAAACCCATTATGAATAATTCTTGATAAACAATTGTTAATAAATTTCCTATTAAAACCTGTTGCCATGCAAACTCATAATTAACCTGAATCCCAATAAAAATTCCAAATGGAAGTGATTTGTCAGTGATAATATTCCAGACAGTCTTAATTTAATTTACTGTAACACCATACACTTGCTCACCTATGTTTATATCTGCTGTTCATTGACAATTCAGTTCCGTAATCCGCTGCTCAGTACCCGTTACTAGCTTGCTCCATGGACTTTTCAGTTGGAAAGCATTAGACGAAGAACTGCGTGCAGAAGGCGCTGCGCTGCTCATCAATGAGGTACTTTTGAACTTAAGCAAACCGTACAGAAGAGGCGAAGGTGCGACTTCGTTCGAGAACTGCCGACATTCGTCCATCGGTTTCGAGGTGACATAGAATAGTCACGCATATTAATAAGGAAGCTAATGTTAGCGCCGATACTATTGATTAATAAAATGCATGTAGTGGAAAGTCCCACTTTACATGGACTTTGATTTTTTGCAATTAGATGTTAATGTTTGTAACAGTGTAGTCACACCACTGATTTTTGTTCCATAGGAAGGAACACTGTTTTTTTTCTGTAAACCAGTTTCCTCTGAGGAGCCGTTCAGGTATTTATCAAATTATTTTTATTTTGATCATAAAGATGTTAATGCGATTTTATTGTGTTTGATTGGGACTGAACTGGTAGATTGAAAAATAAAGCATACATTTTAGTCTGGCTTTTATTTCACTGTCTGTTAAAATCTATATATATATAGTCGATGTCTGTACATTAAATATACTGAAGAAAAACTAATGAAGAGAGTCTTCATTAAAGCAACAACTCAAAACAACAGGTTTTAGAATTTTTGTCTTTTTGTTTGCGTTGACAAATAAAAAAGTTACACTAGTTTAAAAAAATACCGTGATAATCGACGCAGACGTGGGGGTGGAGCCACAGGTACACACTATAAATATAGTCATAACGTGTTTATATTACTTGACTAGTTTAAGTTAAAAAAGTTTACTTGACCGACTTTCAAAGAAGAAAAGGGCACTTCATTTGTAATAGTACTCACCTACATTATTTCGTGATTTATATGTTAATTACCGAATACTGCACAGTATACTGGAATATAATGATTCTCTGGTCCGTAGCGAAAGCCGATACATTCCCGTTGATATTGGTAAAGTCTAACTTGAAACCGTGTTCTCAAAACGATACTTCTGCTACTTAGGGTTTTATGCAATAAAATAAATAAAATCGTCAATTTATGAACTGAAATTAACTGCTTGGTTAGCAGACCTAGTCTATGATGCCACTGAAAAGATACTTGCTGTTTTAGCATCGATATGGGTCATAACTAGCCTACTTGCTCTTTTGAATGTACATACACTCGCACATACACACACACACACACACACACACACACACAAACACTCGCACACAAACACACTCGCACACAAACACTCGATCGCAAACACACTCGCACACAAACACACTCGCTCACAAACACACTCGCTCACAAACACACTCGCTCACAAACACACTCGCACACAAGCACACTCGCTCACAAACACATTCACACACAAACACACTCGTACACAAACACATTCACAAGCATACTCGCTCACAAACACACCTACACGCACATGGATACTTGCACATATGTACACACGCACACGAGCACACTCGCTCACAAACGCACTCACACACAAACACTTGCACACAAACACACTCGCACACAAACACACTCACACACAAGCACACTCGTACACAAACACACTCGTACACAAACACACTCGTACACAAACACACTCGTACACAAACACTCACAAGCACACTCGCTCACAAACACACCTACATGCATATGGATACTCGCACATAATCACACTCGCACACAAGCACACTCGCTCACAAACACGCACACACAAACACACTCGCACACAAACACACTCACACACAAGCACACTCGCTCACAAACACACCTACACGCACGTTGATACGTTTACGTACACGAAACACGAACGCACATATTTAAGCAATCGTAAAAATAAATGAAATTAAATGGCAAACATACATGTTTATATAGGTACATATATATTCTTGCATTGTTCGAAAACTACCCATTATCAAGTGTTTATACAAACTCAATAGAAATAAAAACAATATAGGAACCCTGTTGTCCTGAAATAAAGGATGTGCGCCTAGTTTAGAGCACCAGTTTCCCACAGTACGAAACGTAATAATATTTTTGTGTAAGCTATAATTTTGCAACAATGTATTGTGGTGAGAAAATTAGTTTATTTAGTATTTAGTTATGTCGTTTAATATGTCTCTGCCCTCCTCTCCATGGAAACAGGCGTGACTTTATTTATGTATGTATGTATATAGAGCGCACAAAATGCGAGAAGCAACCTAACAGATGCATAGGCGTTTGTAGTTTTTTATTTAAAAATTTCATTGAACAGCAAAGTACAAACGAGGATAGAATAACCGGCCTTATAATATTAAAATACTACATTTTGCTCGAGATAGAAGAGTACTCACGATCTTACCTAAACTATAATTTGAAACTGTCGCTTTACAAGACTGACCTTGCAAAACTTGCTCCTTAGTTACGTATTATACTAGGCACGCACAAACATCTCTTTGTTTTATTTAATGAAACTTAACAAAACTTACCATTACGCTGAAACTTCTTGTTAACGATACTAGTTTTCAGGCAAACAGCCAGTTGCTCCCTTGTTAGTTCTTTTGCTGGTTGATATACTTATACAAGTGTAAAGTTGAGCAAAACAGTTACAAAACAATTTTTAAAAGCATATTTCAAAACTATTTCCAAATTCAATATTTCATACTGTGGTGCCTTGACGAAATTTTAATAGAGAGCTTATTTCACATCCGGAGCACCCGTGCACTCGAGGTAAGATATGCTGGGTCGTACTCGTATTATGTTCTAAATCGAGAGTCTGAGCTGGTATCTATGCTTGTGTACTTGGTGTCCAGAGATAAGAGCAAAACTCTATATGGGTGATGGGTGACCGGCTGATTCTATTAGTCCGACCAAGTGTAGATGCTAATTTTGGCTTTGATTACCAAGTCACTAATACGACGTTGTTGGAAATGTAATAGCAAACAAAAACCTCTTGTTAAACGAAAAAAATGCATCGAAATGAATAAAGTTAAAGAAACTATATTGTGTACTCTGTACTTGAACGAGAAAACAATTTTTTAAAAAGTTTCGATAATTAAAAAGCGATTAATATTATATGAAGTTCTTGCTTCTGGTAACCGGTTCTAGTTGTAATGACTGTCTTTAATAACATTAAACTAAATCGTATCGAGTTTGGGTTATGATGTGTATATAAAAGATTCTAATACATATAGGGCTCTTCTCAGACTTATAATAATAATATTATTATCGATCTTGATGTATTTTTCTATATTTTTTTATTACTATGTTTATTGTTTAGTTTTTTGTGTTTGTCATAATAAACAGGAATGGTACAAATAAATGTTATCGGGGGGCGACTATAACGAGTCCCACTAGCTTTATTTTGATAAGTTTTCATCTTAGCTTGTGTTATGTAATGTCTGAAACTGAGTGCTTTATCAGTCTTAATTTTATTATGTCATCGTTCACAGGCTCGCAATACACTGACGTAATGATAATTTACGGGTAACGCTATCAAAACGCATCAATAGCTTTACGGACACACCGAGGCACAGCATAAATCGTTGTAAGTCCTACAGTCTGCTGGACTTTTGTAAGGGCGGTGCAGATGTTATGTGAAAACCAAAGCACCTACTTTTTCAAAGAGTAGTACACTGCCTACCGTACCAAAGCTTATCGAATATTTCTAAAATAAACATTTAAATCTATATCCAATTTATTGATTTTAAGAAACAAGTAATCCTGTCAAGTCTAGAATGTAAAATTCACCGTCTCATCGATGACGCTGCTATCTACAGTTGAACCATTCTACCGGTGTTTACATGAGTGTATGTGAATTCGGAATTATTTTGTTGTATTTATTTTGTTTTTAAATTAGCGTTGCTTTATATTTGTTCTATTTTTAAATATTTTAACCAACTAATATGAACCGTTACATACTTTAATGATTATGTGTTATTTAATTTATTTTGAGTATGGTAACACTTTTATAATATAATTTAATGAAACATGTTTATTTGTCCATATATTTAGGGTATCTTCTTCTCAGCCAAAAGACGTCCACTGCTGGACATAGGTGGTTCTCCGCAACAACCGGCCTCGTGCCGCCTGCATCCAGCAGTTACCAGCGACCTTTACTAGATCGTCGGATCACCTTGTGGTGGGGCCTACCAACGCTGCGTTTCTCAGTACGCGGTCGCCAGAACTTTAAGGCCCCATCGGCCATCGTTTCTGCGTGTGCCGCCCACTACCACTTAAGTTTAGCAATTTTACTGGCAATATCGGTGACCTTGATTCGTCTGCGGATCTCCCCATTCCTGATTCGATCACGCAAAGAAACTCCGAGCATTGTCCTCTCTATTGCTCTTTGGGTGACTTTGAGCCTTATCAAGTCCATAGTGAGCGGCAACGTCTCTGTGCCGTAAGCCATCACTGGCAACACACACTGGTCAAAGACTTGTCTTAAGACACCGGTATTTGTGTGATGAGAAAACGTTACGTAGCTTCCTGAATGCTGCCTAACATAGCTGGATTTGACGATTGAAATCTTTTTCGAAATTTGACCTACCCAGCTGTATATATTTAAGATATAAAGTTATATTTGTTACATACTTTAATGATAATCTTTTTATTTTATTGAACACTATATACCTGAATGTATGTAAATATCTGCAAATAAATGTGTGAAAAATAGACTACATTTAAGTATGTAATAGAAATTTTTAAATATGTTTGATTGAGTTTCGGTTTCGGGTGGAATAGAGATAGACCGAAAGTTCGGTTTTGGGTATGGCTGAAAAACCAGTTAGTTCAGACACTAATTAATAGGTACCTTGATGGTAAAAAAGAATTATGGACAATATACCTTTTTAAGGACGGGCCTGTGTTCAGTAATGGGCTGTTGATAAGAATGATGATACCTTGGTAGTTAATAATTGTAGGAAATACATTAGAACAGTTTATGGGTAAATAGATACTTGGCACTGAAATATATCTTGCTAAATTAGACATGATTGCAAAGACAGAAAAGGTAACATATGGGCCACTACCTCATCCGCCGATCTTTTCGACAAGGACAAATAATTATTTCTGTTTCTATATTTCTCAGTAGATATATCATTTTAAATTATATTTTTCAGAACTCTGTGGTCGCAGGGAATGTCAACTAAGCAGCCATAGAGCACTTTACTTACCACATGTCAAGTCAACAACTGATTAATGTGTCAAAACAAGTACTGCTTGTAAATAGAAACAATTATTTCTTCATTTTTACGGTGTTATTATAGATTACTAAAATCATTTTGAAATATTCTTCTAACAAAGTTAATTAAGAAATCATGACATCGGACAGAGATGGTAACGTTAGTAAGGCAGCGAGGGAACAGCAAGCCAGAGCAAAGCTCCGGGAATCCTTCTTAAGAGCAGTAAATGAATTAAATGGTAAATAATTTCTTTGAGTTAATTTGCTAAACACGATTGGAAGTATTTTAACAAAATATTACATACCGTTACCAATATTACCTAATGTAGAATTTCTTTAAAAAATAAAATCGAGTACTCCCTACCCACTCTTGAAATTGTATTTATTTAGACTTCTTGAACCGTTTTAATTATTTCCATAACATGAAAACATTTTAATAGTAAATTTGATTAATCCAGGTAAACCTTGCAATATCCTAACATATGAAAAGACATCATTAAGTGGTAGTTTTGCTGGATGGAAGCCTGACGGCTCGGAGGTCTTTGTAAGAAGCTTGAAGACACCTTCTCATGTGATTATGAGCTCTGCACTGCTTCGAACTCCTGATATTTTAGACATTCAATTTGATGGATATGTATTGTAACCTTATCATCATAGTGTTATTGTATTATTAATTGATTGTGAAGATGACAAAGTCCTTAACTGTTTTATTTGAAAGTGCATGACTTACATGTAAAATGTGGTGAAATAACTACCCTAGTATAGTACTGCAGTAAGCTACAGACTATAATTTAAATTCTTATTCATTTTACATCTTTGCTTACATCAAATATTTTATAGCCTTTAAGTAAGGGCTTTTTACTACAACCTTATCATGATTATCCAAGACAGCTTAAAAATGTTACTTCATAACCACATAAGTATAAAGTGAGGGTTCATGGTTATTGATCTTCCTTTTCAACTACAATAAAGTTAACGAAAGTTGTTATTAAAATTCTAAAACGGTAGCTGGCAGGATGTGTCCAGATATAGTAATTTTTAAGGAAGCAATCTGTTATTGTATTTTTTAAAAAGACAAATAAATACATAAGTTTACAGACCTTTAGAAAATTGTTTTAATTTTATAAGCTTGTCAGCTTGTTCCTTGGAGTCTTTGAAATCAATATAAAATTATTTATTACGATCAGTAACGAAAAGTTATTCAGACTTTGATTTTTGGAATGATGGAACAGCTAAGATGTTTATTATAAGGGTTCTTGGTCTGACCACAACACTTGCAGTTTTTTTTTGTGCTCTGTAGTGGTTTAATTATTCATACACTGACCCTTCTTTATTAGAATCTTGATGAATGATTTTTGTTTGCTTATACAGTTGAAGAATGTCCTATACCAGTTGTTTGTTCCAAAGGCATGATTATGTCATAAATGGCCATAGTAATACCATTGTTGTTTAACTTGCCACATTAAAATTGTAGGATTGAACATGTAGTACAGTTGTAATTATATTGAAAATGCGTGCTATCAGATCTTCAATTCCCTGAAGATGCCTTATTGAATTATATTTTGGTAAATCTTTCTTTGTATGGAATATAAGGGGGGTCCTTATATGCCTATTTATGTCATAAAGGCAAATGAGCAGCCTGGTTACATATGAATATGTGGTAAAAGACGACCGTGCCATGGATGTCTGCAAACCCAGTCACAAGTGCGTTACCACCATTTTGGTTTCTCCACCTAGAATCAGAGGAAGCCATGAAAGAACCGCTTAACACGAGTTTTCCATACATGATGCCCTGACTGTAATGCTGAAGTATGACTTTCTTTTAGTTTTATAAAGTTGTAACTTTAATTCTATCATATGTTTGAAACCCATTTACAAGGTTATTCTTACTAATTACAAAAGCCGAAACACCCCAAACAAATTATTACAAGAACTACAAATAAAACAAAAATGTAACCAAGCTATCAGCTGGTTAAGTTGTGTCGTTATTCTCGCAGAAACATTGTCATCCAATGCGTTAACGATCGCTTGCTGCATGCGCCTGGCAGATATAAAAAAAATAAGAAACTAGTGCTGTCGGCCGTTTCTTACCCATTAGTGTGTCCATTTTAACCAATTTTGAGAGAAGTTCGGGACAAAAATTTTGGCTTAAAAGCTATTGTAATCGATTCTACTGTTGATTTGGAACAAACTAAAGCATTTTCAGGTTGTATATATATTAAACTATGAATACTCACTATAAGTACCAACATTAGTTTTTTAGTGATATAAAAAATGCACTACATTTTATTTTTAAAACGCAAGTCTTATAAATACATACGAAATTCAACATCAAGACTATTGCAGAGTACCCAATAAAACGACTGCATGTCATGTGAACCATTTTCAAAGGTCGTCTCGAAAAGCCGTTGCGTTTCTGTAGTTATAAAATTATCGAGAAAGCCCTGGTACAGACCTGTTGCTCAATCGATTCGTTGAGGTCGCTTTGTGTGGCGCACTCTCAAGTGAGCGCTTTTTGCAAGCTCGAGGCCTTTATTTTGTCGTGTCGATACTGTTGAATGTTGGCTTGTAATTGCGAATTTTTAGTTCACAATTGTTAGTTACATTATTTTATAAACAAGCTATATTAGTAGTCCGTACAGTTATTTAATTTGATTTATTTAGTCTTTAGCCTCAATTTGTATGTACATATTTAAATCTGCATCCCGTGAATATTTGACACTCCATGATTGTGCGCTTTTCGAGACACTTTTTTTCCCTCCTACAACCAATCTGTAGAACAAATATTCTCTGCTGTATTCCTGGAACGATATGATCTGCATCTTCCAAGAAAACAGCTTATTTCTTACAACTCCCAACGTATTTCTGATTTCTTATTTTTCTACCGTACATCGACTCGTGGTCTCACGTCGCCAACATCTCTAGGTACATCGGCAGGGGAGAGGTCGACCGCCGACTTGTTTGGGATTCTGAGGCCCATTAGCTACCAAAAAGGCCCCGGCTATCGATGGTAATGTAAGTCAATAAAACGGACGACATCTATAAACTATTTTGTGGCTGTACAGGGTGAAACTAATTACTATTGTTATTATTGTTGTACCTTGATAATATTGTAAAGGTAGAGCTATGTGCGACAAGATGAAGTTTGTTTTTTTTCTATGAAAACAAGTGACATCTGACCAATTTCTAAAGAATATAAAACGCATTGGTAATATTCCGCACAGCTTTGAGGTATCTCTGACATGATAACTGAAGTTTTGTTAACCCACATTACCTTAATGTACCTTACCTTATTATTATGATTAGAACGAATTTAACAAAAAGAAATTAGCAGACATTCACCTAATTGCTTTTAAAATAATTACCTAAAATTGTCGTATTCTTTTTTATATTTTACTAAAAATATTTCAAAAGTTTATATGTTATTATATTACCTAAATGTGGACTTGCCTTCGACGTTTCTTTGTGATTAATATAATATTTTAAAGACAAATTAGTTTCATATTTTATTCTTACGTTGGGAAAACAATGTGTGCTATTAGCACTATTATAAAGACTCGATAATTGTGTAGTCAGCAGTTGTGTATGTGTTTTATCAGCAGTTGATAAAATTTATAAGTAAGTAGAAACACAGCGTATACAGCAGTAAAAGTGAGTTAACTCGACAACAAGCTAGTATCTACTCTAAATTATAGATTAGGTGTACCTAAGCTTGAATCTTAAAATAATCCTAGAATACTCATTTGTTTGCAATGAAAATACGTGAAATGGGAAATAAGGAGGGGCTTTAGTACATACCTATCTTATCTACCTATGTATACTCATCATGATTTTAACACAACGCATTTATTAATTCATGCATAAAATATAAGCCTCGTGTATAAAACTACAAGAGGATTCTTAGTTTTTAAAAAAATACATCATTTAAATTATAACCCGCTTATTTTTATTCATATATCCTTTCTGAACATAAACGTGGTAAAGTTGGACTTAGTAATATAAAAATATTTATCTCATTATCACTGTTTTGTCCATATATGTGTGTAAGTAACTAAACAAAAAACTTTTTAGAATTGTAACTGATATTTGTATCGATTTCATCAACAGCCTTTTATAATCCACTGCAGGACATAGGCCTGTCCTTAGCAAGGAGGTTATTGATTTAATAGATTCCTTTTCAAATTTAGCGACAGATTTATCTATATTCTTTTAACTATATTTTATGACGATTATGTATTTTTTTTAAATTGAGTAGGTACAAGATTTAAATTTGAAAAATCCTATTTAAGTTAGTTTAATGAAAATATTGCTATCATATATTTTAAAGAAGAAATAAAATGCAAAAATATTTGAAGTCCTTATCTTATAGTCATTGTTTTGAAAAAATATTTCGGTAGTGGAAAATAGGCCATCTAATTTTACATGCCATGAATTTTGTTTCGATATTGGAGTTTATAAGAGGCCCATAATAATGGACCGACATTCAATGGACTGGAACCCCCATCGTGTGTCTTGTAATTTTTTCAAACATTCTTTGAAAGTTGAATTTATTTTTGTGGTAGAATGTTAAATTCTACTTATCCGTAAAAAGATAATTAAAACAATTTATAGAAAAGAAAGAACAATGGCCAATCTCTTGATAGGGATTATTTTTATGTTTACTTTGCTAGTAATATCATCGACAATCACAGTTTTAATTCCCAGACTTTTAGAACTTTTCGTTAAAAAGTTATTTCAGTTTGTATTTTATATGTTATAAGCTGTACTAAAGTTAGGACTTTAGTAGTAGGCTACTGCCTATGATAGCTTGCTGTCGTAAATAAGTTGCCATTGCTGTCAACAATATAATGTAGTACCATATTTTTAAAATTCAAGTCATTCGTTTACGATTTTCTTGACCCGAAATTCAAATGTTTTTCTGTTAAATTACTTGAATTACTTTTTTACATATTGTTCACGATTAATAGAATCGATTGATTAATTACCAATGAATATTTCTTTAATTCATTTAAACTAATTCATTCTTTAATTACTTCGTGTAATATCAACCCGCCCACGCCACCATGCTGCATCTGTGTGTGTAATTGTGTTTTACTTATTGTTATGTAAATCTTCGTTTGTTGACACCGACACCAACAATAAAAATATTTGTGGATACAAGAATATATGTATTTTTTGTTTTAGAATTTTCTATTTGAAGTCGGTTGCATTTTTGTTAAAATTTTGTTTTTTAAGTGCTTACCAAATACATATAATAAATAATTATTTTAACAGTCTTAAACAATTCTGAAATTATAATTTTTTTTTTCTTCTTGTTGCTCAAAGTTTACTAAAATATGAATTTTTAAATGTTTTCTTAATATAGGAAAAAAATCCACATCCATATACAATGATTGTGGACTAACACCTTGCGTTGGTATTAATCCTTTTTTTAACCTATTTATTGTTATTACGTCAGCTACAGCTGGGGAAAGAATTAGCGGTCTATCTGTAGTCACAGAAGGGTGAAAAATGGGTGGAATAGAATTCACAAAACTATATTTAAAGTGTAATTATCATTAATTATTTTTCATAATACCAGTAGACAACTTATATGTAAATTTAATTGGTAATGAAATGAAACAATGTAACAAGAGTAGATTGTCTACACGGCTGTACTCAACTCGTACCTCGTTTAATCGTACTAATTTTCTAACGACAAAACTTATAAACCTAATTTAGAACTTATGTTGGGTTGTCCAGGACTTTACCGAACATTGCACATTACGTTTATACAGTAGGTAAATGGCGTCTAACAACATTAGGTTTTATAGAAGTACCAACTAATTGTCGTTACGTAAATGTTCGTAGACATGAAGCTGTTTAAATGTCGAATGCGCGTACAAACTTGTAATAGGGGTGCTCAAGAACTTGCTCGGAGAAAAATTTTGCGCAAACATCGATTTTCAAAACATTTCATTTCAGAATAGAGATAGTACTAATAGTAATTGAATTGCTTGAAACGGTGGATCCGTTACCGGTACAAAACTGTAAGACGTTACTGGAATACGGCAATTGTTAACGGTGGGTAATGTTCTTTAGAAATGTCGTCTGAAATACCTTGGAAGGTACACACTATATTCAAACTGTATCCTTTTGAAGGCGTTAAAACGTAGTATTGCATTGTCGAGGGCATATATGGCAAAATTTTACACTTTTTGGGTGTCACCTTACAAGCACAGTTAATCGACTGTACGGTTGGACTAGTGCTTTAAGCGATTGCTCTATTGCACTAAGTGTTGTGAGTTCAAACCCCACATGGGACAACGCTTTGTGTAATCTACAAATTGTTGTTCTAACTCTAGTAGTAAGTGTCCGTTTCTTTTATATCTACTTGAAAAGTCCCCTGCGACACAGGATATAATACTAGAGCGGAATCAAGTTTTATCAATCTACAAAGTTTGGTTGCAACCGATACCGAAATTTGGCATAAACCGTATTTTTTTATAATTTATAGTAACTGTGCCCTTCCACGCTTTACTGTGGAAAATTGTGATTATAAATAAAAACCACTTTTAAAGTATGTTGTATATCGTGTAAAAATTGGAGCTCAACCTGTATAGTGCAAAACTCCTTGAATTTTTAAACGTAGAAATATAAAATTTATCATTTTATGTTTACCGAAACAACTGAGGTCATTAAATAATGCAGTTATTTACCCGATACTTATGTCCGTGACGGATTAAGACTACAGAGTGTCACTACCACTATTCATCCTATGGATGTCGTCAGAGGTGACTAACTTAGCAAACTACGCAAAACAACATCACTGTAAAGAGAAGAAAACTTGAAACAAACCCTGTACCAAACCGTCTGGCTAGCGTGGTATAGTAGGCCAAAACCTCCTTTCTAAGGAGAACCCTATGTCCAGCAGTCGACTGTTAGAGGCTGTTGATGATGATGGTGAAACAACCGAAAAGTGTATCATCTTAGCTTAAACTGTAAGATAGCATATGACATGCTATTTGTAGCTTTTTATCTACACACATTCATTTATAGTGACGGAAAAATACACATTAACGCAACAGTAATCTTAATGATATGACAGCCATTACTCTTAAATCATTATTTTATTCATAGTCTGCAGCGCTCTCGTTAAACGCGTTGATGTGGAATAAAGGCCAAGAAAATGCCAAGATTTTTCACTGTAAATAGACAATTGTCAAGCATATTGGAATCTTTACTCTTGAATTCGGGGTGGACCTTTATTAACAATAATGTAATCGAAGCGAGTATGTAAGTAAATGAAAGAATGTAAGTACTTAATCACCAAATATGTGAATTGATGTTTAAGCTTTGTACTTCGGAAATATTTTGGACATTTAACACACAATGCCATCTATTTTCAAACTAAACAGTGCTTGTACTATGATAAATAGACTGATAGACTATTTAAATATCTTTTTTTTTTGTAAATATATGCATATTATACATAGAAAATACCCAAATTCCGAAACAAATATTTACAGATCGTACAAATATTTGGTCTGACTCGGTAATCGAACCCGAGACCTCAAGCACAGCAGTCACATTCGCTACCGCTGTGCCACCAAGTAGTAATTTTTTGACATTTTTTTTAAAACTTCATAAACATACAAGAAACGGACACAAAGAACACCTAGACTCAGAACAACAATTTGTGAATCACACAAAGTGTTGTCCCATGTAGGCTTTGAACTCGCAACACTTTGCGCAGTAGTGACCGCTTAAACCACTAGACCAACCGTGCAGTCTGTTGATAAAGTCCTTTATAAACGAATAAAGGAAACAGATTTCTAAGTGGTCACTTAATTGACCGATAGACCTATGAAAATATAAGAAGTTGATAATATTCGTTATTACTAAATAAACATAGAAAAGGAAAGAAAGAAATTAATATTTATTTTGACATATACACGATAAGACATAACTTCACAGAAAAGCTAAGTTAATATTTAAAAAATAAATATAATTTAAAAAACTAAAAAACATGTTTATAAAAGTCGGTTACAAATAAGCAAACGTGCAGGTGAATCTAATAAAAGTATGTCAATAAACAGTTGATTTGTGGTGCGACAGATTTTTTGTTTTGAATATTTACTACCTCTACGATTAATCGTATCTCCATCTAATTGCTGTTTTTTAGTTTTTTTTTGTTCAGTGTCATTATAGATTTTTATACCAATTTCACTTCATTGTCTTAAGAAAAGTTCCAATCAAAAGTGTCAAAATTTTATGGTTATTTTAGTACAGCAGTATGAGTGGCTATAAACATATGCGTATATTACATGGATTGCCATACAAAATTATTTTAAACAAAAGTAAATAATGTGACCGATTTTTGACTGTTACCCTCATCATGATCATCTCAGCCAAAAGACGTCAACTGCTGGACTTAGGCCTCTCCCAAGGTTCTCCATAACAACTGGTCCCATGATGTCCTCATCCCACAGCCTCCCGTGACCCTCATCCTCATTTTTTCCTAATAATGATCCTGAGAAATACATACTATTATACAAAAACTTCTCAGCCATTTATCCTGTAGGTACTGATTTATATTTATTTATATTTTAGGTAATTAAATGTACGTGTCTTTCATCAAAATTAGATATATGGTTAAATATACACAAGCTGTCTGTTTCCAGTTCTAATAAACCTTGAAGTTTATCGATGTCTGAATTTTCAGAGCGAGTTACTTTGGTGTATTAACTGATGTTAAATGGAGATTTCTACCGAACTAAGTAAGTCAACCGTTCGACAAAAAATATTAACCCAACATACTTTGCATCACACTCGCTTCACGTAGAAAATCTAAGTTCGGTCGCGTCTTAATAGTCTGAAAGCTGACTCTAGTTTGAGACCTAGTTTGAGAAACGGCTCCTAGACTGAGGATGACCCATTCCAGTCTTGGCAGAATAATTATTTAACATTTCCGTTGCTCAATATGCCTGCCAGATTTTTCCCAGAAAAGCAAATCGTGCATCGTTTAGCTCAAATTATGCATGCAATGAATGCTTTTGTTAAAATTCCCATGCACAAATGGTAAATAATTCCAAATAAAATAATTCCAGAGTGCTTTCTATTCTAACTACACCAAGTGCAATCTCTTAATTTAACTGCACGATTTTCTTATCACATGAAAAAATCGTTTTAAAAATCAGAGTCCAAGTTAGCTAGGCCGTGTACTTTTAGGTCTGCACATGTAGTTTGCAATGAACGTTACGCAATTCCATTTATTGTAGTCGTTCCAGCGAGCCGGTTCTGTTTCCATTGAGAGACTCATTTCTCCGTGCACTCATTACATGTAATGGCCAGCCATGTTTCAACACTCGCTGCTACATCTGTCTATGTTTTGATTCATTTTTTATTTCAGGCGAAATAATTTCTCTATTTATGTCATTATTTCTATTCAGGTTCTTAGATCAAGTTTGTTGAAAATTATTGTAATTTTATTATATAAGTATACAAAGATTTTTACTCTCCCATTTCCGACCAAATTTGGGATCGAAGGAGTTTCTTTTTAAAGAAAATCGAATAGAAATAAAAAACCTAAAATATAGTACCTAATATTGTAGTGTAACTTTTCGATTTCGTTAGTTAAATTGCGTAAATCAGAACTAACGTTTTACCTAAATTAAATTCAGGATAGCGCTTCAAGGTCAAGTTATAAATTATTGTACATTATTTTTGTTACGGAGTGTACCACTGTTTCATAATTTAACAAATATCGATACCTTACTTTATTGCTCGATGGTTGTCATTCGCGACTAACCATAACTAGTAAAAAATGTAGTTATTGGATACAATATATTGCCATAAAAAGCAAGATAAAATACATGAACAGATAAAGTTGTTAGTTTCGACTATGTATGTAACTTTAGTCTGTAACGTGACTAGACCAGTAAAGTGGCTTTTCAGTAAATAACTACATATTTTATACATTCTGTAAAACGTTTTAGAGTGCATGTGTACTCTTTATCTCAGTGTGCTTACTTTGTGTTTAAAACTGGAGGGAAATTGTAAAGTCGTAGATTTTCGTTCTAACCATTCAGACCTTCAACTAATACCACATATTATACTAAATTGACTGATACTTTAGTAAAACTCTATTATCGTCTGTCTATTTATCCTAAGGCTTTATTTTTTAGACATGGCAATGTCCTAGATATGGCAAGAATACTACCTTGCACTATTGCGTATTTCAACGTTTATTATACCTAGTGGTTTGATTTTATTTAGTTTTATTTACTTGACCAGTTCGATGCTAAAATCTGTTACAATGAGAGTGTATACCTTATGTTTAAAAGCGTACTACATAGGGAATTTCTGTGTTCAAATTGACAAACAATCCTACTTTCTAATTATTTTATATTATAAATGCGAAAGTTTGTGAGGATGTATGGAAGTTTGTTACTTTTTATATGAAACGGATTTATATAAAACTACAGTACTTCAGTAATGTAGCTCGTACATGTGAATACATAGAGTACTTTTAACCGTAATATTCGACGTGTATGCGGGTGGAGCCGCAGACACAAGCTAGTAGGTACTTTATTCAAATATTGGTGAGTTAGAGCTATTTGTATGAGAAATTTTCATCCTTTTTTATAGAAATTATTAAGAAAATATTTCTTTTGTCAATTATTTAAATGTTATTTTTAAAATACACACTTTTAAAGAATTGAAAAAATGTTCCGTGGCTAATTTTATTAAACTAGAATAAATACAATTCTTACCAAATATTTTTTTAACCAGTCTTTGGCATAGACTATAAATAACATCAGGTTTTTATTAGAAAAAGTCCGAATACACATTCGGTATCACTATAGTGTAATGAATACATATGTATGTGACTGCTACGAGGTACAGAGACTTATGAAGCCTATTCATCTTTTAGTATTATCGTCGGATCTGTCTACTTACATTTGCTAGTGATGCGAACTTTGATTGACATAAGCCGTTGATATAATTTTGAGATTGTTCTAACTTCGGTAGCATTCCCTTATGAGTCCGTGCGTAAGATAGTTCGTATCAAGAACTATTTCAATTGTGTTAATGTGTATTAAGTAATATAATCGTGTTAAATTTACTCTAAGTTGTTATAAGTTCACCGTATGATTCCCAAGTGGCTGCGTAAGGCTTCTCTTGGTGTTAGGATATACTTGCGTAAGTGGTATGCATATTAATTAAATACATCGAATTTCCTTTACCTATTTTGGAGATACCAAACTATTTTCGAGGTCCATTGTTATCCTTTGTTTTTGGTATGAATTCAAACATTGAATCTTATTTTAATGTTTAAGAGTTTAAAATGTTTTTATTGATTACCACTAAAGCATGTACCTACCTAACTAAGACATGTCACTAAAGTATGGTACGATAATTATTAAAAAATAAAAGGAAATATGTTGATAAACGAAATGTGATGAAGTATTTTGCCTTAATCCTTAATAATTGTTTTTTGTTCTTGTACGCTTAGATCTTCCAAAATATCCGACAGCTTTTAATGTGGTTCTCAGAAATGGTAACAGTGATTCAAGAAGAAAGTTTATATGTAAATAATATAAAATTTATTTTTTAAAACAATAGTAGATAAAAATAATAATACCGTGATGTCGTAAAAACATGTTTTTACGCTTATATTGCAAACGCTGTCTAAACCTTATGAGGTAGTTCAAAATAATGTTCATGAGTTATCTAACTTAAAAAGAGTTATCATATTTTTAATACTTTACAAAAAAATAATGAAGTATAATATTTACGAAGTAACCTGAAACAATACGGTATCATTCCTTATCTCTTTTTTTATTAAGAGCCTGCCTAAGTGACTCTACTCTGCCTGATGGAAAGCATGAATAGAGTCCAACAGTTAAAATATACAAATATATAAATATATTTATATATATATATATATGTGTAACTATCAAATACACCCGATACATTTAATAAAGATCAAGATTGCCCCTTGCCACATAATATCATTAAAATGATTATTTTAGGAGATATCGAAGAGTTAAATCTTTGGGGCATAATGGCCGTCAGGTAATACTTTAGTCCCGGGTAACAGCAGCTGGTAGATGTAGAAGGTGTCTGTAAATATAAACTAATGTAATAATACTTTAATTTGTTTGGTTGAACGCGTTAATTTCAAGAACTGAGGGTTCGATTTAAAAATCTGCATTCGGGTCAGATAGACCATTTATCGAGGAAGGCTATATATTTATAGCCGAACATTAATGAAAAGTGATGCAAAAACGGCGAAAATTTATTTAGTTTAAGAGACAGACGTAGACATAAGAGAGATAAAGTAAGTTCCGTGGGTCAGTTAGTTAATATTATAAACATCAACGCTTGTGAGGACATTGCTTGGATGTTTGTTACACGATCACATTAAACGGCTGAAGAGTTCTAAATGAAATTTGGCACAAAGGCAGCTTTTAGTCTGAAATTAAAGATTATATAGGATGAGCCACTTTTTTCAGAGAATAATTGATTGCCAAAGTTAACATTAACGTGATCGAAAAACTAGTGATAACTAGACTCAGCACTTATTAACAAAGATAAACTCTTAAAGGTAAAGAATTTTATTCTATCGCTTAATTTTTTTATATGGGATTTAAGGGACTTTTAAGTACCTCTCGTAATTAGAGGCGTACCAAATGGGTTGCTATGGCTTCGGTCATAATATCGCTTTACTTATCTTTATAATGACAGTCGTTAGACGACCCAAATTTAATTCAGTATCTTTTTTCTGCTTAGTACGTGTCATAATGATTAAGGAGACCATTGTAGATCTTTAGAATGAGATAGTGATATTATGAAGCTTCAGATTAAAACCATTAGCACATTGTTAGATACCTAAAATTTTTTTTCAATAGTAAGACAATGCTCGCAATCATAATTTACAAATATACAAGAAACGGACACAAAGAACACCCAGACTCAGAACAATAATTTGTAGATCACACAAAGTGTTGTCTCATATGGAGTTTGAACCCATAACATTAAGAGCAGCAGAGAGCAGCGTGGTGACCGCTTAAACCACTAGGCCAACAGTGCAGTCTTGTAAATATGAAAGAATTTCAAATATTTATCATTATACATATAGTGTAAAAACTATACAAAGAATTGAAGCGAATCCTAAATTAGGCTAATTCTTATTAAAACTTTACACAAATATTCCAGTTTCTGTTGTGTGATTATTCTACGAGAAAATTCGTAGCGAAGTCATCTGCTTTAGAATCAAGATGACCGACGTAGCTGGAAGAAATAGTAAGCTTTTAGTTACTGTTGACAGCAGCAAAGGAACGGAAATACAGGTGTTCAAAGCATTGCTTTGAAATAGGGCCGGCAAATCAGCTTTTCCGGCAACATGCCTTTGACCACCAATAGGGACTCATTAGATGTGTGACAAGTGGCTCTATTTTATTGAAACCATGTGTTACGATTGTAGCCAGCAAATTCCAGTAGCATCGGTCCCAAAAACTCCCGTGACATGTTTGCGCGGGATGTTAAATTCAAATGTTAGCTAATCGTGTCTTACTCTTTATAACAGAAAATCGATAATCGTCTGTTAGTTGCGTTTTTCTTGTAAATCTGTACATTGTACATTATATTGTATTATGTTTACTCCTCAATCTATTGCTTTGATCTTATCAAAGTACACATTTAAAGAGGCACAATACTTAGTTTGGATAGTACTTGACCTACAGCCAATTTCGTGTTGATTTTTTGGCTCTAGTCGGTCTAAAAAGAACTAAAGAGGTAATTTGAGTGTTGGCACTGGTTAGTTCATTGTAGGACTGTTGCCAAAAAAGTTGTGTTAATACTTTTCAACTTAAATATAATGTTATTTATTTTGAAATTCTCGTAAATTATGTCGGAACTTTACAAATTGTAAATATACATTTATATAGTCATGTATACACGTACGTACATGTAATCGTGAAAAAGCTTTTTACGGCTTCCAGCGTCAAGATTTAAATATGATGTACTTCTTGCCGATCTCGGCCACGGCGCCTAATCTCATCGGAGACTAACCAACTACGCAGAATATATTATAGTGCACAAGTTGTGTGCGCTAACACAGGTGCACTCTCTGTTCCTTTGCTCTATCAACACTTTTTGGTCTGACCCGGGAATCGAGTCCAAGACCTCTTGGTTGGTAGTAGCATACTTTAACCGCTACATCATTAAGGCAGCCAATTTAAATATATGAAATAACTAGTTATTTACTAAGTTTATTATTGCAGGTATCTGTTTGGTGCCCATTTTGAAAATACATATCTTATATAATAAGAAACAATTATTATTAGGAAGATAATTGTGTTAATCCATCCGTCCAATGTAGATGGTTTTATAAATACTTACAAGAGTTTAGTGAAGTTATCATGTTAAGAATTAAGTACCTTTTAAAAAATCCCTGAGTGAGTGAGAGCATTGCATAAAATTAGTAAAACTTAAATATATATTTTACTTGAAAAATGTGAAAAAGCAAGAACAGATTCTTTTTTTGAAGTCAGTTAAAAGTTTTAGGATTGGCGTTGCAAACAATATTCTATTTAAAATTTCTTAACTTTTAAACATTCTAGAATATCTTTCACATTATCATTGAAAGTAGGTTTTATGGTTTACTATTTCATAGAAAAAAAACGACAATCATTTAAATTTTTCACTACTTTAAATTTAAAAAATAGCAAAATTTAGTAATTTGAAACAAACTTTCCTAAGAAATAGACGTGTATGGTTCGCATTAAACACGAAAACTTGTTTTAAGCATTCAAGACTCTCAGTCAGGTTATTAAAAGAGAGTGGAAACTGTACTTAGATTTAACAGAAATACTAACGAAGTTGGAACAAAAAACTGAATTACTACTTACTAATCTCATTTACAAATCGTAACAGAAACGTAGTAGATAACGACTAAGGTAGTACTAACATTCTGTTACGATTTGTCTCGGTGAAGATTTAAATCAGAAACAGTTCACATTATTGTCTGCTTTGAATCATGTTCGATTAGAGTACATCTTAAAATCTGAATTGCCTCGTTGCCTCGTAGCCTCGCGACTGCTGAAATTAGAGGCCAGAAAAGCTTTATTGAGTTTTTCTTATTATATAAATACTTAATAGCAGCCCGGATATTTTGAAGCTGCGTAATCGTCGTGCCTCGGAGAGCACCTAAAGCCATTGGTCCTGCGCCTGATCTCTCTCCGGTCGTGTCGGATATCCGTCCCATCGGATTGTGAAAGTGAAGGAACAGAGAGTGCACCTGTGTTTACGCACACACTTGTTCACTATAATATCTCTTGCGTATTTGATTGGAAAAAAACAAAATTTTTGTATACTATGGAAGGTAAGGAATGTAACTTAAATCCCTTATGTAAAGGACTTTGATTTTCATGACATACATGTTTCCATAGAAAGTGACAGAAAATGAGATAATTTGGGATTTATTCTAGTACACTACTTAACTTGAAAATCAAATTACGAATAAAATTTAATGGTGATATAATAATTTTGGGTTTCTAATGTAGCCATTAAAAGTGTTGGTATTTAGTATTAGATAAATAATAAAACAATATGGACAAGACTACAAAGTTACCTACCAATTGAGAAGCAGAACGAGATGTCATGAATTAATAAATAAGTCTTTATTGGTTTACAGGAAAGTTTTCGTATAATATCGACTTGGCCCCCGGTTGAATGATACCATTATCTAGTTAAAGGTTATTGAATAGCTATCGGACGCGGAGTGCTCAGATTGTCGTTAAAGATAATTGTCATTGTCATTGCAACATCGTCGAGAAGGCGAGGTAACAGAAGCAATTTGAATGTCTAACTAAAATTTTCAGACAGTACGGTTGTAGAATAACTAAAAAATAAATTACAGGTATGTTTTATTCCTATTTGAGACCGATAACAATTTCAAATCACTTTTAAAGGTACATAATTGTGGTACCAAAATTTATCTGTTCTTATGTGATAAGTATGTATGGGATCCGTTGCTGTGGAGGAAATCGATGTTGACGGTGAGCCGGTGTAAATTTCTGTTTACTTTGAGTTTATTCAACATGAGAAAGAAGAAAGAAACATTCAATGTACCAATGAACGGTTAATTCAAATCATACTAAGAGTTAAGTAAACCGTACTAATGTTAGCATCCATCAATGATTGGCACTTTGTTAATTTATTCTGCGTGTTAAAATGTTTTCCTTTTTTATGATAAAGCAATAATTGGTAGAATTTTCAATTTCTTATTATTATAACACTTACATATCTAGGTCTCAAACCTCAACCATCTTTCTATAATCTTGGTTTTTAAAATATGTTTGCTTGAGTCTGATAAAAATTACACGAAATGTGAAGTAAAAAGAGATTTTTAGGTAAGTTCTAAATACGATTTCTATCTATTTATATCCATTCGTTTAATTTAAGTGTATTAAACGATGCTTAAGCTCTGTGAAAGAAATACATGTGGTGCCAATGACTATATTTTTTTGACATTTATGACAATCACTTTACTTTAATTATGAGCACTGTCAATTACTTTATATTTTAATGATGCCAAAGACCGTACCTATAAATTCAAAATTAAAATTATTTTATAAAACTGCCAATAGTGTCAATTATATTTTGTGGTGTCATTTACTGTGGTTAAGTGTCAGTGTTTGCAACATCCGGTATGTTGACATTTGAAAATATCGTTAAATTAGATTTTTCAGTTAATTAAACATTTATTTTTAACCTTGTTGAGTCATTTTATTTATGCCCATATAAATTAGAACCTGGTTAACTATTATAAATTTTACGAACTGTGTTTGTTTACGAGAATTGATCAATTACTAGGTGAAGTTGGCTTATTGTGCTCATCAATATACCTGTTAAATATTTTAACAGTGAGCCTGCTGGACAAGCTTTGATTAAATTGCTGGACAAGTATTGGTACAAAATATATTGTACTCCTACATTTATTTATATTTATACTTACACATTGTACGAGTATTTTGAGGCGAGCTGAGCTTGTAATACTTATTTGATGTTATGATATTAGTTGTTAGATATAATACTTAGACAACAATTAGTATTTTTATTTGAAAATAGATTGAGCATTGTACAATTTTGTTTTCCAGCAGTCTAAGAAAGTAATTTTTTTTAGTATGAAATAGATATTGTCTAAGAGGCGAGAGTGATTGATATTAATAAGGTCTGAAAGAAAATCTAAATTTGGAATTAATATTACTTTAATTACATACATAAAGATAGGCAGAGTCATACTAAGCGCCCACTTTTCACCAGTGTTTTGGTTCCATGTAATAGATGGAATGTTTTGTTTGCCAGAGCCATGATCGTCCAGTAGGCGCACCACTCGCAAGTGAGGTTGACTCGGGGCCTTAAGTTCTTGGTGGGAGCTTCATGCACCTTAAAATACCGAAGTATAATTAAATTTTTTACCTGATATATAAATCAGGACTAACTAAACTAAGCATCAAAACCAATCTTGATTAATTTATATGTTTATTTAGTTTCTACAGGTTTAGCTCTAACGCTGCGCTCAAATTAAGCTTTATTTTACTGGTACTTAAAGCTATTTATCAAGTTACTACACACGAGACTTGACCAGCGAAACTAGATTAATGAATGTACACTTTGCTTGCATCGTCAGGAAACGCTCACGTAATGTTTTAGGCGATGTAACAAATTAATTCACCGGTTTACGCGCAATGGGTGCTCGCGGGGAACCGACGACCCGGAAACTTTAAATGAACATTGTATACCCGCCTTAATTAATTTCTACGTACCACTGTACGTAGTGTAATTAGCGTATCTCCACGTACTTGGCATTACCATGTTATCATTTTTTTATACACATGTCTTTACGAGAGCACGTGTCGTTGACATTGTAATATAAACATAGTTGTAAGTGGGTATTTTGTGCCCAATAAACTATGCGTGGCTTCAGGTAATACTGATTATGGGGTTCGTACCTTCTAATTTGCTCTGAAACAGGCAATAGAAGATCAACTTAATTTTAATTTTCTATGAGACTTGGCTAATACGAAGCCGAAGCATGGTTCTCCCATGATATATAGTGTGGGTCAAGAATCCGTTAACATTTGAATCTAACATCCTACGCAAACATGTCACAGGAGTTCTTGGGACCGATGCTACAATCGTAACACATAATTTCAACAAGATGGGGCTACTTGTCATACATCCAATGAGTCCCTGCCGGTGGTCAAACCCATGTTTTCGGCAAAACTGATTTCCAGACGAGGCGACATTCCATGGCCACCCAGAAGTCCAGATCTATCCCCAGCAGACTTCTTTTTATGGGGTTATTTGAAGAATCGTGTCTACATCAATAAAACAAATACACTACGTCAAATAAAAGAAAAATCAGCGAAGAGATGTCGGCGATCTCGCGGTCTCTTGCCCGACGAGTGTTCGAAAATATCGGTGATCGCTTAGAAGTGGAAATGTCGAAAAGGCGGTCATTTAGACAATGTACTATTTTAAAAAAGAAATTCCGACTAATTAGTTTTTTTATAAATACACCATTTTTATAATATATCAGGTGGTTTTTTTATATGATTTTTTAAAATGTTAACTAATTGGTGACCTAGTCTATACGAGTATTTAATATTTAAGCGCTTTGTTGTGAATAGTAAACATTGACTTATCATGACATTTACAAACCACATTTATTATTTTAGGAAAATCTGTACATTTGAGCTGTACATTTTCAACATCTTGAGTACTCAAAACCCACAGTTTAAGTCCTCGCTCTTATAAAATATTAGCTTTATTAAAAAGCTAGCGCTTAGCTTAGCGTAACTGTTTGACGTTATTTTCAGAGTCTTCTATGCGATCATAATACAACACTCTCTGGAAGCATCCAGTAAATTTATATAATTTTTAGTAGTAGATTTACATATTTTCCTTTAGTAAGTTATTCAAGTTTTACCACTCTTACTTACTTCTGCATTTCCATACCCTCGTAACTATTTAAATTGTCAATAAAATTATAATTTTACACTTTTTGCACTGTCATCATCATCGTATCAGCAACTGACAGTTTGAAAACAATACGAAAAATAATCTTAAAATTATCTATTAACAATTAGCTAATTGTTCTTCGTTTTTCTTTAATTTTTCTTTAAAAGAACTTGCAAGAAGTAACGCAGATCAGTATGTGTTTTTTATTTTTGAGAGATCTCACAAGAATTAGTTTTATCAAAGTCGATAATTTCCCTTCTAAGTATTCTTAATTTCGAAAAAAATACTGTTATTGGCACTATGTCGTTATATATACTTAAGGTTCCGAGACTCATCTTCAATTGTTACACAACTTGTTGATGATTCCTCTACCGTTTCTTTTTGTTAAAAATTTAATTATCCGTTTTTTTTCAAAATAAGATTGCTTAACAGGCTACAGGTTGTGTGGCGACAGAGTTTAAATCAGATTTATTTATTTTAGATTGTGTTATAACGATACTTATATCGATACCGACAGTCTAGGGTACCTGTAGCCTAGGAACCAAATCTACCCTAGGAAGGCAATTCCTGGCACAAGTACCCCCAAAGTACTTCTGGTCATCTAACGTGTAACCCCCTTGTATGTGGAAACCACAATAGACTTTTCTATTCACAGTACGACCTGCTTCTGCTAGAATCACATAACTTAATCTTTCACCCTCAGGAGCAAGCCTGAAAAATGATATCTCCGGTGCCTGAATCGTCTACGGTACTTGTCCTACTACCAGGCTTCGCGGATCATTAGTTGTCTAAACCTCTCCCGGTCCCTCTCCACCGTCCCCTTCTCAAGCATAACTTGTTCACAGAGGGAGACGGCGGAGTTCCATTATGATAACAATCATGGCACTAAGCGAAAGAATCCTTACTCTGATGTCTCTCAAGACAGTACTCCATAACGAGTCTTACCGCAACAATAACGGCGTGTGCCTGGTTGTGTAGCCGTCCCATAATTTTCTGACATTTACGATACATGTATGTTATGAAAAAAGCTAAATTTTATAAACACTTACATTTATTTTTGTACAACTAACCAATATAAAATAACTATGACATAATAAAAATATATGAGACGTAGACAATAAGAGAATATTTAGTTTTGATTTCTTATATGTCTTTTTTGTAACTTCCTTGAAAATGCCGCCCTTGATTGGTGCACACCCATATCTTTGCACATTCGTGTTTAAAGTATACAGCATTTAAGTGGAGAAGCATATTACACGTTATATTGTTAAACATAATAACTTACACGAAAAGAAAATCAAAGTTGTTATTTTTTTAGTTAAAACAGACAAACTACCGCATTAGAAATATATCCTACGTCGCGGGAGACTACATGACGCGGACACAAAAAACACCTCGATTCAAAACAGCAATTGAAATTGTAATATTACAACGCTGTTGGAATATTTTACAAAGTTATAGTAATTTTTCATATACAAACGATGGAATATTCAGTAGACTCTATACTTTTCTAAACTTTCTTCTGTGCTAGATTTCTGTATTATGTTAAAAAATATTTTGCTCAAATTTGCTGCTGTAGACTTTTACCTAAATGCGCAACAATCAAATTATAAAATATCAGAAACTATTAAACTAATTGAAATATTAATTCTACACATAATATATATAAATTGGAATTCATACAACTAGTTACTTAATTCTGTAGTAGCTATGTGAAAGAATTAATACATCCGTATATAAAATGATTCTAATCACAATATAGTCGATAGTGACGATATTTTTATAGACTCAGGTGGAGTAGACACAGATTAGTATTACAACACATTACTAGGAACATATGTATGTACAGTACATATACTATAACTACTGCATACAATATTTATAATAGAAATATATTTATAATGACGATCAACTTTTTCACACAATTGAAAAGGTTAGTAATGAAAAGGTTGAATGAAATTAAAGTTTTAGTATTCATAAAGGCAGTTTAATTTCTCCTCACCGATAAATTCTAAATAACTGAAAACATTACTGATCGAATCATTATTTATAAATTTCAAAATCTAACAAACCTTTTTCTAAATTGATTTTATTATCAAGTACAACCAGCATGTTGCCGCAAAGGTTACAGAAAGGACGATAAAAAATTTCGTAAAACATTACTCAATAAATGATTCGGGTTTTTACAGTGCAGAAAAACATAAGATTGAAATGAAATGCCATTTATTACATCATATAATATAGTTTATTAGGCGAGATATATATTTTAAATACCTTACTTATAACATCTATGTTTCTCAATTAAGTTATTGATAATGAAAAGAGTACATGTATGTGTTATTCCTAGCCGATTGCGTCCACGGTGACTAGTCTCAACGGAGACCAGTAATGTACATATGTGAACTCTCTGTTCCCTCACTCTTACAATCCGGAGAGATCAGAGGCAGGTCCGACGGTTTTACGTGCTCACCGAGGCACGGGGTTTAAGATCACAAGCTCCAAACTCTAGACTTTCTCACCCGGGAATCGAACCCGAGACCTCGTGATTGACACTCGCATAGGCTAAATAGAAGTCTATGTAGGCAGTCTACGTAAAGAGTAATATATATATGAGAGTAATACTTAAATATGTGTTCAGATAAAAGGCAAAGAATTTTACTCTAATCTTTTGGATTGACCTAAAATCTCAACCGATCAACAATTAATTAATATCACAGAACAAGAGTATAGAAATAAAAAGACTACGAAAGTAGATTCTGTTTCGAAACGTGCTCTAATATGTAAACTGAATACTAGTGTTCGAATCCTGTTTAATACTCGTAATTCACTTGAAGGTGAAGTAAATTTTACAAATTACCATCTAATAAATAAAGCAGCATGAACTTTCAAAATAATTGATTTCGTGTTCAATTTACTTACCCATAAACGCGCTTTACTTGACAAAGTAATATTTAGCGAAAAACGTCTGATAATATCGTGAGAACGAGTACACGAAGTCTCTGAGTCTATGCACATGTAGTGATACCTGCGATATTCAGATGGACGGATAAAGGAATACTATTAGTGTTAGAAATCAAATATGTACATATTTTTCTATATATAAAAGCTTGAACTTTCTGATCATAAATTAATCTCATCGTATTGCTTATATATACATTTACAAGGAAATCGTTTTCCAGTCGGTGGATAAGGTAAATTCTCGTACCCAAATGTGGCCAATTACCTAATGGATCTTTATTACCTTATAAGTTGGATTTCTTGATATAAATAGTTACCGTACTCAACCGTATCGTTATATACCTCACCCAATACATCGTTATATACCCACCCAATATATTTAATGGAAATAATTTGTTTCGAGGAAAGTTGGTGTAGGCTTTTTCTTGTCTTAGAATGAGAGTAATGTTGTGTACATTTACTGTAAATACATCCCTTATGGCTGCCTTTAATTTGGCGAAGTTTTGTTGCTTATGTTAATAAAGAGATAGACAAAGATGGTATTTCACAATGTTACCAGCCTTAGTTTTACTAAAAATTAAAGTCTACTCACCTAAAAAATTAATTATAATATTTTGCTAAACACAAGATACGATTATTTAAACAGTAAAGAACAGATGGAAAAGAGTGGTCATCCAGAACTATGACTTTACCTCAATGTAAGAAAAACCTTGCAAATAGAAGTGCTGCCACATTTTGATGGCACTCGTCCTTGAGGCCCTCCTGGTTCTTCTTGTAAGCCCCAGCTAGGTTCTCAGGGTACCTTTTTCAGGTTTATGGCCCTTTTAAGTGATATTCTGTGCTGCTTGCCACTACAGGCGGGTCACTGAGTTGGGGCAAAAGAGGACTGTTTGATAGTCCCGATGTGATAGTCTGGTGGGTGTAACGAGGTTGAGTCTTTGTGGGTAAGCCTGGGTCTTGTCTAGTGGTCGCCGATGGTAGGGCGCTAGCTGCCCTCCCGCTTCCCACTTTGCGCTTGATTTATCAAGTCTCAGCCAGCCAGCAACCTCGTACTATGCAGATAGCGAACGCTCCAGCCTGGTTACCCTACGGCCTTATCAGCGTCTAGGTACAGCACACTGCACCTACGGCTTATGTAAGCAGAGCATCTCTCACCCGTCTACGCAGCAACCACCCCGACTTACTGGGACTTCACCGCAGCATCACACACCGCACGCAATCCCGACTCACTGGGATCTGCGGACTGGAACTTCTCATTCCTGGCACTGGCATGCTCCACAACAGAGCATAGATAGCTGACTCATCAGTACATCGACCTCCGCTCTTGGTGACTTTCATATACAGCGCAAACAAAATATGTACTACAGCGCCACCTAGCGAAGATACATTGAACAAGGGAGTACAATGAACTACAGAGTAACTACTAATCCTGAATCGTAATATAGGAATTCACGCGTTGTGTTCTCACCACCTCACCTCACCTAGTCGGAGGATCCTCCCTTTGTGTAGGACCGACACGACACTCGTGCCTCTATAGATCTATACGTACAGAGTAGAGAACCAAGTAACAATTCGGTTGACAAAATTTCTAAATAGAATAGGAATAATTACTACAGGGATCAATATACTAGGTAACGCCACATCTGTGGAACACATGTCGCTACTGTGGAAACCCAAATTAAGGAATGTTTAATTACCTATAGTCAGTGAGAAGCTTATGATGTTTATAATCATCTAAGATTTCAAGGTTGCGTTGAGACTTACGCTTGTGGAATACCTGACATTAATTTGGCAGTAATGAATCACATCGACGACGCGGCGACGCATGAAAGGCAATCCATACTAAGCGACACCAGCACGTGAAAGGAGGTTTATGTACTTAATGAGCGTTCATCAAACGTCGACATGAACTTATTCTTAGTAAATTGTCGACAATTTTAGCAAGGCCGGTGAGTTTCTTGTTTTATGACATAAGTATAAATGAGTAGACGAGTTGCAAGCTGGAAAATGACTACTCACCTACAACACAGAAACTCGTAAGTTCTTAACAGCCTTTCGTAGTCTACCGATGGTTACTACAGCTAGTGCTACATAACTCTTTGTTTAAAATAAAAAGAGATTAGAATATTCACTATGTTTATTTGATGTTTTGCTATGATTACGCTATGTTTTTAACCACTGCCATAGGAAGCTGTATTCACACTAGAACTTCTAGGGCTAAATATACAATAAGTAAAGTGCTAAGTATACAAAATAAAATAATTTTCCAGTACAAAATTAAAATAAAACACAGCTGGTTACTGCACCAGCCATAAAATTGGCTATTTTGTAGACTGTAATTCGTTTTGTTGGAAATTAAAAACAAAGAACCGCTTCATAAGTATTTAATTATTTTTATGACCTCAACTTGCGGAGTAGACTTCTTTAATGGATACTTTTAAAACACTTGGATTATACAGCAGTTGCAATGTTTTTAATTGTAGCTTTTGGATGCTTATTCATTTGCAAACGAATTTAGTAAAGGATTCTTTTTAAAATTATATCTATAACATATTAGCGCGGTGAGTTATCGTTTTAATGTTTTACCCAATTTTGTTTGATATCAGCGTCTGAAAACAACAAGTTTTCGCATATTCCTTTTATGGTAGGATACTTATCTGCCAGAAAGCCGCCATAGTGTTGATCGCCATACTAAATTGTCTGCATTCACAGTGAGCATGGCGACTACCGCTTTTGGATTTTATTCATGCTTTCCATCAGGTAGAGTAGAATCATTTTGGTATGCTCAGGATAAAAAATAAAATAAAAATAAAAAAGCCTCCTTGGGAATGATATTGTTTCTCAGACGTGACAAAGAAATGAGGATAGTGTAAGGCATATCGCAAGTCTCGGATGAGAATAGCAGTCCAAGATTGTTGTAACTCGAAGACTAGAGTAGGCACATCAGCTAAAAATGTACCTACACATAGTACTTTACATTACTAATAGGTATCTTGGCTAAATGTGAGCACAAGTGCGAGAGAAAATATAAGCTAAACCTAGAAATAAATTGTATTCCTATTTAAATATATTTTATTTAGTTAGAATTTATACTAATGTTACTAACAAAAAGTTTAATTTATTTTAAACACAATGATGTTTGTGAAATTTATAGAAAAGTCTAATTGAATTAAAAAGTATACTGTCAGTGTCAGTTTATCTCGGCAATGTAAAAGCCCCAGAGAAATTATTCGTCTCGGGCCGTATTAAATTAGAAAGTACTCAGTAAAATGGAAATTGTACGTTCGTCCAAACACACCAGGACTTTAATCGATCATTTGTATCACAACTTAACATTTATATAATAATGGATAGCGCTAAAGTTGTGAAGAAGTTTTTTGGATGTTATACGAGCAATTGTATATTAATTTATTACCTCTATACATCTAAGCCTGACGCTTACCAAGAGAAATGTTGGTAATAAAGCCACTTATTCATTGTGCCTAACTACATAATAGTGTAATGAAATTTATTTGCCAATGTAATATTGAAATTGTACGTACAGATTGTGGGCCCAGAATTCCGTTAATATTCAAGTTGGGCACGACGATAATGAAATCTGAATATTGCTACATTATTAATTATACACGTTTATTGTTCGAAAATGTGTTTCAATTATAAATGTTTCATTGGTAGGAAAGTCTCTTGAATGCTTTAATGCCTACTTAAAATTACATATTTGTGTTTTTAGCACATTAGTTGAAACTTTCAGGACTTGTATATACTTTAGAAATATAAATGTGCAAAGCGTTTTATGCTTACGATCAATTATAGATTATCGTTGATCGTAGGTAGAGGTACATATATTAAGCGACCACATTTTAGCCTATACTAGCTTTCCCCGCGAACTCTGTTCCGCCTTAGAGGCAATAAATAAGCAGATTTTTGATTTTGGACTGAAACCCGTTCTAACGGGATAAAAAGTATCCTATGTCTGTCTCCTGGTTCTAAGCTACCTCCCCACCAATTTTTAGCGAAATCTGTTCAGCCGTTCTTGAGTTATAAGTGGTGTAACTAACACCACTTTCTTTTATATATATAGATAACTGCGGTCTTACCTACACACATACGTTCGTATGTATGTAACTGAAAGCAATTGTATTATATGGTTTAGAAACTAAAGGGAAAATTAGAAGGATAATGAAAGGTAAGGTAGGCTGTAAGAACGGGAAATGTAAGCAACAGTAGATCTTGGTCGCGGATTTGAACTTGTCGGAATGTTCGAAATGCTTAACTTTTTCTTGTAACATCTTAGTTATTTATAATTTGAGTGATTGATATCAGTAAGCAAGTTAAGTAAATTTATGTCTACACATTCTTATGTGTGAAATAAAACTGATAAGTGCATAATAAATACGGTTTAATAGATTAGTAGGGAAGTGGGTTCACCACCTTAATTACAAGTATTCTAAGCCAGCACAGATAAAGGATCAGAATCATACGCTTCTCTAGGGTCTAGATTCTCTAAACTCTCGCAGCGGCAGAATGTCCGTAGGGAACGAACTGGACGGCATGGCGGTAGCACGAATCTTACGCCCCTGTAGGCGCTCGTAGCGGGCAGAACGTCCGTAGGCTACGAGCTAGGAGGCAGTGCGGGCTCTACGTCTCCAGTTGAGTAAGGATGAACTAAAAACTCTGGAATCAGTCATTGGAGGATAATGAGTTTTATAGATATAGAGATTTTATAAAGTTGTACCGTGACTACAGAAAGGCGGTAAGAGCAAGAGAACACTTCTATTAATTATACCTACAGAAATCAATGATCTCAGGTGCGGCAGTCATGGTTTTTAGCAAAGCGGAGCGACTCACAGATTGATAATAGAAAAAAATTGTCATCAGAAGATAATATCGGTACACTAAAATTTATTTTTAGTACGAAGCAATGAATCCATTTTCTAACTGTGACAAAATACTGTTTAAATTTATAATGAGAATTACATTAAAGTACCAAAATACTAAGTTGATTACAGTATACGTTATAAGCTTCAACATAATATCATCAAAAATACATACATACAATACATCTATATACATCAAAAACAATATTCAATAAAAATAAAACTTACCCGATGTCGGAGTTACAATTCGCTCAGTTTGTTTGTCACTTTTATTCTAGTACGGCAGCAGAACAGAGCACTTTCACTATTAGTGCAAATGATGATGTTATAATGTTTGAAAATAATGTATTCGTACGAATAACGAAATAACGATTTTTATAGTAAGGAGTACCTGTAGCAGACACTAGCTCACGGCAAAAGTCAAAGGCCTCCGGACTGAGTTCGAACACGCTCGCTCCTCGCTGCTAACCACAACTAGACGTCGATTTGTGTTATTTTTTTCTATATCAAAGACAATGCTAAATATTACTTGGTTTGCCAAAATTAACTCATTTTTTTATAGTTTTTTAGGCTTAGGTACTCTTACATAAATCTTCTAAATCTAAACACTAAACTGTTGTAATTAATAATTAATAACTTATAATTGTTATTATAAGATTTAAATTAGGTTTGAGGTAAATTTAGGTTCAATTTTAGTTCATAAGAATAAAGTTTAATTATTCAATTAAAGTTTAAAGTATTATGATTTTGAACTGTAAATTGTTACTATGTTTAATATTACAGCAATGTAACAGTAAGGGAAAAGTTATGTTTCAATTGTAAGCTACGAAGCAACGTACAAAAATGTGATTATATAATTGGAGTTATTTATATTTTGATATTCAAATTATTTAATGTCGGCCAATTTTTTTATGAATTGTTGATATTTCAAATTACAAAAGAAAGATACATAGGTTCTTGTTACCGCTTAATTTGTCTCCAACAGTTTTAGGCAAAAACCTCACATTGAAATTATTTTCACATCTGACTAACTTTAAAACCATTCGGTGAGATGACATTAATAAAACTGAGTGTCACTAGCCCTATGCATTCTGTGGGCATTCTGGTGTGGCCTTACGAATAGTCGTGACTTGGTATAGACCAAGTCAGTGGATAATAGTAAAACCCCATCCAACCTTATCTGCGTCTCCTTTTGCCTCTAGGGAGATGTTACACAACGTAAACTAATAGGGCTATCCTTAAAAGATAGACATATGCTGTCGCGGACTTTTTCTAGAAGTTTAGAGGAGAATAATTCTTTCGTACATTATTTTTGGGAAACTAACCGTTTACGCAGTGCACACAATAGAAACTTTCATAAGGAATAATTTTTCCCTAGCTTTTGCAACATTCTTCTATGACACTTTGCTTTTATTGATTATAGCGTGATCGTATCCAAAAAATATTGAAATATTATTATTTTTTTACAAGAAAACTAATAAGCGGGTATTATTTTTTTAAAATTACATCATCTGGATGACTACCGTTTCGACCTTTGCCGTCCTCTTAGCGAGGACCGAAATTTTCGAATACTCGTCGGCAAAGAGACCACGAGATCGCCGACCTCTCTTCGCTGATTTTTTCCTTTTAGTTGACGTAGTGTACGAGTATTTGGTTTATTGATATAAACACGATTCTTCAAATAATTCTATAAAAAGAAGTCTGCTGGGGATAGATCTGGATTTCTGGGTGGCCATGGAATGTCGTCTCATCTGGAAATCAATTTTTCCAGAAACATGTCTTTGACCACCGACAGGGACTCATTGGATGTGTGACAAGTGGCTCCGGTTAAATGTTAATCAATTCTTGGCCCACCCCATATATCGCTTTCCTCGATATGTAGTCTTCCTCGATAAGTGGACTATCTCATTTTGAAAGAATTTTTCAAATCGGACCAGTAACGCCTGAGATTAGCACGTTCAAACCAAACAAACAATTAAACTAAAAAGTTTCAGCTTTATATCAGTATAGATGTGGTATTATTTTAACTTGTTCTTTCTACCACAGAAATATACCGAAGATTAAAATAATGTTTCTGGATGTTTAGAAAATTAAATCATTTCACATAGGAGATTTCTGAGCATCTAAGAGCCGAGAATATCTATTCAAGAACATGCTGAAGTGGAACATATGTAGTGATCAAGAACTGTTTCGCATAACAGATAAAGTGGTATCAGAAAAAGCTTTGCATTCGAAAAGAGAAGGTTGGCAGAATAAACTTGTTGTATCATTAACTACCAAAACACCATTTGGAATACGAAAATACTTATGAGATGCTGTTAATTTGAGGAATTTTAAAGTAGTTTGCAGTTCATCAATTGTTTGTGTTACTATCAAGGGTTTACGAAATAAGACAGAAATTGAGGCAATACTCGACACACGTTATAGTATTCGTATTTATTTATTATATACACATGATTCCATGTAGCAAACTCTCAAACTACTTAATAGATTTTTCTTAGAAGCTCTAGAATTTTAATTGAGGTGATTATTAAAAAGTTTTGACAAAGTTTAACAACGCTATAGTGATAACTTTCTGTAGCTATAAAACTGATGCGTGCAGTTGGGCTTTTTAACTATTTTAAAAAGTAATTGATTTCATAATTGTTTATTTATAAGCCTATTAGAAAAACCTAGTGTTAAAAAATAACGATGTCATAAATAGAATTATTAATATTATACAAGAGATTTTATTGCTTTACATCTAATTGAAAACTAATAACAACAGTAAATGCTACGAGCTTTTCCTTTTTTATTTTTAGTCTTGTTGGTTCTGACCGAGTTTTACATGAAACTTGGGCATTCTTCTCCTTTGTTCAGTATTATCTGCTCCTAGTTTTTTTTGCCCGCCTGAAGCACAGGAAAAACAATACACAAAAACCAACACACATATGAAAAAATTCGTATTAGGTGACACAACGAAAAAACCTTCCTTAGTTTGATTACTCGGTGAATTACGGTTGTAATTCAACCAAAAAAGGATGTGTTACTGCAAGCAAATGGTGTGGCAGCGTTTCAGAAATATTTCTTCATCCTCTTGTTTGTTAATATATCTACATCTGTATGTATCATAGGCAAAGGCATTGTGTACTAAGCACTTACTTTTTTTACGTACGTTACAATCGTAAGTTAGAAGGCGGATTTTTTTGTTTGTTTTGTAAATGGGTCAACTTTTCTAACTGGCGTTATCTATTAAAATATATATATTACTTAGTTGTACAAATAAATGATCATTTAATAGTTTACTAGTTTTCTTTTTTAGTTCATAGATTGACACCGTTTTTTTTTTACTCGTTGAGTGAATTTTATTGTTATACATATAAAAATATCTTTTATAGACGAGTACTACGCATAATAATAATGGTTGCATAGCAGTTTAAGTTGATTGTATAAAAGTTAAAGCTCTTCTCAATTGGAAGTAAGTTTTCCAATTGAAGACACTTATTCAATTTAGAAATGTCTGCTTAAATTATCTAAGAAAGTGGTTTTTAATTGATACCCGTTGAGCTTCGGAATATTTTAACTTGATTCAACTTATAATCCGATTTAGTTAAGTTTGAAATGAAATTGTCTTACACTGAGAAATGGAGCTCAATATTTACTTGAGTTTTGGGCATTACTGAAATGTGTAGTAATGCTATTATTAAATGTGGATATAGTACGCATGCGTGTGTACTTGTGTGTGTACGTGCGCGCGTGTGTATGCGCGTGTTTATATGTACGTGTGTCATGTGCCTATATTACTGCTATATCTCTAGCAACTTGCTTGTTCTTAAGTAGTTTAGAATGAGCGAGACTTTAATTTTACATTCTATTTTAAAATAGTTAACTATGGTACTAATTTATTCATTTTATTAAATATAGAAATTACTAGCGCCCCAATTCTCTAGTATTATTGGCTATCATTTATTTTTCTAGGCCGCCATACTGCACTGTCTTCATTCGCAGTGATTTGGATTCTTGGATTCTATTCGTGCTTTCCATCAGGCTGAATAGAGTCAATTTGGTAGGCCTCTATAAAAAAAAAGATGACGTCATTAAGCGTCGAAAGATGTCATTCTCATATATTTGTTAGTTTTCTAGTACCATTTACGTTTGTAGAATATCAACTTGGCTGGGGTAGCTGTTTTTTTTACGATTCTGAATATTTATTCCTTGAATATATAAAAAAAATATATAATAATTAAATATATAAACTATGCGTGTTTCCGTTTACGCATAAACGTGTTAAACTTTTAAAGTAACATCTCAGAACTGAAAGGTTGAAATTGTTTTAGAGTATTTTTATTAAGGACATGGATGATCATTTCAAAACGATTTTAAAATGAAAAATGAAGGAATGTAAAGAATGAAATAATAATCTTATTTTTATTTTCATCTGGCCGTATTCATTCATTGGTTGAAATTTAAATAAAATTGACAGTGTGTACACGTTCCATGTAAAAAATTGTCTACATTTTGCACGTTTTTCATCATGTTCTTATTTGGTATGCAATGGAGGTCGTTTCAATTGGTTGTCAATTTACGAAATGTCTACAACAAGCGATTATTCTTCACCAAAGCTTCAATCAACAATTGTAAACGAGGTTTTTTTTTTTAAATAAGTAGGTACGTAGGCCTTGCAATGTTTTTTTTTAAGTTTAGTTTATACATTTATATGTTAAATATTCTGATGTAAACAGAGACTATTTTCAGAAATTTCTAACAGTAAGTAATAGTAATATATTCTCAGTAAGAAATACAGTAAAATAGAAGACTTGATGTTCATGAAAATTTGAAGAAAATATATTGGATACTCGAAGTGTAGATTCCAAGCAGACAAAGCCGCGGACTTTAACTATAAATTTCAAGCTTTACAGAAGGAGCACGTGTTAAAAGTTACCACCCTATAAAAGGGACATATGTTAAGCACTAACAGTAAACTAACACATTGTGTCACCTACAGCCATTTAACCCTTGAGGGACGCAACCCTCCCTACCCATAAAAACATCGATAAAAGAACCCATGGGACGCATTATCGTTACTACGTACGAGTATGAGATGTGATAATTATATTTGTTAAAAATGGTAGACTCTGATACCTTAATATTTGGACATATGAATTTATTAGGGTATAGACAGAAGGGAAAAAAATATATTTCTCATTCTATCACGAAATTCGAGAACATAAAAAATGTTATTGTGTTATTTTATACGGCTTAGGGAGCAACGAGTAGACAGGTTACCTCATGGTAAGGCAGTACCGCCACCCATGACAACTGAAACTTTGGGCTCTTCCTTCCCCCTCGTAATAAGGCTGAAACTGACAAGGTTTTAGCTCTAGTAAACCCACTCACTCGTTAAAAGCAAGCAAATTTTATATGAGACCGTGTTAGTGTAGCCGGCTCATTTGTATCGATATTTACCCACAAGGAATGTTGTTCATTACTACAACTTACAATTTAAGTATTTAACAAATTTTATTGAACATTTTTTGTTCCATTGAAATGTATGAAAAAGTCATCTTGGAGATAAATTGGCAGAACTCCTACAGTGCTGTCTAAAACTGAAAAATAGTAAAATGAAATAATGCTACATCATCGACATCTTTTTGTATGGTATGGTTTATTGGGCTGAGAGTGTGTAGTTAACATTATAATTTAAGATATAATATTCATCCACAAAAACAAATAGCATATAATATGTAGCATGTAAAACCACATTTGGTCAGGCATCGTAAATTGGGGTGAAATTCTTGCAGAACCACGTACATATTTCAGATAATATGGACCGACACTAAACTAGTTATAGTGGCTGATGTGAATTTTAGAACAAGAATACAAATTTAAAACGTAGTGAAACAGTACATAAATGTATATTTTCCTGCCATTTTTATGTCCCGTATAAAAGTTAGTACAAACGTTTTATGATTGTCATCTCTCTAAACATTTGCCGAGCTACTCTTAGCCTACGAGCTACTACTCATTACACACTTAGGCTAGTTAATTCATCCTGAATATGGTACATTAGCTGATAACATCACATGGGAGTCCGGCACTCACCTATATAGCCTACGTGAATTTTGACTTGGGCTGTTAGATTTTACAACTATAAAAATATGTGATGCATATATGATGAAAGAAAGGAAAAAAATATTTTTCTTTCTTTTTTATATTAATTTAATGTTAAAAAAGTGATTATATATGAAATATCAATTCAGGATTTTGAATCTAGTTCAGAGTTGAAAGTGAATTCACTTAAGGTAGACTTTTTGATGACTTCACTCGAGTTTTATCCATTTTAATTTGATTTCTGTTGTTTTATATAATATAGTTTAAAATATATAGTTTTAAAGTTCTTAGCTAATTTATGTGTAATTTTATGTAACTAATCACCAGGTTGTGTGACTTACAAAGTAAATTAGTTTAATAAGGTGTTAAAATATATGTCCTTCACATTCCAAGTTTCAAGAAATTGAAAATTCCCTCCGGACAGAAGTGCAAAACCTGAACGAACTGGTTAATAAAATAAAATACAAACTTGTTGGTTTATTATCGTAATGTACAAGTTTAAAATCTCACTCAGACATTACTGACAATTCATAGAGTTATGGACAAAAATTGAAATAGGAATTCTCATTTATTATTTAACAAATCGGTAACTTAGCACCATTTATCGTGGTGGTTTGCGGTCGACACGCCCAGTGTTGTGGATTCAGTTCCCGCATGGAACAAAAGTTTTGTGTTACCCACAAATATTTGCGCTTAGACGGGGTGCGCTTTGTATACTTTAAATCTATATTTCTAAAGAACTTTTTAGATTAATAATAAATTCACACGACTTTCAGACTGGGTGGTGTCAAGTTTTATATGAGAATTCAGTGTGATAATTTCATCATAGTCACAAGGCAGAATTTCAAGGAGCGTACCCGTTCTTTTATGGTGAGTGCGATTAAGGTCATGGGCAGGTGAATAAAGCTAGCTGAACTCGCGATGGGGGAATCTACACAGTAATAAGAATATCATAGGAAGTTCTTCGTCGACCTTTATCGTGCGTTTTAATAATGCTCGTGTGTGTCTAGTAGGTGTATCGCTATATTCGTATTATTCTCAGTTCAAGCAGTTAATTTTAGAAAGTAGCGCAAATAAGTGTTTTAGTATTATGTTGACCATTATACTAGTAATGTGTAACCTATATCGCTGGTTCTATTTTATTAAAGGAAACATAAATCTTAAAAATATGCTGTTTAGATTTACGTATACACGAATTATTAGTGTTATTTTAATGTTATAGTCTACATATACGTATGAATACGTATGATTATAACGTTAGTATACCTTCAATTTATCAGTTTAGATGATTTTTTTACTATATTACACAGTAAATCAAACAGCGGATCGTTTAATCTATTCGCTTATTAATCCATTCCACCATGTTAATCCATTTGCTTTGAAAACTAGTACCCCTAATCTGTTTAATATATTTATATTTTATAACTTATATAAAATAATAATTTTAAAACATTTTCTGTTTCATTGCGTTTTTATTTAAAATTACTTTTTAAGGTACTTAATTAAACTGGTCCAGACGCTCTCATCCTTTGTTAAAACGCACTAATTAATTATCTAATGCCAATACCAAACACGACCATTAAAATATTCGAAATTCAAAGTAAATTAAGGCAACCTTTACAAAAAAAAACAATTACAAAATGACTTCACCGCAACCATTTTTATTATGCGACCCGTAGACGTTGAGTGTGATATATTGTGCAAACCCCTTCTGTACGCTGATATCCTAACCCTTAGCGTTGTTTGCAAGGGTCCCAAACTTAAAGGCCGTGAATCAATATTTGTTTGTGCTCTCTTCGTTTTCTAAATCCGACCCTTTCGCAAGTTTCGTTGTCCACGGATTAGTAATTTACGATACCCAATCTTTTGTTACTAAAACTTCAATAGTATAAAAAGAGCTATATTTCTTTGTGCTATATTTTATTTTAAGTAATCTCAATCTTCTTCTCAATCTCAATAAGTTAAGTAGTGATGGAGTTGTGACAGTCATTAATATAGTAATGAGGATTTTAACTGATAATTTGAGGTCTGATATATTTTTGTGTAAATGTCAATAACTTACGGCTCCTATAATGAAGTCCTAATCTTTACCATCTGACGTTATTAACATTGTATCAGGTGCGTTCCGGTGCAGCACTCCAACATTAATGCCAACTCGCCAGGACAAAGGTTGTAGGTGTATGCTTAATAATTTTGATCTTAATCTAGAATAGATGACAGTCACCAGCTATAGAATATTTAGGTTAAAAAGTAACTAATATTATGTGTAATTAATCTAAGGGGTATAAAATCTATATATTGGTATTATACGTCAGCATCGAATCGCTCACGTTTTAAGTTTTTTTTATTCTTATACTCGTAAATTAACATCAACAGCCTTATACAGTTTACAGCTAGATATAGAGGTTTCCTTAGAAACTTCTTTAAGCTTTAGCCTATTTAGGAAAGTTGGCCAGACGGGTCAGTATAGGGTTTATTTCAAGTTTTTCTTCTCTTTGTAGTGACGTTGTTCTGTGTAGTTTATTCCTTTAGTCACCTCAGACAACACCCATGGGATGAATAGGGCTACCCCAACTCCCCAACTACCTCTCTTACTATTCTTTATTCTCTCCTACTCCTACCCTACCTACTCTTTATTCTTAATCCGTCACCATACGAAGTTCAACAAAAAGAATTTAGTATAAAAAAGGATGTTCATAAATAATACAATATGAATAATGATGCGTCCTGAGCGTGTTGATTGATGTTTTAAAAAGTATGTTTAGAGTGAGACAAATGTTTAAATTTATAAACTTATAGATTGGCACATAAACATTATTACTATGTAGATGTATTACACTTCTCTATATCAGATCTTTAGTTTAATTCCCATAAAAGGGCTGGTCTGGAAATAATTAAATGAAGGGCATGCTCATTTATTCTGTATTTAGGAGTAACAAAAAACATTGAAACTGCTTTGCCTAGTTTGGAATCAGACTATGTATGAGATTTATAAGGTTTTTATTATAATCGTAATCTGAACATATTTTTACTTAAATATTAAAGCACATTTTTATAGTTCGAATAAATTAAACTCCGAACTCCGTTCGATGAAAATTCGGGTCGACCAATCGATCGGAATTAATCCACGAAAAGGGCGAATGTATAGATAGCTCTTGTTCAGAGGATACTAGAGGGACGTTTCGTTTACCTGTTGAAACTGTGTGCTCGCCGTGAGGACATTACTCATGAGTTACCGAAATACCTGTTACGTTAGATCTGTGTAAATTACATGCATTTATGTTGATGACATGAGTGATGTTTTTCAATCTTGATCTATTAAAATCCAATTGTATTCTGTTTTTGTTTTGTATTTCTTTTTGCTTTACGTAATTTAGAAATTATTGGATAATGTACAAGTTACATTGATCAGTTTTTCTAATACTTCACGGAATTTGCATCGTTATTTTTAATCACACAGAGACAATTGGATTTAGTTCAATATTATTTAAGGTAAGTAGACTTTGTTGGTCATGCATTCTTAATTTAAAAAAAATAAATAAATGTTTTCTCATACCCTAAGAAGGTATGAACACTCACCAACACCATTGGGGTTATTTATGTGTAATAAGATAGTTTCTCACGAGGAGATAAAACTCCTAGTTACTCACTTTCAAAATGTTTGATAATCATAATTTTGAAATTCAGAGTTCAAAAGAAATTTGATTGTAATGTTATAACTTTCATTATTTTTAGATGTATCTTTAGATTTGAGACACCAGGAGATTTTTACTATAAAAATACAATTAATATGAACAAGATCTTGTAATATATAATATAAAACTACAGTACTAGTGTTATTTAAGAAATTAAATACAATTTCTAGTGATGTGGCTACAAATCAAGTACACTGTGCTATGTAATAATCATGTAATTTCTTTTATCACCAAAAAAGAAAAATCATCACTTTACAAGTGCCTGGAGCCGAGCGTCAAACGCCACTTCTTGTTATCTGAAGCACTCACAACGCGATCACTACGAAAAGGAAAAATTCGTATGCCTATAATTTTTTTTAATACTTATTTTGTTGGGTATATAATATACATATATTGACAATACAAGTGACATAGAAAGAAAAATAGTCTTTAGTCAGTGTTAGAAGAATAATATAATTTGAATTTGAAAAAAGAAAATTGAGTGTTAGAAGTAGATAATTAAGGTAGATTGCACAGATAGCGTAGTGATTTAAGCAGTCGCCACACCCTTTTCTATCGCGCCAAGTGTTGTGGATTCAAACCCTACCTACCCTACTTTGTGTGATCAACAAATTGTTGTTCTAAATCTGGCTGTTCTTTGTGATTGTTTCATGTGTGTTTGTAAAGTCCTTTGCGACACAGCATATGTTTCAATGCGGGAGTTAACCGTAGGTATTAAATTAATAATATGTATATAGGGTACGTACCTAAACAAATAAGAGCCGAAACATTTTGTTCAAATCTAATATAAGTTTTCATATTCAAATTTCTGGCTCTGCGAAGTAGAAATGCCGACTAGGTTCTTAAATGCTAGGAATAAAGGTCTCGTTTATTTCCTATTATAAGTTAACATTTAAGTTGGCTGCCTCGTTGGTCTAACGTTTAGCGTATGCAACTGACTATTAAGAGGTCTTAGGTTCGATTCACGAGTCGGGCCAAAAACTCTTGTTAAGTTTGCCTGATAATAGAAAAACGTTTGAGTTTGAGTACATTTTCCTTATATTATATTATGCACAAGCTTCCACCCGCGCCTTTGTCCGCGTGGAATAGTTACTTTGGGTTGACGCTTACTTTAACCCACGACTTCGTTTATATAGGTGAGTAAGGGAACAATTCTGTCGTACGTGATTTATGCGAAACTTTAACCAACGCAACGCAAACAGCGGAAGCTCTTAATAGGAACCAAGTCTCCCGATTTTGAAACATTCTTCATTGGTGCTCCGTTCCTATTGATCTTAGCGTGATGACATATAGCCTATAGCCTTCCTCGATAAATAGGCAATCTAAAAAAAAAAATTTTCAAGACCGACCTGTAGTTCCTGAGATTGGCACGTTCAAACAAACAAAACAAACAAACTCTTCAGCTTTATAATATTAGTATAGATTTTGTCTCGTAATCATGTATGATTTATATACGAGTATATGTTTTATCTTCATGTGGCAGATAAGTCCGTGATAGTTAATTCATATAGGCTTCCAAACACAAAAATTACATGTCAACACTACTCACTGCAGAAAACCTACTTTTTACATATAATATTAATTTATCTATAATATTTTATAAACTTCTTTCAGCTCCGAAATACATCTTACCATTACCTTGTAATAGAGGGTGTTTACCCTCTTGTGGTGTGTCTGTCTTGTGTGTCGTGGTGGTTTGCCACGTATGGAGATATCAATGTTGTAAGGTGACCTTTGGGTTTTTTTGGCCAGACTAATTTAATGACAGACTGTTCAAGTTCTAAAGCCATCACCAATGAATTGAGGTCAGACAGCAGATTTAAGTCCAGTATTGATTACGAACCAACACACTACTGACGAAATGTTAGCCTAGAGGTCTTAGATGTCTGGTTACAAGATTTTTGTCTAATCGTCACGTGAAAGAGTGCTTTTTACTTTTATCTTAATGTGTTAGAAGGATACAAAGTATACAGCTCTGCAGACGTGCTTGTTAAACACTCAGTGAATTGTTAAGTAGCGACAACCTAGCGACGATATTTTTTTGATGCTACCCTATTGAGCGAGTCAAGTTATGTCAGATCACTGTAGGTTTACGTTGTCGGCAAGACAACGACATACATAAATGTAGATACCTAACATTTCGACAGTATATGACTTTGATATGCATGGATTTAAAAATACATTGCTGTCTAACTTATAACATGTTCGCTCACTTTTACACATTTTTAACGTCCCACATAGAAAAAATTACATCAGAAAAAAAGGGTAAACTCATAACAGCAAACCAATTTGGTTTTTATGTTATCGTATCGTTTAATACGTAGGTGTGTGCTTGGGCCGTGTAATTTCACAAATCGACGGCTTACTAGTTTATAGCAAACAGCTCGCCGTGGTTCGCCAGTCTATCATAACTTTAGGCTTCTACATAACATCTGACACTCGCGACCTTATTATAATAAATAATGTAGCCTGTTATTACATCAAATAGGTGCTCAGGAGCAGCAGTGCCCCAGTGATTTATAGTCCCGCCGGCACCGCTCACCACAATAAACTCACTTTTTGTTTATCTACCCCCAAAATATGCTCAAGTTTAATCGCGCCTAGAAAACTTTTCCTCACTGGGATATTTTGTTTCCAAGTTTACGTCAGGATTATATATTATCTTTTATCTATCTTATATTTATGATTACATATTTATAAGTGGTTACATTCTCATAAAAATATAAGAAAGCTATATATGTAAGATGGATATTCATTTACTGCCTATTGAAATGATAATCCACTTTAGAATTAGTTCTGATAGTAACATCAAGTCAGCACACAGACCTTCAAAGATAAAACTTTAATATTCTACAAGTTTTATGTTAGATTTTTTATCGAAAAAGTAGAGTTCCGAATAAATAATGTGTATTGGGTATTTATGTGATTGCCATCATATTAAATAAATAAAATAAAATAAAAACATATTCCGAATATTACATTAATAAAATTAATAATAAGGTATATGCACGTGACTCCAAAATCGACAAAATATTTTTATTTGTAAACTTTTCTACTAAAAAAATATCCATATAATTTTTTTTAAAATTTGCTATAATTTAATAGTGAAGTTTAATAATGAAATAGTGTTTTTTTAATTCCTTCGCAAATTTCGGAAATGGCTTGACTTGACTTGTTGGCAGATTAAATCTGCCAACAAGTTGTTTGTATGGTTTCTTATGATTACATTTTTCTATTGTGCTATCATTATTTGATGATCAACGAATCCAAATATTTGAGCTTGCAAAGGTGACACAATTAGCAGCCGTCCATCAAAAACTAACCATTGAGTTGTTTTTGAAATAGCAAAAACTCTGTAAGAGGTTCATACACAGGTGCTGTAGATGTTATCAAGTACGTTCATCTAAAAAAATCTAATCGAGAATTCGTGTTGTATTGACCTTGCTTTAGAACTCTGGCTTTTGACTTGAGTTTGAATTAGAAAAAATCAGATTGGTAGGAGTAATAATCGAATTGGTAGTATGGACATTTTCAAATTCTTGTTATATATTGGGTTTTCTATATGGTTTCTATTATATAATATCTACAGCAGCGATTGCAGGTATTAAGGTAGAGAGGTGTTTACCACTAACTTAAAGCTTGTGGCTTAAAATTGAATGTGGATTATAATTTATCGACGCTACCGCTAATGAACGATTATCCGGCTTCCGAACTATCGGCGCTCTGGTGTCATTAAACATCGCTTCGGAAATTGGCTTTTGAAGCCGACCGCCGGCTAACCATATGCTGCGCTTATTTTGTCGACACGAGGGGCTTTCAAAGTTAACACCAAATACATTTGGATACTTATATTTTATTGCTTGTCTGTATCGTTTATCTAACGGTCAGCATATGCGCCCGCCCATTCAGATGTGTCGGATTCGATACCCGTGTCGGATCAAAAATAGTTACTGAGTTTTCCTGTTCACAGAAATAGCTGGGAAGTTGGGGTCTTAACCCTCATACCTCGAAGAGCTCACCACGAGTAACACACAACTTTCAATAATTTCAAAAAGATTTCTAATAAAAGGCTAAGTTAACCTGCATTGAGATGTATTAAAATTACATACATACTTTTTGGTAAAACTCGGTTATGTTCTTCAGGAAAATTACAACTTAGGGGTTTTAACTGAACCTAATTCTTTAAAGAGAAGTTACTTCTATATATATTTTTTTTAATTTTTGATCTTTGTATATGTAATGAAGTTAAGTCGACAGGGTTGACGTCCATATTACATGAGTTTGAACCTCAAAGTACATATTGCAAGTTAGAACTTTAGTCGACTATACATTGATTTTTAAAATTGTTTTTACAGAAAAAGGAAATTAAAATGTCACATTCACTACCGAAAGACTACGATTTCAAATACCTTTTTTAAGCCGGATAGCTTTAATTTACTTTTCGGCTAACAAGTTAATATCTAAGTGATGCGTGACCTGAGTAGAGCCATCGTTGCCTAATACTGTGGTAGTTATCTAAAGATCAGTAGATTAGACAGGGAAAGGTCAGAGGGGAATAAAACGTTCACCTCTACATGATGATAATGTGTTTAAACAGGTCAAGGACAGCGGGACACTGAACAGTACCCTACAGGTAAAAAGTTAACCCATCTATTTTGATATTAATATATATTATCAAATTTTGAATTATTGAGTCCACACTTCACTGAACGTGTTTAAGTGCTACTGAATAATGAGTAATAGTTCGCAGAAAGCAGTTTTAGCGATATCCATTAAGTCAGTATGGGTTGAGCTGATTTATTTTTATTTCGATTTAATGTGAGAAAGTATTTTGTTGACCAAAGCTTCTCACAATAATTTGAAATAGTTGGTGTTTCTTCTAACATCAACGTTGTTTAGTAAAGTATGTGAACTTAAAATAACATGTAATCGGTTAGTTCGGTAGTCATTGTCCAGATAATTTGAAATTGATGTCTAACCAAGAGCATTAGCCGATAGCCGATAGCCGATAATATGCTGTTCTTTATCCGGTGGTGCGGACTAGTTCGTCCTGTTCGTATTGACATACGGAGCCGAGGCTGGTCTGGTTTGGTCCATAAGTTTAAAGTAGCTCACCGTGCCATAGAACATGCGATACAGGGTGTTTCTCTGTCCGATGAAATTCGTAACGTAGTTATACGACAGAGAACTAGAGTAACTGACATCTGACGGAGAATCAGTACGCTGAAGTGGAAGTGGGCGGGTCATGTCTCTAGACGAACAGATGGTCACTGGAGCAGAAGTGTGCTAGAGTGGAGACCGCGATTGGGCAAACGTAACGTGCGGCACGACGGACTGGCGACTTGAAGAAGGTGGCTGACAGCGGATGGTAGCAGATTGCCTAAGATTGGTATGTTTGGCGCTCCTTGGGGAAGAATTTCATGCAGTAGGGAACGGTGACAGGCTAATTTGATTACACAATTCTTTGACATTATTAGATTATTTTTATTCAAATAAACGTAAAGACGACGTGCCATATTATAGCATTTTAATTTGAACAGATACTGCACCTCCATTTATGTGACTATTATGAAGTCCTAATGGACTAATGGACTAAGAGTTTTAAAGTTAGAAGCTAGATTAGAGCTATAATATTAGCTCCCCTAAGCTTCGTTCCAAATTTTTAAGAATCTAATCTAGTGTGGAAGTGAAAATCTCAAAAATTTTTAGCTTTGTCTTCGAACATTTGGCACAAGTCAATAACTTTTACAGTAAATTATTTTCCGCGTTCATAATAAGTGTCGATGTCGCTAGAGATTAAAAGATTTTCTTCGATCCTTGTTTTATGTCCGTAGGCTTTCAAAGGTTTAGGATTTTTTCGACTTCTTTTCTTTCAAGAAGATTGTAAGTTAATCCGGTTTCGATTCCTTGAGTCACGGCCTCGATCTTATCGCTACCGCGGTTTCCATCTTTCTCTGTTGTTTAATTTATTTCATTCAAATATTCAATAACAACCAAAGAAGGCAGGAATTGTTTTTTTTTCTATTGAAAGTCGAGTTTTTTAAATACAATTTTGAATTATTTTAAGCCAAAGATGTTTCTAAACATTGTTGATATTAAATATAACTTATTCAAATACAAAATTTGGTAAATGTGTGAGAATCTTATGTAGGTATATATGTACATATTTTTTGTATTCTTAAAGCGAGAAATGAATAAAAGACTTCTGCAATCTCCAACAGTCCTCCTACTACCGAGTCTAATGCACTTGCTAATTTTATAAAATATTTAAAGTAGAACTCCAGGTCTAAACAGTGGCTTATGTTATAGAATGGGTACTTAAGTAATTTCAAACTGTAAGTATTGCTCTTAAATATTGATATTTATGATACTATTTTTTTGAATTCAAGAAGTGTCTTGTGTTTCGTCTCATTGTTGCCAAAAGAAAATTCTACAAACAAAAAAAAACGTACTAATCCCAGTTAAAGAACCTTATTTGCTATATTTATCGATGCAGAAACTTTATTAAAATGAAACGCATTAATTCTATGTTTATAAGGCTAATTTTAACCCTCTTATATTTTATCCACTTGCCCTACACTGAGGAAGACGATTGTTCGACGAAGTGTAAATATTCTCTATTTGGTGCATTTATCCGCCTGACTGGGCAACTTATCCTTCGTCTAAATAACGTCTTATTATCATTACAAGCAAACCGAGTGTTTAGACGATCATTGTTGTAAGAGGCAGCTTGTTTGGGTCTTATACGAAAATGTTCGCTGAAGGAATTTCGGTACAATTGCTCGCTCTACGGGTGCTAATAACAAAGTTACAAGTTGTTCTGAAAGAAAAGGTTAGCTTATTATCATAAATGTGTAATTTAGAAAAATTTTGACTTATATGTAAAGAGTGTTGTTCTCATGTCTGTAATTATATCATAGACTAAAGTTATTAAAATCAATGTATTTTTTGGATCAGTATAATGGCCTAGTTTTTTTTTAATATTTTTTCTGTTCCGGTATCATATCACAGATCAAACAAACACTAAAATGTAAAACAAACTCGACAAAGCGTAAATTGGTCTAAATGACAAGGACCATATGTTTCCTGTGCAAGTAAAGAGTTATCTTGTGTATATAGTGGGGTATGTAATGGTCTAATGAGCTCAAAGTAGTAAGAGAGTATATACTCGTATGTAGTCACTGTTGTTTTCTATGAACTATAAAATGTAAATCTAAGAAATCAGACAATAGGTGTCAAAGATGTTATATTATTCTTAGTTCATAGCGAGATTCTAATTGTGATTATATTTTATGAATTCCTCTATACTTAGTTTTATACTTAAGAATAGATTAGCTTACGAGTATATCACAAATTTTAAACAAGAGTGAGTAAAGTACGATTAGCTTTAATGTTTTTTGGATAAACTCAAAATAACTATAACTCCTTTCAAGTATCATATAACACCAATGAATTGTGTATTCATTGAAATATCCCGATTTTCGGCTTAAGGTTTTTAAAGACGGTCGTTTTCTTGTCCCAGTCGGTAATGTCCTAGGACCTCTCTTTCGCAAATTACCTTGCTCATTAATCACTGACCGTTTCTCGTATGTTACCGTTCCCTCTTTAAACATAGCTCTATACATTCTCTGTGTGTAACGTGTTTTTTACCATTCTCTCTATTATTAGAAAATGCCTTAATATTTTAGTATATTTATTTATGTTTGGCGTTGTGATTTGAAACAATCAATGAAAAAAAGAGGTTTGAAGACAACGTTGCAGATCACTAGTTGAGTTTATAAATTATAAGTTTTAAAAGGGGAACATTTGTAAATATTTACATGATGACGTGTTCATCTTTTTATTAGCTTCACCGGCTGTCACTTTCTTTTTGAGGATTAAATTGACGAGTATAAATCGATGTTCGGGTCTAAACATGTATTTAGGTCACGGCCAGTGCAAGCTGGTTTAAAGGTCAGAGAGGTATTTTTAGGGGTATATTTTAACCATCATGTTAGACCTCGTTAGTATAATTATTACATTACTTTTAATTTATTAGGAGAACAATTTATATCATAAAATTAAGTTAAACAGATCCAATGCCTTACATAAAATACGAGTTTACATTACATTCTTAAAACTTAATTTTTTTTTTCAACCTATCGCCATCCAATGCTGAACGAAGGTCTCTCTCAAGGAGCGCCAACCATCCCGGACTTCGATAAAATATTCTGAGTATAAAGTATCAAATATTTTCAACAAACAAATATCTTGTACACATCGTTAGGCGATCAAATTGTGTCTTTATCTGAGCATTTAGCCGTCTTACAGAATTAAAAATGAGTCGTTTAAAATAGTTGATCAATCAGCAACACATTCATTTAATTTCATGTCAATTTCGAATCATTTTATGTCTTTAAGATAGAATTTTTTTTTATGTGTAAAATGTTTACAGGGAACGTTTAATTACCTTCTTATTTTTTTTTGAGGTATATTATACTTTGTAATAAATATCTTATAAGTATAAGTATAAAAATAACTAAAGCGATTTCACTATATCGTAAATATATATGATACAATGTATATTTACTAAGTAGGTACGTGCTGTTTAAAGGATATAATACAAAATTCTCTTCAAACTTTGTAGCTACTCGTAGATATTCAGGGTATACATTAGCATAAAAGTTAAGATGCGTATGGATACATTACGCTAGATAGAACCCTAGGTGATGTTTAAAACAACCTAGAAGCTATATAAGTGTGAAGTAGTGTAATATAACAATGATATATGTCTGATATACGGTTCTTTGTAATACATTTAGAGTAGTGACGGAAACTTGCTACTTCTAAATAAAAGTTATTTAAATAATGATTGCCTTTTTATTTACACCTGTGATAAATCACTAATGTCTGTGTTACTGACAGCCTCGGTGGCGCAGTGGTAGCTTATACGACTTGTGTTTGACGTCTCAGGTTCGATTCCCGGGTCGGATCAAACGTTTGTATGATCTGCAATTGTTTGTTTCGGAGTTTGGATGTTTTCTATATATAGTATGTATATATTTACAAAAAGAAAGTATATATGTATTTATATCAGTTGTCTAGTACCCGTTTTTTTTTTTTTTTTAACGTGTGGAAACCCCCTCGGGCCGTCACCCCACCGGAGTTTACGGCGGGGTGGTGTGTCGGAATCGGACCGACTAAAACCACACGGTGTGCCACTCTGCGCCTGACATAGGAGGGATACGGGAACAGCTGTTATTATGACATCCAGATCCCTCCTTTTTTTTTTTTTTTTTTTTTATACCACGACGGTGGCAAACAAGCATACGGCCCGCCTGATGGTAAGCGGCTACCGCAGCCTATGGACGCCTGCGACACCAGGGGCATCACGTGCGCGTTGCCGACCCTTTAAAAACCTATTAACCCCCTTCTTGAAGAACCCCATGCTGTAGTTCCCAGGGAAGACCGTGGCAGGGAGCTCATTCCATAACGGGATTGTTCGCGGGAGAAAATTTCTCTGAAACCGCACTGTGCGCGACCATTTAGGTTCCAATGTATGTGGATGAGCTCCCTGACGATGGCGAGCGGTGCGATGGTAGAATGTGGCTGTGGGCATCATATCAAACAATTCTTCTGAACACAACCCATTGTAGAGACGGTAGAGTACACACAGGGAGGCAAAGTCTCTCCTAAGACTTAGTGGCTCGATACCGTCCGTGAGATCAGGATCGTCGACTATTCTCACAGCACGTCTCTGGACTGAATCGAAAGGCTCAAGCTGGTACTTCGGTGCTCCCGCCCAGAGATGACAGCAATACTCCATGTGAGGCCGAACTTGTGCTTTGTACAGTAGTAGCCTTTGTGCCGGTGTGAAATATCGCTTCGCTCTATTCAGAACACCAAGCTTTTTTGATGCCAGCCTCACCTTTCCCTCCAAATGAGTCCGAAATTGGACGTCACTGGAGATGTCGACACCGAGGATCCCAATACTCTGTGAGATGGTAAGGGGTGTATTCTGGAATTGTGGAACTACAGTGAACGGGGTTTTTTTAGCAGTAAACGCACAAACTTGTGTCTTAGAGGGGTTAAATTGGACCAGGTTATCCCGACCCCAATCGGAGACTCTGTGTAAAGTGCTCTCGATTTGAGACACAAGTTGTTCGCGACGTTCTACTACAGCGGTACGAGGGATGTTAGCCCGGCCCGTGTAATACGCATCTCCAGTACTGTCATCCGCATAACAATGAATGCTATCTATGGTCAACATATCATTGATATGCAGCAAGAATAGTGTTGGAGATAGCACGGAGCCTTGCGGGACACCAGCGTTTATGTCCATGCTTTCGGAGCAGCTACCGTCGACGACGGCTTTTATGCGTCTGCCAGACAAAAAGCTAGCCACCCATTTGCACAAACCCTCGGGCAGGCCGTAGGACGGTAACTTCGATAGAAGGCCCCTGTGCCAGACCCGATCGAACGCCTTTGCTATATCCAGGCCAACTGCCAAGGCCTCACCTTGACTCTCAATGGCTGAAGCCCACCGGTGAGTGAGATACACTAGAAGATCACCAGTCGAGCGACCGCGGCGGAAACCGTACTGGCGGTCGCTGATCAAATCGTGCTCTTCCAGGTAACTGAGGAGCCGTGTGTTGATTACACGCTCCATCACCTTAGAGAGAAGGGAGGTTATAGCTATAGGCCTGTAATTCGATGGGTCCGATCTATCACCCTTTTTTGGCACTGGATGCACATGGGCAGTCTTCCACGAAGACGGCACTTGCCTTTTGCGGTAGGAAATCGCGAAAAGTCGCGTTAGTACAGGGCACAACTCAGGGGCACACTTTTTGAGCACCACTGCAGGTATGCCGTCTGGCCCACTCGACTTATGAACGTCTAGACAGTTTAGTTCCCGCCGCACTTCTCTTTGCGAAATGTGTATTTCCGGCAAAGTGTGTTGGCACGGCGGGTTAATAGGCGGTACCGCACTTCCATCCTCGTTCGTAGTCGAGTTCGCGGCAAAGAGTTGCCCAAGTAGGTCGGCTTTCTCTTTAGCACTATGGGCCAAGTTACCATCGGCATTTCGCAATGGTGGTAAAGAAGACTGGCAAAAATTTCCCTCGGCAGCCTTAGCAAGAGACCAAAACGCACGACTCCCAGAGGGATAGCTCGTAAGTCGCTCACCAATCCTGCCGATGAAATCGAATTTGGCTCTGGCAAAGGCACATCAGAGATGTTCGGATCCTTATTAGTACGGGCCGTGGTCCAAGCCCTATAGGCGGCCTGCTTGACTAGCCTGGCTTCCTTGCAAAGCCGGTTAAACCACGGTCGCTTTTTTTCCCCCGCAGCTACTGATGGGTTGGGAATAAAATACTCCATACCCACCAGGATCGTCTCAGTGACAGCGGCTGCGCAGGAGTCAGGATCTTTTGGCGTGAAACAAAGCTGTCTCCACGGGTACGATGCGTAGAATTCACGCAATCCATCCCAGTCTGCTGATTTATATTGCCACATGTGGCGCAAATTGGCTGGGCGAGGTGGAATATGCCGAGGGCATGGGACTTCGGTCCGGACGAGGCAGTGGTCGGACGAGCCGAGAGGTGCGTCCACTGCAATAGTGTAGTCGTCCGGACGCGTCGTCAGCAGAAGGTCCAGCAAAGAGTGTGCATGGCTCTCAATATCAGGTATTCTTGTTGGAGAATGTACCAGTTGTGAGAGGCCATGGGCCAGAGCAAATTCGTAAGTAGACCTGCCTGCAAAGTCGGTGGATCGAGAATTTAGCCACTCACAGTGGTGGGCATTAAAATCCCCTAAAATCACCAACTCAGCACGAGGGTACCGCTCAAGAACTTTGTCAGTCGTCACCTGCAGGTGCTCAAAGAGTGCTTTAGTCTCCCTGTCACCGCTATGAGACCTGTATAGGCACGCATAGATTCGAGTCTCACCTCCGTAGTCCACGCGCACCCACATTACTGACAGGTCCCTGTCTTCATAAAAATGGAGACGGCGACAGCAGATATCCTCCCGGACGTACATGCATACACCGGCACGTCTCAGAAATTTGTGTTCGAGTTTGTAGCCGGGGTAGTGTAGGTATGATGTATCGGCCGGGCAGGATATCTGCGTCTCCGTAAGAAACAAGAGGCTGCGCAATCTCCAGATGAAGGTGGACTGCGTTCAAGTTGGAGTGAAGTCCCCTGATGTTGCAGAAGTCCATATATGTGGAAGAGGATGCCGCTGTAGATACATTTTTTCTATTTTTCTTCGTCATTTTTTTTGGGGGGGTTTAATTGGTTTGTGAGGATTCACTGTGTTGACAACTAAGGGGGCAATGGGGCGGTGCTAATCTACTCATGGTCGATGCGGGTAGTGCGATTTGTCGGCGCGGCGTACGAAAGGCCCCCGCTCCCCCCCTGCAGCAGCGGTCGGGTTCCACTCCGGTCTCCTCCTCCGGCACGACTACTACTGCAGGGATTTTTCGCAGGCTGGCGGTTCAGCCTCCCAGGGTGGAGGTTGTAGTGATCCCTGGGTTCAGGAACCCATCTATCCTGCGGGCGGCCAGCGGACAACCGTTTCAGCGGGTCTTCCTGACCGCCGCGCCCACATCCCGCGCCCACACGAGCCAGTAGCAGTATTATAAGCACCACTAGTCCCCCGTTGTCAAAACAGCGAATTCTCTGGAGCTCTGGATACCTTACTCACCACAGGAACACAGCACTGCCGAAGATGCAGTGCTATTTGGTTGTGGTCTTCTGTAAGGCGGAGGTCCTTCCCCAGTCGGGCTGCTCCAAGTTTTGAGCGGAAAATATCACGCTATGCCCTACCTCCTAGCGCCTGCCCGCTACCGCGGACACCATCTGCGGATAAACTCTCCTTTTAGGCGACGTACGGCACACGTGGACGTCGCCTCCTCGCGGCTGGCCATTACAGCGGATGGAGGGGAAAACCCGTCCCGTCCACCCGTGGCCACACTCAAGGCGGCATGAGGCGCTGGTACGCGCGCAATGGATTTTGCGTTGAAGTCCCCCAGCACTAGGACGTGCCCAGACGCTAGTCGTCGCATCGAGGTCTCCAAGCTATTGAGGAAAACCTTGAAGTCGCTCAAACTCCGGTTGGGGGAGAAATATATACCATATATGGTAATCCCTCCCCACTCAGCAGCAACATATCCAGAGCCCTTGTCTCTTAGCGACAAGGGCGGGGAATGAGCCGCCATGGAGCCGACGACTGCCACGGAGCCGTCCCGGTCACCCAACCAGTTTGGACGGGGAGGAACATAATAGGGCTCCGCAGCTACAGCAACACCAATCGACCACTGCGCCATGGTTTGCAGGAAGAGATCCTGCGCCGCGGCACAGTGGTTCAGGTTCGTCTGGACAAGGAGGCTTGAGACCTGATCCATTAAAGAATCATCTCTACAGCCCCCTCCATAGGCGACGAGGTTGACGCACGAACTATGTCGGAGGCAGCCTGGGCCGACTGGCTAGCCTCCGACGTTTGCCGAAAACTGCGGCAAGGCTTGCAGCCTCCCTGTCCCATCTGGTGATTGGCAGGCCTATTGCCCGCCGCACACGTTGGGCAGTGAGGAGCGGCAGAGCACTCCGCTGCCTTGTGCCCCGGTCGACCGCAGCGGAAACACAATCCGCTGCAGTCGAAAGAACTATCGCACTTGATGCGAGTGTATCCCGCAGCCAGGCATTTGAAGCACCTCATCGGTCTCGCCGCCAGAACTGTGACTCTGGCGTTCACGAAACCGACGAGGATCTTGCCGACATCGCCCAAAATCTTGGCTGACGCTACGGGACAGCTTATCCACGTCGCACCAAGGTCTCCTGGACTGGGACGGATGGTGCCAATCCTGATGCTGTCCACGCTGCACCCGGTTTTCTCCCGAATCGCAACGCGGACATCCTCAACCGTCACGGAGTCGTCCAGGCCCGAGATACGCAATTCCGCACGTTTGGTGGGCCTGGCGATCTTTACACCATCCGTATCTGAAAATATAGTTCGCAGCTTTTCGGCAAAAGTATCAGCCGTCTTTATACCTTCAGCCCCAGGGAACTCTAAAACTCGAGCTCCTGTTTGGGCAAGGCGCATCTTGACACTTACAGTCCCAAATTGATTGGCGAGACTATCCCGAGCCTTCTTGAATACGGCCGCATAGGATAGCCCGCCATTTGCTGCCTCCGGTGACACAGTGACCGCAGCCGCAGTCTTTGGCGTCTGTAGTTTACGCGGCTTCTTTTGGGTGGCCACTGCCACCGATGACGACTGTGGGGAAGAGGCTACTTTTTGTGTAGCCTTCTTACCCCGCTTTCGGGACTTCTTGACCGACCCGACTACCTGCCACCCATCATTTGAGGGGGCAGAAGTAGAGGGGCCAGATATAGGTGTCGGAGTGGGAAGCGGAGGGAACTCAGCTCTCGTCTGTGCTGTAACCTTTAGGCCGGTCTTGGGAGCAGCCGTCTTTGCCACAGCTGCATTTGCTGCAGCTGTCTTCGCAGCAGCAACAGGGGCGGACGTAAGTGTTGCCGACGCATACGATACACGACCGCCCGCAAAGGGAAGCGGAGCCGGCGGCGACGTCTTCAATCGGTTGACCTTCGCCCCATCCGCTGCGAGTGGCGGCCGAATTACGGGGGCTGGAGGTAGCCTCGCCTCAAGGCCCGCGAGACGTCCGTCCAACAGACGCCCCACTGCGTCAAGTACTTGACGCAGATGGGCATCAAAGACGTTACCAGAATCGTGACTGTGGGCAGGTCGCTCTGAAACCCGGCCCTGTCGCTCAGGGTGTTCCGTCTGGGCCCGAAAGTGAGCAAATTGAGTGCTCAGCTCAGCCACTTGGCCCGTCAGGCAGTCGTTAGCTGCCTGCAGGCGAGCTACATCCCCAATGAGGGTAGTAACAACCCCTGCAATGGTGGAGGAGGAGTCCTTAAGGGCCCTAACAAATGAACCCTTAAGGTTTGTAGATTTCGTGGCCACCTTGTTAATGATGGCCACAGCTACATTCGCCCTCTCCTGCAAAGACACCGGTGCCTGGGCTGCCAATTCTTCCACTGCCGGCGTCCGAATTTTCTGCAGGAGGTCAGCGATTTCCTCCTCCACAACATATTGGCCCTCCACTCTGACGCGTCTGTAGGCTGCCGCCTTAGTGAATACGGAGCCTGAGGGAACCGAAACTGGAGTGCGTGATCTCCCTCTGCGGCTACTGGCCACTTTGGGAGGCAGCCACTCCTGAGAAGTATCTCCTTCGTCGTCTGTGGAGCTTCCGCGTTTTCGGTTGTCCTGAATCTCCACCTCCATTGCTCCCAGCGTCTCAGTTGTTGCGCTAGAGTCACCTCTGTCTGTCGGAATAGCGGATCTCGAACGTAGTCGATCCGATCTTCTACGGCTCTCTGAAGCGAGATTAGCTTCTGAGAGCGAGACAGCCGTCACACGTTCCGTCTCATTGGTCGAGAAGTCATCCGTATTCCTGGACTTTCCCGTCTTATGTATGTCTTTCTTTTCTTCGTCTTTTTTATTGAAATTTTTGTTTATTTGCATATTCATAACTATTCCCACGCGTGGGGGAGAAATAAAAGTCGACCCGGGCAGAGATCCCCCAATACCCGGGCAAGCGTAAGTTTGTACCCAACCGAGGGGTCCGCAGGTGCCTCGGCTGGGAGTGCGCTTACGACTGAACTACCCATCAGCCATGCATCCCCTGGTCACGCACCAGAACACGGTATTCGGGGTAATTTTTTAAAGAGGTTTTCTTTCTCGCAGTCCGGGCGGCTAAGCCAAGACCCTCGCCCCTGATTGGAGTCGCGAGACGCCATCTCGGGGCTACGATATGTCGACGGCGGCAGGGAGACTACGTCTCCTGATGCCTGCTCGGTGGCAGTGTAAGTGCACACCGAGCCCGTCCTACCTTTTCCACCGCTGAGCGGAGGTACTCCGACCCCAAATCGGGTCCCACCATCGTGATTTTTTACCGAGGTTTTCCTCCTCAATGCTCCGAAGAGCGAAGAATCAACAGAGGATTCGACAGACACGCCCGCTCTGTTGGACCAAGTCTCGGCCGAATTGCCGACGAAAATGGCTTCCTCTTCGTGCTAGAATATTAGCCGTTGGCAGTGATGAACAGCACCATCGCCAAAGTTTCCAGGGTGCACCACGTGGAGGTTTTCTAGCCCAGCACCCCAGTTGTCTAGTACCCGTAGTACAAGCTTTGCTTAGCTTGGGACTAGCTGGCGTTGTGTGTCAGAAGTCTGACATATTATGTTATATTATTATTATTAATGTGATTTATGATCTATGTCAATAGCGTAGTCTTTTTTAGTCTCCTAGACACATTGCATTTTGCGTTAAGTGCCTCGTGACTACGGCTTCGTAAATTAGTCACGTGTCATTGCTATTTCGTTCTACCTATAATTTAGAGTTACAAAAATCGGTGTACAAATATTTTATAAATAAAAATGCTTGGTTAAAAATGTTGTTGGCATATTTAGTTATACTTATATATTCATGGGACATGAAGCGATCGGTGCTTATATTTAACGGCTTATACCTTTTTGAGGTAAGAATTTTAAGACTGCGCAGCTATATTTTTACTACATTACCACCCCTATTGGATCCAAGCCCTCATAGCTGACCCATTTCAGGGTAAATAAAGTCTTAAAGGGAAAATGTTCCCCAAATCGCAGGTACTTTATAAATGTAATTACATAGGATATAGGGATATTGGTTTAGTTCTATTTAAACAAGAATTACGCAATTAAGATATTTTGAGCGGATAAATATAGGTTTTGGTTTAATAGTCTACTGGTTAGTGATCCTGACTGCGAAGCCGGATACCGTGGGTTCGACTCTCAGCTAGGATAAATAATTATGTGATGAGCACCAGGAACAAAGTGTAACTGTAAGGATTTTTGCTATGCCTACGGAACCCTAAAACTGATTTAACCATCTTAAAAAGTTGTTTCGCATTTTCTGAAATAATTGCTGTTTGATTGACGTTTTGTGAATATGATGTGATCGTTAAAGATTAATCTGATCTATCACTAGCATTGAATCTCAAATAGTTGGATCTATTCTGATTGAAATTATAGTGCAGAAATCACAGCGCCTAGGGCTGTAATGTTCAAATTTATTGTTAAAGAATTTATTGAACAAAATCCTTTTCAAATTCTTAACTATATCCTCGAGTGTTTTGGTATTTCGCGTGCTGCCACTACTATGGTTATGAGGTTGGATATGGCATACACCAAGATTCTTTAACTTTTAGTCTTCTTTCATCAGACTCCTGTGCCTTCTCAAGAAGGTGCTATTAGGCTAGGGTTTGACCTGCGCACTGGATACTTCATAACCCATATTAGTTCACGTAAGATCCTAATTTTCAGAAGGTAGTCATTTAAAATCCGAGCTGGATGAGTTGTTCGCACTCTCTAGTTCCTTCAAGACATACTTGAATTGGAATAGAATTGTACCGAGTTGCCTATATGTAAGTAATTTTACGCTTAAACACATCATAATATACGTAAATAAGTACCTATTATATCTCGCATGCTTGTAAAGTCGTAACCAAGTTGTAACTATTGATGCAGGGGTGACAATCATTATGATAAGTGTGTAAGCCTTACACTGCTACGATGATTGTCATTCCTTTTATATCCTCAAGCGAGGCATTAAAAACCTTCTTACTAGGCCGTCATAGTGTGAGTTACCATACTGCATTGTCTATATTCATTGTGTCCACCCTTCTTGGATTCTATGCATGTTTATCATCAGGCAGAGTAGGCACTCACTTTGGCAGGCTCTTAAAAAAAACCTACAAAAGGATGCGAAACGCCATTTTCTTGATATTAAGTCTTCCAAATTCAACATGAAGAAAAATTACATGCATAACTATACTAGGTATAGTACCACAACTGCAATATTTGCCAGTTTTGGTAGACTTACAAGGAAAATAAAAATAATATCGTAGTTTTTTTGTGACCCCAGAACTCACTACGTGTTGATTTAGATAGATTGCAACGCATCAGGGCCGTCACTGACGTCGTGAGTGTTTATAGCCACCGATAAGCAGTTATCGACAGATTGTATACTTGTTGCTTCAATCAGGCAACTATTCACACACATTTCTTAATTTTGCTTTAATAGGGTGCGAATGTATTTATAGAGCTGAAAGAGAGCTTGATGGTTAGTGCCACTAGTTATACAAAATACTCACAAATAACTATACGGTTATTATTGTATGAATATTTAAATACGAAGCAAAACAGGTCCACAAAGGTTTATAAAAAAAAAAACAAGGATAAGGAAAAAAGAATGGTGAAAATATTTATATTTGGAAAAGTTCAATATTTCCTTTTCAAAGCAGAAACAAAGTTTGGTAGGTGCAAAACAATTTTCAGTTGTTCAGGTTTTGCCCATCAGTCTTGGAATCGCTTTATTCGTTCGGAGCCTCGCAGTGTTGAGAAATTCACTTACTTTATTATTCGCCCTGTGTTGACCTCATTTTTGTTGCTTGAACGTAATATTTTATTCATTAGATATTTACACTTGGACAAAACATTATGTTTGGCCTCTCAACTGAATAATGATTCCATTGTTGACTGTTAGCTTCAGTGAATAACAAATTGGGAAGTATTTTTGAATTAACAAAGATATAGATTTATTGAAAAGTTTGGTTTTTTTTTCTAACTCTTGTACTCTTCTTGCTAACTCACTTTCAATGTTAAATTTGACAAACATTATCGATTTTGTTGTTTAGTCCTAGAAACCTTTTTTAAGAAGATGATACAATACTAAACAGAAAAAGTCTGTGAAAGTGTTCGAAGAAAAAATATTGTGAATAAAAAAGTCGTTTACAGGTCCCATTAGACGGTCTGAAAATAGATTAAGGTCCCTTGGGCCCGCCGACCGCAGACGGCCTAAAATCCGTCGGCCTTCACTATGATAGAATTATTTTACCTTTCTTCTGACCTGTCCAGATAATTCACCGGTATTTCTCTCTTTGTGTGTGATTTGAAAACACATTATTTTCCGGTGCCGCTTAGTGTTTGACGTTGTTTGTATGATACACTCAGATTAGCTCAGGTAAGCTGGTTATTTAACCTTTATTATATATGAGCAGTCAAAGGCAAGAAAATCTTAAACTCGTGCTTCTAACATTAATAAAATAGTAACTCTACTATATGCAAATGGAAGGCATTATGGGATGTCTATATATTTTACTTCAGAACTACTTAGAAGGAGCATAATAATTGAATTCATATTTTGTATACATATATCACAAAACATATAATCAGACCTTAATAGTGGAAGATTTTTAGTATTAATTCATTTACGGATCCACTAAAGTAAAATGTTAAGAATTTGTTTACTTATAGTAATAAGATATACATTAATTACAAGAGGCGTAAATAGAACTCACGCTTTAGCTTCTTGTTCAAAAGTAGAACCAAATTACTAATAATTTAATATAACTGAGTTATTACAATATCGACATAAATATACAACAACACTTGTCGGGATGTTTTTTACTGTGCTTCTCTTATAAATTGATTCTGAAAATGCAACTTAAAACCGTTAAATCTTCAATCTTGTAAATAGTACTAGATGTATAACAAAACTAAGACTTGATGATATCAAAATAAATACGTAATTCGAATGAGAGAGTGTAATTCTAATGTAAGTTTTAATTTTTCGGGTTCTGTAATCATTTTTGATTCTTTCACACACACACATGCACACACACACACACACGCACACGCACATCCGCACACACGCACGCACACACGCACGCATGCACGGATGTACACACTCACGCATGCACGTACGCACACATATATACACACAAACAATACTAACAGTGACCCCATGGGGAGTAAGAAGGTAGAAAAAATGGAGCAGTTTTTTAGTCTGTATAGGTCGCTACCAGGCCGAGCCCGATATACGTGGCGTATAACACCTAAGTCCTATGATATGTAACAGTATCTTTCCCCTAAAAAAAAAGTAAAACACACACATACACACACACACACACACACACGCATACAAACAATCTAACACATGCATCACCTTAGTCAACTGACTACCAGTGTTCACGGTCAAGAGACAAATGATTTGGCTCCCAAGACTGAGTGGTGAATCTTCGGTAGTCGTACTACCTGTGTGATACTCTACCACGTTAACGTGATAGTATCTTTGGAATATTTTTGACGAAAATATTTTTTTAATATGTAATTTGTTTGTGACACTTTGGAAAAAGAAAATATTGGTTTCGTTGTAATATAACATGTATACGGCTGCTACATTTAGCTGTGACTGTGAATAGATTGTGTACTGCAATTTCTGGGATTCTAGCACGCAGAAGCGATAATCATTGCCGCACATCATAACTGTTAACTGCGATAAGGCATTGATTTAACAAACACAAAAGCTTTACGTAGCTAGAATCCACTGTATTATTCTCAACCTTCACTATCAGTAAGCTTTATTCATTCAATTTATTGGGTTCCATAACTTTATGAGATAAACTTTTCTGTAATACTCATGCATTTTCTATACAAGAAATACTCTACGTCTGTCTTCGTAGTGCGTTCGTTTTAATGAGACCACCGGAGCCCTCTCCGTGAATAATTCCTCATTAGGTTCGCTAGCTTTGGCCTTTTGTGTAAAGAAACGAAATATTATTTAAACATACCTACATTTTTGTATTGTGTTTTTTACTTCAATATCTTCATTCATTTTGTACTACTTACCTTGAACTTTTTTTCGTTTATGGAATTGCCTGAGCTTTTTATGAATTCATTGGAGCTTAGTAGCGTGAATGTGATAGGGTATAAGTACTTAACTTACGACTTTATACGGTCTGATATTATTCACGACAATAATATTGGCATATGTTATACAAAAATATTGTTGTATACCTAAAAATGTTCAGATTTTTATGTGTAGAATGAAAACAAAAAAAAATGTGAAAAGAGAACAACAAAAAGAATTTTGTTGGACAAATTTATTTCAGTAAACAATTACGCACGAATATAAAAAGAAATTGACACAATTTGATTGAAACTTAAGAAAAAACCAAGACACCAAATTGTTATTTTCAAATTACAAAATTACTGTCTATACTAAATAGTAATATGTATATTTTTTCCCATTACAGTATCAATATTTCTATATTTTTTTTTATTAAAGACAACTCCCGCACTGGGAATAAAACCTGTGTCATAGGGTACTTTACAAACATACATGAAACGGATACAAAGAAGACCGAGACTCAAAACAATAATTTATGGATCACACAAAGTGTCGCCCCATGCGGGGTTTGAACCCTCAGCCCAGTAGACAGCGGTGAGGTGACTGCTTAAACGTGTAGTCGAATACGTATATTGTAACTAAACTCGTTTGAATTTTACAAGGTTTCGTTTCTTTAAAGTTGAAATTATATTTTTGATTGAGGCATATAAATAGGCACTTTTCGCTGCTTCCTTAGTATCACATTAATGCTTCTTTATTATTTGTGGGCTAAATATTGGATAGTATAACTAAACAGGAACTTCAACTTTCGACTGCCTCGTCCGATAATTAAATACTCAATGGTGTTGAAAACTCTTGCATTAAAATGACAGTAATGTTGGTAATACACCAATGTACGAGTGTATTACTATACTATTACTATTACACTAGAAATGACACTATTCCGTAAAAAGTTGTGGGCAGCTAAAGGGACCAGCTCAAAATTTTCAAAAATTCGGATTGAACGGACAGACCTACAAAGAAACTCAACTTCACTATAACTTTATACAGGATTCATATAAGGAAGGTCTGCAGATTTTCCCTATGCGTTCCGACCGATATGCATGCTGAACGAGTCGGGGAAACTCTTTGAGAGGGTTATCTTTGACCGGATCAGCGGATATCTGTTGCGAGTGGGCCCTGATCTGCACGCTTGTCAGTTTGGATTCCGACATGGACGTTCGACAGTTGATGCTGTCAGGCGTGTTGGATCTCTTTCGGAGTCGACAATCCAATCAAGGGGGTGGCGTTGGCGGTAAGCCTTGACATCATCAACGCGCTTGGCACCCTCCCCTAGCAGGCAATTAGGACGGCCCTTGAATATCACGAAGGGCCTATCTCTGGCCTTAGTGTCGTCTGCTATGCGGACGACACACTTATACTGGCTAGAGGGTCATGCTTTGTGGAGGTGCTTCGCCTCGCTGAACAGGGGTAGCGTGTGTTATGGACAAGATCTGTGAGCTGGGCCTTAGGGTGGTGCCTCAGAAAACTGAGGCTATATGGTTCCATAACTTACGTAGGTGTCAGGAACCATCCAGCTTATGCCTTCACGTAAGTGAAGCTGGAGGCCAGGTGAGTCAGTACAGTACATGAAATACTTAGGCCTTAACCTGGACAGTCGATGGAGCTTCAAAGAGCATTTCGGGCGATTAGTCCCCCGAATCCGAGGGGTAGCAGGTGCGCTGCATGGTCTACTGTCCAATTTTGGGGGACCACGGGAAGAAGTATGCCGCCGATAGATCCATGGTCCTCTATGGGGCGCCCGTCTTATTTAATGACCTGGCGTTTGCCTCCGGCTGCCGGGCCCTACTCAGGAGCCTGCAGCAGTTGATGGCCATACGGATCGTGCGGGGCGGTGACGATCTTGGCGCGATCTCTGCCCTTCGATATTCTAGCCGACATGGACGCGATGGTTTACGACCTAGTTTGTTCTATTAGTCGGAATGATGAAGAGGCTGTGCCAGATCATGAACCCGGAATGCTACGACAGAATGCGCATAAACAAGCTCTGGTAGCTTGGCGGCCACGACTCGAAATTCAGGTCTGTGCTAGTCAACGCGCTGTTGGAGTCTTTCTGCCGAACTTCGAAGAGTAGGTAGAGAAGACCGATTGTGTCACCTATCGGTTGATTCAGATACTCACTGGGCACGGCTGCTTCGGTGAGTATCTGAATCGAATAGGAAGGGAGGCTATGGCACAATGCCATCACTGCGGGTCCGAACGAGACTCCGCCCAGCACACGCTGGAGGACTGCTCTGCATGGGAGTCGTCTGTGTCGAGTCCTGGTCGGATGGATAGGATTAAACCTGTCACTGTCAACATTGATCGCAGCAATATTGGTGAGTGGCGAGGGATGGGAAGCCGTAGTCTCCTACAGTGAGGAGGTTATGCTCCAGAAGGAGACCACAAAGCGAGATCGGGCAAGTGGCGTTTCCACTGGAAGAAAGCGGCGAAGGGGTCGCGGCAGAGGTCGATAGCTTCCTAATCGCCGCCTAAGGGTTGCTGCGGCTACATCTTGGGTCGTTGTGACCACTGCAAACGACCCGAGACCGGTGACACACAAGTGCGGCCGGGAAGTGTCGTCTAGGGTGGGGTGCTGTTTTGCCTCTTATTGCGTAGAGCAGTGAGAGATGCGATAGAGTTTTGCTCTGGGGCTTGAGATGCCCAGGATGCCCTCACTCCTGGAGCTCCTCCCGACTGCCGAGGTAGGCCGCCGCGGGTTTAGTGAGTAGACCGGTTCTTTGGGAGTCCCATACACGCCCTTCGTTCTGCCGGAGAGTATGGTGAATAAAGCATTCCCCGCGTAAAAAAAAAAGGATTCGTATAAGTATAGAAAGTTACATATTTTTGTGTGCCCAGTGCCAGACATTTTTCGGTTGAGACAATGAAGAATACATACTTAGTCTGGCCATAAATACTGTTACACTTAATTATAAAAAAATATTACATTTGAATTTCGAATCTGTCATTTTTATACGATTGTTCATTGTGTTTTCTCATTTTGGCGCCAATACATTGTAAAATATTTTGCGATATTAAAATGGTGTGGGGTGATAAAGAGAACCGAATCGCTGTGATAGCATTACACAAAGTAGGTATGGAGCCAAATGCAATTTTTAAAACTCTCCATACACTTGGTATTAGTAAAATGTTTGTGTACCGGGCTATTAATAGGTACAATGAGACCTCCTCTGTTTGTGACAGAAAAAGATCTGGCCGTCCACGTAGTGTTCGTACGAAAAAGGTGGTCAAAGCAGTAAGGGAAAGAATTCGAAGAAATCCTGTCCGAAAGCAAAAGATTTTATCTCGGGAAATGAAGATAGCACCTAGAACCATGTCGCGTATTTTAAAAGATGACTTAGGACTTGCAGCCTATAAGAGACGCACTGGCCATTTCTTAACTGATAATTTAAAGAAGAATAGGGTGGTAAAATCGAAACAACTACTGAAGCGGTACGCAAAGGGAGGTCACAGAAAAATTTTGTTTACGGATGAGAAAATTTTTACAATTGAGCAACATTTTAACAAACAAAATGACCGTATTTATGCTCAAAGCTCTAAGGAAGCTTCCCAATTAGTCGACAGAGTGCAACGTGGACATTATCCGACTTCAGTGATGGTTTGGTGGGGTGTTAGCTATGAAGGAGTGACTGAGCCATATTTTTGTGAAAAAGGTATCAAAACATCGGCACAAGTGTATCAAGATACCATTCTTGAGAAGGTAGTTAAGCCCCTTAACATCACCATGTTCAATAACCAAGTATGGTCCTTCCAGCAAGACTCGGCGCCGGGTCATAAAGCTCGGTCCACGCAGTCTTGGTTGGAATCGAACGTTTCGGACTTCATCAGAGCTGAAGACTGGCCGTCGTCTAGTCCCGATCTTAATCCGCTGGATTATGATTTGTGGTCAGTTTTAGAGAGTACAGCTTGCTCTAAACGCCATGATAATTTGGAGTCCCTAAAACAATCTATACGATTGGCAGTGAAGAATTTTCCCATGGAAAGAGTGCGTGCTTCTATTGATAACTGGCCTCATCGTTTAAAGGACTGTATTGCAGCCAATGGAGACCACTTCGAATAAGCTTTTTATATTTTTAATTGTTTTATATTTATGTATTAAACTGACACACTGTAAAAGTAATAAATGTTATTTGCAGTTAACAATTTTCTTTTTTCTTTATTACAATATTTATGGCAAGACTAGGTAAATACGCTAACAAAACTTCACAACATAACTATCAATTTTACTGCTGGTTAAGTAATCGTTTAGACTAGCTAAGGACATCTTATAAATTAGATCTTTATGGTTCGGTCAAATAAATACTCGTATATTGTTTTAGGTAGTCAGTAATGGTTTTAGGTGGTTGCGTTTGTTACATAAACACGTACTACAGGTTGTCTAAATAAGCACTTTAATCTTCGTATTTGATTTTAGTGAAGCCTCTGTAATAAATTTGTACTCCCAAAGTCTACTTTTTAAATTATTAATCGAACGGAGTCGAAGCACCTACGTTAATCCAAGGTCAAAACATTTCCGAAGGCCATACGTTCACGCTATTTTATATATTGCTGAGTTTCTTCCTAGGGGTACTTCTTAACTTATACATACATACAGCCGTATGTACAACTAGACAGGTATATTTTTGTAGTGACCGATCGAAAGTTTCAGTTTCGGCCTCGGTCAGTTTTGATCAATAAATCTAGTTTCGGCCAAAAACGGTTGAAACTTTCAGCCGCGACGAAATTTCAGTATTTATAAATTATCTTGTGTATTTCGGCGTTGTATACTCATGTTCGCCCGCGCATGCCCTTTCTAATGTTAATCGCATTGAGTTTAGGTTATGTTTTGCATATAAAAGACGTACGTTGATGCAGACTGGATTCAAGGGTTTACGATAAAATTTTAATGCATATTTCTTTTATTCATTATGCTCAATCGATTTGCAAAATATGAATGAAAATCATTGAGTGGTTTAGAAACATGGTAAGTATAATGTTTGCATAATTTACAACATCATGTGTAGATGTTACTATGACCTCAGGCAATTATCATATTTATATTCGGTAACATCACACACTGGTTGTTGCTACTTTTATTAGACTTGAAACGATTGAAATAACGTTACGTAATGAAGCGGTTTACCCTCCCATAAGAAGTTATTTCTTCAAAAACAACAGCTTTGATTAAAGATATAGTAGAAAATGGCTAATTTTATTAGTCTATGTCTATAATGGAAAAATAAGTGCAGTATTAGTTTACATATGTATTAGTATATATATTGACACTCGTGTTTACTCAAATATATAAAATATTAGTAATTTAGAAGGTAGTCTCGGAAAGCGTAAAAGTAAAAGGTTTACCTTTACATCTTCATTTTTTTAGAGGTAAGTTTTTAGCTGATTTATAACGCTTTTGTTGAATCAGATTGCTTTTGTAGGCATAATTATGTAAATTATTTAAATCTTTTCGAAAAATGAGCTTCAAGTCTTAATTGATTTTTTCTTGAAGATTAATTTTTGTTGAAGACTCGAGTTTATTTTAAGACTCTTTGCTAGATTCAAGTCACTATTAAATGACTCAGACTTGGTTTGTCTCTAGACTTTGAGCCTTTGAAATACATTGAATCTCGCATAATTGAGTCTAGTCTTTAAAATTACGACTCGAGGACTGGAGTCTTTTGCAACATTACGTACTTTAGCACTGCCATTAAAGCCAGATCTCTTCACAATTTTAGAGGTTTAGTCTATTGGCCTAATTAAATGACATATTGATTTATAAACGAAGTTTAATTTACGGGTAACGTCATCAAAATGCAAACATATTATGTTATTATATTACATACATATTATTTTATAAAAGCTTTACGGACATACTGAGGTATGGCATAAATTGTGTATGTACTACAGACTATCGATTTTTTGTAAAGATGGTGCAAAGATTATGAGACAGCCAAAGTTTCAAATTTCCAAAGAGTGACACATACTGATACTGGTCCAGAGTTAGTCGAGCATTTCCGAAATAAACACCTGAATAAAATCATATCCAATTAATTAATTTTAAAATGATTAGTACTAAGAAGATTAAATTATATTTGTTACGTAATTTATTGTTTTCTTTTATTTAAAACTATTTAACTGTCTGTATACATATGCAAATATATGTGTAAAAATACACTAGATTTCAATATACAACAGAAATTTTAAATATCTTTGAGTAAGTTCAGTTGAAATTGAGGGCAAAGCCGAAACTTCGGTTTCGGTTTCGGCTGAAAAATCAGTTCCGGTCGGACACTAATTTTTTATAAATCCGGCAGACGGCACTGGAGGTGAATAGAAAGGTCTTTATGTAAATTTTTAATAAGCTCTCTTCCGCACCGAAATGGGTTGAATAAATAATTTTAGTGTTGATCATAGAGATTTTTACTATCTTTCATTTATTCGAGTTGTCGCTCATTGTTAAAAATGGTTAGATAGAGATCAGTAATTGATTAATGATTTCATGTGTTGAAACATGGAATACACCTTTTTAACTAAAAAGGTGAAATCATTAGGCTAGAAGAATTATTAATTAACCATATGAATTGTTTATTATTAAAAAAATGTGGTAATAATTTCTGTTAGATACTAATGTACTATGTTAACCAGACTGCTGATAAACGTATCAAAATTATATGTGTTACTAAATGTTGCGTTATAATTATATTATAGATAAATAACATTTGCTGCGCACACAACTGGAAACACGGGGTCACTGTCTTAGCAGTCTAGATCAGTAACTGCTACACCGACAGACCAGTTTAATTATGGTAATATCTGACTATCCAAGAGCAGCATCTACAGTATCACATTTATAGACATCTTCTATAGTTACTTTGAGCATATACATATACAGAGAACACTTCACTCATATGTATGCGTGAAGCGTTCTCTGTGCCAGAATTTTTATTTTTTTTTGAATTTATTCTGCAACATTTTTTTTACATAAAGACAATACGTTAAATGCACGCCAAGTTATTGAGTTTTTCGGCGAGACGTTCTTTTATCTATGCTTTATATCTATATAATAACTCTCACTATTTTATAATTGTGTATCAACTTATTCACACAACACAAATACTCCTCAATAAAAAAACCTTTAGTTCAGTTTTCAGTTGACATGAACTCAACTTAGGCAATTGTCACAATAAGCCAATTTCATTTAATACACATGGCACTTTATATGAAGACATTCTTTCCCTACAGTAATTTTTTAATCTGGATTTCGTCAATTTATTTTCTACTGCACTTCTTGTATTATAAATATTTTCCAGTATTTGTTTGTATGTATCATTATAGTAGTGTTCTATGACTAACATTCAATTTTCTTATCTTCTGGAAAAATCTTATTCATTGAATAAAGTTCTTCATACACTTTATTGCACAATAAGTTGTCTATTTTATTAGTTAGATATTTTTAAGCTTTGTTTCTAGATCGTGTATCCTTTTCACATAGGTTTTAAGCGTTCGCCCATGCACACTGAGTCCATAACTGAGTAAAGAGTCCTGAGGAGCATAGTGTGCCACTGTTAATGTATGTTTACTAACAATTCTTTTTGAAACATAAAAAATACCCAAAACAAATTATATTTATTACCGATCTTTATTTTACTTTTCTGTAAGCAATCGTATGTGTGTCCAATTACTACAATCTCTTAGTGTATAGTTTTAGCGTGTTAATTGTAGGGTGACTATACATGCATAAATTTAGTTTAAAATTAGATAATCCATTGATAATTACCATATATGTATAGCTTATACATATTTAATCGTTAGTTACGAATATGATTCACATATAAGCTTCATTATTATTCTAAATTCTTTATTTTCATAATGAATAAACTATTAAACTAATTTATCAAGAATTATTAGTACGTATTAAGTGCATGTATTCAAATATAATAATATATTAGAATTCAAAATTGCCTGATATTTACACGATGAAACTGGTTTAGAAAAGCAAAGGACAGACAGATATGAACAAAATGGTGGTGGTCTTTACACGTTGAGGAGTCCATATTGAATTGAATAATTGGAAGGCACTTAATATTAGAAAGTAACGAAAATTTTAATTCATTTGTTTAGATACATTTTTCAAATTTATTATTTCTTATTTAAATTAATTTTTTAAATTTTAAGCGCCTTCAATTTATTTGGTGGACCCCTCAACTGGTAAAATGCCTCGTCCATTTTGCTTAACGCCTGTCTGTCCTTTGCTTTTCTAAACCAGTTTTATAAGAATAAAATCAAATATTAGAATGAAGTTTAAGAAATTTTTATGAAGAGTATCTATCGGTGACTGAATTTGTTTAATAAACCTAGATACTTATCAAATACTGTACTAGTTTTTAAGAAAACGGACGATAATTCATAAATAAATATGTTTTGAGCATCAGAAAATGTTTTCTGCTTCTTATCATATTTTCAGCAACTGAATTAAATCAACCATATATTTGTATTTTCAAACCACTTTTTGGTGAAAAAGACAATTATTTAATGTACAACAAGTAGCCTTTTATTGAAAAAAAATACCCTACTGATGTAAATACGGGTAGTAACGATTAGTTACTTTTCTGTGGATGACGTAATAATTTGATCTAAATTAGTAACTAGCCAATGCGCACATTTTAGTCTAAGGGTATTTTAAAGTTAAAAGATTTCCAGAAGGACAAATCATTTATTTCCAAAGTGTCTGATTTAATACATTGATCTGTATAAAGTTCTTGATGCATAAGAAAAACGTCGATATATATTGATAGAATGAACTTTTCACGTGCTGACATCACGCCTATTGATAACGTACATTTTAGTGCTAATAAATGCTAACATTAAGCCCATTTCTATGTCTATAATTAATTACTTACCCACATTAATCCTGTATTGTAAGCCTACATATGTTCGATGATCAATAACATTACTTAACTGGTGTTGTCCTTGTCAAGTGACTCTCTCGAATAGGTTGAATACCTTTGACAAACCTTCGTTATGTCATATTACTATAACGTATGCCTGTATAAAATGAGAGGAATGTCGTACCGATAGGAATTACTATAGACATCCGTTCACTCGAAAAATGGGGACAGTATCATAGATTTTTCTGCCGTTTCATAGCCATTTCTAGTAACCTCTTGAAGCTGATTTTCTAAATAACTTTATTGTGTTCTTATATGATGTGTATAACGTGTATTAAATTTAATATTTATGGAAAATAAAAATAATCATGTATACATATTTTGTATACAGCTTTAAGATTATATTGTTCAGTAAATTATTACTAATTTAAAGACGAACTACAAAATGAAGATAGTTTGATGAACTGCGAAAGAATTACAGTAAGCAGGAATTAATTATTTGTTCTGTGTAGACCACGGTTTCTGTGTGACGTAGTGAGATGATGATAGTTTTAAGTGTACGTATACTATATGATTTTGCAAATAAGAAAAGTCTTTGAAAATTAATTTGCAACTGCTAGCTACCAGTAAAATGTTTAGGCCAGAGACCTACACGCACATATTTGGAGAAACTCAAGAGTAGGGATTGATTTCTGAGTTATGTGGAGTACATATTACCAATATCGTACTCTAATTAAGTTGTCAATCTCACTACAGCGCGACCTAAAACGGGTACATCAAATCAATATCCGATTTTCATAATCATTATTATCACTTTTTTGGTTTTTTAACGCAGTACCGTTGGAAAGGTATATTTACTGTACTGCCTACAAAAATAAAAAAAAATAAGAAACCAAAGATTTTATAATAGCAACTGACAGAAGTGTAGCCTTAACTATTAATAATTAAGATGAGCATGGGCGTCCCTTGAAATATTTTCTGGGAGTATTACACATTTATGTAATAAAATATAGAACTATTCTATATTATAACCAACAAAATATAGAACTATACTAGGTCTTTAAATAGACTTTTTTATGAAATGAATTAAAACATGTATTTTCTACTTCTGTCAGAAGTGTACTCTTAACTAGTAATACTTAAGGTAAGCATGGGCGTCGCTAGAATTATTTTAAGGGAGTATATATACATTTATATAATAAAATATAGATCTATGCTGTACTATAACCAATAAAATATACAATTATACTGGGTCTCTACCTATAAAATAGAGGAGGTCGACAAGGGGGCTGGCCGCTTCAACGATGCCATTGCGCAGATCTGTGATGCGGCCATGCACCGCATCCGAGGTTGCCGGCCTCCACGGAAGGAGGTTTACTGGTGGTCCCAGGAGTTGGCGGACCTCCGCGCGACCTGTACTCGGGCCTGGAGGTCCTACACCCGTAGTCGGCGGCGACACCGCGAAGAGGGCGAGGAGGACCAGCTTCATGAGGAGTACCGAGAACCGCGGAAAACTCTGAAACTGGCCATCAGCCGCGCCAAAGAAATTAAGAGAAAGGAAATACTGGAGGGTTTCCATCGTGATCCCTGGGGTCGCCCTAATCTTGCGGTGCGACAAAAGCTCCGCACGTCAGCCCCTCCCCTTACAGAGACTCTCCAGCCCAGTTTCCTGCAGGAAGTGGTCGAGGGCCTTTTCCCGCAGTGGGCGGAGCAAACCCACCCGTCGATGGCCTTCATGGTCAGAGACGACGGAGGAACGGAGACAATGCCCGCCCGTTAGGGAATCGGAGATAGGGGCGGTTGTTCTACGGATCGGTTCTAAGAACACTGCCCCCGGGCCGGACGGGATACCTGCCCGAGTGCTGGCCCGAGCCCTCCAACACATGTCGGACCGTCTCAGGAAGGTCTTGGACGCTAGCTTGGCGTCCAGACGCTTCCCTGAGTACTGGAAAAGCGGGAAGCTGGTCCTATTAAGGAAACCGGGACGGCCAGCCGAATCGGTAGCGGCCTATAGGTAGGCCTATTATCGTGTTGCTGGACGAGGCAGGTAAACTGTTTGAGAGGATTCTCTCTGCCCGCATCGTCCGACACCTCTGTGAGGTGTGCCCCGATCTATCGGACGCACAATTTGGTTTTCGGGCGGGAACGACGGTAGATGCCGTGCTGCTCCTGAGGGCAGTTGCCGAAGAGGCGGTGAGCTGTGGCGGCGTGCTGTTAGTGGTCTTGTTGGACATCGCCTACGCGTTTAATAGTCTGCCATTTAGCTGCATCACGCAAGCACTCTGCTATTATGGAGAGCCAGAGTACCTGAGGCGGCTTGTGGCAGACTATATTGAGGAGCGTACCGTCATGAACAAGGATTGAGACGGTGTTCTGCGGCGGCGGCTCATGTCGTGCGGTGTTCCACAGGGGTCAGTCCTTGGACCACTCATGTGGAACATGGGATACGACTGGGCCCTTCGAGGTCGTCTTCCCCCCGGGCTGCGTGTAATTTGCTACGCAGATGACACATTGATTACAGGCCGGGGGATGAACTTTCGGGCCATGTCGGGCGTATTGAGGCGCTGGGTTTGCGGTTTGAGGCCCTTTTGTTCCATGGGCCCCGTCGTGGTCCACCCTCTGGCAACTCCATTGTAGTCAATTCGGTCCTCGTACCGGTTCAGGCCCAGATGAAGTATCTGACCCTGATCCTCGACGGCAGGTGGCTCTTCGACGAGCACTTTCGACAGCTTTCTCCAAAGCTAGTCGACGCTGCTTCTACCCTTGGGTCACTTTTGCCCAATTTGGGTGGAGCCACCATGGTGGCGAGACGGCTATACACGGGGGTTGTTCGGTCAATGACGCTGTATGGTGCACCGGTGTAGGCGGCGGCTTTTACCACCCGAAAGGGGGCTCGCCTCTGGCGCCCTCAGAGGATATTGGCGGTTAGAGTCATACGCGGTTACCGCACCGTATCGACGGAGGCGGCGTGCGCCTTGGCCGGAACTCCGCCGTGGAATTTAGAGGCGGAAGCGCTCGCCGAAGTTTATCGGCGGATGGCTGACTTCCGGGCGGGTAGTGGCATACGGCCCCCACCCGAAGAGATACGCGAGTGGCGTGAGGCCGCTCGTTTAGCCACGATGGCTCGTTGGTCATCCCGGTTGGAGACTCCTCGTGCTGGTTTTGCCCTCGTGGAGGCTCTCCGGCCGGCCGAGTGGGTAGGGCGGCAGCACGTGACCCTTTCCTTCCGACTGACGCAGGTCCTTTCCGGGCACGGTTGCTTCGAGAAGTATTTGCACTCGGTCGCCAGGAAGGAATTGAGTCCCGCCTGTCACTACTGCAACTGCAGTGAGGACTCGGCTCAGCACACGCTAGCCGTATGTTCCGCCTGGGCGGCACAGCGTGTGGTCCCCACTGCAGCAATTAGAGATCTCTCGCTACTGGCCGTCATACGCACCATGGCCAGTAGCGACAGTTGTTTTACTGCGGTCGCAACCTTCTGCGAAGACGTAATTTCGCAGAAAGAGGCGGCGGAGAAGACCCGGGAGGACGATATTCACTCGGACCTAATTCGCCGCCGGCGAGCCGGGCGGCGGAGGCGCGCCTACCAGCGCCTCATGCCGCCTTGAGTGTGGCCGCGGGTGGATGGGACGGGTTTTCCCCTCCATCCGCTACAATGGCCAGCCGTGAGGAGGCGACGTCCGCGTGTGCCGTACGTCGCCTAAAATAGATAGTTTACCCATAGATGGTGCTCGCAGTAGCGGGCAGGCGCTAGGAGGGATCTAGATGTCGTAATAGCAGCGGTTCCCGAATCCTTCCTATCTCAGGCGTAGAGTGGCACACCGTGTGGTTTTAGTCGGTTCGATTCCGACACACCACCCCGCCGCAAACCCTGGTGGGGTGACGGCCCGATTGGGTTTCCACACTTTAAAAAAAAATGAAAAGGGTTTGTTTCAAGTTTTCCTTCTCTTTGTAATGATGTTGTCTTGCGTACTTTATTTCCTTAGTCGCCTTTTACGACCCACGGGATGAATAGGGGTGGAACACTATGCATTCTTAATCCGTCACCACACGGACAGTCAAATAATAAAACGTGCTAAACCGTGAAACGCTTTTACAAAATCATACTGAATGAAATGAAACTTTGTATTATAAAGCCCTAGTGATTCCTGTATATACACAATTATAAGTTATTTGTTTTTCAAAATATAAATATATACATAATAATAATAGAAATCGATCATACACTTGGAGTCTGGCCTGGCCAGACACATAAAACATTTCTGTTCGTTGATGAATATAATATGTGGTTATTTGCTACTGTCTATAGTATTAATCTCTATTTGAATTATAAGCACGAGTAGACTGTAATGATCAGTTACTGATATACTTACATAGAAATTTTATAGATAGTAGAGCCACACTGATTTCAACACGAATGGGTCGACTCGACCGAGCCAGTAATACCCTCCCACAGAAGATCAATCTAAAGCGACAGTATCCGTGGTGTCGTGTTTTGTTGGTAAGTGTGAGAACAGAGGCCCATTGATGCAGGAGTGACAGTTGTCGTGGTAAGTATGTGCAATACAATGCAATGATGACTGTCATGCCTTTTACGTTTCCAAACGAGGCGTGAAAAAGCATCTTACTAAGCCGCCATAATGTGGATCACCGTACTACACTGTTTGTATTTGCAATGAGTATGGTGTCCACAACTCTTGGATTCTTTTCGTGCTTTTCCTCAATCAGAGTAGAGACACTTTGGCAGGCTCTTACAACAAAAGAAAGAAAGAAAGAGAAAGAAAAGAAAGAAAAAAGTATATTTTGACACATAAAAATAATACAACAATAATATAAAAAAGAATTGGTAATATAAAAACCGAGTACATACATATATATGTATATACCGAGTCGCGGGGAACCGATGGATGCAGTTCGCCAACTGCCACCGTTGCCACCGAACACCACGCGGTTCGTTCCAGCCGTACGGCGTGGTGTTCTAGGGGGGAGATCTATGCTCAGCAGTGGATGTCTTCCGGCTGATGATGATGATGATGATGATGATGACATAAAATAACAAGCGTAATATTAATAACACAAAAAAATAAAATAAAAACAACAGATGCACACTAAATAGTGTGTATTTATTTCCACATATTGTTATATCACATCCCACCATATTCATATAGGTTTGTTTATTATACTTTAGTGGAATAGTTTAAACACTGATGGACATAGTTAAAATACATACGTATGTAAATTTTTTGGCAACGATCCTAACGTAAACGGGAAGGGCAGCAGCATATTTAACACCCATATTTTACCAACTATCATTTTATTCTGACTCACGTGCCTAATAGGGGTAGATTGTTTTCCTACCATTCAAACACTTTGGTACATAGTCAAATATGAACACTTGTAGTTCACAAAAAAGATACTTTATTTAAAAATACAAGTTTTTAGCAGGACAGTATGTCACTGGCAAGATGGTACTAACAGAATGAACAGAATGACCAGAATGAACAGAATGAAATCATCTAATTCTTAAACTTAGCTTATCTACTGGATTACAGTGTGTGTGTGTGCTGTCCGTGTGATGGGACCCACGGGTAGCTTCTTGGTACATGGTAATTAATTTAATGTGTTTAGTCTACATTAGTTTTATGATGATTATACAAAATTGCTAGGTGGCGTGATGCGCCCTTAGTGTACTAACACAGTTCTGAGTATGGGGTCGGAATGCATAACTCCTCCCTCCGTAAGTTCAAAATCATCATCCGATTTATGAGGCTGTTGATTTTGTCCTTTGCATAACAATACATTTTTATATTTATACAGAATTACAAATAGTACAAAGGTAAGTATTAAGTAAATGATTAGAGTCCATAAACTAACACTATGCACTTTCACAAAATGACTTTCAGTATCTAACACTTCACTTTTCCTGCTTAAAACGTGTGATAAGAACTGTAGATTTTCCAAGTCGATGTTATCTAAGTTGATTGGTTTCTTCAAGACATCCAGTGGAGTGACAATTTTAGGCCAATGTATATTAGGTGTGCTTGTATATATGATTTCGCCTGCCTGTACACGACGCTTGCGTAGAGTAAATCTTTCGATCTTGATTTGACATTTATTATTTATGGTTACTATGTATGTACCCATAATATCATGTTGGCTCATGTCGTTCTCACAGATCTCGGTGAGAATAGTTTGACGACCCGTAAATAGTATCCACGAGTCTGGCTGTATGGATTTCAACTTAATGTCTTCTGCTTCGACTGATAACGGGGAACATGATGTTATCCTAGTTGAAAACTTCATTAAGTCTTTGATGCACTGACTTTCGTCTTCAAACGAGATGTGGTTTTCATAGCACAAGAATTTTCCTTCGTCGACTTCTTTGCACGGCTGAGAAAGTGGTAAAGATTTCGACCCTTTTGTAAGGATATAGGGATGTTTCGGGATAATTAGGAATGTACGGTTTGGAACAGAGTTGTACATTGGGAAAGGGTGTAGTCTATAATATCCAAACACATCTAATTGGACTGTTGGAACTGACATGATAAATGTTATCTGTTTGCCCTTTACATAGGCTTTTATATTTATGTAATTTTCTATATTATAGTTTAAACTATTACTAACTAATTCTAGATCTAATACTTTATATATGTGCCAATTATAGAGGCTTACAAATGCTTGACCTTCTTTTACGGGAAGAACCCCTGGATTTTCTTCAATCTTTTGAAGTTGAAGGGCGCGGGTTGTTTGCGTCGCTATCATCAGGACGAACCTGTGAAGGACGTTTAACATCTTTAACGGGTACTTTAGTATTTCTATTTTGTGTTTGCACTTTTACTGTGTTTCTGTTTACGTCATCTGTGACTACTGCCTTTTGGTATCGCGGTTTATCTTTACTACGGCGGGTATTAACGCCTTTGATAAATACTTTATCACCCGGTTTAATATTGAAGTTGGTTTCTCCACCATGTTTTTGTTTAGTTTTAACCTTAGATTGTAATATTTTATCTGTTAGATAATTATACAAATATTTTGTGCGTTTAACGTGTTCTCTCACTAGTTGTTGGGTGTAATTTCTATCGAAGTCTACATCGAATATGTTCGAGGAGTCGGTATGACCAAATATAACTTCGAAAGGTGTAAGACCGGTTGTTGAATGTATCGACTGATTATAAGACATAATAGAGTATGTCATTACTGAAACAGGGTCAGTAATTTTTCTTTCGTATTTAGCAAGTCGGTAAATTTCTAGAATTGTGGAATGGAATCTTTCCACTAATCCCATAGAGTTAGGATTATGTGGTGTCCCTATATGTAAATTTATTTTATAAAAGGTTAACATTTCTTTTAATAAGCTATTATTAAATTCAGAACCTGGGTCTGTGCTGATTTTTGTAGGTACTCCGTACAATGAAAAATACTTTAGCAATGCTCTAATTATTTCTGGGGTAGATCTATTACTAATTTCAAATGCTTGTCCCAATTTGCTAAAAGCATCGATAATTGTTAAAAAATAGTTTCCTTCGATTGAGAAGGTATCCATAAATAATTCTTGAAAAGGTTTTGTTTGCGTTTGCGTTAACTGTAATTCTGGTTTTAAGGGTTTTCTATCGTATTTCATACGTTTACAAGTTTCGCAAGAATTTATAATGCTGGCTACTGTTTGTTCTAAATTATTCCAGAAATATGTACGTTTTAAATGTGCCACGGTTTCCTTGATGCCACGATGGCATGTTTTCCCTACATGATACTTTAGAACTATATCTCGTTGTTCAGTTTCATCCTCCACGTATACTACTCTTTCTGTACATTCATATATTTGAATGGAATCCTTTTTAAATATTTCTATGATTACGTTTATAAATAATTTACGATGGCGTTCATCTTCGAAATAAATGAAATATTTTATTTTAGGGCGAATATGTTCTTTAAGGAAATTCTTTATTAGTGTTGTATTATTTATAGGCATGTGTACTTCAAGTACTTTTTGTTTATCTCTCGAAAGATTCTTAACCGTAGTTTCGTTTCTATTCCAAGTATACACTAATATTTGATTTGGCTTGGTATCAATTGCTTCGTGCAATATAGGAATACCTGAGGAATCCGTATTTTCCTCTGAATGTACCGTTCCTATCGATGAGTTTGGCTTTTCCGATGCGGTAAGCGTTACGCTACTAACGGAAGGTATAGAATAATTAGATTTATAGTTAGGCGGACTTAAACTATTTTCATCATCTGAAGAAATAAGAATTGGATCATTTTGTTCTCCAGTGTTTACTATCATTGATATATCATCATCCAATGCATTTAACTTTATACGCGACAGTGCATCTGCATTATTATTCTTTTTACCTGGTTTATACTCTATCTCATAATCGTATTCAGCTAATCTAAGTCTCCATCTTGTTAATCTACTACCTGGTTCCTTAAAAGATTGAATCCATGCAAGAGGTTTATGATCGCTCAATATTTTAAATTTAATCCCATATAGATATGGTCTAAAATGTTTACATGCCCAAACTATGGCTAAAAGTTCCTTTTCTATTGTACTATAACGAGTTTCGGCGTCATTTAAAGTTCTACTCGCGTAAGCAATAGGTTTATCACTACCTATAGGGCCTTGCGATAGTACTGCACCGATCGCAAAGTTTGATGCGTCAGTGGTTAGAAGGAATGGTTTACTAAAGTCTGGAAACTGTAATAATGGGGCATTAGTTAATAGTTCTTTACACTTTTCGAATGAATTTATGTATTCCTCAGTTAGATTAACTTTATTCTTTTTCTTTAAACAATTCGTAAGTGGTTGAGTTATTTTAGAGAAATCTTTAATAAACTTACGATAATAACCTACTAGTCCTAAGAAACTTTTTATTTCCGTAGGGGTTTTCGGTAATAGGAAATCTAATACTGCCTTTATTTTATCATTATTTGGCTTTAATCCGTCTTTGGCTATTGTATGGCCTAAGTATAGGGCTTCTTTTCTTAAAAATTCGCATTTGTCTAACGTAACTTTTAAATTAGTTTCTCTTAATCTATCAAATATCTTTCTAAGTTTATTAATGTGGTCTTGTAAACTAGTTGAATATACTATTATATCATCTAAGTACACGAGGCAATGTATTCCTTGCAATCCTCTGAGTACGTTGTCCATAGCCCTTTGAAATGTAGCAGGGGCTGTTTTTAACCCAAAGGGCATTCGAGTAAACTCGTAATGACCTGATTGAGTAGTAAACGCGGTTTTAGGTTGATCGGCTTTATCTACTTCTAACTGATGGTAACCACTAGCTAAATCTATCGTAGAAAAATAGGAAGCATTCCCTAATCTATCAAATAAATCTGAAATATTTGGTAATGGGTATTTATCGTCTATCGTTATTTCGTTAAGCCTTCTGTAGTCAATGACCATACGAAACTTTCGTTCGCCGGAGGCATCAATTTTTTTTGGTACAAGATGTACAGGGGCGCTCCATGGGGAGTGAGACTCTGTAATAACATTGTTTTCTAATAATTTATTTACTTGTTTCTGAATTTCCTCGTTTTGAGCTATAGGATGTCTATATGGACGTATATATATAGGATCTTCATTCTTAGTCCTAATCTTATGTTTAACTTGATTTGTAAAAGAAAGAGGGATCTCCTCACAGTGAAATATATCTTTATATTCCTCACATAGATTTGTTATGTAGGATTTTTCTTCATTATTTAAATGATCTAACCTTAACTTAGATAGATTACTTTGTAATATTTCTTCTATATTTAAATCTAAACTATCAGTATTATTAGTGTAATTAATATAACAAGATTCGTTTTTTAATTTAATAACATCCATAGGCCTATCAAACGTGATGGTTATATATTTTTGTGTTGTGTTTTGTATGACTGTTTGAGCAAACGAGTCTACACAATTTACAAAAGCATCAGGCATGCGTACGCCTGGATAGAATTCGATTTTATTTAAAATAGCACTACCGTTTTTTAAAATTGTTGGGATTTTTACTCTTGATTCTGAACGTGGTGGTATTTTTATTTGATAAAATGGAGTATACCATATAGGAATGTCTACATATTTAGTTTTTAACACTTGACTCTTCATGTCAACACTAGCTTCTAACTCTTTCAATAGATCAGTACCTATAAGACCATCATATACTGAGTCTACGTCGTAAATAAAAAAGGTATGTTGAATATTAGTATTAAAAGTTTTAGTTAACGGTATGTGTATCGCTTCATTATGCTTGCTACGACCATGAGTACTAATTACTTCGAATAGTTTACTTATTTTATATTTAGAGAAAAACTGATTTGCCTTCGCGGGGCTTATAAACGAACGAGTGCTACCTGTATCAATAAGAAATATAGAGTCTATCTCTGGTAGCTTAATATGAGGTAGTCTTAAGGAATTATTATAATTTAAATTAATTATTTCGGTGGACTTTCCTCGGAGGCTTCTATGTGAAAATTTGGGGAAACATTATGATGATCTAGTTCATCTTGTTCTAGCATATATAAATCATTTTGATCGTGGATCATATTATTTCTTACGGTTCTCATTGAGACATCTGCATCGTGTTTAGGTGGCGGTCGATTAATGCCAAATTTAAACTGCTGATTCGGGTTTGGTCGGAAAAATCCTGACTGTTTATAGTTGTTCAACGCTCTCGGAAACTGAGGTTGACTACTACCTATCTGCCTATTATTGAAAGTATTAAAATTAGGTCTATAGCCTTGAGGGTGTGGTGTAGTGAACCTATTATTATTCGGTACAAAGTTCGGCCTAAACTGTGGCGTTATTTGCGGTTTATTTTGTGGTATGTTAAATTTAAATGGTGTTGAAGGGACGTTAGGTTTAAAATTATTATTAATACCTCCTTGTGAATTGGGAGTTATTTGTTTAGGTTTATAATTCTTTAAATTGTATCGTGTTTGGAAGTTTACTTCCTCAGTTACGACGCTCAAAGCTGCTTCTAAATTAGTGCATTTATTTAGCCTTACAAAACGCAGTAATTCTTCGGGTAAATTGTATAGGAAAACATTTAACGCGGTATTATTATAGATTATATATTTAGCTGCTTTGATACCCTCGTCGGTTAAAAGGTTTACCTTGGAAATTAAGGAACTTCTTGTATTCTGTATCCTATGACATAAGTCAATGTAAGATTCGCCGTTTTTTATTTTAATATTTTCTAATTCTATGGCTATGCAAGCCTCGGATCTAGGATCACCGAAATGTTGGACGAACAACTCTTTCAATTGTTCCCAGCTTGTGACGTTTTCTCTTTCGCTGACTAAAATTGCGGCTTTACCTATTAATCTACTCGTAATGCAATGGTATAGATACGTTAGTTGAGCGGGATTATTATCCCCCCTAAAACTATTTGTAACATATTCACATTTATTAAAAAATAAATTAAGTAATTTTTCATCTCCGTCGAATCGTGGGATGATATTTTGGATCTCTTTAGGAATCAACTGGATCTGATTCATAATGAATTATTTAACAATTACACAATAATTAAAATTTAGGGCAAATAAATAACTAATACGTAACTAGCTATGTTTGTCTAGAATACGCGGCTTAATATTATCTTGTAATTCGGCGATTTTGACCAACTTTACAAGAACGTTTATTTGACGAGATTTAGTCCAATTAAACGTAAATAATTATGGGTGGTAAGACATAGAAAGGAGTAGGGTAAGGGTTTACTCACATTACGCTTCTCAGTTCCATGCCGATTCTGTCTTCTTGTCGAGTGCTCGTTGACGAATTTATTTGGTAGGTTCTTGCGGATATGTCGTCTAGGCGTCAAGTACTAAGTTACGACCGATTTTTGTGTACGAAAACGAAGACTTTTCGCGACTTTAAATATCCGACCCGGCTGCGCCAGTCAAATATGAACACTTGTAGTTCACAAAAAAGATACTTTATTTAAAAATACAAGTTTTTAGCAGGACAGTATGTCACTGGCAAGATGGTACTAACAGAATGAACAGAATGACCAGAATGAACAGAATGAAATCATCTAATTCTTAAACTTAGCTTATCTACTGGATTACAGTGTGTGTGTGTGCTGTCCGTGTGATGGGACCCACGGGTAGCTTCTTGGTACATGGTAATTAATTTAATGTGTTTAGTCTACATTAGTTTTATGATGATTATACAAAATTGCTAGGTGGCGTGATGCGCCCTTAGTGTACTAACACAGTTCTGAGTATGGGGTCGGAATGCATAACTACATAAAGTCAGGAAAACATTATTATATTTAGAAAGGTAAGTAAAAAGAGCAGGTAGTGTAAAGTTCAAAATAAATATTACGAATAGGTAGGTTCAGGAGTGTAAATAATATCACACAGGTCAGAGTCCAAGGACCTCTAACTCGATCAACTCTTGATAAAATTAAATTTCTGTGATATTAGGATATACATTTAAGAAAAAAATATGCGTTTATTTATGACTTTTAGTTGACATTTAAAGTCGTTAAACTGAACGGGTAGAAAGCTGTAAACTAGATTTATCTTAATAAATCCATACCAATACATTAATTGTGATATGACATAATAGTTGTCTCTTATTTTTGCACAATAGTATTTAGCAGAAATATTAAGATAAAACAAAAATTAAGTCTAGGATAATCTTGTCGTTAGAGTTAGAAAATACAATCTCTTAACTGCAATTAGTGTAACACAAGTATACAGATAAATAATTGTAGTTACCTGCTCTGCTAAACCTTCTAAAGTAGGTTAATTACGCTGCAGCAACAGCCCACAAAAACCAGCTACGCTATACAGATTTGTTGGCAAGCTTTTATGTAAACAACTCGAACAACAAATGTTTTTTATAAACTATGTTTTTGAGTTATTCAAGATAACTGCTGATTTAAATCAACGAATCTCTAATTCTACGAATTTTATTTTAGAAAACAGTAAGGACTCGAAAGAACACGGATTAACTAATTTTTCTAAAGAAGAGTATGGACATCAGAGTTTGGCACACTGGATTTTGGATTCCACTGTGATGAGAACCGTGTATAATCTCTTATGACAAGGCGGGAAGTTACTTTCAAACATTTTATTAAAAATGTTTGTTCTCTGATTTCAATTAAGCCCTTATAACCTACCTTGTACAGGTGTCTAAAGAATTTTAATTATACACGGATCTTCAATAAAAGATGAACAACATAGAAATTCATAGAATCATTGATGTAGGAAAGTTTGGATAATAGCTTGGAAATAGGATGACTTTTAAGTTGGATAAGATTAATATGAAAATCCATCTATTTATCTTCTCTAAAAGAAAAGTTATGCAATTTTCTAACAAAAGTATTATCTGTAAAATAATTACAATGGATTCAATTTCGTTCAGATTGTTTTTTAAATTAAGTTAGCTGTGATTAAAGTATCAGTACCACAAAAATGTAAAATGGCGAGATTATGTGACTATTCACTATTCTTTCACTGGTTTAAAGCTGTAAAACTATTTTCCAATTAGCTTTGCGAGTACATCCCATTGTTAGGAAGAAAGGACCGTCTGCTAAAATGTCGTTAAATGCAACGAGAAGCTTTCATTTTACAATGAAGGCAAGCTTCAAGTATTATAGTTAACTACATTTTAGTATGGCTACATTTAAGGGGACTTTAATTTACATGTTTATTTTAATACAATTACCTATACACTTGAACGTTTAATCATTCTCTTGTGACGTCTTTTGTGATTTTATGACTTGAAAGGGACAAGTTTACGATTTGAAAGTCTTAAAAAGAACATTAGCAGCAAGTTATTTTATATTCATAAGTTAAAGACGCACTTGCATGGAATTTAGCTTGGTCGTCACTTCGTTCGAGTTCTTAGTGTGTAAAATTAGCATAATTTTTTTAGCCTATTCTAGTATTACATACTAACAAGAGTAATAATATTTTTCCATTTAACTTGTGGCTCTACGAACGTTACAAATCATCATCTTGGTCGCAAACGTGAAATGCGGTCTCCTTCAAGGTTTATACATACTCCAAAAAAATTCCATCAAGAGTGGGAATATAAATGTAAAAAAAATACACACGGTAAAGTTACTTACATAAAAATAAACATAAGGTAAACAAGAAGTTATAATTGCAAATATCTACGTGTATACGAGTATACGACCTAATTTCCTTTAATCTGGTTTTGAGGTCTGTTTCATGTGAGTAAGATAACTTCATTACGCCGAAGTGTGGTGTCAAGAACTTTTAGACTACGTATATGCCGTACGCCTCATAACTAAGTAATTAGTTCTATAACTTATTATTAATAATTATGATACTAGCTGTGCCCCGCGGTGATCTTGTTGTTATTTTACCTTGTTAATTCTACGGAAATATTAAAGATTTTCGCGACAAAAGGTAGCTGATGTACTATTTCAGACTATACGCTATCTTTGTGCCAAATTTCATCCAGAACGCTTCAGTCATTTTTCGTGAAAGAGTAACAAATGTTCATACAAACTTTCGCCTTTACTATATTAGTAAGGTATAATTTGATTTTCAATTTTAAATGTAGGAGATTAGTAATTTTCTAAATTTTGGTTCATGATGATACATATTTAGGTTTCTGATTCAGTTTCAATAAAAAGTGTCGTGAATGTGATTCATATTTATTATTAGTAACTGGACGGGTCAATTTCTTCTGAGTCTACCAAAATAAATATTTATTGTTTAGGCATTTTTTCATATTTAATCACCTTCTAAACTTTTCTGGACTTTCAGAAACATTTCAAAACCAGACTAACCAAATCGGTCAAACGAGTTTCGGGTTTTAAGTAGACTAACGAATAGCAATCCTAGCTTTTACCCGTGGCTTCGCTCGTGTGAAATTTGGTCTGTCATATTAAGTTTCGTACAGATCATTATAAATATATATATATATATATATATATATATTTTTAACATACAAACAATCTTACGGTACATTATTTATGTGTAACTTCATTTAGGCAACCAAGATAACTCTCAGAGGCCAGATATTTTTTGCCGACTTAATTGACGTATCGTTATATATTACGACACAAAATTACATCAAAACAATACAAATTGTAGCCTATGTGTTATTCCAATCTATATTACTGTAAAGTTTCATCCGAATCTGTCCAGTAGATTTTTCGTGAAAGAGTAACAAACATTCTCACAAACTTTCACATTTGTAATATTAATAGGATATCTTACTTAAGTATTAATTCCGATATTGCTCGACTAGTTTCAGACCCAATGGGTCTTTCTTCACGTGGTGCAGTGTCATGATAAGACAGTGTCTGTCGTCATATAGAGATTGTTAAAATAAAACATGTCAATAGCACTTTGTGTCTATATTTAAATTACAACACTCTTACTTATTTTAGATTTGGCTGGGAGCAGTTTAATACGCGGAACGTAATTTCTTAATTTACCGTAAAGTGCTTTAGTCCATATACTATAAAATGAAAGAATACAGAAATATCCAGTTTCTTTTATTTTTATTTTTTTTTATGGAATCCTACCAAAGTGACTCTATTCTGCTTGATGGAAAACATGAATAGAATCCAAGAGCGGTGGCCGCCGTACTCACTGTGAATGAAGACAGTGCAGTATGGTGAACCACGCTATGGCGGTTTAGTGAGATGCTTTTTCACGCCCCGCGTAAAGGACCCGAGATCGCAGTGGGATGGAAACACGTGCGCTGGTAATGAATTCCAGGCTTTGATTGATTTGCACAGAAAGGAAGAGCCGAACCGTTTAGTTCGGGAGCGTATGTCTACCATTCTGAAACGGTGACTTCCAAGGACAGCACGAGTTGTCCTGCAGAGGAACGGAGAGGATGGGATCAGTTAGAAGAGTCTTGTTTTATTTAATAGACCACCAACGACTTGTACACTATTACAACGTAATGACAAACATATGGTTCTTATTGCTAAGCATCTCGCCACTTAGAGGTGGGCACCTTGGACTTTGTTCCGTGTTGTCGTTAAAAGAATGAAGTTACATAGATACCACTAACTTTAAGGGTTTTAATCTTTTAAGATACAATATCAATCATCCTTTATTTGCACGTAAAGTATAATATCTAAAACTCTACAATATAATGCCGACAAAGGGTCATGATTGTAGGGTACTTTACACTTTATTTACACTGTGATAAATAAATAACACATGAAATAGCTTCTGTTAACATCGTCTACGTTGATATTTTGTTTATGGTTATAATATGTATGACTCTAAATAAAATATTTATATGTTGATATCCTAAAATGAGTTTCTAATTAAAATTTACTGTTTAAACTCTGATAACACAGCGATATTAATTATCAAAACGTTAACCCACATCGAAAGTTAATGAAACTGAATCCTTAATGTGTACATTTGAAATGTTTTATATTATTTAAATTGGACAACCCTAATGTTGATCTACAATGAAGTAACAAAATCCTCTGTCAATGGTCAGTGTTCTATCTAGCTTTAAATTTAAATGTAAAGCTAAAGTTAACCTCAGTAATAAAACAAAAGAATGTTACGCAATACACTTATCGGTAAATCACTAATCGCTTTACTATTTAAGAAAATAAATTATGATTGATCGATTGATTGATTAATTGATTGATTGATGAATCGATATACGAGTATACTGATGTTTGTATCTTCGAAGGGTTGACAGAGGCGAATTAGTAAACATACACGGTCACACTTACACAAAAGGAAGTCTATTGCCGTCAACTAGCTACTTACATTTTTTAATAAATATGTATTTATATTTTTAAGAACAGATGAATTACTACATAGAAAAGTAATTCTTTTATTACACAATAATCAAGAATCGAATCCACGATCTCTGGCATAGCAGTTAGCAACATTGATAATGATGATGTACTCCTAGCTAAGTTCAGCTACGACTGCCAGTCTCAAAGGAGACCAGCCTACACAGAAGATAACTGCCTCGGTGGCACAGCGATAGTGGATGCCACTGCTGTGCTTGAGGTCTCGGGTTCGATTCCCGGGTCCAAATGTTTGTATGATCTGCAAATATTTGTTTCGAAGTTTGGGTGTTTTCTATGTATAATATGTATGCATTTACAGAAAAAGTATATTAGTATTCTATCAGCAACCTAGTTATCATAGCACAAGCTCTGCTTAGTTTGAAACTAGATGACGTTGTGTGTCAAATGTCCGAAATATGTATTATTATTTATTACCTAGTCTTGCCATAAATATTGTAATAAAGAAAAAAGAAAATTGTTAACTGCAAATAACATTTATTACTTTTACAGTGTGTCAGTTTAATACATAAATATAAAACAATTAAAAATATAAAAAGCTTATTCGAAGTGGTCTCCATTGGCTGCAATACAGTCCTTTAAACGATGAGGCCAGTTATCAATAGAAGCACGCACTCTTTCCATGGGAAAATTCTTCACTGCCAATCGTATAGATTGTTTTAGGGACTCCAAATTATCATGGCGTTTAGAGCAAGCTGTACTCTCTAAAACTGACCACAAATCATAATCCAGCGGATTAAGATCGGGACTAGACGACGGCCAGTCTTCAGCTCTGATGAAGTCCGAAACGTTCGATTCCAACCAAGACTGCGTGGACCGAGCTTTATGACCCGGCGCCGAGTCTTGCTGGAAGGACCATACTTGGTTATTGAACATGGTGATGTTAAGGGGCTTAACTACCTTCTCAAGAATGGTATCTTGATACACTTGTGCCGATGTTTTGATACCTTTTTCACAAAAATATGGCTCAGTCACTCCTTCATAGCTAACACCCCACCAAACCATCACTGAAGTCGGATAATGTCCACGTTGCACTCTGTCGACTAATTGGGAAGCTTCCTTAGAGCTTTGAGCATAAATACGGTCATTTTGTTTGTTAAAATGTTGCTCAATTGTAAAAATTTTCTCATCCGTAAACAAAATTTTTCTGTGACCTCCCTTTGCGTACCGCTTCAGTAGTTGTTTCGATTTTACCACCCTATTCTTCTTTAAATTATCAGTTAAGAAATGGCCAGTGCGTCTCTTATAGGCTGCAAGTCCTAAGTCATCTTTTAAAATACGCGACATGGTTCTAGGTGCTATCTTCATTTCCCGAGATAAAATCTTTTGCTTTCGGACAGGATTTCTTCGAATTCTTTCCCTTACTGCTTTGACCACCTTTTTCGTACGAACACTACGTGGACGGCCAGATCTTTTTCTGTCACAAACAGAGGAGGTCTCATTGTACCTATTAATAGCCCGGTACACAAACATTTTACTAATACCAAGTGTATGGAGAGTTTTAAAAATTGCATTTGGCTCCATACCTACTTTGTGTAATGCTATCACAGCGATTCGGTTCTCTTTATCACCCCACACCATTTTAATATCGCAAAATATTTTACAATGTATTGGCGCCAAAATGAGAAAACACAATGAACAATCGTATAAAAATGACAGATTCGAAATTCAAATGTAATATTTTTTTATAATTAAGTGTAACAGTATTTATGGCCAGACTAAGTATATTATAATGCACAAGTTTATGCACAAACACAGTTGCACTCTATGTTCCCTCACCCTCACAGTTCGATGGGATGGTTACACGACACGACTAGGGAGAGATCGGGCGTAGGACGGACGACTTTACGTGTTCTCCGAGGCATGGATGTTAAGACTCCACTTCCAAATTCCGAGCTGTTATTTCTGTAACCAGAAAAACTCAATAACACTTTTTGACCCGACCCGGGGATTAAAACCCGAGACCTTTTGGTTGAATCACACACGCTAACCACTAGGCTAACCGGCGAGTTACTTAAATGGAATAATGTTAGAGAAATGTATTTTCAATTACATTTTTTTATGTTTACCAGATGTTCTTTTTTTGTTTTTAACATGTGGAAACCCCTCGAGCCGTCACACCACCTGGGTTTACGGCGGGGTGGTGTGTCGGAATCGGACCAACTAAAACTACACGGTGTGCCACTCTGCCCCTGACATAGGAGGGATCCGGGAACAGCTGTTATTACAACATCTAGATCATTCCATTTTATTCCATTCCATTCCAGTTTAGTAGATGTTCTGCACCAGCCCTTGACACTAAACTCGCTTTTCGGCTTTATTTTGTTATAATAGCTTATGTTCATACAGTAAACTGTTTCTGTAGAGTATATACAAAAATTTGAAAAAATAGCAGCGTAATGCGAAATATTTTTAGCATTGAAATTGAAATTTCTTTTTGTTAAAATGACTAGCGTTATATTTTTTAATATAAAAAAGTATCTCAATCAGCTATCGCTTTAAATCGAGTCATTTTTGTATAAGTGTAAAACGCCACTAGTTATTAGATTACGTGCCCATTTTTCAGACTTACAAGGTTGCTTACAAAGTAGAAGCTTGGTAAATCGTCATAATTTGCTACCAGGCAAGGAAATTCCTCGTTCATTTTATAAATTTGCTGATGTGTTTGAAAAACGGTGGTGTGGCAATACTCAGTTGTAATACTCGTCTGTCACTATTAAAGTATTTTAAGCAATTTTCGCAACAGACTGATAGTGTATTTTACTTCCAATGTAATAATAAACTTAAATTTAATTCATTTATCGTTTGCATTCTTCTGCTACAAAACCTAATTACTAGGGTGTACCAAAAAAATCAAAATCTGTTTTCCAACGCTTGGTAACTTATTATTATAAGCTAGATGACACCTTAGTCAAATTAGTTACTTTTTATCATCTGTCGATACGACAATTTTATATGAAAAATGTACTAAATACCAAATTGTGACGTCACTGTTTTAGACTACTCAATTGAACAATATATTTCACTGTATATTTGATTGAAATTCGTAATAATAATAAAAAACTATGTTAATTATATTTGAAGAGATGTATCGCGATATTAGTTTTAATGAAGTGGTCATTGGTATTTATTTACGATACAGTCATCTACCCAATTGTATGTTATCAAAACACTTATAAATAATATTTCATGTGCTTAGAATTACAGAAACCCATGGCGACTTGCATCGTTACATCTCAGTACTTGCTTGGTTTGACGCATCAAAGTAAACATTTAGAAATGTTTGTTCTACTTGTGTACATGTTTTCGTTGAATCAAGATAACAATGAGACTATAAAGTTCTAAAAGAGAGACATTTTAATAGGGCATAAAAAAAAACTACCCTCTATTGAGCACGCGTTGGTAGTTTTGTTCCACGATACTCGTAAAAGGAATTGACACTTATCAATGAAAGTGCGATCTAACTATTTGTGATTGCATTAATTATTGGGACAAGGTGCGTATACAAACTGGCATAATTTGTTGACGACAATGAGCTTCAATTAATAAAGAAAACTAAACGTACGATCTCCTTGTAGCGTTGCCTTTGATAAATTAATGAACAAAGCGTCTGGGTTATTATTATAGATCTCTAATTGCTTCGACGGCATTGGTAAAATATGAAGACCGATAAAGGAAATTAAAAACAATTAGTAAATTTGTCAAGGAAAATACACACATTATACACTTTTTTTTTCAAAAATACGAGGCAGAAATCCTGTGTCGTGGGGGACTTTACAAACATACAAGAAACGAACACAAAGAACACCCAGACTCAGAAAAACAATTTGTGGATCACACAAAGTGTTGTCCCGTGTGAGGTTTGAACTCACAACACTCAGCGAAGTAGAGAGCGGCACGGCAACCGTTTTAACCATTAGGCTAACCGTGCAGTCACACACAAGAATTTACAAAAGAATTAACAAGAATTTCCTCCAAAAATACCTTTATAGGTCACTTTACGAGTCATTGACGACTTCGTTGTTATCAAAAGCAGGAATTTGTTGGAAATTTTCTAAACTAATGACAGTTATTCAACGAGTCCTGCTATTCTTTATGGTCTTATAGGCTACTTTAAATAAGTTAAGAAACAGGTGATGACTGAGAGCCACCAAAGATAAACAGAAAGAGTTATGTAATTTAATATATTATATAAAAATCGCTGTTGAAGAGGTACAAAAGCAATATTTTGTTTACTACAAGTACATTGTGTACGAGTACATAGACTGATAAAGTAATATTTAATATGAATAGTTTTTTCTATAACAAACATTATATGAATATTCACGAAACAGGTAAAATAGCGTTTACAAACTTCGTACAAATATTTACTTATTGTTTGAAATCAAGTCAAGTGATATGATACCAAAATTAGTTTTTCTTGTAGTTCTTAAGGTCAATTATTTAATGTAATAAAATTTTCCCTTCTAGGCTGAAACACTCTTTTAAGTATCTAGACGGAATTGAACTCACACCTATTTAGTACAGTTTAATGTCTTGACTACTCAGTTACCAGTGGTTAGATATGTGAATTTGTTCGAGTTACATTTAAACCTATACTCCCAAATCCATCCACAGCTTTTCGACTTCCACATACAGCGCAAAACAAAGACATACTACATGTCCATCTACCTCCACAGCCTATATTTCTTATCTATCATTTACTTCTCTTTTTCCTACCTTTCCTTTTATTTTAATCTCAATTTGCCTGTTCTCTTTTACTATTGTACCCCCTATGACGGCAAAAGGATTGTCTTGCATATTTACGTAGTATTAAAATTATAGTATACGAAATGTACAATGCATGTATAATTGACTAAAATCAACCAAATTAGTAAAGCTATTCAATTAATTGTAATATGGATTATTATATGCTTAGCGTTTTGCGTTTTCTCAGGCGTAAATTTGAATATGATATGTAATATAACTTGTAGTTGACATTTATTATATGTTGTCAAGTTTTATTAAGTATTTCAACGATTTTTATAAGCAAAATATGAAATTATTTATTTTGTTTACCGATTTCTACTGAGATCCAATTTAGCGACCCCGTACTCCAATTAACAGAACCCGTTGGGTAAATTGGAACAAAGCTACAATCTTCCTTTTGTTGATTTTTGAAGTATATTTAGCTAGTTAATCACAATTAAGTAAATAGATATATATTTTACTCTAAAAACCGGGTTGGTAATAATTTACTAATGAAATTGATATCAAAAACGATTGTTTTTAAGTTTACAGTACGTGCTGTATGAGTGCAGTGCTATTTTCAATTACTTTATACGCTTATTTTGAAAGTTACCGTAAGCAGTGTCAGTTTTAGAAGTCTTTCTGTCTCACAAATTGCCATGCCACGTACTTAGAAACATAGCGTATGTAGGCTCTCCACAAGGTGGTTCGACGACCTGGTGAAGGTCGCGAAAAGCCATTGGATGCTAGCGGCACGGGACCGGCTGTTATGGAGAACCTTCGGGCAGGCCTATATTTAGCAGTAGATGTCTTTTGGCTGAGATGATGATGATGATGATAATACTAAGTATAGGTAATTTATTACCATTTATTGGAACAAGAGGTACTTGAATATACAGTTACCTTCTTAAAACAGTCCAACCTTAACAACGAGTGAGAAATAACACCATATTTACCTATTTGTACAATTCCCCGACTGAGCAACAAATTTGTATAAGAAAACGTTTACACTGGTGTTTATTTATATTTCATTTTTACAAGGAATCTTTATTCAGCTGGTTTTATAAGAAAAATTTGTCTAGAGAAAATGTTTGTTGTATATAGAAACTTCCGAGACAGATGTTCGTAACAGCCTCTGCGATGAATATGTAAATACTAACCTACCACCCAAACGGGCACAAGTTTTTTAATACTTGTAGAACACTTTATCTTCTAGACACTGAATCTTAAGGTCAACGTGATAATAACTCTTCTTAGAAATAAATATGTAAGGAAATACATCTTGTTGGTCTATTTAGGAATTTCAAGATCCTGACATGTGTTTCCAGTTATTATATACTCGTATATGAAATAATGAATTAAAAACTTACAAACGGGAGATGTTTATTTCTTCCATTCTAAAAAAATTTCAAAGATTTGACTGCTTTGGTGGCACAGCGGCACTGAATGTGATTGCTGTGTTCGATGCCCGGGTCGGACCAAATATTTGTATGATCTGCAAATATTTGTTTCGGAGATTGAGTGTTTTCTATGTAGGTATAATATGTATGTATTTACAAAAAAAAGTAGGTAAGTAACTATCTGTCAATTTAGCTATCATAGAAGCTCTGCTTAAATTGAAACTAGATGGTGGTTTGTGTCAAATGTCCGAAAGATTTATTTATTTATGTTAATATTTAAGTATATGAGTATTTTCGGTCACTGAATTTATGAAATAATAAATTCGTCAGTTACTGAAGCATAATTTTATTACGGAAAACAATCTTCGTTTTGAGTGTTCGCCATCCTAAGTCATATAGTAAATAAGGTCAGTCTGAAACTAATGTAAACGTCAATCAACGTTAAACAAGCAGGGCGGAAATTACGACGCCTGAGACTTTGTCGAGAAGGAACCGACAATAAAACTGTTCCAGCACGTACCGACATACGGAAAGAATCTAGACGTACTCAGTTGCTACTTCACTATTATTGTAATCTTTATAACGCTCGTCAACATTTTATTATACCTTTTAATGTTTAAAAGATGTTTAACATCTGAAATTACGTATTCTGCTCTTATTTTACATATTATTCTTTATACAAACTTCGTTGTGCCATAGAAAAGTCACAAATATTTTTGGAAATATTTATGTTTTACAGTTACAGCTCTCCTGATACTATGTGATGTCCAATGCAAATCTTGTAAGTTCAATGAAGTAAAGATATCAATAATATTTGTACATAGTGGCTTAAAATACCACTAACTCACAGATACTGGGATTGCTGGCTTAGTTTGCTTTAATCTTATTTTACACTCGTTCTAGATCTAAAGGCAACAAATTTTTTTCAGATTGATTTAGGTTTAACTAAAACCGATACACCACCTCGCCGTAAACCCCGGTGGGGTGACGATCCGAGGGGGTTTCCACACGTTAAAAAAAAGAAGTTTAACTAAAATTATTTAAAAAAAATGTTATAGTGAACTTAACCTTATATAGTTACTTTTGACTTATAAGATGTACGAAGACTAGTAGACTAGTAGACTACTAGAAAACCCTTAAAATGGAATCCGGGAATTGCAATAACACATTTACATGTTGCCATTAGCTTTCAACAAGGGGCTTTTGCAGTAACTCGAGATACAAGTGGTTCGCTTCGAATCTCTTTTTACAATTGCTAAAGTGTCTACTCTCTTCTGTTATTTTGTTTTGTCCACGTGACTTAAAGTTGAGATGATGTTATTTTCATACCTTTGATTAGTTGTCTAATAAGATCTACGTTTATACAATGTCAACTTGGCTAAGCTAGGCTTTAATAATCTAGTCCGTCTATAGCGATGTTTCAGTTTTAAGAAAATAGTATATCATGAAGATTACTATGAAGAATGTGTTAAGGGCGACTTCTTCAGATATTACCCTACTTGGTGAAGGAACTCTGTTGGAATTGTAACTGTACTCTCTGGTATTTTCAAAATAAAGTTTTAGTATAAAATAAGTAAATACATAGATAAAATCACGCCTCTTGCTCCAGATGAGCAGGCAGTGGCATATTAAACACCCACTTTTCGCCAGTGTCCTGGTCCCACGTAAGAGGTGGCGGGCCTGTTACCGCTAAAAGCGATGTTTTGTTTACCAGAGCCTTGTCAGTCGATCAGCAGATGCTCCGCTTACAGGTGAGGTTTACTTGGAGTTCTAAGTTGTTCTCTCGCTACCGGCCGGCATACGCTCCATGGTCGGTAGCAACAGTTGTTTTACCGCGGTCGCAATCTTCTGCGAAGACGTAATTTCGCGGAAGGAGGCGGCGGAGAAGGCCAGGGAGGGCAGCCTCCACTCGGACCCAATTCGCCGCCGGCGAACTGGGCGGCGGAGACGCAGGTACCAGCGCCTCATGCCGCCTTGAGTGTGGCTGCGGGAGGACGGAACAGGTTTTCCCCTCCATCCGCTACAATGGCCAGCCGCGAGGAGGTGACGTCCGCGTGTGCCGTACGTCGCCTAAAATAGAGAGTTTATCCGCAGATGGTGCCCACGTTAGTGGGCAGGCGCTAGGAGGGATCTGGATGTCGTATTAACAGCTGTTCCCGGATCCCTCCTATGCCAGGCGCAGAGTGGCACACCGTGTGGTTTTAGTCGGTCCGATTCCGACAGACCACCTAGTCGTAAACCCCGGTGGGGTGACGGCCCGAGGGGGTTTCCACGTTAAAAAAAAAAAGAAAAAAAAGAAAAGGGGCTCTAAGTTGTTAGTGGGAACCCTACGCACAAGTTTAAATAAATTTATCTATAAATATGAATTATGATGATAGTAAAACAAACATTGAATTAAAATTTATTAAACAACACAACTTAAATTCGATTTAAGGATAAAAACTTGTTGTAACCTTATTTGGCCTTAGATTAATGACAAAACTTTCTTAAGAATGGGTTCTTATCATTTATAAAAATGATTACTTTTTTACTAATGGCTAAAAAGTGCTATTTAGTAATTGCATAACTCTTAGGTCGAGTGGATTTTGATAATCCATGAGATGTTACGGCGGAATCTATTAGGAGGCAAGCCGATTGCGTCCCCTCACCCGGAAATTATATCGAACTCGATCGCACCTGTTTCCAGTCATCACTAAAAGAGTGGCATTTATCAGATTTATAAGCCTACTATACTTTTAAACAGAACACTAGATGCTTTAATTTTTATTTATTCAAATGGTATTTCATAACTTAAACATGCTTAAATTACAAAGTCGAAAAATTTTTTTCAAAAATTTACAATTTTACAGGAGGAAACTACGAAGTTTTACTATACGGACTTATAAATTAACATGGACTTAACGAACACACAATTAGCAAAATAAACCCCACATCTCAAAAAATCTACAAACCTAATAAATAAACTGATCGACAAACATTCATGTTGATGGTAAAAAAGCCATTTGTCATTTATTTTGTAGATTAAATTAAAAATTTTATTTCAATTTACCAGATTTCAAACAATTTGCCTGAGATAACCCGATAAGCGAACACCTTACCTGTTTCTAAAAAACTGGTGAAGGATTACTATTTGTCATTCTGAATACTTTTGATTTCAGTATAAATAGTACTCGTATATGTATATATTGGTTTGTGTGTATGTATATAAATGTATGTGTATGGGTATATATAAACATATACGTGTGGGTGTGTGTGTATGTCTTTATGAAGGTGTATGTATATGTACTAGTATAAAAAATCTCATTATAACATGTCGCTTGTGTGTAGGCCTTAAGACATTTAAACACCTGATGTCCGTGTTAAGGTTGGCTGGCAGAAATCGCCATGTGCGATAAAACCATTGATTATTATATTTACATATTTTGTAATTCGTCTTTTTTTTTGTTTTGTATACAATTAAGATAAAGAAATAAATAAAAAGTCATAAAAAAACATTAATCGTCAAATCATAAATTGTGAAATAAGTTGATGAAATGCGCAAAAATTCAAAGGTCAGTGACATTGTTCCTAAATATCCTAATGGCTCCGAAACCAGCTGCCTTTAATTGCACCAAGTTAGTAAGCAAAAACTCATTTCTTTGCTAATTATAAGCAGAACAATTATGAAGTTTCCCTGCTGTGTTAAAACTTCCCATGTTTTCTTACTCGTAGTCTAATTAAATTTTGCATAAGATGTTCTATTTTTGTAAGCAATCAGAAATAAACGAATGTCATTAAAATACGACCTTACGAAAATTAACCTAACGTATACATATGTTTTCTTTCATAAAGCTATTGTTACAAATAGACTCGGCAGTCGAGTTTTTAAATGCCACGAATGAAACTTGGAAACGAAAACGATATGTTGCAACCAGTTTCATTAATACCTAATAATACCATTTGTGATGTTCGGTTTTCCCCAAATTCTAGATACGTAGGTCATGTTGAAATTGATGTAGATGAACTGTGAGCCACAAAAAACAAAACCTTTGGCATAACATTTTGGCGGTTTGGCATAACATTCGGGTGTTTTTTTGGGTTATGTACTGTTCTAATTACTCTATTTTTCAATTAATGGTTAGTCAACAGTTTTTTATATATATTACATTCATGTTTTAGTGAAATAAAAAATGCTAGTGCAATAATTCCTTACAGGTTATGACTGATGCACAAAATACAAAAATGATTTGCAAACACTACTAAATTTAAATATTAATTAAGAATAGTATTCATTTAAAATTTTATTCCTTCGAAACTAAAATTTAAAAGAAATACTTACTAAAGAATACTTGTAAACATCTTTTAATTACCATAAAATTAAAAAGAAAGTCTTCGTATTTAAACATTGTTTGAGATTCCAGTTATGACCATCATTTCTGTTTCACTCTACCCAAAATGTCACTCTGACAAACCTCTCCGTCATAAAAATAACATACAATAGCACTAAACAAAGAATATTCTGATATAAAACCTTTTCCGTAATGTATATAGGATATGTGCTTATCCTCATAAATATTAAAATCATATGCCTTTTACAAAATACAAAAAGAAAATGTAACATCAGGAGTCAAACTCATTGCGTATTTATGCCATAAAGGTTGTCTTGAAGAGAACTTCGCCCTTGTCTTAATAGTAAATTGGGTTCCAGTAAATTAGGCAGTCATGTGAATAGATTAGAATGAATTCGAGCTTGAGGGACGGGGAGAACTTCAAGTTATTGCTAGCTAAGTGTTTTATCGATTACCTAATGTTGGAGCTCTCTATTTAGCGTTGATTTGTACATGCGTGATTTGAATGTAGATTGAGTTTCTGAAGTTAATTTAGCTATTGTGCGGTGTTGCCTCGATTGATTTAATATTTTGAATTAAAGGAGAATACCCATTACTGATATCGGTTTTTCGACTTAGATATAAAAATTACATTAAGATTATTATATTTATTATTTGAACTCACCTTGCTATCAGAATGCTAGTTTTGACGTGAGATTTTCTGTTGAAACTGTTAAGATATGAAATTGTTTTCATAATTTTGTATTTTATCTAATATATAAATTCATCTAAAGTATTGCTGTAGTGAAAATAAGAGAATCTTTTGGAGCCTTATATTTGCAACGATTACAATTCGATAGATAAAATATTTTTTTCATTTAAACTAAGGGAAATGTAATAATCTAGGGAAAGCAAACCAGCTTCCTCATAATACTATATATTGGTAAATTTGATAGTTAAATTTTAGTAGATTAGTTTTCGGTAGTTTTTACGTGATTTAAATAATTGTCTGCCCTATTTAAATTGATTTGATTTTGTTGTTCTTGTCCAGCAGTGGACCTTTAAAAGTCCTTTAAGGTTCACCGCTGGATAAATGTTGATGATGATGATTACTAAGCAGAGAGGTTACAGTGACATCTCTACTTAGACCTAGATGCCATAGTAGGTTATTGTTGTAATTACCTTATTGGTAAGTGAACTATTGGTTACTGTACTCATGTCTTGACGGTACTATGTTTTTAACCTTTTTTGTGCTGTACTTGGTTACCTTTCAGAAAATGATTGCTTCCCTACTTATGTGCTCATCATCATCAAACTTATCCGTCACCATCTCTTGCTACTTCCTAATGGTTATTGTAACTTTTCACATAATATGTACATATGTATATAGAAATTAAAGCATTCATAGGGCTTTAGCCAATGTTACATGTAAGGAAGCCATTTATATTATTATAGTTATGTTACGAGGTATTCTTTTACTTTTTTTTACAGTTCTTCTACCTAAGTCTATATTTCTAATACTTGTTTATTGAAATGAGGACGACTCAACAAAAATGGCTGACGGGGTAGAGCAGATGGATGTGGACTGCCTAATACCGGGATGGATGGTGCTGTTTGGGATAGGTTTTCGTCAACCAATGGACGGTGGTATACTGATGACTTACTTACTTTTACTTGTTCGAGATTAAATTAAAAATCTACTCCATTTTTGTTTATTTCTTACCCCGGTTTCTTCTTTTTTGAAGTGAGTCATGGGCTAGATTCCCATCTAGGTCAAATAACTTTATCACGAGTACAATCACTTCAGTATTTAAACAAAAGTGATAATTTATTAAAGTTAAATTTAGGGAAGAGATTATATTCTCTTTACTATTAGTTGCATTTGTAAAGCTATGAGCTTTATTTGATTATCTACACAGTATTTTTGAGGTTAAGTAACGATTTACATAAAAAATTTTAGTTTTTATTACGAAATGGTAACTGTATATGATATTCAGTTAATTTATAGAGCTTCTTAAACAATTTTCAAGTTGAAGCAGTACTGTACCGTGGTCCATACAATCATGGGCATGTGATCAAAATGTTGTGGTTTTAACCTCCATCAGGTCAACATTGAAGTAAACCCACATCAGATGAAAACTCTTTGATTAGTTATAGATGTTATCGAAATGTATCTAAATTAAGCATCGGAGAGTATATTAAATTGTCACTCCCAGTTGCTATACGAAAATCTTTGGCATTTTTGACATGTAGTTGGAGCCTTCAAAAGTCTTTTGTAGTCGTTCTGCGTAAAAAGTTGAAGTTCTCCCTTATCGTACACTTAAAGCCGACTTCAATCTAGAAAAAGGCTCGTATGATGGTGAGATGAGGCATATTCTTGCTAATATTTTATTTGGTTTAACTCTTATTCATATATTTTAAGTTTATTGATGCCGGGGAATTAAACTGGTGTTTAAAATTGTAACCAAACCAAAATTGTAAAAAGAAAACGAACAATGAATGTAGGTGGTCGATGGTTCCATTTGTAAATAACTAGTTATTGAATATATAGTATATACATTAGTTTTAGTAGGTTTTACATTAGCCTTTATATTTATCAATTCACTGTGTATGATATAAAAGTAAGAACTCATAAATAGAACAAATTTGAATGCGAAGTTCTAATGATCACAAAATATTGACAATTTCTTTTAAAAGGACAAAGTCGTAGAAAACCTACTTAAATTACATCGAGTTAATTTAAGTACCAATACGTTTTTTGCCACCAGAAGTATAACTGTAAACAAGAATACAAAATAAGGCCTTGTGTACAGATACATTCATCTTTTGACTCTTGTCACAGGATCACGTTCTGTTGAATATTTGATGTATTATGTGAACTCGGAATTGTTTCAAGGTAGACTGAGAACAATAGTGAAGGAATTGGGAATACGACGACAATGTGAATTTGTGTAAGATACATTTGATGTTGTTTCATTTATGACTTCTAGGTGGCAGACGAGACGAGAAAGCTATCAACGTATTTATTAGTAAAGGTAACGTTCTAATTACGATAATTAAGCTTATTGCAGACAAGTGAAAGACAAATAGCTTAAATGAAATCATCTAACTTAAATTACTTCACTCTTTATTTATGTTAATTTTATAATACGATGCAAATGAAGGTTTCGGCACTTTAATAAAAAGATTAAACTGTTGAAAAGTTTTCAGCAATTTAAGTCTTATGGAATTTTGTCGTAGAATTTAGCGGCTAATTTAAATATAATAAATATCTTTACCAACCTTAAATGTTTGTGACAAGATTTATCAAAATTCAGTAAAAGGTACAACATTTCAACCGTTGTTCTGATTACTTTGTGTAAAATATTCTTATAAAGTGTACCTCAAATTTCGAAATAAAATTAAATCTGTTTTATTCATTGTTTTTTGTCTTGTTAGAATACAAGAAAGTAAAATAAAAAAGTTTGAATGTTGTTACTTTGACCATGTCTGGTTTGTTTTATCGCGGTTTTTATGATTTAAAGCTTCAGAAAACCTTCAGATATTTGAACCGTAGTTGCTTGTATTTCCATTTTGACGCTACGTTAGTCGATTTAAAGAAAATAAATAATGCATTCGACATGTATGCTTTGTCGTTTTCCAAGTTTTGGATGCACATTTGTTCGGCTTCCAGTGTCTAGGATCTATGTCACTGCTCATTTATGGCATAACTAAATGTACTCGTAATGTTGCCTCAAGCAGACCACTACAACGTACCTTTGAGACGGAGGACTACATTTAATTTAGTAATGTTTATCTTTCCATAGTAGAATTCGACCCTCCTCAGTATATAAACCAGAATTTAATTTGTTTCATGTTAGAGAGCTACATCGTTGAATTAGGTTTATAGTAGTATACGACCGAAACTGGCTTTTCAGCCAAAGCCGAAACCGTATTTTCAGCCTAGTTAGGTTTCTAGTTAGGTTCTTAGTTTCGGTCGAAACCAAAACTTACTTAAACATTTAAAATTACTGTTCTATACCGAAATCCGGTTTATCTTTTAATTTTTTTTTGCATGTGTATACAATTACAACTAAATAGTATTACATAAAATAAAAGGTTCAACCATTCAAGTACGTAACAAAGATATATTTTATTTATTATGTCTTGAATATGCAGACAAAATATTGTATTATTTCAGTGTTATCATACTTAGAATGATAATTTAAATAATAGTTAACACGGTTCAATGGACTTTAAAATTTAGTATAAAATACAGAACTGTGTTTTTAAAACAAACTAAATACAAGTAAATAATTCAGAATCATATATGTGATCTGAACTACTACTTGACGTGATGATGAACTTTTAGCCGTTTCGGTCCCGGTGGCCAGTCTCAACAGAGACCAGCTATCTACGCAGGTGCACAAGTGCGCAAACATAGATGCACTCTCTGTTCCGTCACTTTCACAATCGGATGGGGCGACTACCCGACATAACTGGGTAGAGAACAGGCGCAGGACGGACGGCTTTACATGCTCTCCGAGGCACGGGGGCTAAGATCCCCATCTACTACTTTTACCTACTGATCAGAACTAATTGCTTTTCAAAATTCATTAATTAGGTATGGTTTTGTTGTCGTGTTTACTTCGGAAATATTAGACCGGACCCGACCGTATGAATCATTCTTTGCAAAAGTGGGTGGTTTGGTAATCTCATAATCTTTGCACAGCCCTTACAAGAAATCGACAGTCTGTGGTACACGATTTAATTTATACCACGGTATACCCATAAAGCTAACGATGCGCTTTGATGGGATTACTCGTTAATTATATCTCGTGAATAATTGCTAAATAGTTAAATTAGACCCGCAAACTAAGTCTTTGAAATTGATAAGAGATCAGAGACAGTCATCTATCTTCTTTATTATGAAGAGTGTCCGGACAAGTTCTTTCGATTGGTCCACTCTTCTCTTTACACGACAACACATGCTCTCGACTAAGCAGTTCGGCTTTTCCTTCCTGTGCCAGTTTGTTACAACCTGAAATTCACTGCTAACTTCCTAAACACTTTAGTCCCGGATCTTTTAATCGGTTTGTGAAAAAGCATCTTACTATGCCACCATAGAAAAGTCATCATGCTGCATTATCGTATACTTTCCATCAGGTAAAGTAGAGTGATTTTGACAAGCGAGCATATAAAAATCATAATATACATATCACCAAACCATTAAAATTCTGATAATGTATTCAGTTTCAGACACATTATACAACACAAGCTAATAGTGAAACTTTTCGAAATAAAATTAGCGGGACTCACGATAATATTTGTTCAAACTATTCCTGTTTATCATGACAAATGTAATAAAACAGAACAATTATCTAGATAAATATCTTACGACCAACAATAATATTATTTTGACAATAATTCATTGTAAGCATCTATAAGAACACAAAACAACACAAGTTATATAACAGTTTGCGGTGATTAGGGGCCAAGGATTGACTGACTGGATGAACTAGTTAAAAACTCAGGTTTTTTATCCAAATGACGCAATAACCAAGACATTTAATTTCATTATAGTCTAGTAAAAGTAGCAACCCCCGTGTGCAGTTACCATGCCGCAAGTACTTGATTACTACCTGAAGAGTCTGTACTATACCATGCATGTGCACATGACACTGCAAAATATGAAAGCATAAAAGTTGACCTGTTTCCAAATCACTTGATATTATTTGTTCATCCTATAGCTCTTTCTTTTGTCTATTCGAAAATCTTTGCTTATTTTAACTAATGGTGGTTGTGTCAGACTTGAACCGATTAAAAATCATACGCTTACTCAGACACTAGTAGCCGGTGAACCAGATGTACTCTAAAAAGGAAATCCATGGAACTCCGACGTACTTTGGGCTATCTACTATTTCCTAATAACCCACTCCCGAATGGAAGCCCCGATATTCTCTTTCCGTCTCACTTGGTACAACCTGATAGTAAGTAACTACTACTACTCGTGGATATCTCTTAAGTTGTAGATATCTTGTGCCACATGTACGTTGCCACCCGTTAAGTCCTACAATCAAAAGCCAGATTATTCATATTTAAATGAAATAAAAATGACAAGGGTCGATTATAAGGGTCGAAAATAAATTGATAATTATGTCTGAAGATTTATTCGATTAACTTGTATTAATTTTACCATGTACTCTCATTTACGAGTAATATGCTTAAGTCGTGAAAGTTGAGAACAGATGTCACCAAAGTCTTAATTATAATTCTTGAATATGCTATTGATTATTAAAGTTAATATTTAGATAACCTTTTATTCGCTAAGTTCATTAAGAACGCTGAGTTATATATAGCTTTCTGTTATGTACTGACGCAAAATTTAGTCTGTTTGCGAGCTACGGTTTGTTAGTTTTTGAATTTTTTATGAATGTTACTAGCTTGTCTGCTTTTACTACAGTAGCCCAGACTTGTATTTATACAGCCCAATGTTGTTGAATAATATATATTGTAATTAAAAAATACCTTTTCGCCATCAATTAAAAGACAAATCAAAAATACTTAGGGAGCATAAAAGCTATGAATTTACGGGATTACGAGTCCCAATGAGACTATGAAAAAATATGTCAATTAATATTAACATTAGTTATTGTCAAGTTTTGCGATAACCAGCATTAACATAAATGTGCTTAAAATTAATATAACGGGTTGACATTTTATATTATCAATCAATCAAGTCATTTTAAAGGTTCATAACATGGATTTTAAAACTTTATTAAAATAACACATAAGAACGAATCCAACAAATATTCATTAAATATTTAGTCATATCTCGAACAAAGGAAAGTAAATTAAAACAAGTACCACCTTTTTAAGAGCCATGGTGTCACAGTCATAAGTAATACATTTACGTAGGTACACTTTTTTCATTGGCATTCTTTTAAATGTTACTTTCACTGTGACACTGGTTTTTCATAAAGATAATTTTACTTTTAAAGTTTTGAATTGTTAAATCCCTTTGAAGTTTTGAGTTTTTACTTCGAATTCAGAAAATGTGAAAAATGATACTTTAAATACAAAAGTTCAAGTGAAGCCGTTCAAGCTCAGCTGTTTGAAGCTATCTACCTTTTGTTCATTCTTTTGAACGAGTTGGAAATTAGCCAATCCCTTTGAAGTAATTATTGGACAGTCTAATTCAAGCGGTCTTCAATCACGAGTGGACAGGAGCTGTGAGTGGATTAATTTGAAGAATGAAACTTAATTGAATTTCTCTCGAAATTTATTTCATAAAAGCCCACTCATTGTGTTCAAGTGATCCGTTCTGTTATTTAATGTGATATCGTTAGCATAAGTAGAAATCGAACTACTTCAAATTAAAGGATATATAATATAACTTTTACCTTTCCTCGTAGAGTAATTTTCTTTTTTAAAAGCCTGCCAAAGTGGTTTCATTGTACCTTATGGAAAGCATGAATAGAATCCGAGATTTGTGGTCACCATACTCATTGCGAATGCAGTATGGTGACCCACACTATGGCGCCCTAGTGAGATACTTTTCCACGCCCCGCTTGGAAACGTAAAGTATGACAGTCATCGTGGCAGAGTGAGGTTCACATATTTACCACGATAACTGTTACCCCAGCATCAATGGGCCTCCGGTCTGGCACTCACCAACAAAACACGTCAGCATGGATGCAGTCGCTTTAGGTTTTTCTTCTGAGACAGGGTAGTACTGCCCCTTACAATATTTTTAATTTTTCTCTGTATCAGCCATAATTTTATAAGTAGTTTTACATACAACATTATTACACTACAGATTTAATAAAAAAAAGGTTATAGTGAGCCAACCTCCTTGTGGTAATGTATTAAGAGTATAGGATGTCACCACTTCTATTTTCCCATGGGTGTTGCAGGAGCCGACTAAGGAAACAAAATATACAAAATAACATCACTACCGATAGAAGGAAAATTTGAAACAAATCCTATGCCAAACTGTTAGGCCAGCGTCGTGGAATAAGCCAAAACCTCCTTGCTTCCCAGTTCTCTATGACCTACTACATTAACCGTTTTCTATATTTAGGGTGGGCCAAGAATTCTTTAACATTTGAATTTAACATCCCACGCAAACATGTTCCGGTAGTTCTTGGAAGCGATCCCACTGGAATTTGCTGGTTATAATCGTAACATATGGTTTCAACAAGATGGAGCCTCTTGTCACACATCTAATGAGTCCCTGTCGGTAGTTAAAGTTAAAGACATGTTTCGAGAAAAGCTGTTTCCCAGACGAGGTGACACTCCATGGCCACTCAGAAGTCCAGATCTATCCCCAGCAGACTGCTTTTTAGGAGGTTATTTGAAGAATCGTATCTACATTAATAAACCAAATACACTACGTCAACTAATAGAAAAAATCAGCAAAGAGATGTCGGTGATCTCGCGGTCTCTTTGCCGACGAGTATTCAAATATTTCGTTGCTCGCTTAGAAGACTGCAAACGTCGAAACGGTGGTCGTTTAGAACATGTAACTTTTAAAAATAAATTGTTTCTAAAATAAACGTTTTTTTAAATATTATTCAAATGGTTTTTTTACACGAAATTATCAACTGTTAACTAACTCTTGGCCCACTCTACATATAAAGCTATCAGTGGAATACATGGTAACATCATTCTTAACTTGTAAAAAAGGATTATCGACCGCTTTGGTCATGATTAATCGAATGCACTTACGAGTACATCATGATAGCTGTTTTCTTCATTCATTATTTTTCATCCTTGTGGTTAAAGTATCTGAATGAGACCGTACAGGATACATAGGGTATTTAAATAAAAAATAAATAATCAAATCGGCTTTTAAGTAACGGAGTTCTGAAATGACAAATATAAAAAAATACAATAGAATTGAGAACCTGTCTCGGTGGCGCAGTGGCAGTGAATGTAATTGCTGTACTTGAGGTCTCAGGTTCGATACCCTGGTCGGATCAAAAGTTTCCATGATCTGCAAGTATTTGTTTCGAAGTTTGTGTGTTTTCTATATATAATATGTATGTATTTACAAAAAAAAAAGGTATATAAGTACTGTATCAGTCAGTCTAGTTATCATAGCACAAGCCGTGCTTAGTTTGAAACTAGATGACGTTGTGCGTCAAATGTCTGAAATATTTATTTATTTTATCAATTTATTTTTTTGCTTCTGTCTTGAAGTTGGTTAAAAATTAAACTTTTAATATCTTGTTGTTATTAGCTTATGTAGACTGATAATAGCTTATATATATTATCTGTCTACATAAGCTAATAAATAAACGTTCCAGAAGTTTGAGTACATCCAAACTGACGAATTCGATCGTCTTGATGACGTCACGGTTAAATTACCATTTAGCGCAAAAACTCATGTTACCATATATATTAAGTTCGAGTGTTTCTTTTGAATCATTAAAGATAGTTATTGTAGTTTCTTTTTGTTAAGTTTTCCTCAGTGCTTATATCATTAGTACAGTTATAATTAAGTTTCTTTGTTTCTTTACAAATTCTCTACTCCTAATCTTCTCTTTGTTTGTTTATGGCCCTATTTATTTTTATTGTATGAGAAATATTGTCCTTTTGACTAACCATTAACGATCACATATTGCATTTCATCGACGACTCTCCTAACATTTGTCTTTGATGGATCTAATATAGCTGTTTGTCAAACAATATGCCAAGTAAACATATTTGAGATGTTGCTGGGTAACTGATTACGTCCAAATAGTCTGTCGAGTACATTCGAATAGTTTACCGTTCAGAAAACGATAATACAATTTACGAGGAGAATTCTATTTGACAATGAACTTAATACTATATGATTTAGTAGTCTAAGGACCAGTTTCACCGCCGATAAGGTCCCTGATTATAATAACATATTTTGGTTTCACGAGTTTTGCACAGGGACGTGTATGTCAGATAATCTATACTAATGTTATAAAGCTGGAGAGTTTGTTTGTTTTGTTTGTTTGAATGCGCTAATCTCAGGAACTACGGGTCGGTTTTGAAAATTTTCTTTGTATTGGATAGCCTATTTATCGAGGAAGGCTATAGGCTATATATCATCACGCTAAGATCAATAGGAACGGAGCACCAATGAAGAATGTTTCAAAATCGGGAGACTTTATTCCTATTAAAGGCTTCCGCTGTTTGCGCTGCGTAAACGGTTAACGTTTCGCATAAATCATGTATGACAGAATTGTTCCCTTACTCACCTTTATAAACGAAGTCGTGGGTTAAAGTAAGCGTCAGCCCAAAGTAACTATTCCACACGGACGAAGTCGCGGGCGGAAGCTAGTCACACATATATATATATATATACATATATTAGCAACCTTTATTTACTAAAGGGGTAAACTACACAGGGTTAATATTGCAAAGGAAAGGAAAACATGTAACAAACTCGTGTAACACAACTCGGCTGGCGCGACCGGGGCAGTACCACCCTGTCACAGAAGACTAACCTAAAGTGACAGCATCCATGCTGTTGTGCTTCCCCTTGACGCAGAGGTGACGACTTTAGTGGTAAGTGTGTAAGCCTTACACTGCCGCGATTACCTACTATCATACCTTTTACGTCTTCAAGCAGGATATGAAAAAGCAACCCACTAGGTCGCCATAGTGTGGGTCATCATACTGCGTTTTCGACATTCGCAATGAGTATTGTGACCTCGACTCATAGATTCTATTCATGATTTTCATTAAGTAGAGTCATTTTGGCAGGCCCTTAAAAATAGCTGTACCAACCAGTCTTGGCTACCAAAGGCTCCTTTCTAAGGTGAAGCCTTTGTTCAGCACTAATATATACTGGACTAATATAGACTGTTGACAATGAATCATTATCTGATAAATAACGTTATGTAACAAATAGCTATCTAAAACTTAATCGGGAACTTTTGAACCTAGCCCTTAGAGTAATAAATTTCAAACTTATGATTATCAACTTAACGTAAATACAAAGCTGTGTGTTTATGTACATGAATCTAGTTTTAGATTATTGAAAAAATCCTCTTTATTTGTACAATTACTAGTAGACAGCCTACTTGATTATTAGGAGATATTTAGGTCAATATTCTCCTTATCTCTTATCGATAATACTCAGCAAAAAGCGTAATAGAAATTGAGTTGCTTAATACCAGATGCACAGTTATTTGCACTTAATACTGTACTACGATTAACTTACAAGTCGTGGCTTTATCCCCTGAAGGGTGTTGGTATGATACCAATTCATTATTCGTGGACAAGTCTTAACACTAGTCACTAGTGCCAAGATGTTTACCAAACGATGCATGTGTCATAATTAGTGACGCGACGAGTTATGCGATAATCTTAGAATGGTATTACATTTCGAACAGATGGTACCCATCGCGGTTAACCTGTGACAGATAATTAAATGTCATAGAACGTGAAAGGCGGGTCTTTTAAATCTTTTAGTAATTACGCTTTAAATAAAAGATAACAACACAGAGAATTTGAATAGTCTTGCTTAGTAATTACAAGCAACATTAGCTATTTACATAACGGACAATGTAAACGCGGTGGCCGCGAGGAAACTTCACCTCGTCTAACTAAGCCCTTACATATTCTTATTCATCTCAAACATACGAATTACAACTCGTCAGAATTTAATATTACATTTCTTTGTTATATATACAACTGCCTCGGTGGCGCAGCGGTAGTGAATGCGACTGCTGTGCTTGAGGTTTCGGCTTCGATTCCTGGGTCGGACCAAATGTTTGTATAATCTGCAAATATTTGTTTCGAAGTTTGAGTGTTTTTCAAATGTTAACTAACTCCTGGCCCACCCTGTATATAAAGCTTTCAGTAGAATAAATGATAACATCATTCTTAACTTGTAAAAAAGCATAATCGTCGCGACTCGTTTAGGGTTCGGGTGAAGAAGCTTTTGCTGGCTGAAATGGCGAAGTCTTAGTTCACACACACACACAAGTGGTATTATTATATCTTATAGTGGTAATATGTATGCACGTATGTATATGAGTTGTGTGTATGTGTATTATATATGTATGTGTTATATATTTATGTGTTTATGTAAGTATATTTACTTATTTATGGTCTATCTGGTCTATATATACTAAATCCTCTGGCAATTACTTCTTATCCTTAAGTGCACCTATTTCATATCTTCTCTGCATCACCCAATCGGTTGACTGGCAGAAAATGCCTTAGGCATTAAGTCCGCCGATGCATATATTTGTGCATAAAGTTATAAATAAACAAATAAATAAATAATCGACCGCTTTGGTAATGATTAATCGAATGCACTTACGAGTACATCATGATAGCTATTTTCTTCATTCATTATTTTTTATCCTTGTGGTTAAAGTATCTGAATGAGATCGTACAGGATACATAGGGTATTTAAATAAAAAATAATTAATCAAATCGGCTTTTAAGTAACGGAGTTCTAAAATGACCAATCTAAAAAAATAAAATAGAATTGAGAACCTGCCTCGGTGGCGCAGCGGCAGTGAATGCGACTGCTGTGCTTGAAATTTCGGGTTCGATTCCTGGGTCGGACCAAATGTTTGTATAATCTGCAAATATTTGTTTCGAAGTTTGAGTGTTTTCTATGTATAATATTTATGTATTTACAAAAAAAAGTAAATAAGTATTCTATCAGTCAGTCTAGTTATCATAGCACAAGCTCTGCTTAGTTTAAAACTAGATGACGTTGTGTGTCAAAAGTCTGAAATATTTAAAAAAAATATATGTATCAAATACGTCTTGATTTTATTTTCTCACTAAAATTTGCTATTTGAAATAGGTGGGTCTATTTAAATAGGGGACAATTTTGATCTATGAATTACTTTTAAAGTTGGTCCACAGTTGTAAGAGAAATCGATGTGTGATCCACTTACTTGTAAACTTTGTTTGACACGAAAACCGTTTCAACTTGGAGTAGATATTTTCTTGAATGTACTTTAGAAAAATCCAAGAACTTAACATTTATATATACAATAAATGTAAGGTCATAAGAATTTTTAGGAGATATTTATTTATTTAGTCTATACTTCATATACATATGCATAAACTTTCATGTCTACGTACATTTAATATTAAACCGACCAATTTGTGTGGAAGTACTGTAAATTTTAAATAAAAATGTGTTGTGGCTACGAGAAGTTTTTTTGTATTTGAAATAAATAATTGCAATTTTATAAAGAAAAACAAAGAAGTTCTTAAATATAAAGTATATTTAGTTCAGTATTGGTAAATTTTAAAATGATTACTTCGTGTTCTTGAATATTCAAACAGCATTTTCTCCGAGTGGAATAGGTCAGGCTTAATTATTTGACAAACAAATCCTTTTACTCAGTGTCTACTAGGCGCGTCTTCGTCTTTCAACAAAGCGGCATGATGTTGTACAACACGATAAAGAACTTACTAAAATTTGTTTCAAGGAATTATGCAAATGAGATTGTAAGCGCTCGCTAACAAGACGGGACGCTTGCAAAGATTGTTGTTAAACTCAATTCAGTTCGCCTGTTGCTCTCCTTGAGAGATACCTGTGTCTATTAAATTACCCAGAGACGTGCCAAACAAACGTGTAACTTAAGAATAATAATATTCTAACTTCGGACGACACGATTATTTGATAAACGGCCTTTTACTCGTAGCTCCCTTGTTGTAGACAATATGGCGTTGCGTAATGAAACACAAATTAGAATTTTCATTTATTTTTTCAACCTAACATTGTCGTAACTTTCTTAACTCGACAGATCACCAGCTAAGATAACAGGTGTACTCAACTATGAACATTGTTCATACCTCTTAAAAATAATTATACGATCAGTACCGAAAAACAATTATTCGTCATTATCACGAAATTTACAATTTATCACGAAAACACTATACTTACTTTTACTAAATTCCTTTTAATCAATTGTTTTACACAAAGTTTGAAAATATAATCAATATTGAAATCACTCGATGTCTATTATATAAGAGAAATCTATTGTATCTATTCAATACTCATTAAAACAACGATCGATAGCACTTGAGTCATCGCTATAGATTAAGTAAAGATGGAAGACGTTATACATATAATTAAAACAGAGCATTTGCTGAAAGCGTACAATTCATCAGGTCTATTGCATAGATTGTAACTGAATAAACGATGCTACTGAAATAGCAAATACTAAATTCTAGGCTAAATGTTACATTGATTTAATTCTTACAAAAAATATTTGTTATTTCGGAATGACAATGGTAACATTATTAACTCAAGAAAATGTCTTATAATTTTTTAGATGACTTAATATAAAAAAAAACTTAAGACTAAATATTTCATAATACATACAATGTAATCTACAGTTCAACTCCTACAGTATACGTTAAATCTCTGATACTACCCACATTTAACTTCACAAGCTAATACGTTAGAAATAGGAAAGGCACAGTCGAAGTATAAAATTTATTGCTGACTTCCCTAACTAGGTACGATCGTTTACAGTAAGTAGAAACTAATAGTCACTTTTTTAAAAATAAACTTAATAGTCTGTACTTAAATTAAACATTCTTTGATATTTTAGATAGCTTACTTAGTCTTGCGTGTTTTGTGGCATTTTTAAAGTAAACAGTGACTCATTGTTTGAGCGAATAAATTTACAAAGGTAAGCAGATAGTGACCAACTATCTAATTAAAACATTTTTTTTAAAGTTGCTTAAGGCAGATAGGTCTTGTAGATTTGGCACGGCTAGTGATACACTGCACTAAACATTTAAAATTGTAAATGATAAATCTAACTTCGAATTATCATAGAGCGCCAATATATCTAGGACAACAGAGTCACTTGCGATTTGTCTCTCATAATGCTACTTCAAATCTATCTACACTCTAACTTTTATGTGCGTATTGCCAGTTACACGTCTAAATAACGTACATGACTCTGGTAAGAAAATAGGATTCATTTATATTCAGAAAATATTATTTTTTATCTTTAGAGAGAAAAATATTCAATTCGCGAATGATTGGTTCCGCCTTAGATATTTATTAGATTGACAATTACTAGCTAGTAACAATACACTATGAGGCTACACAGTCGTTGACTAACAGTTACTTTGGAAGTAATCATGACTAAGTATCCACATTCAAAAATTATGATAGTGTAGGCTTTTGATGAATCGATGGATTTATTTAAATAACACTAAAATTCAATGTCTTGAAACCCGTTTTGTGCTGTGCAAATTGCACAGTCTAACTTTATGTTTGTAACACCAACAAACGTTTGTGGAGTTCTTTATGTAACTCTATGAAAGAGTTAGTTGTTCCATAACAAATAGAAATTATTACACCACAAAGCAATACTTCCTTGAGTACACTGTTGGGATAATTTGAAATAGTTAAATTAACCATAAACAGCAAGCACCGTACTAATAATAAAATTACCAAGTGAACTTTAGCTCGTAGAAAACATCCCACCACAACAAATTGACTAGTTCTAACTCCTATCTACATATTCTATACACCTTAATTTAAATTTATTAAAGTCTCTTTATAAAGTATTTGAACCGGCCGCAAATAGTCAAGTGAGGGTTTAAGTGGACACGTAAAAGTAAAGTTAAGGAGAACATTGCTTTCCACAGACAATCCTTCATGGTAATCGACAATGAAACACAACACTAAAACACACCAAGCCAAATTGATTTTATGAAATCGTCACTGCAATCACTGTTGTGCAACCGAGTTCAAGCACTCATTGTCCCTTGAGCATACATTTATCAATCAAAGGTTCATAGGAGATAGGTAGTGTACGAGAGAAAGAGGCGTAAATTAGGGGGTTCATCTAACCACCGCTTAGCGCTGTTTAGATGTAAACTTCGTGGTGTTGCTGCGGCCGGCCTCGCCTGGACTAGGAACCTCGCTCCGCAAGTTCCACGATGTCATCCGGTTCTGGTCTAGTCGCATCCATTTTCCGCCTCTCCGCTATTACTATTCTTATTTTCTCCTCTTCGGTGATCGGGTGGGTTGGCGATTCTGCTATGACAGGATTCAGTGAATGAGACGCATTACTTATGTCACTCGTTGCTGCTGATTCTGTGGAGGATCGTCTTTTAGATCCCGTCAGTCTTAAACTCTGCCTGGAGGAAGGTACCGCAAGAAGTACAGGTCGAAGTAAGCGAGCTTCCTCACCTCGTAGGGAATTTCTTTTATCTACTCTCTGACGTCTGTTTTGGGCGAAGGAGTCTCGCCGAGGCGGACTTCCGGGCTCAAGTTCGTCAACGTCATCGGCATCGATGAATCGTGCGTCTTCCTCGTAGAGTGCTGAGGGCGCATCAGAGCTGGAGTCCTGCCGACGCCGCCCAAAGGCGTGAGGAGATAAAGAAGCCCGTCTTGGTGGTAGCGACTGCGGCAACAAAGCAGTGTGAGAGTGTAGCGTGCGCCGTCGGCGTGCTGGGGACGGTGCTGGTTGCTTAGGTTCACTGTAAGTGAAGTTTGCCGGAAGAGAGGGTACCTTATTGAGAGGCCGCGGTGGGCTCATACACTGTTCTAGAGCACGGCATAGTGCCCTGTCTTCCTCGTCATCAGCTTCTCGTTCCAATTCTCGTTCAAGTTCAACGTCCATATCGATTTCATCTTCCATTTGTTTGTGGGATTCTTCTAGGTGTTTCATGAGTACCTAAAAATAAAACTATTTTAGAAACTTAATCTTTAAAATTAAAACCAATCTTAACTTCATTTATTTAAATACTTACAGCAACAACGACGTTAACAAGCACAAATTGTGCCATCAGTACAAACACCACAAAGAATATAGGTGCTATGATAGTTGATACACAGCAATTTCTTACACAATCCACAGAGCTGTCACAGTCTTCACGAAGAGTGTCTTTCATAATACCATTCCAGTTATCCCCAGTTGCTACGCGAAATAACGTCAGAAAAGCCATACCAAAGTTTGCAAAATGAGCGTGCTCGCCAAGGCCTTAAAAGAAAGTAAAGAAAGATAAACATGATTCTGTTTCAGTGTTAGTTTCAATTTTTCGTTAGTAGTGAAAAAAGGAATATATACCTTGACACGGAATTTCATCTGAACATTCTAGCCTCCCAAACAGTTCCACTCCGAGGGCCGCAAATATAAAGAACAGAAGGAAAAATAATAAACCTAAATTTCCAACTTGTGGTAAAGCTTGCATTACAGTATCCAACAATGCTCTTATACCTTTCGCCATTTTAAGTAACTTTAGAACCCTTGCTATTCTTAATACCCTCATAACTCTCATGATTGTTGGGTTTATCGGAATTATGTTTGTTTCCAATTCTTCTAAAACGATCCCCACGATAGATAATATAACTATGATTACGTCAAGTTGATTCCATTTGTCTTTTAAATATATTTTGAATCCTAAAGCCACTAGTTTCATTATAGCTTCTAGAATAAATACAGCTGTGAAAAAATAGTTGAATATTTTTAACGCATACTGTAGAGCAGGAGGCATTCTGTAATATTCTATAGCCATTGTGACGACATTTAATCCGATCACTCCAGCAATAGCTAAATCAAAATATTTGGATGTGACTACATTATGAACGAATAATCGTATTTGTGAATAGTCTGCATAATAAGGTCTTTGGTGCATTTCTGAAAATAATAAGATGTTATTAGTAATTATTTCGTTAGTGATTACTATGCTATACCTATATATAATAGTGTTTTTACTAACTTCTCCTCTTCTTTTCCATCTGCAATGCTCTTTTAGCTGCTCTTCGAACTCGTTCTTCTTTCTCCTGTTCTTCTCTGCATCTGTGGAAGTTTTCTACTACGACGCCTACGAACATGTTCAGGACGAAAAATCCCACCAACAGTATAAATGCAATAAAGTAGAGAAGACGCCATTCTGAATAGTTAACAATTGGCTGCAAATAAATAAAATGAGTTTATTTGGAATAATTGAGTATCTAATTATAACTAATTAAGTATATAAATATAGAAGAGGAACTTAGAGGAAAACAGAGGAACGACAATTGAATTACTAAAAGTAAATGAAAGCAATTCTCAAAATTTTATTTTATTGCAATTGACTCGGCAGTTTTAATTATATTCATCCTTTACACAAATTAGTTTATATCAGTATATATATTATAGAACAGTGTACAGCGACACATAGAATGTTTCATTGATTCAATTATTATTTTGAAAACCTTTGTTGGGCATAAGGAATTTGCAAGTGCAATTTTAATGGCTGTTTCTTTGTATTTCAATTTTATATATATGTATAAACTATTATAAAATGTAACTCTAAATATTTCTTCTACGTTAATGGTGCAGATTACGATGAGTTCTTGTGTTGTATTGTTATTAGATAGTAAAGAAATTGTGCTTTACTTAGGGACGTCGGTGAATATTGGTTAAATGGCTCTTGCATCCGTTGTAATTCGTGAACTAAAATAACTTTATATATACCTGTTGGTCAACTCCAACTGCATCGAGGCCAGTATACATGATGTTGACCCATCCATCTCTAGAGCTGAGTACAAATAGTGACATCAGTGCTTTTCCTAAATCATCAAAATTGTATTTCCGGTTCACCCAAACATTGCCGTCTATCGCGAGGCAATCCGTCTTGTTTTTAACATTCTTTATGTACGCCCCTTCACAATAGAAAAATGCCCCTTTAAACAGCTGAAAGGAAATAATAAATGATTTTTGGTAAGTATACATTTTTGTAAATTCATCATCATTTATCTTTTTGCTTTAAACATTAATATCAAATAGAAGTTTGATCGGCAAAATGAACGTGTTAATATACGTAAGCTGATTGTAAACAGTTTACTCTAGGGAGAATGTTGTATCAGATCCGACTACTATGGGTTACTTAAATAATTATATCGTGGACAACGTTGTGCCTTTCGTTTCCCGCAGGGATTTTATTCAAAGTAAAATTTAGCTCCCTTTTCACGAAGTACACGCAGATAATTAAGTTAGTAATAACTGGTTTCTATTCCAAGAAATGTTAACATTTGTCGTAATAATGTAAGCGATTATAATATATTTCTTGAAATAAACTTACTTGAACTCCCAATATACCAAAAATGATGAAAAATGTACAGCAAATGAGGACAATATTTCCAATTGGTCTCAAAGACGAGAGCAATGTTTGAACTACGAGTTTCAAACCAGGCGCTCTATTTATAACTCTTAATGGCCTCAATGACCTTAATAATCTAAATACCTGCAAATGGAAAATAAATATAAAATAACAGTAATTGAATTAAGAAAATGCCCACAAGTTAATATGAAAAGTTACGCACCCTGAGAATTCCAAATATGCGTGGACTCGACTCTGATACTAGAGACATTAATAAATCGATTATGGAAATTATGACTAATGAGCCATCCATAATATTCCAACCTGAAGTGAAGTAAGCATCTGGACCATAAAACATTCCCGATGCTATTACCTATATTAAACGAAGAAACTGTTTAGAATGGTACCGTTACAAAATTTTAGAGGTATTTTATGTATCTAAAATATATTCAGAAATTGTATGAAGACTGTAGAGCGTTAGTTGTTTTTTTTACGAATTTTCTCTAAAAATTTAGTTGTGATACTTTTTGATAAATTAAATAATATTTTCCTTGCCATTTCAAATTAATATTTATCTATTATATATAAAATACATTATTATCTACCTTAATTAACATCTCGATGGCGAAGACGACGGTGAACACGTAGTTAGCGGTTGAAAGGAATGCTCGCTCCTTCGAATCCGGTGGTATGTTGGGTCGCTCCATTGCCAGTGTTATACAATTCAGTGCGATGAACAATAATACAATATTGTCGAACCAGCCTCTTGTTGTAGACCATGTACAAAACCTTCGTATTCTGTGTTTAGACAAAATAAAAAAATATCAAGCAAAAACTAAGAGAAAGGACGGGGCCGCCCGTGGACTGGTGCTGAAATGGCTAGCGATCTTAAGCATTATCATTGTGTTAATACAAACATTTGTTCTATTTCTGGGTGCAATTAATATATATGAGCGTAAGTAGCGCAATATAAGTGTGTTTAACATCAGTCTGGTGACCATAGTATAGGCTCTACCTACATTTTCTTTTTTTTTGTATTTTAGATTCTGCCAAAGCGACTATACTCTGCCTGATGGAAAACATGAATAGAATCCAAGAGTGGTGGTCATCATTTTTATTATGAATGCAGACAGTGCAGTATGGCGGCCCATACGAGTACTATGATGGCCCAAGCGTAGCAGACTTTTGGGTAAGATGACCGTGTGTAGAATGTATCAAGGTATGATTATTATTCAGACTACGGTTCAAACTACAACGATATCATTTTTGGTTCGATGGTGCAATATTTATTTACTAAAATATTGCTTTCAAAGTTTGCTGGAGTAAGAAACAAAAGGAATATTTAATAAGCGTTATTGATTTAGCCGTAGCTGCGCTGGTCTTTGATGAAACTAATAGATATACTCGTAAAAACGAGTCTGTATTTTTTAAGTTAAGCAAAATGCTAATGACTACACCTAATGTAATTAAAGAGCTACCTTTGGTTAACCCTTGAAAATTATCTTGAAGTTTAAAGACAATTTAAACTTAGTTTTAATCAATAGTGATGACATGTAACCACCAAAAAGGCTTTAGTAGGTAATTTAACCTTTTATTACCAAAAGTTTCAAGGTACATGAATTAATGATCCTTTCAAATTGGAAATAAGTCATAAAACATTTTGATTGTTAAATATATTACATATAAGTATGTGATAAAGGTTCAATTAATGTAAAGAAATTTCAAACCTACAAGAAAATTTTATCAAAACATCTTGTATTATATAAGTACCGAGTTCTTTAAAAGCAGTGACCTATATTTCTATCTTAATACGGGTCTTTTCGGTTAGATATAAAAATCTTACTTGTTTTCGGGTGCGAAGAGGTACAATGAGTAAAATTCTTTTTCCTTGAGACAGCCTGTCGGCTCCATAAAGCGGAATAGATCCTTGAATCTGTAACGTCGCCTGTCGAATCGTGATGATAACAAGCACACGTTATTTATGGCCACCTGGAAAATAATGTTACGTGGAAATATCTACTTGTGTTTAGTCTAATATATGCTAAAAGCATGGATCAACATGAACTGATTTAGTTAAAACGGTGAGATTTTTAATAGCGTTATAATGAATTGCGTTGAAGATGAGATAAGTGGAAAATATCTGGAAACTATCAATTAATCTAATACCTAAAATCGCTCATTAATGGATACTAATTAAAGAGATAACAAAATAATGTGTTTATTAAATTCATTCATGTTTTTACTCGAAATGGCAAAATGTTAATTTTTTTTGTTTTGACGAGATGATGGTAATCCTGAAAAGCAATTTTATTATTAGAGGCACAGTTCTAGTCTTTTCTCTATAATTTATCCTTGTTAGTAATCACCATGATTATGATATCAGCAATAGCTAGTGATCACTATTGTGCCCAAGTCTGTAAAAAATGTCCTTACATTCCAACGGCTCACCTCCTCGTTGATCTGCTTCATGAGTGGCAGTGGTTGGTTGTTGGGGCGCGTGGGTAGCGCGGGCGCCGGCAACTCACGCGTTGCTCGTGACGTCACAACTGGTGCACCCGCGCTACCCACTACTGGTGACAAATTGCTGGATTTTACCTCACATACTGTCGTCACTGTTATCATAAAATGTGAATTAAATCAATGTTCTAAATAATTACCAAAGAGATTCTTATACTATTTTAGTCCATAATGACATTCCAGAATGATTTAATTTTATATTGTTTTCTCGTGTTTATTTTTAATTTATCTGTTTTGTAACACTGCTGCTTGACAAAATGTGTATTACCAATGTATACTGGTATATACCGTACATTATGGTGTATCCAACATCGGTCCCGTTATCCAAAGATGCCTTTCCGTAGCGAGGGTTGATAAATATTATCAACCTTCGGTGGGTTTGGGCTATCTTATCAATTTGGCGGAGGCAAACCTTCCTTTCATGAAATCAAATCAAAAAGATTTTTCGATTGATTGAAACGATAGACATCTTTTCAAAGTCTTTACATGTTTATTTAAAATATCTGATAGTATTTAAATTGTGCTAGCCGCAATAAAACTTCAAATGAAGAATCGTCTTTGAGATAATCTTTATGGGTAGTCTTTTTATCATATTCTTATATCAGATTTTATTTCATATTATTAATTCACGAATTTTATTTTATGAATTATATTTTCCTTTATTTTTTTAAATTTTTTATGCTTTTAAATATTAAAATCAAAAGGTTACCTTTTCCAAAAAAGTTAAATGATTTCTAATTTAAGAAATCGTAAAGCACTACAGTCAGATAATTTCAGCAAAACTGATTACTTGGGCAAGGCGTTATTGGTCTCGACTAGTATTCAGATGTATTTTTTCAGGAAGAATGGATAACAATTAAATATTAATCTCATACAAACTATTTAAAAATTCAGAGTACTTATTAATATAAATAATTTCATGAGAATTAGATAAATTTTAGATAATTAGTGACAAAAAATCCAAGAATGGACTTTACGACGGGACCGGATTAAAGGTACTCGCACACTAATTAGATTTTTTTTATACTTAAGAAATAGATGCAGAATATTAGCTTATACAATATAATCTGTTGAATACCTGTTAAGTAGTCATTAGTGAGAGAAAGTCTGTGTGGGTGAGTCTTGGATGTATCAAGACGTACTGTTGAGTCCGACGAAAATCCTGCCTCTGGCGCTTTCCATGACACCTAAATAAATATTAAAAATAGAGGAAAATAAAAATAGACTACTTTTAAGTCTCCAAGAAATTTCACTTATCTATTTCACAATCACCTAAATAAATACTGAAATAAACAAATAATTTTAAATCGTTAATACTACTTGCTAGTACTTATTTAACAATATTATTAACATTAAAAAGGCGTATCCTGCTATGTTTTAACTCGTAACAAGAGTTACAAAGAAAAATGTGATTTTTTACAATGTATCAAGAAAAATACCATTTTTATTATTACATTTATTTTTTGTACAAATATGTGTTTGTAATACATATATTTGACTATGTTTAATAATGTTTTATATTAACTTTTGTAGTTTTATTTTAATTCAACAAATTTACATAATATTGGTGGTAACGAATTCCATGTCCAGCAGTGGACTATTAAAGGCTGTTGATGATGATGATACATGTCATTCATCGGGATTCCGTACCGCTTTTGAACATTTGTGACACAGTAAAACTTAGAATCTTATCATCGCAATCAAATATAAGAGTCTATTTATACTGTATGAACAGCAAACTAATTAAGAGATGGATTTAAATTGCTTTTTATTAGTTTTTTTGTACTTACGTCTGGTAGTAAAGGTGCGTTATGTGCTGAAACTCTCCTTGTAGGTTGAGGTAGAACTCTAGGTGCTGGCAACTGACCCCGTGTTCTATTGTTTGGCAATTCTGATTGCGTGTCGTTTTTTATCACATTCGACGATGATAGTAGTAGTTCATTTTTTCGGATGCTCGATCCTGTAAAATTTGTTTAGTAAAAACAGGCACCGTAAAGGATAATACATGTACAATATAGAATTGTTAAATAAACCAATACTTTATGTGCATACCATTGCAAACCGCGTGATCTCTACCGTTATTGAGCACTATGGTGTCGGAGTCTGATCCAGTTCTTTGTTTAGGTTTTTTTTTCAAACTCGGTCGGGATAGTCGCCAACTATACCCACGTTGTACTCTACACTTATCGTCGGCATTTACTCCAGTACTTACAACACTGATGTTCCTTAAATTTTAGAAATATCCCTCGTTACAAATGCATACTAAAAAGTTTATCAAAGAGATTACCGCTTTTAATTGAGATGCTACTAATTGAAAAAACTATGTCCACATTAATGTGGACATTGACAATATCTTTAAAGAACGCTTAAGTGTTCTTTGAAGATATGCTGCATAATAAAAATAGCAGTGTAAGTTACTTAGACATGTTTAACGGACATGTTTAACAAGATAAGGAACTGGTTCATACCTTGATTAAGTATAAATGTAGAATTAATTAATGTTCAATATTCTTAAGAGATTAATGTATTTTTTTCTGATTGACATGAAAATTATATTTCAAGGATTAGTATCTGTATAATAAATATTTTAATATTTTGCCTATAGAAATAAATCAATTAAGATAGGAACAATGATTTTCATAGTTGATTTGTTGTTATTTTATTACAAACTTAATAGTCAGTCATCAGAAGAAGCTACAACATAGCTGAAATAAAAGTTTACTTACTTTTGTGAATTTAGGAGACTTGATTTATCACTTGTATTCACACAGTTCTCATCTCTCGCTATTGTAACTTGAAGATTTTTCTCCGGCAATAAAGGTGATGGCATAGACCTTGGTGTGCTAGGAGTTGTTGGGGCCGGTGATACGGATCTTAGAGGTGGAAGAGCTAGGGTTAGAGGAAGAGGAGCCAGAGACACGGGAGGGAGTCGAGCTTTCTCAGCTCCGAGATGGGCTTGGGCTGAGTGTAGTGTTAGCGTGTAACTGTTTGGTGGTTTCAATAGCCCCGGAATACTGGCACACTATTAGAAAAGATTTAAACAGCTATTTAAGTATTTCAATCAAATACACAGTTGCATTAGAAAAAAATTAAAATACGTACAGATGTGCGGTCAATAGAGTCCAAACTGGAAAGCATAGATGATCTTTCCAAGCTCAGAGTCATATTAAAATCCCTGAATGAAGCACCTGGTTCTAATGTAGTAGAAGGTGAATCTTGTGGTGTAGCTGCTGTGTGAGTAATCATTGGTACCGCTGTTTCTGGTACAGCTCCACTGCTGGCCAACATCTTAGACTCCTACGGTTTAAATAGAATAAATATGTTATTAGCCATATCAGGCATAGCTTATGAGTTTTAAATTAAATTTTGTAATATCGAAAATAAAACTATTTCGTCATTTGTTTAAATTGATAGTGATGACCTAGATAATTTATTTGACTAATTGAAACTTTACACAACTGACGCTGAAAATGTTTTACACGTAAAATACCGGTGAAGTGCACATTTTATTACTCCATAAATGGCATATTGATTTTAAAATACAAGTGTTCAGAATACAAAGCAGAAATATACTGTTTCATAACATTAGTGAAATTCAAATATCACGTTCGTGTATTTGAATTTCCTCAACTTAAACAAACCAAGCAAACCAAATTTTTGTGCGACAATTAAATCTTTGACCCATAACAAAGTTCTATTTACACTTTTCTAATATCGTATATCATATAGTTCATGATAATGGATCAAAAGCGTTTACTTAACGACTAAGGATTCTTCTATTAATTTAGAGATTAAATATATTATCATTGAGGTAATAAATCACTAACAATAAATTTGTTGAGATACTTATTTGTGACCCAAATCTTGTACCTCTGCCACACTGTTTATTAATTCGTATATTAATTTAAGATTTATGACTGAACCCTTATATCTTACAAATGCAAATACAGTAAATTAAGGAATTTTGTTTGGGTCGTATTACACATTACGTTTGGAGTTGATTTATTTTACATAAGTGTGTGAAATAGTAAAACAAATACTTTCACTGCGTATACTTACTTTTTGTAAATTGCACTTATTGGATTGTGCGCAGTCCTTGCACAGAGTTGGATGATGAACAGAAGACTTTGTCTTTCGACGTGATCGCATTGTTTTTTCTTTATGACCATTTACGTCATCTTTAGCTTTACGTACATCATCCGCTGATCGCCAATAATTTTTTATTTCGTTCTGTTAATAAATGCAATTTGTTCTAATATTCCATTATCAAAATGATTGTGCGCAATACAAAGGCTCAAAATTCAATTAAAAGTTATTGCCAAACTAATAAAATCGTATATGAGATTCTTTACCTGTGAAAAACTGTCGCTGGAATGTGACCCCGAGTTTGACTCATCGTATTGTAGTTCGTTGTTTTCTGAGAAACAGTCACCTGATAATTTGGATTTTGCTAATTCGCGTTGTTCTCGTTCTCTTCTCTCATTTCGCTAAAATATTTATTACATTATAATGGAGCTTTAAAAGAAAAAGGAGTTTTCTTACACTTATTAATATTATATTATGTCACAACAATACACATAAGTTCTGTAAATTTACGGGCAAATAATCTTAATTCATATTTTTTTTACAATTAAGATACTATAATAATTACTAATTTAAATTCTTTCAGACATGTATATTATATAAAATGTAACCATAACTTTTACTGTGACTTCTAAAAGACTTTGTTTTGTGAAGATTTTAGCCTAAAAAGTATACAACTTACTTCTGAGCTGAACCCCTCAACGAGTATAGCTACCAGTAAGTTGAACAGTACATAATTGCCAAATGTCATAAGTGCTACAAAATATAATGCAGCCCAGTGACTTGTTTTTTCCATTCCATTGAATAACACAACGTTCCAATCTTCTTGGGTTAAAACCTGAAATGCGTGCGTCAACTTCAGTATTTAACTTTAGCGTGCAAACCATTCTACGACATCAATTAATATTCTTAAATTCGATTTTTTAATAAATGAAAATAAGCAAGGTGTGCTGTCATATTGTATCAGGTCGTGCCTTTTAGTGTTTGTAATAAAATGTTAAGTATTTCAAATATAAACAAATCAAAGAAAATAAAAATAAGAACATTTGTTAGTTATTAGCGTGTTAGTGTTATAAGTGTCATGTTGTCGTGTCGGTGTTCACTAATACACAATAATGAAAGGGAACACAGACGGCGAGTTTGAGTACACAAGCATACAGGGTCCAGCATGTCCTAATACTACTCACTACTAAGCAAGATGCAATCTAGCTACGGAGCGCTCCTTGAGGTGCAATACCAAAATGAAAATCTATTCTATACAGCGGATCTCTCGCTTGCGCCAAATACAATAATATTGCTTTGTTTAGTAATATTATTCACAAAATTGTATCATTCGTCTTGTCTCACAACTATACAAAGTTGTAAAATAAGGCAAAGCATCGTTTATTTTGCTAATCAGTTGTTGGAATTTACGAGAAAAACGCGGTCTACCGTCTAATCTTCTAAAAAATATACGGGAACGCAAATAAACCCTCTATTACTGTGCCTATTTTATCGTACCGCTCAAAGCTTACCTGGAACACGGTGACCGTAGCCCACAGGATGTTATTAAAATGTTTCCTGTCGCACTCACACTTCGGATGGTGCGAGACGATCTCAGGGCAGGTACAATCCCGCTCGGTGCCATTGTCTTCGACGTACTTGCAAAACTTACCACCGAATAGATACATGCCCAGAATACTGCGTGGCGCGGAGCCGATGTAAAAATGAAAGAAAAACAAAACGCTATGCGCATACGCCGCGACCGAGTCATCCTGACGACATTATTGTTGCGTGCGAGACGGTAACACTGTAACCTGCTTTCAACAATGCACCAGTGAAACAATACTAACGTTACGGGATATACAGTGTCTTTGTAGAAACGTTCCAATGTGCAGTTAGTGCTATAACTAAGAATTTAAATAGTACCAATGCTCTCATCAATGTTTAAATCTACAAGAAGTATGCACATGTAAGTATTAGTAGTGCAAAAGTAACTGCATATCTACACGCAGTGGTGACGTAAATTTAGTTTTATTTCAAAAGACATGTCCAGTAAACAGTGAGTTTATTTTACAATGTGGTATAAAATTATTAATAAATTAAAAGCCTAGGTTATGCAGTGTTATCGCCCTTGGGACGCTACAAACAACGGCAAAGTATGTTAATTCTAAATTATATCTTTACTCCTTAACATTATGTTATTTTGTGCAATTAAGTTCCTCAAACTTAATCATTCGAAATTATATTTCATTCTTTATGTACTGCTTCATGATTATATAATAGAAAATGCAATAAACTTAATTCGGAGGAGGAATAAAAGGCGAAAGTAAAGTGCGTGAAACGGTAAAAAAAAAAAATTTTCATTCTTATTGAATTATTATATTACTTATGTCAATATTCATTCAAAGTAATTAAAATACAATATCGTAAAGTTATAAATCATCCTGAAGATGCAGAGGAAAATAACTCAAGGAAGTTTAGATGTAAGGATCAAAATATACATCTAATAATAAGTGGAGGTTAAGTGTAAGAAACAAGAAAGTTATTGAAAATTAGATGGTCACAGAAGTTAAAAACAAGAATGCCGGGATTGATAACGAAACCTGTGACGAATAACTTTTAAAGTTATAGAAATATTTACCTATTTGGTAAATTGTTAACAGTCATCCACAAATTTCGTCTCAAATTGACCAGATTAATACTAAATAATAGAAGCGACATGCATAGTGATAGATACTGTATAAACTGAGTGCAGCTGTAGTAGTGGGAGTAGAGGAACTGACGAACAGGTTAACCCGCGACTCGGCTTCGAACGACCTCAAGCTAACCTACTACTCAACCAAGCTCACTGACTAATTAATTGTGCTCTGGATAAATTTCTGATGGGAGTACTGTACGAACAATATGGTGAACGTGACACTAGATGATGTTTGATCAATTTGTTACGAATGGTACTAGAACGCACTACGCGGGTACTAGGGTAGCGGTTACGCGACTGAACGCTTGTTGGACATCACACAATGCTGCAAGTTTTATTTTTTATTGAGTATAAACTGATTGAAGTAGTTTTTTGTATATTTGAGAAGATTGTATCTTGCAGCAAAGTGAACGGTCGGTTGTGTACTCTCGTGGTTAGTCGATTAGCCGTCATTAGACAATCTTCTGTTATTTGGGATTGTCATTTTGTCATGAGTGTTGACTACTGACGGACCCGTGGGTAAGCGTTTAGTAATGTTGCAAGTTCAGTCTGTTTCTGGGTTGTCTGTTAGGTATTTTAATTTAAAATATTGAATACCTGAAAAACCGTGACAAAGGCCCACAAGAGGGTATCAAAGTTTTTTCTGTCGCACACTTGATCGCCATTCCAGTCTTTCTCGCAGAATTTGCACCCGAAGAGGTTCATACCGAGGATGCTGAACGTTACCACGCAATATGTGATTAGAGAATAATACGGTTACCAAATACCTTTCCACACACAGAGGAGGGTATAAATACAAAATCATTAAGGGTATAATATAATAGTATAAATATAATATATGTGTCATACATTCTAAGAAGATGAGTGATAAAGTGCAGGTGTAAAAGAACTGAAGTGGACGAAAAGCATAAAAGCGTAAACTATGATTGATAAGACAATAAATAGAAGAGAAAAAGTTGTAGAGAGTGTGGATAGTGGCAGTGTGTAGTGGGTTGATGTCACAGATAGAAGATGGTTGACACACATAAGGATAAGATTAAAAAGAAAATAGGAGAAATCACTCACAGTTAGTGCACAGGTTAAGGGATGCGGGTGTAACAGTTAAGTAGAAACATTCAGAATTTCACATTTTTATGGACAGTCGAATAAATCTTCTTTAGCTACGGAAAAATTTAAAATCTGTTCAGCAATCAATATGTGATTGCTAGAAGCCGTGATCTGATACTACTTGTTTAATAAGATACAATGTGAGAGAAAAGAAGGATTACATAAATAATAAATAGTTGAATTTCCTAAGTTATTTTAGACATATAGTTTAAATCGTATCCCATTAACGATAGTAAATTTGGAAAGCTTTTCATTAGACCCAAAAAAAAGAAACATACCGGTTTTTTAACACTATTACTAAATATTAGTATTTAAATGAAAAAGGTAGGTTTTAAAAATAACTTACAAAAGAAATGTTTTGTGACAACTCATAAATAGCAGTTTTTTAGCCTCATCAAAATAAAATTAAACTTTTTTTTAATTCATGCATTTTAAAATCTTGATTTAAGATTTATTTTAAATTTAAATTACCTTTCCTTTTTAATATTTATTGGAAATCTGATTTGTCTCCGTTGTATGGCGAGTAAATATTTGCCTTAGATGAGATCATACTGTATATTTACCTGAATATGAAGATAAACAGTACTAGTAGCGAAAAGAAGACGGCGACGTTATCCATGGTACGGAGCATGACGAACAACTGCCGCCTCAGGTTGGGCATGAATCTGACCAGTTTGAGGATGCGAAGGAGTCTGAAGGTACGTAAAACAGATAGACCCGAGCTCCCAGCCAGCTCCTTATCGTGGCTCATGCTTTGTGTCAATTCGAATGCGCTGTTTCAAAAATAAATTTCAAATATAAATAATAAAAATTAAAGAATTTTTGGGGCGACAGTAGTAGTGATAGGTATATTAACTTTGATTTAATGTACTTTATTTTTAGTACCCTCCATCTTTAAAACATAAAAGGGACGTGTGTTTTTTATTAATAAATCACAATTCATTGAGATCGTGCTAAATTAGAATGACTAAGTGGTCACCATTTGCTTTCTTAGTTACGTTAACCTTCGTAGTTCGATAAATTTTGTTTTACCTTTCCAATAAAGATGGTTTGATTTCTTTTTCGCAAATGTTATAAATTTACATTCGAAACTTTTATAGAGAGGTTTTTTCAAACATTCAATTTTAAATTATAGATCAGAATACCTTAATATAACAATGACGCCATCAAAGACATTGAATCCATTGGAAATGTACTTGAATGGGCCTTCGGCTATGATTTTCAGTAGCATTTCAACGCCGAAAATTGCAGAGAATACAATGTTACTGATTTCTACGATCACCGTGAGCTCCTCAGGTTGATTGTGATATTCAATACCCATTGACAAAGTATTGATTAGGATTGCCAATAGTATTCCTGTGAATTATAAAGTTCATTAGGTATGCGTAGATTTAGTGTTACTAATTGAAAACATCTGGTACATTGTGGGCATTCAAGTAAAAATCTCTGCAGTTGAATGAAAATTGCAGAATTTAAGGCAATTATTAAAAGATGTGTTTTATGTAAATATAATTATGTAAAAATCAAAGCCGTTACCTTGTTGAAAGTATTTGTGATCCACAATATTTTTAATATGCTTTCGGAGTTTTGAGAGTGCCTTCGATATGTGGTTCCAGAATCTAGAACACGCATTGCTGAAACGACTCTTTCTGGTCTCCTTGGCAGCTGCCTCAGCCGCTATGAGCTCCGCACAACACGAATAATCTTCTATTTCAACGATCTATTTATTTATAAAGTTCTATGTTGTAATTTTAATATATTAAAGCACAATGTACTATAACGTGAGCTCACACCTTTTTAAGTAAATTTTTATGAGGCAATACACAAACATAAGTTCAAGTTTTGCAATGAAACGTTCCCTCATTTTATTTCAAAAGTTTCTGCCAATTTGTCTTTGAAGTTCGATTATAAAAGTCATTGAATATTTTTAGAAAATATTTTTGTAATAATTTTATTTATTTTTATAGAAATGTACTTGTAAGTATATCGGGAACTAAACAGTTTTAAAATAGTAAATCTCGACGTGTGTTCGATAAAATTGATTGACTTTTTCTTCGCTGTAGATGAACCGACAGCCAAGAAAAAGTTAATGAACTGTTTCGTCTTTCCTATTTGTGTATAGATAACTCATAATTATAAGGTGAGTGAATTTTGAAAGGTTATTTATAAAACCTTTAAAATAATGTAGCTTGAGTCAGATAGAAAACAGAGTACCTACGCTTATAGTCGAAGTGAACTTTTAAATCTTGGTATTTTAAACCTTAACATTGACTCAGTATAATATTTTTAAGCACATTTTGCGATTTATAATTCAATTAAAAAGAAATGTAATGTTATATTAATAGTTTTATGACATACCCTTGTATCAATTTTCTCTTCTCCGGCCCGTTTACTAATACCCTTCGTGAGTTCCTCAAAGAAAGAGTCCAAAGCCACTTGTCCAGTTGGCAAAGCAGCTGACAACGCCCCAGAGAGCGCCAGTAACTCTTGACATGACATGGTACCTCCAGCTGCAGCACGATCTTCACATTCGCCTGTCGGCAGGTCGAACTCTACGCCCCCCATCAAAATATGTTAGTACACCGTAATATTTAAAAACACCACTAAAACCTCAAAAGCATCTATAGTAATTATTGTTACTAATTATATATATAAATCATTACTTTTTTAACATTAATGACTGACATTGACTCGTATTAAAAAATCTTTACATTTTATAATGTTCGTTTACTTTACGACGAACTTTATTAGTCTTGTATTTTGGTTCTTTTAATATTATCGATACGAATTAAACAATAATTACAAAAAAAGACGCTTTAGAGGTAAAATAGAAGGAGCACAAAGAAGATATACTTCTTCTTTTATAGTTATAAAAGAGTAGGAGTGCCAAGTCTATGCTGAAAAGGAAATAAGCCAAAATCAAGTTTTGAAATTCTTCTCATCACAGAATTTTCTTTTTATATTCAGTATGAAGGAAGAAGTAGAAGAAAAGCGAGAAGTTTAAATGATTGTTCATGCCTGTCTAATAGCGTCGTCTAGATCTACCGTCTCTAGACTCACCACTTTGGCTCTTAAGCCAGTCACGTTGACACAATGAATCTACAAATATTTATTTTAATTGTTAATTTTTTTTTTATAATTATTGGATGTACAGTAATTTACTATGTATTCAGAAGTGGAACGTTGTTCCAAGTGAGATGGAGAAAGTTTTAGACGTGTACAAGCAACAGGTAAAGTAAGTGAGCGGTGGGTCTTAGTGGCGTATTGAAAGCTGTAAAATTTTTCATTTTTGTGTTTTCGTTTACAAGGCGTGGTAGTAGCATAAATTCATAAGTTAATTTAGAATCGTCCTTAATACTGTAAAACGCTATGTAAAACAGTCGTACCTGTTTGTGTCATTTTCTCAGACGAACAAACATTGTGTGGATGAGCTCCAGGCAGTGCATTTGGTGTATGGAGTAGTACTGTGTCGCTGAACATCACAGATGATCTCCGACGCGCTAGTGAAGGTGGCGACAGCAATGATAAATTTGATGCATTCTAAGAACAAAATATATTTTTACAATGTGATATACTTTTTGTAATATGAAGATTGTGTTAAAACAATATTCAAATTGTGTTTTTCTTTTTTGCTATTTATGTTTATTGCTTAGCTTAGATAAGAAAATATGTTCAAACACTATTATAGAATAGAATGTAAATGCGTCACATATACGTGCATTAAAATCTCTGTAAACCTACGTTCTGCCAATAAATAATTTGATTTGGTTTGATTTGTTTTTCAATTTCATTATAATAATATATACGAGTATTTTAACTGTTTAATGTTTACTGGTAACATGGACAAATTGTTCCAAAACTCAGAAGAGGGAATAATAACAGGTTGGTTGAAGCACGAGTAAGTAAATTCTGAATTAGTAAATTTTTATCAGCAATAGAAGAATATACGGATTTTTCACCTCAAGATCAGCTGCAGATAGCGAAGGTACACGCAATAGGCTGGGGCGGCTTATTGGCTCGTCACATCCTGCACTCCCTTCCTCAACCACCGTCTTCCCACCATTGCCCTAACACATAGAAATTTTCATATATTTACTATAAAATATAATGACAGGAAAAATTTACTTTTATGTCATTTTATAGTAAAATTTGCTGTAACAAGTTTTGATGAGAATGTTGAAAATGATGTTTAAGGTAATAACGAACTTTGATCCATACCAGTGAGAAACTGTAGGGAAAGTATTAAAGCAATTGTTGTTTGTGATAAAGAAAGGGCAGGCAAAGTTGGATCTTACGACAATGAAAATTCTAACATAAATTTCTTTATTTAATTAAGTAACACTAAGTCTGCCTAGCCTATACTCATTACCAAAGTAAGTATAAATTAAGTAGAGTATTTACTTGTAGGTACGTGCTCTTGCTTTTACGATTATCTATACATAAATATTATTACAAAACTTTCTTGAGCAGTACAAATACTTATTAAAGATTTAGTTTTATCTTGTAAGCAAAAGTACATGTATTAATAAAACAAGAAATAATTTTAACTCTTCAACATTTAGTCGTACTAAGCTAAGATTTGCGCAAGACGACTAGCAGGACTGCATCCATGCAAGAATCCCAAAATTGATTAAAGTGACGCGCATTGGGATAGGTATATGTCCAGCAGAGGACCGCAATAACCTAATTTAATTTTTATTTTTTTAATTTTATAAAAAGACATCGCCCGCATAAGGAATAAATCCTGTGTCGCGGGGGACTTTACAAACATACAAGAAACGGACACAAAGAGCACCTAGACTCAGAACAACAATTTGTGGATTACACAAAGTGGTGGCGGGGGCGTGGCGACCGCTTAAACCACTAGGCCAATCATGCAGTCGCAGTAATTATGATGAAGCTAAGTAAAATATTTGCTACTGAAAGTTCTGTTTATGTGAAGGTTCTGTTATATGTGTATGAGATGGAATACATAGAGATTTTTCATAACGGTATTCTTGATTACAACTGGTTGATATACGGATAGTGTAAGAGTATTGGTTTATCGATAGAGATAATCAACAAGAAGGGTGGCAAAAGATTTTACCTGTGGGTGTACTCGTGGACAGCACGGGTGGTGTTGTTTGGGCTTATTGGCTGGTAGCTGCAGAGTTTCTTTGCTCGTTCGCCATTGCATTTGAGCACGTTGATATCGGTACACCCTATATAAATAATATGCGCAAATGAATTTTTAATTCAAATATATAGCGTGTTTTACGTAAAAAATGTGTACATAAAGTAGTCGCAAGACAAGAATCGAAGATAATAGGATCACTTGATGTTCATAGCGGACTATATCAAATTACATTAAGCGTTTCCTTGAATTACAAAGAAACATAATATTCTTAAAAGCTCAACTGGTACTCCAATGTAATAACCTTTTTGAAAAGGCCAAATGTATCACTAATATTGATATTCTGTTTCTAGGAAAAAAAAATAGTTGCTAAAATGTGCCAGTCATTCGCAGGCAAGTCACTATTAATATTAGCAATGGAAATGTGAGTCATTAGTATAAATAATAGCTCTCTAGATGAAAGGGAAAAAGACTGTTAGTAATTCCTCAAAATCACCGAGAAAAATAAGGATATCACGTTTAGATTACGAATAAGGAAATATGAAAGATTTACGATCACAAAGGATAAGAAGGGGTGTGTTCGCACTTTGGGTTTACATGCGGTGTTTATAAATAGATGCAATTTGACCTGATTTTTTTTGCCATTCGTCTCTTAAATCTTCTCCATAAGTGGGCTACGTATTTGACAATTTCAGCGTAACACGTGGCAGGTTCGCTGTTATTGGTTGAAGATGCGAGGGTTGATGTCGACGTGAATCGAGCACGTTCAGCCCGCATTCGTTCCATTTCACGTTTTTTCGTCTCACTAAATTGCGTCGCAATGACGACTAAGCACAGGTTGATCATAAAAAATGAGCCGATCTGTAAAAATATATGTGTATGTAGCTAAAAGATTTATAGGGTTATATATTTCTCGTTTATGTTTACTATTATATTTCTACGTGTGTACGTCATACGTCATTAATAAGACATTTTAGGCAAGACAAGATACATTTGTAACATTTTGTTCTCATATTTTTTCGGCAGCTGCTGCTAATTTTATATTTACATTTTTTTATAGTGTAATTGAGTGTAACTAGTAATTAGTTGTGTATTATTCTGATTAGTTTAATACTTACTACTATCAGTAAAACGAAGTAAATCCAGTCCCAGAAGCTATGAGCATCCTGTACATAATACATTATATCCGTCCAACCTTCCAATGATATTACCTATAAACAATGCAAAGATTTTAGTCAGTACTAGATCAACAATAAACAATAGAAGACACATCATGTATAAAATATCTTACCAAGAATATTGCAACCCAAGCCAGTCCAATATTGTCGAATGAGATCGTTCCTTGAAAGGGATTGTTTCCTCTCTGAGTGCAATTGGTGTAATACTGATTCCAGTCGACACAAGATGTGTTTGTTGGGTAGTTGTACGAGAAGGGTTTAGCCGTCTCGTTGCAAACAAGAGCTCCATATCGGTAGGGTGGGAAATTGCCACAAGTGTGCATGCCGTTGTCCTCAGGCGTTGTACAAATGTAATCCAGCTCTTTGGAGAACTCATAGTAAAATGATATACTGAAACACAATATAATAATATTAAATACAAAGCTATCTTTTGCTTTGTTCAATTCGCTTTCAGTAAATACAAAAACGTTGGTTTTATAAAGCTTGCTGATAAGTTACCAAAACCTAAAAATTTATATGAAGTTTTTTGACGTCGATTTTTTTCTAAATAATTCTTCAGTATCAACAATGTTTCCATACTATAAAAATAGGGTCAAGTTTTCGAATCATTTTAAGTGAGAATGTTAATACTAATTTAAAATATTAAAATTACTTTATTAAACACCCAGAACCTCTATTAGGTTGCTATGAAGCTGATAGACATCGCTTCGATTATAAATACGGTTAGCTTCTGCTATGAAGTTCATGCAAGTATGTCAAACGTTTAGATACACATTTATACTACACATTGCATGCAAATACATGCTAAACTTAAGCATAAAAAGATGTCGAGGGTCGTTGGTTGTTTCAATTAATGGTAATGGCAGCGCTAACAAAATGGCAAAAGGGAAAACTTGACGAGTTGCGCTGGAACAGATTAATGTCGGGAACGTAAGGAAAGCGTGCGGGTCGTTATCGTTTAACAACAGAAGGTACACGAGCACCGGCAGTAACCCATATTAAATGAACATCTTGTTGTTGGGGCGCTTGCTTTCTTAGGAAATTTAGTAAAGTTATTTGTTTGATTTTTTTTTATTCAATACTGTGTGAAGTTAGATTCATTTTACTCATAGCTCTTTTATATGTTAGATTCGTACTTTAGATAACAGTTGATATGTTATATGGAACATAATGAAAATGATAAAAAAATTACATTTACATAAATGCATGTTAACGGACAGAACAATTATGAAGCCTTATTTAGCAGTCAATTAATGTTAAAATCTGTTATTGAATGATTTCATTATGTAAAACTGATGTGTATTAAGTATCTGTTTATCAAGTATAGTTAACCTAGAAGTTTAGAATAATTGCTAAAATTAAATTTCATTGTACACCTCTGAAAATGACTATTTTTAGCGTGAAAATTGTTACAAAAATTTAGAGTGTAATGTAGAAGAAGTAGAATTTAATTTTCAGAGAAGAATGTAGAACTACCTAAAGAACTTCATGTTTTAATTAAAAACAAATTGGCAGTTATAAAATGTTTGCAAATAAAATAGTACAATTAATAAGAGACCTATTGTCTCATACAAACTGCCAATTCGTGAAGGGGAAAGCAAATACGATAGCACATCTGGACGGCAGATGTGTGAAGGTACACGTTACAACAGTTTGTAATGTTCTTAAGAGAAACACATTAATTTTGATCGCAAATCCTTACGAGTTCACTCTGACGCGCACTCTGTACCAATCGGACAGGTCTCTGGAACATAAGATGAGGATGTCGTGACGAGTGTTATATACCTAGATATACTACTAAAGGTTATTTAGGTGTAAATGATTAATAATGTGATCTCACACATGACTAGTAATATATGTGTGAACTTGGACAAATACTTCATAATCCTTCGTGTGAGATCACAATTATCAACCTAGGATCTCGGTTATAGCTATTTACACTAAATCTAAATGTTCTGGTTCGTAATAGGTTATGAATGAATATTATTAGAATATATTTGCTAGGATTGTTATTCACTACTTTGTACTATGTTTGGTTTTGTAAATATATGTTTAACTATTGAATGTAGTATCAGTAGTTACGTATTACGTTAAACACAACATGAATGGAGTACTTGTGAAATGGGTACTGGTGTTTATATTATTGTGTAGTCATTGCTACATTCTTCAATAGTTCGTCATTTGTGTGTTTTCCGTTATATTACAATTTATTATGTGAGTATTGACGGGATGCAATATTTAAGTGTGTTGTAGGTCTGACTGTAAGCTGAACCTTTAACATGCGCCTTTGTCAATATGTTAGTAACAGTGCAAAAAGAATATGCAATGGCAGAATATAAAATGTCAAAAATGATGTATAGAGCAGCGATGAATATGCTCGTTGAGGATGTAAGCGTTAAATATTGCATGCAGTCAACGTTAGCAATGGGACGTGCCGCTAAGACGAGCGCTCTCGAGCAAATGGAATAAATGAAAAAGTTGTTTCAGCTGCAATTTCAAACACAAAATTTTCAAACTTTGCCATTTTACGTACTGCGTTTTTTTCTTGTTCATAATTTATTACTAAGGCTATTTCATAAAGGGATATCTATGGAATCAAAGATCGTAATAATGCTGGGGTTTTTAGAGTAGTCCCATATAGTTTAATGTTAATTTAATTTATTATTAGTTAAAAGAAACATACTTGTGGGGTCGCATTACATTCGGCGGCAGGTTGAACTCGCAGCGTTGTCTCAAAATTCCTTCCCAGAGCTGTACGCCCACAATGCCGAATATAAAGAAGACAAAGAAACATAGCAGCAAAACATTGCCTAACATGGGTAGTGTGTCTAGTAACAGCATCACCAGAATACGCATACCTGTGAAAGGAAATATGATTAATAGAAAACATCCATATTCTGGTGTGGGCATGAATATTTGAAGACAATGGTTGTAATCTATGTATGCATATAACTGTTAAGAACACGGTGGTGTACAATGACGATTTTTAACAGTACATACTATTTGGTAGACGGAAAATCATATCTAGTCGATTATATGCTTAAATTTAATTCTACATAACTGTGTTAATTTATGTAGACTTATACAATAAACGTTTCCCTTGGTATTTGATGTGGTGTTTGCCATTTAGTAATAATTGAACGGGGCTCTCATACTTGAATGTGTGTATACTGTTACTTCATATAAGTATAAGCAATTGTTGGTGAGTCCATAAATTGAAAATGACAAATAGTAATATTAAAAATGTTCACCGCTCAAAAATTCACGTAGTGTCGTTACTTTTTTTTTTTTTTTTTTTACGTGTGGAAACCCCCTCGGGCCGTCACCCCACCGGGGTTTACGGCGGGGTGGTGTGTCGGAATCGGACCGACTAAAACCACACGGTGTGCCACTCTGCGCCTGACATAGGAGGGATCCGGGAACAGCTGTTATTACGACATCCAGATCCCTCCTGGCGCCTGCCCGCTAGCGCGGGCACCTTCTGCGGATAACCTCTCCATTTAGGCGACGTACGGCACACGCGGACGTCACCTCCTCGCGGTTGGCCACTATAGCGGATGGAGGGGAAAACCCGTCCCGTCCACCCGCGGCCACACTCAAGGCGGCATGAGGCGCTGGTACGCGCGCCTCTGCCGCCCGGTTCGCCGGCGGCGGATTGGGTCCGAGTGGAGGTCGTCCTCCCGGGCCCTCTCCGCCGTCTCCTTCCGCGAAATTACGTCTTCGCAGAAGGTTGCGACCGCGGTAAAACAACTGTCGCTACCGACCATGGAGCGTATGACGGCCGGTAGCGAGAGATCTCCTCCAATAACTGCAGTGAGGACCCCACGCTGCGCCGCCCAGGCAGAACAAACCGCCAGCGTGTGCTGAGCCGAGTCCTCACTGCAGTCGCAGTGGTGACAGGCGGGACTCAATTCCCTCCTGGCGACCGAGTGCAGATACTTCCCGAAGCAACCGTGCCCGGAAAGGATCTGCGTCAGTCGGAAGGAAAGGGTCCCGTGCTGTCGCCCCGCCCACTCGGCGATGACCGGCTGGAGAGCCTCCACGGTGGCAAAGCCAGCACGTGGAGCCTCCAGCCGGGACGACCAACGAGCCATCGTGGCTTGACGAGCGGCCTCTCGCCACTCGCGTATCTCTTCGGGCGGGGGCCGGATGCCGCTACTCACCCGGAAGTCTGCCGTTCGCCGATAAACTTCGGCGAGCACTTCCGCCTCCAAATCCCACGGGGGAGTTCCGGCTAAGGCGCACGCCGCCTCCGTCGATATAGTGCGGTAACCGCGTATGGCTCTAACCGCCAATATCCTCTGAGGACGCCAGAGGCGAGTCCTATTCTGGGCGGTCAGAGCCGCCGCCCACACTGGTGCAACGTAGTGTCGTTACTGTGTTGACCCGATTCAACGATATCTAAGAATATGTTCAGAATGTAAGGAATTCTTAATCAAAACCAAAAAACGCTAGATTTTTAGACCTCTGACAACTGATGCTAGAGATGGTCACATGATGGGAAGGTGTTAGCTTTAAATAATATTGTGCCGTAATAAAGAAACAGAGAACATAACATGCTTAAAAAGAGGTCCAGCATTGATTTTACGCCACTCTGTTTCGCTGCATATTCCTCTAATAACAACTGTTTACAATAACGAAGAGTTTCTCATCTGAGACATGCTTCTCAAGAGAGAAGGGTTTGCTTTACTTTTATAAGATAGAATTTTAGAAATAGACCTCATGAATTTGGTAGGTAATTAACATTTTCACTTGGAATTAAAGTTTACTTAAGGTCTATAGTCTAACCGTTTCTAAAGACCAGACTTTGTTGTATAATACGGTGGAGCATATCTCGTAACACAACTTAATGCAAATGACATTATAAATACGTTTATTATTTTTTAAAAAAATTACATAGGTCTGTGAACATTCACTGTACTTTGTGAATTCATTTGCTGAACTGCAAGTTCACATGGACGAGCAGATGAATTTTAATTGATATATTCCATGGATAGACGTTCTTACTCGAAAGAGAAGAAGTAGTTAAATAGTACACGAATTAGAGAGCTTCGTTATTTGTCAAATAGCATGCAACAGAAAATTGTTTTGTAAATATTTATGTCAAATGTACCTTATAATGAAATGTGTAGCTGTATTTCATTTAAAGAAATCACCGCCACGTGAGCCAATAAATTGTACAACTGCAAATTAGTGTCGATGTATGTGAAACCACGGGCGCGCGTGGCTCGATTTAATTTGCGGTAGAGTTGCATTGTCCCAGTTGTTTGTGAGCCCCAGATGGGGTTTTGTGCGAAACTTTAGCTAGAGACTGTCTTTTGTTTGAATGTTCAATACTAAACGTTTAGAAGTCACGACGGTTCGCTGTTATAGTGATTTGTTACTGTAGTTCAATGTTGTCTCTGCATGCTTTTGAGCTTCTTAATGATTTTTTTGGTATTTAAAATTTCATTAGACTTTTACACTATTAAATTAATGGTGTAATTGCGTAATGTTTATGGGAAGAAAATGGTAGTTAAATAATAACTACGAAAAACAATTGCAGTAATTGTAATATACACTTTTTAGAACAGTATAGAACCCGCAATACTTCAGCTCTTGCTACATCAACCTGTAGTACTTACACGTCTCCTCATCTCATCGAGATAAAATCAACAGTGAGGTAAATATTATGATAGGGAAGGTAGACCCGGTTATGTAGTAGGTACATTAGTGAGAGACCCTTGTGGAGCAAATTTCCGCCATGTAAACGTGTCTGCGATAATTAAAAGACGATTAATGTCTCTAGATACTTAGGGTCACCCCCGTCTTTAGTTGAGCTACAATGGTGCTAAGTAAATATTATATTTAGACAATAGTAAGCCTCTATAAGATATCAAGGTAAGTTTGACAAGGGGGTCAGACAAACTCTAGTGTTATTATTAAACTTTTTTTAGTAGTTAAATCAACACAGAAGAAGATATTAAGAAATATAATGGTTTACCAGGTTCTTACACTTTTACAATTTGATAACAAGAGATCTAGAATCAAAGATCTATCTACAATTCGTCAATCTAGTAAATATAAATTTCAAATCCAAAGATGTTTTACTTTTTTAGTGACGTATAAATAATAGTCTATTGTGAGCGTTATTTTGTTCCGTATAAAAGTTTTACCTTTACACAAATTTTAAATATATAAACAGCATAAAAGTAAGATAATTTCTGACAATGTAATAACATAATATTTTGATTCGTTTTGAATATATTTTGTAGTAAATTTAAAAAAGGATTCAGTATTTTTTTCTACAAGGAAAAATTCCCAAATATTTTCTTTGCCACTTCAAAATAGCCACCTATTTCCTTTTTATAATATCAAAATAATTCGTTGCGAGAATTTCTCTTCGTAACGAACATTTATCAAAAATCTTGAATGCAGAAATTTACAATTTTAATATTATTTATCTGTGATATAATTATGAACAGAGGTAGTGGCTTGAGTTCACTTGTTGCTCATATCGATCGATGTCCGCCCACGGCCGCTCTTGATTCTGACTTAACTCGACTTAACTTCAATAGGGTACCCTCAACACAGATGTACACACGTCAGTACGACCCAGATATAATTAATTTCATATTATATTGATTTTCTTAAAAGATTGTATTGTTTGCAGGATCTCGCACTCATTATTATTTATTATTATGTAAAAGTTAAAGATATAGAAAAATTTTAATTTAATAAGGTTACCAATGTTATTTAAAACTTCATCCTTCATCAGGGAAGAATATCGAAAACACAAAGATCATGCATAATAGGCATGTATCCCCGAGTCCCGTAACCATAAATGGCGCTGCTATCGGGGTTGTGCAAGAATATGAGTACATCTACCTTGGGCAAACTATTAAACTTGGCCGCCACAACTTCGATCGGGAGGCCGATGGGAGGATTCGTCTGGGCTGGGTCGCATACGGGAAGCTACGACACATCTTCGAGTCACCGATTCCACAATCATTAAAGACCAAAGTATTTGACCAGTGTGTCCTACCCGTAATGACATACGGAGCCGAGACGTGGACACTCACCATTGGACTGGTCCACAAGTTTAAAGTAGCTCAGCGTGCGATGGAGTGTGTGATGGTGGGTGTTTCTCTGGCTGATAAAATTCATGCCGAGGTTATTCGACACAGAACGGGAGTAACTGACATCGCACGGAGAATCAGTGCGCTGAAGTGGAAGTAGGCCAGTCATGTCTCGAGACGAACCGATAATCGCTGGAACCGAAGGGTGCTAGAGTGGAGACCACGATTGGGCAAACGTAATGTAAGTCACTCGCTGGACCGACTGCTGAAGAAGGTGGCTTGCAGCGCACGGATGTAAATTGCCCAAGACCAGGATGGTTGGCGCTCCTTAGGGGAAACTTTCGTTCAGCAGTGAATGGCTACAGGTTGATTTGAGAATTAAAACTAACTCAAAAATTTACTTTGGAAGTGAAAATAAAAAAATTATAGACGCGGTGAAAAATGTATATTAAATATAGAATTTTTATATGTTACATAATCGTTTACATGTTACACTTGTAATTACGATCTATTCAACATTCCATTATAGATTGTGGTTCGAATAAGATTTTAAAATAAAAAAAAAGACTAACGTTTGAAAGCATTTGAATTATTATGAATTAAAATTTCATTGGAGTTTGTTTAGTGATCATCTATAGATGTTTAACATAAGCAAAGTTTTAAAATAACAAACATTAAAAGAGACTAAAAAATATCATCATAAAAGCCATTTTTTCAATAAAAGATTGCCATTTTAATTAAAAATTCACCAACAGTAGCTTCAAGTTTAAACTTTGAATAAAATCGTACTTCAAGAATATCTAACTTTCAGAGCTACCTAAGTATGCAAAAACATTTATCGTTCCAACACCTTCCTACCAAGGAATACATTACCTAAACTGTTTTTAGATCTTAATAAAACCCATTTTTAGTTAACAATGTTATTTAGTTTGGCACCTAAGTAAACTTGCTCTCATAGCTTTCAAAGGACTGGTGGTCTTATAAATAAACATGTAATAAATTATGTAGGTACAAGTAACAAAGCCGGTAGTGCGGCGGAGGTCACCCAAAGTAAAAGGGTCCTCGTATTAAGAGCTCTTCTCACTTTAGCACTGAGGTTTACTTCAAAAAAGCACTCGTTAATAGCCGTGCAAAAGCACTATAACACGTTTCTTAAATGTAATTGTTATTTAGAACTTTATTAGCAGTACTAATCATATTAAGTATTTTTACATTACTTCTCACCACGAAGTAAATATTTTGCAAGCAGCCTAGTATAGTAATATTTTATGGTAAGTGTACTTATCTTATTGGATATTTTATTAGCAGTTTTATTATATCGGGAAGTGAGCAAAAAGATACGACTCTCTTGATAGTAAGTTACGGCTTTAGTAATGTTACCTGGTATTTTTGTAAAATATTAGGTTACATAAATATCATAGGTAATATTAATAAATTATAAACACGTTGTTGTGGCTTTCACTGATCAAAATCTATACGTACAAATACATTGATGAGGCCATGAATTAATAAAATAATTATTATAAACCACAACAAATATCGTTGTTGTGTAAACCACAAAATGAATAACCTAAATTAATGTTGTTTTCCTTCGTATTCGTCAACATAGACATCTTGAACTTGGTCATGTGTTATTTTAAGCGAGATTATTGCTATTTCACACGTGAAATTTATTGCAAAATCATAACCCGAGCAGCAGTAAACACCAAATTCCAAACATCGCGTGATCAAACAGCTGTCACTCGAAATGTATGCATGTGGTTTCCTTCCAAAAGATATGTTTTGTACTAGATCGGATATTTTGATAGTACAGACCGACTTTAATGTTTGAGCTCCTGATAGTAAACACTTACTTGGTATTCTGTTGATAGCTCGCAATGGCCTCAGTACTCTGATTGTCCTGATCGCTGATAAGTTTATATTTTCAACGTTGAGTGCGTATTCAAGTGCTCTGTAACAAATATTATAACATCAAACAATTAGTTTTTCGTGACTCTGTATTTGTTAAGTCTCCTTTAGTTTCATGTTTTTCTGTCATCGTTTTATGTACACGAATACAAATATGATGGCAGTGGTGATTAATATTACCTACGTAACGCGTCTATTTACTAAGCAATAATTGTGATTAGAAAATAAAATGTGCTGTCGGTGAATTTACTGCTTTATCTTCAAATATCGTTAAAAACATTTGTATCATATTTAAATAAATAATATTTTCCTATAGATGCGTCGTAGCTTTGTAAAGAAGACAAAACCTTTTTTAAACGCATGAAAATTCAAATAGTTTAATTCTAATTCATTTAAAAAAGACTTTAAACATTAAAAGCAAATCGCTGTAATTAAAAATAATGATTCCCTTACCCAGCCATTACTATGAAAAAATCCAATCTGTTCCACGAATCAGCTAAATAGGTTCCGTGTCCATAAATGCCCATCGCCACCATTTTGATTGACATTTCCAAGGTGAAAAATGCAAATATTATGTCATCGAAAACCTGTAAAATATTTCGATTTGAATAATAATTAAGTGAAACACAATAAAAAATGTATGTTTAAAAAAAAACACTACGAATTAAATTAACAAATGCAATTCCATTCCATGAAAAAAAAAAACAAAGTAAAATCAATTTCGGATGCCATATTTTTTCTTCTTGACTGGTGTTGCATTTTAATTTTGCCGAGTGCACGCGTCAAGCAGAATTCATTCCAGAATATTCCTTAAACTTTTTCTATTGTGTTCAGATGATCTGTGAATCTTTTGTGTTTTTTTTCGTTTTCTCATCTTGATACTTCCATTTATAAATTGGTTTACAGTATTGTCTATGATCTTGATACTTTATTTTATTTACTTATATAAACGTGAAAGTATACAAAAATTCTGCAAAATTGTTGTTTGCTTTGTAAATGATATAAAATTTGTTAAATTAAATACGTAGTACGTTTTGCTAGAAATATAATTTCTCCGGTAAAAGAATTCAAATAAAAACATATGTACGGGAAGAGTTATTTTTTTCAGTTGCTGATTTTTAACCCGCAATGTGTGTAAATGTTGTATATAGTTATGGTTGTTGTCCATTCCTATGTTACTCGTAACTACTAAAATGTGACTTTTGTGACTATCTGATTTTTCTTTATAGTGTTTGTTTTAGTTGGTAAATTAATAATATAATGTAATAACAAAAAAATAATGTTCTCTTAGCACATTTCCGGTGGCCAGTCTCAACGGATCCCAGCAAATTACGCAGAAGACATATAGTATAGTGCAAAAGTGTGCGTGCAAACACAGGTATACTCTCTGTTCCATCACTTCCGCAGTCCGATGGGACGGCTATCCGTTATGACCTTGGTGACATCAAGCGCAGGAGCAACAGCTTTACGTGTCGCCGAGGAACGGGGGTTAAGACACCAACTTCCAAACCTTAGGCTGTTATTAAGCATTTCTATGATCAAAAAACCAAACTTCAATAACACTTTTGTGACCCAACCCGGGAATCGAACCTGAGACCTGACCGACAGTCGCATACGCTAATCGTTAGACTAACATACAAAAATATTAAACAATAAAAAGTGGATTGTATTGTCAAGTTACCAAAATATGTCATTGTAAATATTTCATACATTTAAAGTTAAATGTATAATAATAAAAACTCACCTGTAATATTTTGCATCTGTTTGTAACACACTGATCATCGACGCACGGCTGGTACATGCCTAAGGTTATGCAGTTCAAAAGGATCACCAACATTGATATCCTTTCAAACCACGTGCACACAATAGTTAAGAAAATCATTGTACAAAAGTAAAAACTTATAATATAGTCATTAAACATATCTACGGTTAATATACCTTCCTTGGCCGTATTTCCCATTTTCCTAAAGTCAAGAAAGAGAACAAGACACATGGCAGTCATTTCTTTCTCACCATGGTGCCTATAACATAAAATAACAAAATAACTTTATCATGGTTTTTTAGTGCCTCGTGCTAACCAATGTATTTAACTTACAAATAAACAATATAATAAATTGATCAAATATTAAATAAAATCATGTATAATATTTTGTATTACATATAAAGAGCTGTATAAAAAATTATGTTAAAATACACTTAGGCAGCCATCAGCTGCAAGAAATCGGTAGAAGTACTATAAATTAAATTTTGCTTTTCCTTCTTTCAGCTGGAAGTCAGTAAGTTACTCATGTTACGAGTATCAGTCTCAAGCTATGAATTGAAAGGTTTTCAATATAATATTTTTGCGTGTTCTCATACATAACCAATAAAGTAATGATTAATGACAGTATATTATTGAGATTAGTTCTGACATTTTTATTATTTGCTTTCAAGATTATTGTTAGAGCCAAACATTAAAAGAATTCAATGAAATTTATTAATTCTATCATACAAAAAAGTATGTATGTAATTGTAAAAATAGTAATAAAAATGTATGTATGTAATTCTACCTTCATTAATATTTTGTGTAAATGTTTTTAATATAAAAACAAATTCATGAACAGTATTATTTTCTTTTAGAATAAGAAATTTATCTGTTATTTAATAACAACTAAGGTTTCGAATCAAAGTGTAATGTAGATTAAATCTTTGTTAGATTATATTTTCTTAATTAAAATCAAATATTTGATCAAGTGATTACTTTAGCGAAATTGAAGCCATACCAAAGAGCATTCCTTTTTACATTTTAGTTAGATATCAATTGGTCCGTCGGTTAATTCGGACCACAGAATTTACAGCACGTATCGTTATTTCTATATTACTGTTAGTGACTATAAATTGAATTGTAAAAATATATATATTTCGGTTGTAAATAAAAAAAACTTTGTAAGTAGTAAGTAAGTAACGTGGGTAAACTTCAAACGAAATTAAATATTGTAGTCCTCATGCAATGAAGAATTGCATAGAATTTAAACAATGAAATAGTTTTGTAAGTACATACATGTAGATAATTTACGAGTAGAGGTAGATATAGAAACACAAAACAATATTACGTAAGTTATAAAGAAAAATAGGATTAAGAATCCAACCAAATTTTTAACTGTTTTCTGCTTGAAAGATTTTTGTTTCATCTGTTCAATGACAATATAACAGTTTAGTTAATAAAAGAGCCCACCTAGTCTGTGGCTAAGCACTGTGGTTATAACCGTTGATTTTCTTTACAGATCCATATTACTAGTACGAAACAAAGCTCGTTGCGGTTAGGTACTATTGCATGTGTTGTGGCTTTGGTGGGATTAGTTTAAGTGTTGTGCTATCGGTGCCGATTTGTTAATGTTCGCATAAATTCCTTACTTAGTGGGCCAGCATAATGTTGTGATAACATTAATGCTCGCTATAGCGTCTAGTCCTCTGACAAGACGTGGATTTATACCATAGCAGTATAGTCGTAAATAGGCAAATAGACTGTAAACAGATAAACTAGTCTATAAGCCTTAATATTATATAATGGTTAGAGGATTTATACGTCTTAGTAAGAGCCAATACGAGTGACGATCATTATATCATTGCTGATTCAATTATTTACAGTCACTTACCCTCCTTACCTACATTTCGGTTTACCTACATTGCCAATTAATCCACATTGTTATCAGTAGATGGCAATAAATTTGTTCCTACGATGGAAATTCTGAACAAAAGTAATTTTTGGTTAAAACTTCTGTGTTTAATAGATTATATTTAGAATACTTTTGCCTGCCTTTTTAGAGGTACCCGCGTCTTCCGATTTGTGCTTCTATTTCTTTTGTAAAATGGGTGTTATATATATTGATATACAATGATTATGGTATTATATCAATTGAAATACAGTGTTTTTAATTGTATAATAATTTCAACAATATTTTATTTTTTCATTGTTATTTTACGGTTAGGTTATTTGTTATTGAGGACCTTTAACAGTAGTTACACAATAGAATCACTTAATACAAACTTACTATACTTTACTTTTTGCCGTGGTTTTTGCTATTGCACTTCTTCAATTACCGGCGACCACAGTATACAGTAAAATGTTTGGTATTAGCATGTATGTATATCTGATAGTATAAAGGCAGCAATAGTGTCGTCAATAGAATATTAAAACAAACCTTCCCAACGGCAGCAAAAACATAATTAATGCCCTAGAACTGTATACCGGCTAATGATAATCAAAACGGTGGCTGTGTTGAAAATGTCTAATTGTTGTTTGTTTTTACATATTATTTTTTCTAGTCACCATGGCTGTCAAAACCGATTGTAAGCTTATGGTGCGTAATTAATATTAAAATTTATATGTACTATAAGAAGTGGTAATAGTTTAAAAGAATAGTATATATGTATATTTCAGAACTGAAAATTTTCACATTTAATCAACTAATTATTAGCAAAAAGTTTGATGGTCTAAAATTTACTCTACAACTATCCAAATGATTAGATTATACATAACCAAAAAGTACCTCTTTCATATATTTTCAAAGCCGTGTTACTTGCTTCATTGTAAGTGAAATAATAACGAGTATAAAGGCCATCGCCATTAAGGCCAGTAGGTATAACCCGCGATGTTCATTATTTTGGGCCGGGTCGCTTGCATTAATTACGGGATACGGAAGTGTGGTTTCGGTTTTCCGTGATAGTGGCCGGTTACAGTTGCACTGGTAAGTGTTGTGGTTACTCTGTGCCGAGTTCAGTACTGCTTTTTATAGCGTTATTGCAAATTAAATAGGGGTGTAAGCAGGGCTACGCACCATCCCAGGCCTAGTAAAGCCAACCTCTTGCACACGGTGCACCCGTCTGAAAAACAGACGAAGTTCTGGCGGTCGACGAGTAGTCTTATAACCATACCACATGAGTAATGTTCGATACTGGTGATGGGCACTAGATAAATGATTCCGCCACTGTGGTCACCTACCTGCCTGTCAAGCGTGGTGACTATGACAAATTCCCACCACGGACAGCAACCAAATTTCATAACCTCTAGTTCCTCTAGTTGGCCATGGTAGAAGTGCGGCGGGGGTGCGAAGAATCTCCGGGGATACGGCAATACCACCAATGATTATCTGACCCGGGAACTGAACCCGTCTCGGGTTCTTGATCGGTAGTCGCACACGTTAACTGCTAGACCAACGAGATACGTATCTATCTCTTATATATCTTTAATACAATTACTATAACTATGTAAATTACCACTCTCATTGAAATATTATTTTCAGTATCATTGAGTTTTCACATTTAAATTCTTAGATTATTTCTAAAAACATAGATATAGGGTCTATTATGCTGTTATTATTCGTATTCTGTTTATATATGTACAATAAATTAGGGAAATAAAAAATGTTATAACTGTGGAACAACCTGTTTTCAATGAATTTCCCTAGAGTGTGCCATGGGGCTCTTAAAAGGGATATTTTTACGACCTGTAACGGTAATTTAAAATGGAGTCTTAGTGTCTGAAACTTCTTTGGCCAAAGGTGACTGGCCACAAGACAGGAACTCACTTTACCGGCTTTAAGCAGTGTTACTAGATGTAAATTATAATTGTATTCAACAACAGACATCTTATTTGAATATTTAAGATTTTCGCTGGAGGCAAGAAACCACGATTCATCGTGACTCATGTTTAACATTATACTCCCCATCTGTTGGTAAAAGGCCTTTACAATGGTGATCTCTGTGCAAAGAGAGTTACGTCAATGTGCTTGCTACATAAATCAGCTTACGCTAATTTGTTTATCATTGTTATGTTTGAAGGTTAGTTTTATTGCACTTAAAACAGCTTTGAAGTCCTGGAACTCAGCGGCTGTAAAGTTAATGGATTCTTAGCCACGTGATAAGTCAAAAATTCTCTATCAGTATTATAGTATTTGAATGTAAAATAATGTTTTATTTTCGAGGAAGAAGCTACTAACATACTCTATTACCCATTAGAAAGAAATATAACAGCGATAATAGCCGTAATCACGTATAACGTCGGAATGATGGCAAACGTGACATAAAGTTGGTGGGAACAAATTCTACGTAATGTTCTTGTTTATACAAAATGTATACTATAGAAACCAGATCGATATTGTAATGGCCTTTTTATAAATTAATGAGGAATAGACAAGTAGCACTGTAGTTATGTCTGCCTTGCTGACTACCTCGTATAGTTGATCAACAAGTCAGCATCAGAATAATCAATGTATAATACACACGTACAATATACTCATTGCGATTGAAGAGTAATTTCACTAGGTCGGAACGCTTTAGACTAGTTCTCGGAGGTTGCGGTTTCAAACTTCCGGTATTCTATTGATGTGTACGTTCAACGGAAGCCTGAAAGTAGATAGGGATTAACCTTGAATAGATTGGAAAATGGTTATAACATTTTTAAATATTCTTCAGTTAAATTATTAAAATACAACGAAGAATCATTAATTGAATCTTAAATTCGAATGATATAATCCTTGAGGTGCTGCCCAAAATTACTTTAAATGGTGCCACTATACCCATTTGTGCAACAGTGAAAGACTTAGGCTTACAACTTGATTGTACACTGAACTGGCGTGATCAAATTACATACGTGTGCCAGAGGGTTACTGGAATCCTGAGAACACTATACCGCCTGAAAAACTTCCTTCCCGTGAAAACTAAGGCAACGCTCGTGCAATCTCTAATCCTCCCTCTGATCGACTATGGTGACGTGTGCTATTACGACCTGAATGCAGATCTCCTCAACAAGCTAGAACGTCTTCTCAATAACTGCATTCGATTCACCTTTAACCTTCGTAAGTACGATCATATCTCCAGTTTCCGGACCCAGCTCACATGGCTACCTATTCGTCAACGCAGAAAATTGCGTGCACTCGCATTACTATATTCTTTTCTCAATTCCCCATCCCCTCCCACTTATTTAACGTCACAAATTCAATTATTGAGCAACAACCATAATAGAAATCTACGTTCGGCTAATAATCTCCTTCTACTCTGTCCTTCTCACTCCACTGAGTTTATCGGTTCCTCGTTCTTCGTGCAGGCTATCCTTTCTTGGAACGCGCTTCCCCTCGAAGTCAGGATGGCTAAAAGTCGCGACTCGTTTAGGGTTCGGGTGAAGAAGCTTTTGCTGGCTGAAACGGCGAAGTCTTAGTTCACCACCTGGTATTAGTATATCTTATAGTGGTAATATGTATGCACGTATGTATATGAGTTGTGTGTATGTGTATTATATATGTATGTATGTATGTGTTATATATTTATGTGTTTATGTAAGTATATTTACTTATTTATGGTCTATCTGGTCTATATATACTTCTCTGGCAAGTGCACCTATCTCATATCTTCTCTGCATCACCCAATTGGTTGACTGGCAGAAAACGCCTTAGGCATTAAGTCCGCCGATGCATGTATTTGTGCATAAAGTTTTAAATAAATAAATAAATAATCCAGTCGGGTTAAATTTATATAGGAAACGTTATTATCATCACTTAAAATATTCAATCTTGAATAAGTTTATTTATAGATTTTGCATTAACTAATATTTTATTAATTAAAGAATGTAGCCCTACGAACAAAAAGTTCTATATCATAGAAAGCTTCAATCAATCACTCTAAAACTTCGATTGCCTCATGTAAAAACGGAGGTGGTACATTTATGGATAAGAAATCGTCGAATCAGATCGATTACATCGGGTTCGCAACACACTTAGAATATAATCTACTTGAAATTAATCCTAATTCAAATCAAGCTATCGCCGTCCACTGCTGAACTAAGATCTTCCTCAAGTTCTCCCGAATCTTAATACTAGGTTCTTATCAAAGGAGAATTTTATAGAATACTAGCAATGGTATGTTCCAGATATTTGTGGGCATACCTTAAAAAAAAGATTGATAAAAAACCTAAAACTATAACGCTCTTCAAAACCTTTCAATTATTGTTATTACGCTTGAATTTTATTACTATCTGAAAGATATATTGTGTGAACAGCGGAATACACAAAATTTAAGAGTTTAAAATAAGGGCCTCGGTGTTTTGAATATTTTTAATGTACATAAACTATGGAGATATAATTGAAAAGGAACAGACTTTGAATAAATAAATCCTAACTTAATCCACTTACGTCATCGTGTTGTTGAGGTCATATTTTAAGGTTTAATTAGCTTAAGGCAGAGCCTTAGATTAGTGAAAGCCTTGTTTAGTCTCACAAAGGAACGTGCGAACAAAATTACGTAGGCCAAATGTTTCTAATTTGTTTTGAACTTACCAAGCTTGTAAGCATTAAATATATCTACTCTGAAAGTCTGAGCTAATTTAGGAGTCAAATTGAATTATCTTACCTGAAGAGCTAACATTTATGTGTGGTGATCAGTACAGATTAATTGTACTCGTACAAAGCCTCTTTTGCCCCCGTAGTGATCTTAAATTTATTGGATTCGTTGCCAAGACATTTATTGTAGTTTTCTTTGTTATTAAACGACCATAAACTACTAATAATTATTTCTTCACAATTTCGATTTATGCTATGTTTTTATTTCTTACTTTTAAAATAAATAGCACATTCTTTTATTTGGTAAAAGAAATTTTACAGATTTTGTAATTAAAATTAAGATATATCATGTATTTAAAAACAATCTTTGTTCACTGCCATTACATAAGAACGAGATAGATTTTGGGGCATTAAGATTTTTAAGAAATATTTATTTATAGGAAAACTTGTGACAACTATAGAATTCCTTTAACCTAATATAGGTCTGTCATAAATATGAGAACGTCGATAGGTATATTTGGGACGGGACGGCTACACCTTCACATGTACATATTTCATCTTTAATATGGATTGACATAATTTTTTGTGAATAAAGTTTTTGACATTATTCACCTTTTTGGTTAAATTTCATTTTCTTGAATGTTTTTTCTATTTTAAGAGCCTGCTAAAGTGACTATACTCTGCCTGATGGAAGGTATTAATAGAACTCAAGAGTTGTGGTCACCATACTCATTGCGCATGCAGAGAATAAAATATACTGACCCAAACTATGGCGGCCTAGTGAGATATATGACACTGGTATATATATTATAATTTATAGTCTCTATACGCGTACAGAAAAATATCAAGCATAATAATGAATTTAAAAATTTCAAAAAAAATGATATCTAGGTATAATTAGTAAAATACTCGCACATATCTATGTACGAGTATTTTACTTTAGAAAAGTTTTTTTAATTGAAGATAATTGATTCAGGGTAGTGCTTAAATTATTTATGTGACTTATACATGAAATACATACAAGATATTTCAATCTATCGCAAATTAAGTTTATTTGCTACCAGATTGCCTATTATTCTTCGCACTTTGTTAGTCATTATGTCATAGAACTAGAATTCATTCATACCAGAAAGGTTTTCGCTATATTATTTCAACAATTCAGAAGGTTGAAGAACTTTCTCAAAATTAAATGGTAATAATCAGACTGACCCATTGCCTATCGTAGAAGAGAAAACGCTCAAAAGCTGCATTTTACATGAAATCGTAAGTGGTGTAAAAGTATTTGTTAAATGTTACGCAACACCACTTCATATCGGCATTGAGTCAGCTCGGCTCCAGTCGACCATAAAACTGTCGTTAAATATGTTGAATCTCGTCTCCTTATACTTATATTTATATATGGACTGAAATATATTGTTTCAAGACTATACCAGTTGCTACATGTGTTTAAATCTCCATTGTTTAATGATATTTATTTATGTTCAAAAAAACGTAAGGATGACCTTAAATTGTAAGTAATTTAAGCTAACCAATAGAATGCAGTTATTAAATCCAAAGTTTTATACACGATGAAAAAGACTACATCATTCAGGTAGCCCAAATCGTCAGATAAATGAATGTCATGCAAATTGAAATACAAAAGTTCTTGACACAAATACAGTCGGTATAAAACGTCTTTATGTCGTCGACGATTCCCCTTGTCGTCGTCAAGAGCCACTGAAGTGTCTTCGTGGACCCTTGTCCGTACTGTTGACTTACGTATTCTTGTTTCACTTGCGTCCACGACGTAATATTTTCTTGTTTAATGCTTCGGGTGAATTGAAACGACGTACACGTTTTTTAATAAACATATTTACTATTTGAGTGTATTAGAGTTCAAAAGAAATATAAATTTCGCGTCTTAATGTTCCGAATACCCTTACGCAGAGTTTGGTAGAATGTCAATAAAATAAAATGACACTCGTTTGACATCAAAGTGCAAATTGGTTTTTCAAATATATATATTGAAATGCTTGCGAGTGGTAATATTAAATTTCAGCTCACTTATGTCAAATTTATGTAAATTATGTAATGCTGAATAACTTATCGTTTTTTATAATGTATAGGTTCATGTCATCAGGTATGTATAGGTTAAATATAATCGTGTATCCTCTTTCCGTTTTTTTTTATCTTTTTATGGAGATTCCAGAAATAAGTTAAATGTGATAATACAATTTTCACAAGACGCCTTAAGTAATTAAAGTCCTTGGGCTGAGAGCATTAAATCCACGGTAAGTCAAACTACAACTATAAAATGCAGTCAAGCTTAATAGAAGACGGGTGGCTCGTGACAAATCCAATGCAGAATAGTCAGTGTGAAGAAAGTTGGCCACTTGCGTGTACACCAACACAAGTTATAACGAAAAGCCTTTGCAAGATAAAATATCAAAACCAACTAAAACAAATTAAAAGGTGTCTTCAGATTTGTTTCTTTAACTTAGATTACTCAAATTTAAGATAAGACCTCATTCCATTATATTTACAAACAAGGATAAGCAATTCTAAATTAATATAGTGGCATAAAACTCTACATATTTTCAAATATTCACTGGTATACTATTTAACCTTTTTTCAAAGGACAGGCTTATGTACAGTGATGGAATATTAAAAGCTGTTAATAATGATGATCATTGTTGTTTCTATTGGTTGCAAAACGAGCAACAATTATTGTTTTGTTGCAATTTGAAAGTTACAACTAACAAAAATTGCTTTAAAGTAGAAAGTGATATTGTTAACTGAAAACGTATACCTTAACTGTGGAAACAGTAAAAAAGTAGGTCATATTCACGGAACTCTATTCATAGTAAATCAGTGCAGAATCCTACAAATTTAATATTTACTAAGGTTTGCGTAACAAACCTATATTCATCATGCTTTATTCAACATATACATCTGTAATTCAATTTTTGTTTTTAACAAACGGCTTTTGTGTGTTTTGATGCGTGTTATTCAGTAAAAAAAAGATATGATTTTGTTTGAACATGAACAAAGGTCGCCGCCACAATTTTGTTTACCCTTTTTACTCTAATGACCTGTAAAATGAATCCCTACGCCCACCGACCCTTTAACGCTTCATAACCTGCGACGGGGAAAAATTATCCAACCTTTTACTGCTATTGAACCCTTAAGCTGCATAAAGTTGATAAATAGCTGCAACTTAAACTTGTCGGGCATAGACTTCGAGGAATTACAAAGATTTATTGCATATAATGTTTGTTATATATTTTTGCACCTTCGTCATAGTTAATGAGTACCAATGTTTTGTTTTTTTTATACGAGTATTTATAAGATCTCATGAGTCTGCAGTATGAATGTGCCGAACAAAACAAAAAAGCAAAATTCTACATACATGTTTCAAAAACTATAATTACAACTATTTCAACCGTTTTCAATTTTTATAATTTTTACAAGATTTCTCTTAAAATATTATATTATAGTGATGGTGCTAATTAATTTCATATTTTTAATACGTATTGTTCAGAATTTGAAACTTCCTTTTACTTCTAATAAGTTGTTGGTCACATTTGATGTAATCTTCTTTGAATGAGTCATAGTAGGTAACTATAAAAGCAGAACAAGGCTTTACGAGCTTTATGAAGAAAGAATAAGAAAAAATATATGTCAAACAATATCTCAATTTATTATTATTTTTATAGTAAATGCTGCCAAAGCTAATTACTTAAGAGCTAAAATTAATAAGAGTTAACAGACAATTAGAATGATCTAGTAAATTAGTAATAACGAAACTTTAAAAACAAAGAATAAATGTAATAATTGCAACCTGACTATTGATAACAAGGTAATGGAATACGATTTTAATATTGCTGCAGTTTCTCAATAAAATTTTCACGAAAATTCCAGTTTCGACAACAGAATCATTGAATTGCGCCTCCAGTATCACAGAATCTTTATTGAACTTATTGAACAGGTAGCACGTCTGATTCCACAAATTATAGATCTATTTCAATTTTACCCACTTTCTGTAAATTCTTTGAAAAAATTACACTAGATCAGCTGGAATTTCATATAAGCGAAAACAGTATTCCACACAAAAAAAACAGTTTGCCTTCAGAAGAGGTCGCTCAACAGGTGATGCTGGTGTTGAACTTTTGGAAAGTCTATTTACTGCCTAGAAAGATAAACAGGATGCGATGTATGTCTTGTTATTTGTCTAAGGCCTTCAAATGCGTTAATCATGGAACATTGGTCAAGCAGTTGTATCGCTATGGAATTAGGAATACTATTTTGGATCATTTTATGGTTAATTAGGTAATAGGATTCAGAGGGTGGAAGTTAATAGTTAGTGTTTCTTAGGGTCTTTTGACACTATGGAAGTTCCGGGGTAAGGGGTAAGGTATAATTCTTGGTCCATATTTTTTCTCGTTTATATTAACAATATTCTTAATTTGGTAAAAGATTGTCAGGAGATGGTGCTATTTGCAGTCAACACTTTACTTGTGTTTAATTTTAAACGATGACAGTCAATCGCTGATAATAATGTGTATAACACACTCTTTAATGTCGTGAACTGATTCAATTTCAATAATTAATTTTTGTGGGACAAATTTGTTTGGGATTGATGTGATGATTGTGATCAACAATTAATTTATTGTTGTATTATGGATTTAGTTTCTTCTAGTTGTATACATAATACTTTTTTTTCTTTTCTTACATGGAAGTTGAATTGTAAAAATATTTTTTGCGTAGGTCAGTATGGCTTAGGTTTGTAATATTAGTTCATAATTATAATATTTTGAGTACTTCAACAGCCTATCAAAATGCTGGTGATAGTGTCGTGCTTCGAGACTTTGATTTTGACAAATACCAGGTGGGTAACACGAAGGGTGGGGCCCATATGCCGGCTGTACAGAGACACCGACTCAAAACTCAAAAGTCCTTTCCTTAAAAGATCATGCCAGACCCTATATTATACTAACATAGTTTTTATTAAATCAATGTTCACAGATTTAAAAGATAAAGACACCTCTGTGGTTTGTTTTTGCATTTCTTCATACAGTGAGTCTCAGAAAATACTGGCACTTTCTAGCTGTTAATTTCATTTTGTAAAAATATGTATCAAAGACTTACTTACAATAATAAATATTAAGCTTGTAAGCTTGAAAGACTTTCAAATCTCTGTTTAAGATGTATATTCGGATTGCGGAAATATGATCATGTCTCCGATTATCGGAAACAGCTTAAGCTACCCATCCGCCTTCGCTGGAATACACATATTCTTTTTTTTCTATATAACACTTTAATCCTTTTATCCCACGTTACCTTAAATCATAGTTCACTTTCTTACACATCACACATCCCAAATTGCTGAGATCGTAAGAGAACCTGAAACTAAAAATGTCTACATAACCAAATTTCTCGGCAACTATATCTCTGTTGAAGCAGTCTAGTTGTGGAACGCCCCAGTTGTAATACGATTGGTAAAGGAAGAAATCATGGTCCCTAATCTACTTTTCTTTTGTAAATTAAGTCACATTATTACATTTAATTATGTAATTGATACTTGTTTACTTATCTTATAGTTTTATGTTATTATTTAATAACCCACACTATGTATTACTATCACTTTATATAATCTCTTTTTTAATATACCAGACACTACCTTATACTTTCTCACAATTATGCTTTCTTTTAGCCTACGAACGATATAGAAGTCACTTGTACTAAAATACCTAGTTTTAAGTCCCAGTTGTAATAACCTGGTGTACAATAAAGCCATTACGATTATTATTTATCGTTTATACTTTATCCAGTAAATAATCTAAAATAATAAAACATTAATAAAATCGTTTAAACTCGTAAATCAAGCATTTATGACTGTAAGTAACTTTTGTTAGTCTTTTATTATTATTTAAGAAAAATGTACCACTGTAATAGATTGTTTTTTCTTTTTCATTTAAATTTGTTTATCTGTTTATTTAGTTATTTTCAATCAAAGCTCGTGTTAAATTTTGATTTACCTTGATATTATGAAACATACTTGCTTATAATAATCTAATAAAAATACTTTGCCCGTTCCTTGTTTTTAAAATTTCAACCCTTTTTCCATTTATTAGACACTTTTGTCTTTCGACGGGTTCATATAATACCTAGGCGATGATTTCATAATCAATAAAGTTGAATCGATAGCAGGTTGTTGATGGCCATCGTTCATTAGATTCCTATCTTTTCTAATAAAATTTCTAGCATAAGGTTTTTATCAGTCTGAAAATTTTAGAATCCCATTAGGCATTCGACAATTACGTTTTGAACTTCTATTGAGCAACGCGACGATCGTGTTCAGCAATTTTAAAGAGTAATCTCATTGCATTATGTGGAACGAGCCGGCTGATATCACAAAAGGTTTGTGTTATGACAGGGAAACGGGACCGGCCTACCTATTGTGACGACAAGCGGCATCTAACGCTCGTTCAGATAGTTCTCTAGGCCACCATAATGAGCTAGTAGAAGTGTAAAGTTTTACAGAGCTACGAGTCGATTTCTTATCTAACTTCTGGCTTTTATTTGTCTTTCCGAAACATCGTATGTCACCGCACCAGTACCGTCAATAGTTTTGTAACACTAAAGTCTACGAGTCTCTCACCACTGGAGTATCAATGCGATTAATATGCAAACAGTATAAGCGAAAATAAGCGGGTGTTGTAAATAACATTAATAAGAAGAAGATAAAAAGCAGCCGAGTCACCCAACTTCAAACGACTAGCGCCGCCCAGGACTGTAAATCAAAAATTACAATTATGCTATATCCCTTTTAGTACACTTCAGGGGGGAACCAGAAGAGGGCGTTTTCGTCTCCAGTAAACTCATACATTCGATTAAAAACAACGAATTAATATCGTTTTTTTATGATATCTCTCTCTTTTGTCGTCGTGCCATTGATATTCGTAGCATATCCGCCCATTATTAGTTACTATTAAAATCAACAAAACCGTACAATTATTCTTTTATGAATACAATCAAAGGTTAATTTCGCACTTGTATAAAAACGTGTCACGAAACGACGTTAAAATACCTTTTTTATGAATCCCAAATAAGCTATTCACAAAATAATAATGGCCTCGCTATTGGTTTCCGCATTTTCGTAGGATGATTGTCATTGATTGTTCATGATACGTTTTTTATTACTCATAAAACGGCCGTAACCTGAACGTTCAGACCGTCTTTTGTTTATACAATTGCTAATTTTATTTGAGGAATGTACGTAACGTAGCACGTTTAGTCCCAAAAAAATTCTTATGATATATTTCACCCATAAAAAACTGGCATACTAAGCGATCTACACAAGCTTAAATTTAACTCGTCTATTCAATTTTGTAAGGGTTTTGCCAACTATTTTCAAAACGACAAACTGAAATTTAAATTCTAGAAATTTTCCTACATACATCGACATTAGTCACTGTAAAAAAAATTCCAAAAATATATGTTTATACATATATAATTCACATATGTTTCAGACTCGACAACAGTCCGTAATCCGTTCGGTTAAATTTGATATCGACGCGATACCATACTTTTCAGAACCACTTTTTAATTTTTTAGTTCTCCATTGTTGTTTACTAAATGACTATTAATTAAAAGGTGGTATACTGTGGTATTGATGAACTGCATACTCAGAATTACTTGTATGAATATTTCTTAATCATATTATTTATTAACTTTGACGTTTAAATGTATCTAATGACTATTAAAGTTCATAATTTTATTAGTAAATAACACGAAGTTTAGTAATAAATCTATTAATGATGAGATAGAAACGGGCAAGTAAGAATAGGGACACCTGAACGAGGCTCTATCTTGAAGTGAAGAATCGTACGATAGCGACTCTAATTTCAAATCATCGAGTCTCCCACTTTAATATTTCATTCTTTACAAATGAACTGACATTTCTGAACGAGCTCTGTCTAAATGAAAAACTGAGTCAACACCATTATTATTTGAATGATATTATGTATATCTGACCCTTAAAAGCGTCGTTATTAGGCACTCCAACTTTAGAAGTTATTACGAATGAAAATATCTGCTTTTTATTTGAGTGTTTTCAAGTATTGTTTACAAGGAGAGATATTTAATAAGAAAATTTGTTATAAAATAAATATAAGTAATATAAAGGTTCTTATAAATGATAAGTATCCTGTAATTGAAATGTTAAAAAACACGAAGGAACTACGGAGCTTAGTAAGGATTTCAAATAATAAGGCCCGACTTACAATTTATAATGAAATCTTGGAGTAAATCTATTGACAGACGACAAAAGTGACGCTAAAAGTTAATTGGATTGGTTTCAGCGATGCTCAAGTCTTCTCAATCTGGGCTATTAATTTAAGATCGACTTTGTATCCCCATTTTATTACATCCAAGACTCAAGATAAGTGCTTTCTTAAAAGAGAGTGTCAAATCTATTGTTACTCTGCTTTTATAAACTTTATAAAAAAAAAATACTATAACTTATATTGTGAATTTAGAATGGCAAGCATTATTTGCTTAATCTATGATTAGACGTAATTTACTTTTTAATCTGTAAAAATAAATACCACATTTGCCTTGTACATTGCTTCTATCTTTACGTGGCGGGTCCAATTGTGAACGCAATAGCCATCTGTAGCACAATTAAATATTACATGAATATGACACATATCATATTAAAATGAACTACATGGATTCTGGCAAAAAGAGACGACAATACAAAGACACACGTCGCTGAACACATTTTGTTTTCTTTATGTTGCGAGCATGTAGCGATAAACATGCGGCTATCGTTAAAAATTAAATCACAAAACCATGCTATTCTGTGTGTAAAACATGTCTTTTGTTTCTTTTAAAATAATTATTACATACAGCACAGAGTGTGGAATGTTTTAACATCATAGGGACATGAACAGATGTGGATATTTTTTTAATTTAACAATGTTGTGTAACTAACACAACATTTTTAAATTAAAAATTGGATTAACTATGTTCTTAACGACAAGGAAAGTAAATCTATGCAGTTGCTGAAGGTTTTTAGAGATTTTTTAATTGATAAGAATATTATCAATTTTACCAGTAAATTGAAATAAACAAGATGAGTAATATTAAATTACAATGATAACATCGTTAAATTCGTTTAAATATCTATCCTATTTTGCAAATAAGACAACGAAAGGAGCAAAACGTCTATCAATTTATTAGGGAAGCTACTTTTGTAATCAAAATAATTACGGGACTATCTCTCTCAATAAATTTTAACTGTTTACTGTAAAAGGTAAGTTTTGTTGAGGTTTTTTTTTCTGAAGAGAAGGTGTTTTTCATTGTACGTACATACATATGTGGTTAAGTTTGCATTTTTACACTGCAAAAATGTCTTGGTTATTTGAACACAAGAAAATAATATAGAATCAATAAAACAAATTGTTTCTCTGGCATTAAACTTGATGGCCTTCTATATTTTAATGATAACACTACACTCGTGCCGATCATTATGGGCGTACATCACGCTGCAAAAGCAAAGGGTCGGCAAATGCTGCATACAGGGACAGAGATATCTCTGCCAGTTGGAAAGTAGTGAAAATAAATTAGTACTTAAAAAGAAGGTCGAGCCTACATCAACATACATACAAACCAGTAAAACTTGCTTTGCTTGCCAAGAGAATATATTAAGTAAAGATAACTAAACAAACAATAACATTAAAGTCACCATTTTATATTTGTTATATATATTTGTAATCTATGTCTAACTTTGGCAATACTTTTCGTGTATCTAATTCTGTATCTATGTTTGTGACCTACTCTCGTGAAGTAGCTCAATGTGAATGAATGGGATCCTCGTTGGCTGATACCTGACAGTTGTTTACCAAACCCAAGTCGGTATCTAATTTTCTGAATCGTAAACATGTTTACCCTACGATAAGTTGAACAGGGTGTAATCAATTTTATTAGTTCTCCTGTACCAACATATTCAGTATTATAAGATTATATTGTATCTTATATAAAGTTTGGGTTTAAGATCTTCAAGGTTGAGTTGTACTTTTGTTCTAAATAATATATTTAAGTGAAGTTATTGACTCAGTATAAGAAAGTGCTAAACTATGTAAACTGCCTCGGTGGCGCAGCGGTAGTGAATGCGACTGCTGTACTTAAGGTCTCGGGTCCAATCCCGGGTCGGACCAAATATTTGTGTGGTCTGCCAATATTTGTTTTGATATTGGGATGTTTTCTATGTATAATATGTATGTATTTACAAATAAAAATATATAAGTATTCTATCAGTCAGTCTAGTTATCATAGCACAAGCTCTGCTTAGTTTGAAACTAGAAGACGTTGTGTGTCTAATCTCTAAAATATTTATTTATTTTATTTATGTTATATACATTGAGAATGTAGATATCATATTTATTTTTTATTGTAAACACTGAACACACATTTCAAAAATATTTATTTCTTTTTATTTTTTAGTCTACTAGTTCCATCTAGATGTATTTTATAAAAATGCAGCTATCTGCGTTTCTAATACAATCATATTCAGTTCGTTAATTACAATTAATATTTTTAGTCAATAACCCTTCTTATACCGACCTCAATCGATCGAGGGCTAGACATTTGTAAGTTTCAAGTCTCAACGCGTACTTCATTATATATTTAAATATAATAAAACCCTACGCAAATACTTATCATAGTGTTAGAATCCACTTCGGCCATCGTAATATTTGAAAACTATAACATAGAAAGTAGATGTTTTGATTCTTCTACTCTAAATATAGTTTTCAGAGATTATTTTTAAAGATATTTATTGAATCAATATAGAGGTATGATGATATTTCAGGGTCGTCACTCAGGTAATAAAGAAGAGTGACTAGGGTAACAATTTTAAAAATATTCTGATACAGAAATCTTATTTGGATGTTGGTAAATCGATCTTAAAAATTGAATAACTAAGCATATAGTGCAAGGATAAAATGAAACTATAATTGTAAAATGCTAAGGATACTGAAGATGCAAAAGTATTAACATCATCAAATAGTTTTAAAAAACATTTTTCATCTGATCTACTCGTAAATGGGGGCTTCCCCTAACGGCCCTAAAATTTTACCTATGTTTCTGTAACACCTGTATACGAGGATAGTTTATACTAAACACAACATAGAATAGATATTAATATGATATAATATTAATGAAGTGATATTATTATTATTATTATATTAACCAAAATTATCTACTGTTTGGTCTTTTATACTAATAATTGGGTAAGCGTAGTGTGGGTCGCCTTGCAGTACATTGGTCTGACGACTTGAAGAAGGTGACTGGCAGCGTAAGGATGTAGATTGCCCAGGACCAGGATAATTGGTGTTTCTTAGGGGAGACTTTTATACAGTAGTGGATGGCGATAGGTTGATTTAATAGAAAAATAATATTATATAGTTTTTCATGAAGGAAGGCTAATAGCCGAATAAAATCGTTAGTGGATGATATGGCGAAAATGGATTTATTAGAAATTTTAGGATAACGCCTTCTAACACTCGCTATCAAGCTTGTTATTTATTGAGGTACAAAATTACTGTTACGGAGCAAGATATCGTATCGAGTATTGATTAAAAGGAAATTAGGTGTTCGGTAACTAATTGATGAGATCTTAAATATTAATAGTCAGCAGTATTATAGTTATTATTAAAGATCCCGTTGAAATTAAATTGCGACAGTTAATTGTTAAGAGTTTTTAAATGTTTTGTTTTACAAGAGTATTACAGAATAATGTCATTGTTAAGACTTTCCTAGTTATGTGATTAGACGTCAGTAACTTACGAGAGGTAGGGCATAGCGCGATATTTTCCGCTCAAACATTAGAGCAGCCCGACTGGGGAAGGACCTCCGCCTTACAGAAGACCACAACCAAATAGCACAGCGTTTTTCGGCAGTGCTGTGTTCCTGTGGTGAGTAAGGTATCCAGAGCTCTAGAGGATTCGCTGTTTTGACAACGGGGGACCAGTGGTGCTTATAATACTGCTACTGGCTCGTGTGGGCGCGGGATGTGGGCGCGGCGGTCAGGAAGACCCGCTGAAACGGTTGTCCGCTGGCCGCCCGCAGGATAGATGGGTTCCCGAACCCAGGGATCACTACAACCTCCACCCTGGGAGGCCGAACCGCCAGCCTGCGAAAATTCCCTGCAGTAGTAGTCGTGCCGGAGGAGGAGACCGGAGTGGAACCCGGTTGCTGCTGCAGGAGGGGAGCGGGGGCCCTTTCGTACGCCGCGCCGACAAATCGCACTACCCGCATCAGCCATGTGCGGATTGGCACCACCCCATTGCCCCCTTAGCTGTCAACACAGTAAATCCTCACAAACCAATTGAACCCCCCCAAAAAAAATGACAAAGAAAAGTAGAAAAAGAGTATCTACAGCGGCATCCTCTTCCACGTATATGGACTTCTGCAATATCAGGGGACTTCACTCCAACCTGAACGCAGTCCATCTTCATCTGGAGATTGCGCAGCCGACCCTCTTATTTCTTACGGAGACACAGATATCCTGCCCGGCCGATACATCATACCTACACTACCCCGGCTACAAACTCGAACACAAATTCCTGAGACGTGCCGGTGTATGCATGTACGTCCGGGAGGATATCTGCTGTCGCCGTCTTCATTTTTATGAAGACAGGGACCTGTCAGTAATGTGGGTGCGCGTAGACTACGGAGGTCAGACTCGAATCTATGCGTGCCTATACAGGTCTCATAGCGGCGACAGGGAGACTAGAGCACTCTTTGAGCACCTGCAAGTGACGACTGACAAAGTTCTTGAGCAGTACCCCCGTGCTGAGTTGGTGATTTTAGGAGACTTTAATGCCCACCACTGTGAGTGGCTAAACTCTCGATCCACCGACTTTGCGGGAAGGTCTACTCACGAATTTGCTCTGGCCCATGGCCTCTCACAACTGGTACATTCCCCAACAAGGATACCTGATATCGAGAGCCATGCGCACTCTTTGCTGGACCTTCTGCTGACGACGCATCCGGACGACTACACTATCACAGTGGACGCACCTCTCGGCTCATCCGACCACTGCCTCGTCCGGACCGTAGTCCCATGCGCGCGGCATATTCCACCTCGCCCAGCCGATTTGCGCCGCATGTGGCAATATAAATCAGCAGACTGGGATGGATTGCGTGAATTTTACGCATCGTACCCGTGGAGGCAGCTTTGTTTCGCGTCAGAAGACCCCGACCCCTGCGCAGCCGCTGTCACTGAGACGATCCTGGTGGGTATGGAATATTTTATTCCTAACTCATCAGTAGCTGCGGGAAAACAAAAGCGACCGTGGTTTAACCGGCTCTGCAAGGAAGCCAGACTAGTCAAGCAGACTGCCTACAGGGCTTGGACCACGGCCCGTGCTAATAAGGATCCGAACATCTCTGATGTGAGACGCAAACTAAATGCTGCCTCGAGATCCTGCAAAAAGACAATTGCCAGAGCCAAATTCGATTTCATCAGCGGGATTGGTGAGCGACTTACGGGCTACCCCTCTGGGAGTCGTGCCTTTTGGTCTCTTGCTAAGGCGGCCGAGGGAAACTTTTGCCAGTCGTCTTTACCACCATTGCGAAATGCCGATGGTAACTTGGCCCACAGTGCCAAAGAGAAAGCCGACCTACTTGGGCAACTCTTTGCCTCAAACTCGACCATGAACGAGGACGGGAGTGCGGTACCGCCTACTAACCCGCCGTGCCAACACTCTTTGCCGGAAATACACATTTCGCAAAGAGAAGTGCGGCGGGAACTAAACTGTCTAGACGTTCATAAGTCGAGTGGGCCAGACGGCATACCTGCAGTGGTGCTCAAGCAGTGTGCTCCTGAGTTGTGCCCTGTACTAACGCGACTTTTCGCGCTTTCCTACCGCAAAAGGCAAGTGCCGTCTTCGTGGAAGACTGCCCATGTGTATCCAGTGCCAAAAAAGGGTGATAGATCGGACCCATCGAATTACAGGCCTATAGCTATAACTTCCCTTCTCTCTAAGGTGATGGAGCGTGTAATCAACACACGGCTCCTGAGTTACCTAGAGGAGCACGATTTGATCAGCGACCGCCAGTATGGTTTCCGCCACGGTCGCTCGACTGGTGATCTTCTAGTGTAACTCACTCACCGGTGGGCTTCAGCCATTGAGAGTCAAGGTGAGGCTTTGGCAGTTAGCCTGGATATAGCAAAGGCGTTCGATCGGGTCTGGCACAGGGGTCTTCTATCGAAGTTACCATCCTACGGCCTGCCCGAGGGTTTGTGCAAGTGGGTGGCTAGCTTTTTGTCCGGCAGACGCATAAAAGCCGTCGTCGATGGTAGCTGTTCCGAAAGCATGGACATAAACGCTGGTGTCCCGCAAGGCTCCGTGCTATCTCCAACGCTGTTCTTGCTGCATATCAATGATATGCTGTCCACGGATGGTATCCATTGTTATGCGGACGACAGTACTGGAGATGCATATTACATGGGCCGAGCTAACATCCCTCGTACCGCTGTAGTAGAAAGTCGCGAACAACTTGTGTCTCAAATCGAGAGCACCTTACACAGAGTCTCCGATTGGGGTCGGGATAACCTGGTCCAATTTAACCCCTCTAAGACACAAGTCTGTGCGTTTACCGCTAAGAAAACCCCGTTCACTGTGGTTCCACAATTCCAGAATACACCCCTTACCATCTCACAGAGCATTGGAATCCTCGGTGTCGACATCTCCAGTGACGTCCAATTTCGAGCTCATTTGGAAGAGAAGGTCAAGCTGGCGTCAAAAAAGCTTGGTGTTCTGAATAGAGCGAAGCGATACTTCACACCGGCACAAAGGCTACTACTTTACAAAACACAAGTTCGACCTCACATGGAGTATTGCTGTCATCTCTGGGCGGGAGCACCGAAGTACCAGCTTGAGCCTTTCGATTCAGTTCAGAGACGTGCTGTGAGAATAGTCGACGATCCTGATCTCACAGACGGTATCGAGCCACTAAGTCTTAGGAGAGACTTTGCCTCCTTGTGTGTGCTCTATCGTCTCTACAATGGGCTGTGTTCTGAAGAATTGTTTGATATGATGCCCACAGCCACTTTCTACCATCGCACCGCTCGCCATCGTCAGGGAGCTCATCCACATACATTGGAACCTAAATGGTCGCGCACAGTGCGGTTTCAGAGAAATTTTCTCCCGCGAACAATCCCGTTATGGAATGAGCTCCCTGCCGAGGTTTTCCCTGGAAACTACAGTATGGGGCTCTTCAAGAAGGGGGTAAATAGGTTTTTAAAGGGTCGGCAACGCGCACGTGATGCCCCTGGTGCCGCAGGCGTTCATAGGCTGCGGTAACCGCTTACCATCAGGCGGGCCGTATGCTTGTTTGCCACCGTCGTGGTATAAAAAAAAAAAAAAAAAAAAACTTTTTAAAGTCTGTTAGTAAATTAAAGAGGCAAAATGGTTCACCACTTGATAAGACACGACACGACACACAAAGGGTCCCGTGCTGCCGCCCTGCCCACTCGGCGATGACCGGCTGGAGAGCCTCCACGGCGGCAAAGCCAGCACGTGGAGCCTCCAGCCGGGAGGACCAACGAGCCATCGTGGCTCGACGAGCGGCCTCTCGCCACTCGCGTATCTCTTCGGGCGGGGGCCGTATGCCGCTACCCGCCCGGAAGTCAGCCGTCCGCCGATAAACTTCGGCGAGCACTTCCGCCTCCAAATCCCACGGGGGAGTTCCGGCCATGGCGCACGCCGCCTCCGTTGATACGGTGCGGTAACCACGTATGGCTCTAACCGCCAATATCCTCTGAGGGCGCCAGAGGCGAGCCCTATTCTGGGCGGTCAGAGCCGCCGCCCACACCGGTGCACCATACAGTGCCATTGACCGGACAACTCCCTTGTATAGCCGTCTCGTCGCAACGCTGGCTCCACCCAAATTGGGCAAAAGTCGCCCAAGGGCGGAAGCAGCGCCGACCAGCTTTGGAGTAAGCTGTCGGAAGTGCTCGTCGAAGAGCCACCTGCCGTCTAGGATCAGGCCCAGATACTTCATCTGGGCCTTAATCGGTACGAGGACCGAATTGACAACGATAGAGGCACTGGGGGGTGGACCACGACGGGGCCCATGAAACAAAAGGGCCTCCGTCTTATCTAGGGCCACCCGTAAACCCAGCGCCTCAATGCGCCCGACCACCAAAGAGACTCCCACGGTGGCCAGGCGCGCCGCCTCTTGAAAGTTCGCCCCCCGGGCCGTGGCCAATGTGTCATCGGCGTAACAAATTACGCCCAGCCCGGGGGGAAGACGACCTCGAAGGGCCCAGTCGTATCCCATATTCCACAGGAGTGGTCCGAGGACAGACCCCTGTGGAACACCGCACGACATGGGCCGCCGCCTCAGAATACCATCTCGGTCCTCGTACATGACGGTACGCTCCTCAAGATAGTCTGCCACAAGCCGCCTCAGGTACTCTGGCACCCCGTGGTAGTGGAGTGCTTCCCTGATGCAGCTAAATGGCAGACTATTAAATGCGTTGGCGATGTCCAATGACACCGCCAGCAGCACGCCGCCACAGCTCACCGCCTCTTCGGTCACGGCCCTCAGGCGCAACACAGCATCGACTGTCGAACGCCCGGCTCGAAACCCGTATTGGGCGTCCGACAGATCGGGGCCCACCTCGTAGAGGTGCCGGACGATGCGAGCAGAGAGTATCCTCTCAAACAATTTACCCGCCTCGTCCAGCAACACGATGGGCCTATAAGCCGCGACCGAATCGGCCGGCCGTCCCGGCTTCCGTAGTAGGACCAGCTTCCCGCTCTTCCAGCCCTCAGGAAAACGTCCGGACACCAAGCTGGCGTTTAGGACTTCCCCGAGGTGATCCGACATGTGGTCGAGGGTTCGCGCCAACACTCGGGCAGGTATTCCATCTGGCCCAGGGGCGGTGTTCTTAGAGCGAATCCGTAGAACGACCGCCCCTATCTCCGATTCCCTGACGGGCGGAACATTATCCTCGTTCCGTCCCCCGTCGTCTTCGACCATGAAGGCCATCGACGGGGGTGTGTGCTCCGCCCGCTGCGGGAAAAGACCCTCGACCACTTCCTGCAGGAAGCTGGGCTGGAGTGTCTCTGTAAGGGGGGGGCCCGACGTGCGGAGCTTTTGTCGCACCGCACGATAAGGGCGACCCCAGGGGTCACGATCGAGACCCTCCAGCATCTCCTTCCTCTTCACTTCTTTGGCGCGGCTAATGGCCAGCTTCAGAGTTTTCCGCGCCTCTCGGTACTCCTCATGAAGCTGGTCCCCCTCGCCGTCTACGCGATGTCGCCGCCGACTATGGGTGTAGGACCTCCGGGCACGAGTACAGGCCGCGCGGAGGTCCGCCAACTCTTGGGACCACCAGTAAACCTCCTTCCGTGGAGGCTGACAACCTCGGATGCGGGGCATGGCCGCATCGCAAATTTGCGTAATCGCATCGCGGAAACGACCAGCCCCCATGTCGACCTCCTCGGTCGGAGCCTGTGGAGACAGCCAGGAGTGAATAATGGCTGCCTCCTCTAGTAGGTCCCTATTCAGTTTGGCTACAGCCCACCGCGGAAAGCGAGAAGAGCGCCGCGCCGCGTGACCCCTACTGGGGTCCTGGGTCCGGGAGAGCTCAAATCGGATGTAGAGGTGATCCGAGAGCGTCTCAACCTCTTCCAGGACGCGCCAGTTCCTTACTCGTGCGGCGAGGGCAGGGGTAGCGAACGAAAGGTCCACTATCGACCCTCCCTGCTGTCGCACGCACGTGTTGGTGGAGCCTCTGTTAAGCAAACAGAGGCCCACCGAGGCTGCCCACTCCTCTACGGCCTCGCCCCTTGCGTCCGTCCTGGGAGAACCCCACGCAACGGACTTTGCGTTGAAATCCCCCAGCACAAGGACGTGCCCAGACGCTAGTCGCCGCATCGAGGTCTCTATGTCGTTGAGAGAGGCCTCGAAGTCGCTCAAACTCCGGTTGGGGGAGAAGTATACACCGTATACGGTGATCCCCCCCCACTCAGCAGTAACATATCCAGTACCCTTGTCTCTTAACGACAAGGGCGGGGAATGAGCCGCTGTGGAGCCGACGACTGCCACGGAGCAGTCCCGGTCACCCATCCAGTTTGGACGGGGAGGAACATGATAGGGCTCCGCGACTACAGCTACACCGATCGACCACTGTGCCATGGTTTGTAAGAAAAGATCCTGCGCCGCGGGACAGTGGTTCAGGTTCGTCTGGACAAGAAGGCTGGAGACTTGATCCATTACTGGACTGTCTCGACAACCTCCTCCATGGGCGACGACGTCGTCTCACGTACGACCTCAGAGGCAGCCTGGATCGATTGGCTGGCCCTTGACGTCTGCCGATAATAACGGGATGGCTTACAGCCCCCCTGCCCAATCTGGTGATTGGCGGGTTTGTTACCCGCCGCACACGCTGGGCAGTGAGGGGCCGCAGAGCATTCTACCGCCTTGTGCCCCGGTCGACCGCAGCGGAAACAAAGTCCGTTACAGTCCAAACTATTGTCGCACTTGACACGAGTGTGTCCCTCACCAAGGCATTTAAAACACCTCATCGGTCTCGTTGCCAGAATTGTGACTCTGACGTTTACGAGACCGATGAGTATCTTGCCAGCGACGGCCAAAACTTTGGCCGACGCTATGGGACAACTTACCCACACCGCACCGAGGCCCCCTGGACCGGGGCGGATGGTGCCAACTCTGATGTTATCCGTGTTGCATCCAGTCCTCTCCTGAACTGCAACACGGACATCTTGGGCTGTTACTGAGTCGTCCAGGCCTGAAATGCGCAGTTCCGCGCACTTTGTTGGCCTGGCGATCTTGACACCATCCGTGGCTGCAAACATATTTCGCAGTTTCTCCGCAAACGAATCTGCTGTCTTTGCGCCTTCAGCCCCGGGGAACTCCAAGACTCGAGCTCCCGTTTGGGCGAGGCGCAACTTGACCCCTACCGTCCCGAAATCAGTGGCGAGACTGTCCCGGGCCTTCTTGAATAAAGTTGCGTAGGACAGTCCGCCACTTGCCGCCTCCGGCGATACGGTAACTACTATAGCCGCAGTTTTTGGCGGCCTTAGCTTCCGTGGCTTCTTGGTGATGTTTGACACCGATGGCGACTGCGGGGTTGGAGCTGCTTTCTGGGCAGCCTTTTTACCCCGCTTTCGGGACTTCTTCTTAGCTCCTCCGACTAATTGCCAACCGTCATTGGAGGGGGCAGATGTGGAGGGACCAGGCGTAGGTGTTGGAGTGAGGAGCGGAGGAAATTTTGCTACACTCTTTACCGCCGTTTTATGTCCTGCGACCGGTGCAGCCGTCTTGGTTGCTGCCTTGGCCGCCTGTTGTGTCCTCGTGGCATCAGTAGATGCAGACACTAACACCGCTGTCGCATATGATTTGCGGCCACTTGTAACAGAAAGCGGAATCGGTGCTGATGCGGCCTTTCGCCTATCTGCAGCGAGTGGTGGTCGGATAATGGGAGCTGGGGGTAATCTCGCCTCCAGGCTCGCGAGACGTCCGTCTAGCATATGCCCTACTGCCTCCATAATTTGGCGCAAGTAAGCATCGCTGACGTCACCTGAACCGGGAGTGGGGGCAGTTTGCTTCGAAGCCGTCACCTGTCGCTTAGAGATACCCACCTGCGCCCGAAACTGGGCAAACTCGGCGCTCAGCTTAGCCACCTGCCCTGTCAGGCATTCATTAGCAGCCTGAAGGCGAGCTACGTCCCCAACGAGGGTTTCGACGACCCCAGCAATTGCGGAGGAGGAGTCCTTAAGGGCCCTAACGAAGGTGCTCTTAAGGTTCCTAGATTTGGTAGCCACCTTTTGGATGATGGCCACCCCAGCATTTGCTGTCTCCTGCAAAGATACCGTTGTTTGGGGAACAGAACCCCTTTCCACTGGCTCTCGGATCTTCTGCAGGAGATCTGAAATCTCCTCCTCCGCTGCACTTTTGCCCTCCGCTCTAACCCGTCTATAGGCTTCTGCCTTCGAGAAGACAGAACCTGAAGGGGTAGAGATGGTCGTGCGTGACCTGCCTCGGCGGCTGCTTCCCACTTTAGGAGGTAGCATCTCCTGGGACGTGTCACTCTCCTCGTCCCTGGAGCGTCCGCGTTTTCTGCTGTCGCAGATTTCCACTTCTGTGGACTCCAGTACGTCCATAGTCGTGCTTGGGTTACCGTTATCCGACGGATGGGCGGACTTGGAACGCAATCGCTCCGATTTTCTTTTTTGGCTCCCAGCAGACAAATTGACTTCTGGGAGCCCTACTGAAATAGGAGCCCCAAGTATGGGTTCCTCCTCGTTCGAAGAGAAGGCAGTTCCCGGCTTCCCTTTCTTATTCCTCTCTTTCTTGTCGTCTTTAATGTTTTTGTTTAAAAAGGTTTCCATAGTTAGACCCACGAGTGGGGGAGAACTAAAAGTCGACCCGGGCAGAGATCCCCCAATACCCGGGCAAGCGTAAATTTGTGCCCAACTGAGGGGTCCGCAGGTGCCTCAGCTGGGAGTGTGCTTACGACTGAACTACCCATCAGCCATGCATCCCCTGGCCACACACCAGAACACGGGATTTGGGGTAATTTTTTAAAGAGGTTTTCTTTCTCGCAGTCCGGGCGGCTAAGCCAAGACCCTCGCCCCTGATTTGTGTCGCGAGACATAACCACGACACTCCTTTCGGGATTACGATGTGACAACGGTGGCAGGAAGATTAAATCTTTCAATGCCTGCTCGGCGGCAGTGTGAGTACACACCGAGCCCGTTCTCCTTTTTCCACCATTGACAGTGGAGAAACGTCGACCCATGAAAGGGTCCCACCATCATGATTTTTTATCGAGGTTTTCCTCCTCATTGCTCCGAAGAGCGAAGAGCCAACAGAGGAATCGACAAAAATGCCCGCTCTGTTGGACCAAGCCTCAACCGAATGGCCGAAGAAAATGGCCTCCTCTTCTTCGTGCTAGAATATTAGCCGTTGGCGGTGATATTCTCTTCCAAATGGCACAGGAAGAAACAGTGCCGTCGCCAACGTTACCGGGGTGCACCACGTGGAGGTTTTCTAGCCCAGCACCCCCCGACGAAGGTCTCCCCCAAGGAATAACAACCATCCCGGTTTTGGGCAATGCACATCCATCCGCTACCAGCCACCTTCTTCCAGTCCATCACGTCGCAGGACGCCCTACACTACGTTTACCCAATCGTGGTATACAGTTTAGTACTATAATGAACCATCTTTTTTAATAATAATAATCTGTCTAAGTAGAATTTAAACACTTCACAAACGTCACATTATTCAAATACACGTAGTCAAATTTAGAACCATTGTATGCCCATAACCTATTAAGGAAACTAGTCCAAAACTAAAGCAATATCCTTACAGAATACATATCAACAATATACGTCAATTATTAATATAAGTAATGAAGATATAGTTATAATAGATGTTATTATGTCAGTTTACTACAGCATTATTATATCAGTAGATCACAGTTATGCACAGAACATGGCAGTATGCCCATAATCTACCGGCACAATAACCTATTTCTCCAGTCAACCTTACGTCTTGAGGTGGTGGAAATTTATTAGTACATTTTATTTGAACTAGAGCTGATTGTCGTGAACCCACATTTAGATTTTGATATAGATATGCTATTGCGGTAAATGTTGACAGTTACTATTGAATATAAAAGATTAAGTAACCATAGTTTTGGTTGTGCAGCGTAATTTTTATGTGTATTATTAAAAGATCACGATACCTTCTATTACCTGACGTTTCAAACGGATTATACCGCTCATAGTTACGGGTAGACTGGTGTGAACTTAGTGATACTTTAGTGATGCGTTTGACTGATATTTGATCTTTTGTAAACAGTTCGAAATTTTTTTACGAAAGATTTTCATTTGCTCGAAAATCAGTCACTAGATAAAATAATAATATAAAATACAAGTTGATGAATTCATTTTTGTTTATTAAAATTTCAATGTTTTATTGGACCTGTAGAAACAAAAACAAAAACGATCAATTACTACAGAGACAAGTTAGTAACGATTTTAAAATAATAATGCCTACTTATGAGAATGATAATAATGAATGCAATAAATTATCCACTTACACGTAGGCAGACCCATATAATCGAACATTTGTATTTTGTTACACTCAATGAAAATGAGGATTTAGAAATTCATGAATTCACTCAATTTTCATCAGTACTTTCAATTTCGACCTTTACCTGTGTTCTGAAATATTCACGTCGATCGAATCCTCATCCTAAAATAAAAATAAAAACTGCAATATGCGAGTATTGAAGCTTTGCGTGTTAGGAATTCCACATGCGTTACTATTTACATAATTTTAGAGCAGCGTTAACAAATAGCCGGTTATTCTGACAACCCTAGCATTAGGCGACGGTAATATTATTGGTATACGATCAAGTATCTGGACTCGGCACGATTCCAATGGGACATGCTATTACTAGGGTTGTACGTATAATTTAATAGGTGGGCCGACTGATCAAATTGGTGTTGGCATCCTCGAGCTCGTAATAAAATCCTTTAAATTTAATAGCGTATGTGATAAGTTTTAACAGCGCAAATTGCAGCAGCTTACGTAATAATGACTATTATAAGTTTAAAACTTCTAAAAATATATTAGAAATAAGTATCACTATGACTAAGTTCACAAGTGGACCATTCTTATCCAACCACTAACACCTGTATACTAACTTTTAAAGTATTGAACTCGAAAAATGTATGTTTATAATAATGATTACATATAGTGCCTTGGTAATTCTAATTCTATCAGGGGTTTTTTTGGTGTTAACAGTAGTTTAATATTTAGGTATTCCTGTTTCTTAATCCATAGAGTGAAGGTTTCGTCAGTTCGATTAGATTTCAGATTACACTCATGTAACATTTCTAAGGCCTACAAAGTATGGTGCATCTTAATACGCGTAGTCAACAAATTAGCATGTTGACGGTCTTCTAAGATCGCTATCGTTAGGCGATAGCGTGTCAGAATTTTTAGTAAGCTTTTATTAAACCCTAGTATGTAAATAAAGTAAATATTAATAATGTTTCTTATTGTCTATAGTCTAGAAAACCCATAAATCTGCAAGTCTTATATAATTTGATTGTACTACATCACAGAGAGTTTATTATTAATTACTTTATCACGCTTGTTATTACGTACCGAAGTAGTAACTTATAAATTGGTTAGTATACTTAATGGACAAAAACTATTGTTGTACACAATTATAAGATGATGCCAAGTTTTGTCAATATCTTGGTAAAGAGATAGCAACGATATGAATTTTAGACGCCTGAAAATGAAAGAATCAGCAGTGCTAAGATGCAGCTAGTTATTTTTTTTATTTTTTTTTAATATTTTATTATTATAAAAGGTTCAATAATTTAACTCCTTTAATGGAAAAGAAAAGTAACAAATGTTGAACCTTCTTAGTACTTTGTGTCTTAGTCTTCATTATCATCTATAATATTGATATCGTTTTAATATTACTGAATTTCAAATCGCAAATTAGACAATATATCCATACGGAAAGTTGACGGCATTGTATTAATTTATTATATAAAATTTGAGCGGGTTTTTGTACTTAATTTTATGTTTATAAGGTACTAGCTTTTGTCCGCGGCTTTGCTCGCATAGAACCACATTAAGTTTCGTAAGTGATCATTTTAAATAAATATATATATATATTATTTTTTATTAAAAAGTATCCTATGTTACTTCTAATACATCGAAGAACATGTGTACGAAATTTCATGATGATCGGTTGAGTAGTGTTCGCGTAAAACCGTAACAAGCAAACTTACATTTACGTTTATAATATTAGTAGAATAATAATGTTACAATGTTTTTAATATTACGTTTAGGTATAGGAGAACAAGCTCAGTAGCAATTAGTGTTAAGGATATTTACAGATAATCGCTTACAAACAGTCAAACTACTACATATACGAAATTAGTTGTTTACAAAATATATAACATATTACCCTTTACAAGTAAAAAGGCGAAACGATAACAACAAAATCATTGCTTCTATTACGTACATTGAAAAAGTTGCGAGGTATGAGAAGTAAATAGGAAACTTCGTAACAACAACGGGATTTGTATTCTATTATGTTTCGTAGAGCTATTTTCACAATAAGACTACGAGCTACGAACTGTTTTCGCTTAGGATCAAAGAGAAACTACACGTTTAAAATGATTATTTTTTGTTACTGGTGTACATAATAACAAAAATACTAATACCTTTTAAGGATATTAAATAGCTACAATATAAGTCATATAAGTCATAGTAAGATACTTTAATTATATTTTTAATCGACTGCGATGAAGTAAAAGTCTTGTCGTCTTAAACAATTTTAATGAAAGACATTTCTGTAGACACGTGATAAAGATAAATTTTAGATATATTTGCGAACTTTTAACTTCTGGAAAGTCCATTTTTCAGCTATTTTCACCATAAACTTGCAGGTAGTTGAAACTGTAATGGAGAAGATAAAAATTTTGATGTCAAAATGTGTGTTTCAAACATATTTATCTTTTAAAAGTTCCATGTATAAATCTTTAAATGTACTTACTAAATAAAAGGTTATCAGAGATAATAAAAATCCCACGTATATATTTATTAGTAGGGATTTTATGGTAGCTGGATTTTTAAGCTTTTAATAGCAATATTTGAGCTCTAAAGTGGCCCTTTGTTTAAAATACCTAATGAGGTTACTCGGCGTTGCATGGAAAACGTGTTCACCAACGTAATATGGTCAGGTTAATAGCTGCCGCCAGCGATAATTATTAGTCATAATGCATCTACAGCTTACATATATATAAGTTCTCTATGTCGTGATATTATAATAATAAAATATGTTAATAAAAATTTTAGATATTTGACACACAACACCACACACCAATTATTTGCAGATCATACAAACATTCGTTATTGCTTTGCCTCGTATACGCATTTTTTCGTATAAAATGATTATTTGGAGCAGGATGACAAGACACTAGTTTATGAACTGTGCCATAAATCCTTAGAACACAAAATTTACTGGTTAGATAAATAAATGAAAAATATAGCGCATTTACATCCTCATCAAGAAACAGCAATGTTTTGTAAAGTTGCTGAGAGGGGGGAGGAGTTTATTTTAACAAATTTTAACAAAGAAGTTAAATTATGCGTAAATCGACACCTTTTAAAAGGTGAGTGGAAACATAATTATAAAGTAAATCAAAATTCACTTCATTAATAGTCTGTTTCTTTGAATAATAGCAGTGGTTTATCTTTTTTCGGAAATGTTAGATTAAAATTAAACAGACCGCAAAAAAAAAAAAAAACGAAATACTTACCTGTTTTTTTTTATTTTCTACTATCAAAAATGCATTGATTTTCAGAAGATGTTTTTTTTTTTTCTTTTAATGGAAAAGGTTTTTGTTTACTTTAATATTATAAATTGTCATCATTAATGATGATTGTAATGGCAACTTGAAAAAAATACTCAATATTCCTTAAGATATATTTGTTTAAAAATTGATTGTCTTAATTACCTAATATAAAATATAAAAAAAATCAACAATTCAACGTAATTGAATTGAAAATCGGCAAGCAAGTTCGGTACAGTCGTGAACCGATTAATAAATAAATGAGCTGAAATCAAACCATAACGAATCAAAGAGCCTAGATTGTAGTTCCACTTTCGGCCATCGGGACTGTACGACCTAATTTATTCAGAAATTCAGGCAGGAGTGGCCCAAAGTGGTCAACATCGAAATGTAATAGGGATTCGAAATTGAGGTTTGTTGGTAAACGATTTTGTGCTTTATGGAGGAAGGTTTAAGGTATACATTTAAACATATTTTTTTTTAGTATCAGGAAATTGAAAGAAACCAAAGTTAAAACATTACTTGAGCAAATTACTTATTTCTATCTACTGCTTCATAATTTTGTAAAAGGAGAGACCTTAAAAAATATTTTTGTTTTGGTTTTTTGTATAGTTAATAGAATTATTTTAGTGTTATTATTTTGAAACTAAATTAGCACGTGAAATCATTAAGTAATATATTAAATACCCTATAATAAGTAATTAACTATTTTTAGGTGTAGTTTAATGCGTAAAAGTTACTCTTGTTACGGCAACGGAATTTATGTTTTAACGTGTAATTCTTACACCTACGACGAAGCGTTTTTTTGATCGAATACAGTATGTTGCTTTTTATTCTGAATTAAATATTTGTACTACACTGTTTAATACATGAAAAAGACTTTGTCATCGATTGATATGGTCGATACGGTAAAGCTAATCTAGAAATGTGGCAAGTATATAAGTTTCATAAATTAAACAATAAATAAAAAATAAATTAATTGTTTTACGAGTACATTTTTTTAGTACAAGCTGTGCTAAGCTTTGGACTAAGTAAAATTGTGGGACATATTCGGAATATTTATGTATTTATTTAATCTCCACTAGTTCTAGATCTCTACACCTTCTTGAGGTCCTTCATAGTATTAAGAATTATCATGATTTACAAAGAAAGTTTTGATTTATTACCTTGTTTTACTCATAATATTGTTGAATAATTTACCTTATAATTATAAGCAATGCCGCAATAAACCCAAATGCTTGGTGATACTAAGCGATATTTAAATTAATTAGGCACCCATAAAAACTTTCGTCATTTCAGGTAATAACTGCTGAAAGAGAACTTTTAAATTATTCATGACTCATAGCATAACAACGTGAATATGTTCCTGTTATAACAATTTATATTTTACGTTCATTTTAAAATTATAAATTTTTAAGTCTTCATACTTTTATACAAAACATTTGAATTAAAAAATGATAATTTGTATTATGCTTATAAATGAAAGAACTGAAAAGAGGAAATGGTTCAAAATTTACTTTGCCACTTATTTTATATCAAAACTTTTAACTGTGTTATAATGTTCCACGTCATTACCCTTTCATAAACGAAACCTCGTTTAGCAACAAAAAAAATCAACAAAAGAACACACACCCTGTAACAAAGTTTGCGGGTATAAAACAATTTAGATTCATTACACACACAGATGCCACGAAGTGAAACAAACCAGATTTGTTTTTCATAATTTATATGATAGTTAGCTCCTCTTGTAGTAACACCATGATTCTGTTCGGTATTGTTACTTTGAACTTTTGTTTGTTCATGCCCGAATGATTAAGTGCCAAGCGACTGTACTATTGCGTTACTAACTGTAAAATTGTACTGTGACGACTACATAAATACGCTACAGCAATAACGTAACATTTTATTATTACATCAGATGTAAAATTTACATTTGGAAGGCCGGGCTTTAGATATTCTTTGAGGCATCGAAGGGCCCCTGAATCTTTAATAAACCTAAGTACTGAATTAACTACAGTATAACGTTGGAGAACAAGATATATTTCTGTTATTTTAGGAAACTCAATAACAGCTCACCAAAATAGGCATTAATATTTACTTAAGAAGCTTACGAACGTAAATAGAAAAAAAGAAGACACGGGTAAATGCAAGAACCTTATAACGAATTTGAGAATTTGTAATAGGCTTTTTATCTCGAACGAATTGAAAAAAAGATTGGATAAGTTTTATTGAAATCGGAAAATGTGTGAAGTATAAAGAAGTGATGAATTATCTTAAAATAGATGTGTATTTACGAAACCATGAATAAAATTAAAAACTGAATGAGTTGTTTATACGAAGAAATACTTAGAGTCTGTATACAAGTACATATGCACTCAGTTCGATTCTCATATTGATTGTTTACGTATGTCTAAGGAGATCTGCCTGTACAACAGCATTCACAAATTTGTGTGCTCTACTGGATTTGTAAAATGTTAAAACGCAACACACATTCCTTGATGTTTTTTAATGAAGTGACTAAAAATTCAAGTAATATTTGCTTTACCTATGAAATGATAGGAACTTAATGTTATGTTATTAGTTGTTCATGAAGACAGCTGCATGTCGCAAAAAGGTCTTTATTTTTCGATAGCTTTTCATCATTTCTCTTAAAGATATTGTCCTTTTTGCTTTTATTTGATTTATTTATTTTATTGCGTTTGCAAAATTATAGAGATATATATATATATTACAATTTGATAGTTGTCAGCTCGCCTAACAACATTTACACTCAACAAACATCGAACCAGAAAGTTTTTGTTAGATATCTAAAATACGTAAGTCTCTTTGTTTAGGGGAACTTAAAATTCATTTGAAACACATATGTTTCATTCAATTTACATATTCATTAGGTTTGTAACTTGCTAACAATGGCACCTATCTTTTTGCTCGATTATGTTTAACAGATAATCGAGTGGGGTACAATTTCAATTATTTATTTATGTAGATCTTTGAATAATGGAATCCTTTTTTGTAAAACAAAAGCTTTGAGTTATCTAATTTCATAATTTAAATCCATAAGTAAATTGTACTTGTAGTTTGAAAACTCAAACGATGGATAACTAATTGATACAAATCACTTCGTAGAATAAGAGTTTTGTATTTTACATTATTTATTTTAGACCTTGAAATTTTTAAGTTTGAAGTCAAGCATGTAATGGCGCTATTCTCAGCATGTAGTATCTTTAAAAAACGGTATGTATTTTAGTATTATGTTCAGAGGAAATATTTTCCGATAAAATGCTTTAAATGTAAATTTATAGTCTACGTTAAAATAGTTTGATTGAAAAAACAGTGTTACTAAGTAATTATAAAGTGTTTAGTTATATTAAATTGAATTTTAAAAAGCTGTTGTTGACACTGGATGATCTTAGTTTTGACTATTACAGACAAACCATTACAATAAACGTTAAAATCAATTCACATAATTATAAACTGCAGAAGTCAGAAAGTCTATTGATAATATGTATTCTTTACACTCTTTTTTCTCCATTTCACCTTCAGCTATTCCAAGTAGAGGATCCGGAGCTCTTTATTGAGAAATTCAATTATCTAATGGGCGTGTATAAATCAGATCCATATCTTTTTCTTTATTGTTAAAGAATTTTCCGCTTGTCTGGTGTAGCGTAAGTAATCCGTATTGAGAGTATTTTCATACTCAATTTGCTGATATCTTTAGTAGTAAATTGACTTAACATATCTATCGTAGTTTATTAAAGTCGTTGTTTCTGAATAATTCCACAGAGTATATGATAGCGAAATGAGTGATAGAGAAACTATTATACAATAGAGGGTTTGAGGATTTTGGTACTTGTTTCTATGCAACTACTTTACATAGAAACAAGTCTTTAAATCACTCCTCACATTATCTCACTTTATATAAACAGTAGCTACAAAAAACAGTTAAACTAACTTTCGTTGTATAGCATTTAAACTACATAGCACTGCATCTTTGTGGATGGTGTGAATCGACATAATTAGGGTCTACAAGTTGATGGAACTATTTAGGAGCAAATTTAAACGGTTAATCAGATTCGAATCAGGTTATTCAGAGGCGTAGTCTAATGAGTAGCTTTTTAGGAAGCAAAGTGGAAGGCAATTTTTATAGATGCTTGTATCAGTTAAATTCAAAAAGTGTACAATCATGTTTTAACGTGAGTCCTGATAGCTTGTTACTACTGCATTAATAAATTCACACATGTCGTGTTACGTATAAAGTGCCACTTGACCAAATAATACCTCAAAGCTTTGATCTTAACGGTCTTGATTATTCAGGCCATTAAAGGTTCACATGTAATTAGGCTACATCTTGTTCACCTTTGTATTTGTTACATAAACTGGCCTTAGTTATTTGACTTTACTAACTAAAACATTAAAATAAACTACAGTGTAAATAATTTTTAATGAGAATGAGAAATTCTAGAATGAGTGTTATCTTCAACGCTTCAACATTATATAATATAAGAAATATCGTATTGCTTCATAATTTAGCCCATTCTTATTATGTTCGTTTCATTCAAACTTACTCATGAGTTTTGTGACAAAGAAATAACTATACAATTTAATAAATATAAGAAGATAAATGATTAGGCGATAAGATAATTCTTTTATTATATAATATTGCAGCATTGAAGATAATACTCATTCTAGAATTCTGAGTAATCAAATAAAAAGAAACATGTCAAACAAACAAAGTAACTCATCTAGATTTATACAAAGAAAAAAACGATCATTAATAATTTTCCTGTTACTATTTGTTAAAAGATTTGCCAGAAATTCTAAAAATAAAAGTTTCATAATTTATTGCCGTTTGAATTTTTCGCTGTTTAATAGTCAACTGTAAGAAGTATCAAAGAAATCCCTTCAGTTGTTAAGAGGCACTAGAACCTTTCAAATGGCAGCTCGACCTATAAATCTCTCCTTAGTCTGAATGTTTGCCATCACTTCTCAAAGTTCAATACGTATTATGTGGACTGATTCTTTAAGATATAAATTATTATGATACAGAAGATATTACTTGTCTTCTGAAGTATATCATAAAATGATGAATTTATTTATGTACAATGTACATAAACATAAAATATTAAGGTGCTAATGGCAATGGGTGTAGGTCAGTAGATATCGGTGTCAATGGCGGTAGGTAATAATGTTTATTATAATGTCATTAATATAAATCAATGATCTTTTAGAAGTATAAAAATGTGCCAAAATGATAACAATACACCAAGATGTGTAAATAAATAATAATAAAAGATAATCACACACATCTCACACACGGCTGTCTGATTCCAAATTTGGCAGAGTCTGAGCTATGACAACCAAATTGCTGATAAATATACAAAAAAATTCTAAATGCATGTATAATACAGATAAATTATACTCAGACATAGAACATTTGTCTTGGGTAGGAAGTGAACCCACGACCTCCAACTCAGCAGCCAGGTCCACTAACCCGCACGCCCGTGACTAGACCAACAGCAAATTTTTAGGCGAATTAAATACGTGAACTTCGCTGAATTCTGAGGTCTGGTGTTAAATATTCCATCGTACGTGAAGTACTGTTTTAGATTCCTAAACGAAGAAAAATTAGGTTGTTTTGTTTTGATTAGAATTTCTCATCAGCAGCGCAGAATATGAACACAAACGGACCTCTTATTATTAAAATTTGTGAAATGACATAGAATATTGACCTAAAAAACGTTGATATCGAATTGTATCAAAATGATAATTTTAAAAACGTAATAAAATATTTTGTCCTGTGTTGTGTTCAATACACATACATTTGACATTACCATCGCATGACTGCACGGGTGCAACATCATATTCATCTTGTTGTTAGACCAGTGAAGCGAAAATAGATAGTAAGACGTTGCATTCGAAATATAAAAGGATATTACGCAGTCTTTAGACTATTCCACGGTTTTTATGTTCATGGTCGCTCATAAACTACGCAGTTTTATTCCAGTGGTTTTGTAAGCGCGGGAATTTCGCTCATAGGTAGATATTACGAATCAAATGTGGGATCTCATATCACTATATTAAGACATCTAATGTTTTTGGTTTTCTTCATTCTTTGTGTCATATGTATAGTAATCGTGGAGCGCTCATGAAATAGCAATGTTTATAAACGGTAATCGAAGTGTAATTTTGTTCTAAAATCTTTCTACTAATCAAAAGTTAATTTTGAACTAAGAGGTCGTGTCAATATTTTTAATTGTTACTATAGTAATGTTTTGTAGTACTTGTCTATTTTTATCTTATTCCTGTACCGAAATAAAGTATTAGTAAAATAAATTTAATTAATAATATTTTTTATGTTTTAAAAAGTAAATAATGTTGATTGTTTAATATTTATAATATATTTTTTCAATATTTTTAGGTCTCCAATGACAAGTAGCACAAATAGATTCTAGGATTAAGCATGTGGTTACTTACACGTGTGCATAGCATCGTCAAGTTTTTACCCACAAAAATGTTCATGTATTTTCCATCGTGAGAATATAGTTAATAACTCGAGTTAACAACAGTATCATAAGCGCTTAATGTAATTATATTTATTTACAGAGATTAAATATTGAAAAGGATATGGATTAGTGATGAGTTTCAGACACCAGCTCCTGGGTCTCGTGTCTTGCGTCAAATATCGGAGGGCGAGCGGAGTGAAGCCAGGGTAAGGCAAACCATGTCCCACCGAGCTCTCCGTACTCAACCCTCCTTCTGAGTCCGATTCACCCCCGTCAGAGTCCGAGCACCCTCCACTAGAGTCCGACTCGGGCCCGCCCTCCCGGTACCCGTAGTAAGGCATCCTCTCCCGTTCACCTGACATTCACTTAACTTATAAGCTCATTGTATCACTTAGTAACAATCTATATACACTATTTTACCATCTTCCACGTTAGTTCAACTATATAAGTACGTATCTGTTAATATCGGAAGTGTATGTTTTGACTGCTCCGTCACACTTTTGGAAACATACTCCATCGTCGGCTGATTTGATTAGGATGGACAACACTATCTGAAACAAAAGAGAAATAGAATCAAACTCATTGTTTATAAAGTATTTATATTTATTACATAGCGTCACTGTGATATGATGTATGTATATTATATTTTAGAATATTTCGAACGAAGTTATTGGTACTAGTGAACCTAAAATATTCGTATCGTGGATTGCCCTGAATCCACTTCTACGAGAAGTTTAATAAAACCAACCTAGTAGTTATCTTTGACTGAAGCGCCCGATTATCAAGATTTCCATGAGTTAAAAATTGGAAACACCACTGTTAATTCGAATGCCTCTAATTCAGAGACTCAAAGGATTAAACCTTTCTATAAAGGTTTACATAGGAACACCATTAATTTTATATATATTCATAGACTACGATTTATATATTTTGACTTTGACTTTTTCACTTTGAGTTGACTACACAGACGGTGTAGTGGTTTAATCGGTCGCCACGTCGCTCTCCATTGCGCTGAGCGTTGGTTCAAACCCCCCACAGAACAACACTTTGTGTGACCTACAAATTTTTGTTCTAAGTCTGGGTGTTCTTTGTATCCGTTTCTTGTATGTTTGTAAAGGTCCCCGTAACAAGGTATATGCTTCATGCGGGCGTTGTCTTTTTAGAAACAAAAAAACAATTATAAGAAGAATAAAATAAATTAATTACATAATTAATATTTCGGACATTTAACACACAACGCCATCTAGTCCCAAATTAAGAAAATTGAAAGAGGAATAGCGATATGAGTAAATAATATTCAGTCTTATTCTTTCCGAGGCGGCTTAGATGTCTTTACAACAGACAGTTCGAATTACAAATTTATAATCTTGCTTTACCCACGTTTACCCAGTTTATCTGAATATTTTATGCAATATCTTAATTCGTAAATCACATTCTCTTCTTCTCTGCCAATCCTTTTCAATAAGGGGCAAACGTTAGACGTTAATGTATTAAACTCATTGACGTACTATGCACTTCTAGCCGAAATCGGCTAGAAGTGCATAATACGTCTACATAGGCCACGGCAGTCCGTATTAACCAACTATGCAGGAGACATTATAGTGAACAAGTGTATGCGCAACACACACAAGTGCACTCTCCGTTCCCTCATTCTCTCAATCTGACGGGACAACTATCTGAAAAGACCGGAGAGATTTCATGTGCAGGACCAACGGCTATACGTGCCCTATGATGATTACAGTACTAATATATCATTTGCAGGATAGTCCTGGCTCGGCAAATTTGGGTCATGTACTTCCTTAGTGATACTACGGTCCCTCAAAAAACTGGTGTAAAACAGTTCGGTCCTTGCTTTTCAACGAATAAGAGTTAATGTTCCAATCCAATCATTATTATCATTTGTTGATTGTTAACAGTGCAGCTTAATGTTCAAATTTTAAATTGAAAGAAATATTGAGGGACTACTTTGACAATAACGTTTTTTTCAGATTGCTGTACTATACTTTTATGTGTTCGAGCTTATCCTGTGCAAGTCAAGAGTAGAAGAAAAAATATCTTTGAAGTTTAAAATTGTTAAATAATTATGCGCTGGATTTTTTTTTACTAGAAAGCAATATTGTAAAATACGTAACACGGTGTGTGGCCAATAGTTCATAAACAGTGAATGAGTGAACGATTTAGTGGTCGCAATTTCATTAATATTTTGGAAAGTAAAGCTAGTCCGCAGCATAATTATGACGACAAAAATGACTAATGAGCTTTCTGCGTACACAAAGGAAGCGATAAAATATTTATAGAATTCTCGCGTGCCTGTAATTCTTGCGTCAAGGTGGGCGGAGGTGAAATGTTTTCGTAACAATTCACTTAAATAACTAAACTCTCGTTATTTAATTTGACAAATGGCGATTATAATGCACTTAACATAATGTAGGAAACAATTTCAGTTTTAATATAAGAATCATCAGTAATATTATATTATTTGTTGTTGTTGCAAACATTCACCATTATTTAGCCAAATTGGTATTAAGTTAAGGAACCAAAGAGTAGAAATACTGTAATCAAAATTTAATTAAATAATTAAAAAAAATGTTATCGTTTAAGTTTATCTACATGTAGTTTATACTACTACTATTATAAGTATATAGAGGTTCTGACTAGGCACTTATCTTGAAGCAAGCTGTGTCAATTGTTTTTTTTTTTGGTACAAAAATGAAGTCAAACTGCTTATATAAAAGTAAACTTAGGGAAGTATGTCGCTCTAAGCTTCAATAGTTGATCAAAGACTATACAATGGTAAACGATTCGTAAATGAGATCTTTCAGAATTACTTCAAATGAGAAATGAAACGAATCGATAGCTCTAATCCATGGATAGAATGTCAGAGTTATCAAATGGTTGTGAAGATTTTATCATTCAAACATACATCATGTATTAAACGTGTGTAGAATTTAATATAATACTAAGGACCTTATCTGGCTGTCATAGCAAAATTGAAGAGATCCTTACCCTAGCCAGATAGTATCGCAATACGAAAGTTTAGGTAAATAAATTTGAAAATTTCATAACGTTTTAAATCAAAAGAGCGTCATGTAGTTCTCGAGAATGCAGTTCTCATTTACTCAGCGGACGTCGAACGATTTCGGACACAAACAAAAATTTTACAACCGGCAATTAAGCGTCGACGGCGTTCAAACGCAACGGCCACCGACCAAATTACTGCCGCGTTAATTTTATATGTACTCACCGATAGCACCGACTCAACCGAGTTTATCGCTCCATCTTCATTAAAACCATGTCGAAAGCTTATTAACTAACATTTATACCACGTTTTGATAGACGTTTGCTGCTGTTTGCGGTTGCTTAGGTTTTCTGTAATAGACCTTTGAGCTTCTCCAGTAAACACTTGTCTATCGCGGTTAGATAAGTTGCTTTATTGATACTCTAGATTGTTGTAAAATTTTGTGTATATAACCTGGGTAGGACATTACTGTTTTTTTTAACTTTAACGACAAAATTGAAAAATTATTTTTGTACACTTACTTACTGCTTTGAGACTTTGTTGTTTTTGTTCAATAATATCTTACACGTAGTTAACACGAGTATATATATGAACCTATAGTGATATTTAATCCATCGCCACACGGTCAGAGGTTCATCATATCACATCACCAGTCACAGTCCACTGCTGGACATAAGACATCCCATTGGTGTCGTAAAAGGCGAATAACGGAACAAACTATGCAGAAAAACAGCACTGAAAACTTGATAAAACTCCGATACCAACCATTCTGGCCAGCGTGGTAGAGCACACTAAAATTTTCTTTCTAAGGAGAGGCATTTAACCAGGCGTGAATTGTTAAAAGCTGATGATAAGATCATGTGATGAACCTCTAACCGTGTGGTGATGAATTTAAAACTGAAAGGCAACTAACAAAAGTGTTATTAGTTTAACACACTACATCTCTTGATGTGTTTTATACAAATTATACAATTTCTACTTTTATTTCTATTATATTAATGGTAGTTTCAACCTTTGGTAAGAATTAGAAATAAAGAGCCTAAAAAGAAAATAAACTTCCCAATATGGTAGTTAGGAAAAGATCTGCTTGATTTATAATGTTTTTGCTAAATAATAATTATGTGTGGTTCTTAAAAAGTAAAGTTACAATATGTAATATTTTAAAAATCTCAAAATTCTTAAAAAGCAATCAACGTATTCTTCGTTTACAATCTAAATATCATAAAAATATTTGGAAAAAGTTATAACACACATCGGTTTCACAAATATTTTTTCCCAGAGAAATTGAATTGGGAGCGGCGACAAAGTGTGGAGAAATGAAATGACCGTCATATATCAGAAACCACAGAACAATTCCACTCGAGCTCATGTGAATGATTCGGATCAAAAAGACGTTTACGAAATGGGAATCTTACGTCCTTTGTTATTTTGATATATATTGGGCTGTTGACAACGTTTATGATAAAAGATTTCTAAAATGAAAATAGCTAAAACTATTTCTCTAATATATATTATTTTAAATATATTTACATACGCTAAGTTATTTAAAATAATTTATTTAATAGTATTATATAATCTGTGTATATAATTATAACTACACAGAAACACTTAAGATGCACCAGAACACTAAAGACAACATCTACTTTGTGTATTTTGCGATACCTCTAAAGAGCAGTACCTATAAAATACTATTTAAGAATATAAACCTACATTCCTACTTACGAGTATATATCTTTTTTTCACCTGTGAAAACCCCTTCGGGTCGTCACTCCACCGAGGTTTACAGTGGGGTGGAGTGTCGAGATCGAACCGACTAAAACCACACGGTGTGCCACTCTGTGTCACCGTGACTCTGTGCTTGGTATGGAAGGGGTCTGAGAACTGCTGTCATTAAGCCATCCGGACCTCCTACTTATATACCCAGCTACATATGGATGCAAAACAAGGTAATCATCGTACTATGTGCTGACAAATCGGATACTGCTACCATTCCCGTTTTATGTTTTTAACTTTTAATCTCTAACTTTTCTAGTTAATACTAGTAGACAACAGAAGTAATATATTGTTAAAGTTTAGAGTAAAATAACAAAGTAGTTTGTTTGAAGTTGTTTGTGACCCATCCCATAACATACTTATTAAAAGCTTAAACTTTTCTTATTACAGTAAAATGCCTAGAGACAGGTTGTATTTTATACGCGAAAGTTTTTAGATTTAAAAATGAACTATGGTCTTTTTTTTCTTGTTGTCTGGCTAGTCTATGTTATAAAAAATACATGTAAAATGTATAACAAATCGAATTGAAATTCATCACCGCAATTTAAAATAGGTTACTGTTTGTAGTAATGTGACGGTTTAAACAAAATGCGCAACAAGTAATATCCTGTAGTCTATTGTCAGCGTTTTTGAAATACTTCTTGAATATATCTTTACCTACAGTTCTTTGTTCGACTGAAGTATTTTCATTACAGTTCTCAATACGGTTCACAGATAGATGGTTTATTCCAAGAGACAAAAGAAATTGTTAACGTATATAGAATATTTGTTTCTTTATCCATCTACTAATATATTATAAGAAGTATTCTTGTTGATAATTATTAAGTTATTGATAGTTTAAAATTAAAATAACACGAGGGATATTTTATAGTTATTTTTAATGCAAATATTTGTAGTTTTTTTTGATAGAGTGGGCAAACGAGTAGATAAGAAAAGTTTGAATGCACTATTGGCCTAGTGGTTTAAGCAGTCGCCACACCGCACTCCACTTCGCTGAGTGTTGTGGGTTCAAATCCTACATGGGACAACACTTTGTGTGATCCACAAATTGTTATTTTGAGTCTCGGCGTTCTTTGTGTTCGTTTCTTGTATGTTTGTAAAGTCCCCCGCGACACAGGATTTATTTCTAATGCGGGCGTTGCCTTTTTCAATCAATCATCAGATAGTGGCACATTCAGGTGTTTTGTTTTTATTGTAATTTATTAAAATAGATATATACATCTCAACACAATTTTTATTCGTTATTCTATAGTCCATAGTACACGCATCGTTTGAAATCTCTTACGAATTTTTACAGTAAATTATTTCATAGAAATAAAAAATCCTGGCAGTGACTTTGGTTGTCTGAACATCCCGTTTAAGTTTGTTAATAAATAAGTACGATGCTAATTTTATTACTGTACTTTATTACTGATTTATATTGCGCTTGAAATGCGATTTGTCTTAGAGTAGTGTCGTGTCAGAACCACATATGTATTTCGGTAATAACGTATTACTTGCGTTTACAATCCACTTCCTGTAACAAATTGGTTTTAAACACAATCTAAAACAATATGACGTTTAGTGAAACAAAGTAAGAAGAAGTGGTTAAAGAGTAAATACGACTCAAGTTTGAAAATTCAAGAAAGTTGTTCAATAAATAAAAAAAAAACAGTTTCAAAACTTATGCAACTATAATATATATATAACAGTAGAAAAATTATCGATAATATAATCACCAAAACGGAACCCTTGTAATTAATATTAAATAATTATCATCGCAAAAACTTTATTATCATATTTATCTTAACACTTTACTAAAAAAGAAATGATAAACTTAGGCCCACTAAAAACATCGATAGAATTATCAGAAAAGTCTTTTTTATCAAAATCGAATTCCAGAGAAAGCTAGTTAACAAACTAGTTAAGAAAAATTGTTATTAAGCTGGACAGATCTCGTTAAACGAAGTGTTTTGGCAAGTGTCGTGAACCAAGCAATTTGCATTACTGCCCTACTTACGTTCGGTCGTCAGCGGTCCGAAATGGCTTAGGGGTTATTAAGGTAAACGATTACACACCGGAGTTATCGGTTTACTGTTTCGAATAAAAGATGCAATGCCTTTTACAATAAAGTTCATATTTACATAATACGAAACGAAATTTAAACCTACTTAGTCGCAAGTGGTCAAATAAAGTCGAGTAAAACAAGAAAATCTCTTTCATTCTCTGGCATTTTATATTCATAGCGTGTTAACGTAAAAGCATTAATATCAACTGTCGAATACATCTATATATACTTCAAAAACAAAAGACAGAATTTCTAAATTAATCATACAAATGACGTTATTATAAGACCGTGAGTGTTGCCTCATTGTAATACATAGAAGCCATAAATCATGGGAACAAAATATGTTCCGTCAAAACCGGACCAGTGGTAGTTTAATAAAATTGTAATATTTTATTCAGTTTGACTCGGTGTTGTACTTTTTTGCAACAGTTCGGTTAGGAGTAGACCCGTGCCAGTCACGGATTTGTCGACACTTATAAATCGTTTCTTTTGAAGCATAACTCAACACATAGATAATGCAGTTAGTTTAACCACTTTGCAGTTGAAAATATGTACAGTAGAATACCATATATAATAATATAATATTTTAAATATTTTGGACATTTGACACACAACGTCATCTAGTTTCAAACTAAGCAGAGCTTGTGCTTTGATAACTAGACTGACTGATAGAATGCTTATACACTACTATATTATACAGGGAAAATACTCAAATTGCGAAATAAATATTTGCAAATCATACAAACATTTGCTCCAACCCGAAAATCGAACCCGAGGACTCGAGCACAGCAGTCGCATTCACTACCGTTGTGCCACCAAGGCAGTTATAGTATGTCACTAAAGTAACTATTGCTTGTAATTATGTTTTATGATTGCTTTTTATCGTTAAAATGATCAAATGCCATGCAACTGTTCATCTCTTATTTTATTCCTTCAGTGATAAAATAGTGAAAGCGTCATTTATACTGGTTTGGATTCTGCGCTGATGAATCAGTGGTTTCAATCTAAACTAATGGTAGCTGGGACTATGAGTTTTAGAATAAACTGTTATACTATTTATATAAATATCTTTTTGTATATAAAAAGATTCAAACCAATACAAATATACATTCTAGTGCATACACATATTTTTTCATTAAGCGAGAATCAAGCCCGACGTTGCAGTCGAATGTTTACAGCGCCGGCGCCGTGCTGTGATTTACGTATCGGAAATCCAAGGTCAAACAGTGGCAATTAACTTTTAAAAATTACCTATTTCGTGTTTAACTGTAATGAGCTATATTCTTCAGCCTTTCGTTTTCCATTCTTGGAGGTTTTTACTGCTCAAGTAATTCTCTAAACAGAGTCATTACAATTGGATGGAACAAAGAATGATTACTGATTTGAGAATTTCCAAGTTAAGATTCCAACGTATCCACGGGTTTTAAATAGCACAGATAACAGCGATCAAGGTTAAAGCGTGATATATTGCTAAAGTAGCTAGTTATTTCGATGGAATGGCGCCGATCGTGTACGACGACGAGCATCAACGCATCGACCAGAACTTGCACATAAATGGGATGGCTTTACCGAGTGATACCATTGCCTTATAGAAATCCGATGGTAAGTATTTCTTTCCTTGCTTTTCACCGACTGAGTCAGATTCCTGGCTCTCCAAAGCCGCCCTTATTTTAATTCTTGAAGGTGGAAACAATCTTGACTTGGAGTTACATGTGTACATTGAAGCGATATTTACTTACATTAACGTGACCCTCCTACTTGTTTGCCTGTTATTTCAGCTACAGTTTTATACCTCGATTATTTTTTAATTTATTTTTGTGACGATGAATTGAGAACATGGCATTTCATCACCCCTATTCATCTCACATGATTCGTAAGACGTATTTAAGAGAACAAATTATACAGGACAATATCACCGTAAATAAAAGGAAAACTTGAAATAAATCCTATATAACAAGCCGGCGTGGTATAGTAGGCCAAAATCTCTTTATTTAGGAGATGTCTATATCCAGCAGTGGACTGTAAAAGGTAGTTGATGTACAAATTGTACAGAAGTAGATGGGATTGTAATACGCTTTCCACTATGTCTATCACTTAACAGAGGTATCATGCCGGTTTGTATTTGTTTTTGTGCCATCCATTTATTGAGAAAAATAAGATTGTATTATTTTCCATGATTGTAAATGGTCACATAGATACTATATCTATGTGACCATGGACTCTGAACTTGTGGATTACGTGTTTTATTTTATAACATTACCTCATGTAGTGCACATAGTATACACAATCTGGTCAATGGTTGTTATTCTTATTCTACAAAACTAATAAAGTTAACGATTAACAGCTGCTTGAAGTTGTAAACTGTCTGCACTCTTTGACATCAATATTTATTTCTTTTTATATTTTTAAATGAAGTTCTAATTCACTTCCCAAAATAAATATGGTCTAAGTAAGTCTATTAAAATGGATCGAATTGCTAATAAAAGTCTCATGAATACCCGTTTTGGAAATTTGCCGCAATTGTTAGTAGGACAGTGGTAACGCAGCAGTTACAATTGATAAGCTTATAAGATTTTCTTCAAAGTTTTGTTTCAATGTTTTTCTTTTGTATTGTGTTGAAATAGTAAGAAAGAATTACAGTAACACTTACATAGTGAAGGAGGACTGATGAACAAGTACGAACGTCTGCTCTCACAAAATGTTCTTGCGTGACAGGGCCCGAAGCGAAACGAATATAGAGTGGAATGCCGTGAATGAACACCCATGGTCCACCCGTGCAAACAGATCAAAGCGACGTAGGTAGGGCTGTACTGGTATTCAAATTAATGTACCGGAATTCCTTATTTAATTTACGTAAGATTATTAGAAATGCTTAAACATTTTGATGTATATTCATATTTCTGTAAGCCAACCATATGGTAAATCAATAATGTAGTCTGTTTCTGGGCGAGGAATACAATATTTTTTCATCCATACATTGTTATAAATTGTCAGCCTTTACAATGTCATTTGTATCAACCCTATCTCACGGTACACTATACTACAAAGCTAATATATATTAGCTATTTGCGATCTTTCATGCAACAGAGGTACCACATCATGGCAGTGCGGCTCTGATTCTGATATTTATTATAACACTTACTATTTTATTTGCACTGTCCAAGCAACATTCAGTGTTTTCTAAACCACAGTTGTTCGTTTGGTGATGGACTTAGAATTCGAAGTGTCACCACCCGTATTCATCCCACGGGTGTCGTAGGAGGCGACTAAAGAATCCAACTACGTATCACAATTTCATTGTAAAAACAAGGATAACTTGAAGCAAACCCTATACCAAATCGTCTGGTCAATGTGGTATAGAAGGCCAAACCCCTAAAAAAGGATAGGCCAATGTACAGCAGTGGGCTGTTAAGGGCTGTATATGCCAATAGAAAGTACTAGAAGAAAGTAGTAATGAACTACATTTAAACGAACTTTAGAAATCAATTAAAAAGTTCTACAATTTTACTTAATGATATATTTTTAATAAAATGTGGTTCACATTTGGGCCCAAGAGAGTAAACAAAAGTCTATGCCTGTCTGTCTGCCTGAAACGAAAAACTTGTGAAGCGAACTGGATTCACATGAGCCTGCCTACTTTTTTGGAGGAGGTCTACCGTATCTATTCGCTAACAAAAATATAAAACTAATTCTTTCATTCATTATAGTGAGTATAAGAAATTAAATAAATATGTAAAAAAATATTTGTACGAAGTTATAATCACTAAGAAATTTTCAGAAAGTGAAAAACAAATTTTCCTTTGATACCAACACGACAGATGAAGATGATAGCGGTGTCACATATCCAACAAACGTTTGATGTCGATATTCATAAGCACATCAGATATTTTTTGTCACATATTGGAAAATATATAACGCAAAATTATGATATCGTTTGATTGATCGGTTGTCAACAAATGAGAGTGAAGCTACAATATAAGTCTCAGTTCATATAAAGATTAGGGTTCGCAATGCTTTTGTAAACTAAAGACAAAGGGTTGGGCAAAATGTGTAGAACTTTAACTCAGCTAATAATTGCACTTGTCTTTTTCGCATAGGTATAACTGATTACACATACTAACTCTGTCACTATAACCCAAACAAATATGTGCTCCTTTTCTTATAGACCTGTCTAATTGTCTGAAATGTTAGGCTGCCAATCATGTCAAATAATTTTCAAAGTATTTCATAGAATCAAACTCTCTCTAATTGAAAGTAATAAATACTGTTTCTTTTCGCTACATTGTTTAAGGCGAATACATTAACTAACATGATTCTACTATTTACGCACTGGACAGCCCTGTATTGAGGTGAAGTGTATTGAGATATACGCGTATTTCTAATATGTACAGCACTGAGCTGTTAAGGATTGTATATGCCAATAGAAAGTAATGAACTACATTTAAAGGAACTTTATAATTCAATTAAAAATTTCTGCAATTTTACTGAATGATATGTTTTTAATAAAATGTGGTTCACATTTGGCCCCAAGAGAATAAACAAAAGTCTATGCCTGTCTGTCTGTCTGAAACGAAAAACTTGTGAAGCGAACTGAATTCACATGAGCCTGCCTACTTTTTTGGAGGAGGTCTACCGTATCTATTCGCTAACAAAAATATAAAACTAATTCTTTCATTCATTATAGTGAGTATAAGAAATTAAATAAATATGTAAAAAAATATTTGTACGAAGTTATAATCACTAAGAAATTTTCAGAAAGTGAAAAACAAATTTTCCTTTGATACCAACACGACAGATGAAGATGACAGCGGTGTCACATATCCAACAAACGTTTGATGTCGATATTCATAAGCACATCAGATATTTTTTGTCACATATTGGAAAATATATAACGCAAAATTATGATATCGTTTGATTGATCGGTTGTCAACAAATGAGAGTGAAGCTACAATATAAGTCTCAGTTCATATAAAGATTAGGGTTCACAATGCTTTTGTAAACTAAAGACAAAGGGTTGGGCAAAATTTGTAGAACTTTAACTCAGCTAATAATTGCACTTGTCTTTTTCGCATATAACTGATTACACATACTAACTCTGTCACTATAACCCAAACAAATATGTGCTCCTTTTCTTATAGACCTGTCTTATTGTCTGAAATGTTAGGCTGCCAATCATGTCAAATAATTTTCAAAGTATTTCATAGAATCAAACTCTCTCTAATTGAAAGTAATGAATACTGTTTCTTTTCGCTACATTGTTTAAGGCGAATACATTAATTTACATGATTCTACTTTTTACGCACTGGACAGCCCTGTATTGAGGTGAAGTGTATTGAGATATACGCGTATTTCTAATATGTACTGTAGGTATCGAAGCCACACAATAGGTGAACGTTATTTCTGTACGTCTGCCATTATTCCAGACGCGGCGCTCGTTATGTCTCTGTTCGACGTAACCACTATCTACATATTGATTCCAAACATCGGTAGACACGCACAGTTGAATAAATTTCTATTCACCTCCATGTACGAGGCGTGTTTGAAGAACGTCTTTGACTTTCGAATAAAAAAGTTGGAGGACGACAAGCTTTTACGTGAAAATTTATAACATATTCAATTTTTTTTTTTTGAAAAGTTAAAATTAATATAACTATTTGTGTAATTGCTCCGTGTAGTGACAGATTACAAATATAGAGTATCACCATCCCTATTAATCCCCTGGGCTAAATAAACGCTATACCAATCCATTTAGTCAACGTGGTATAGTAGACAAAAACCTTCTTTCTAAGATAGGCTAATGTCCAGTATTGTTTTTTTGACGTAATTGATTAATCGCCTTTTAATATGTCTCCACTCAAATATTAGCTATTTTGTTGACACAACGATGCTTATATTTTCGTATCTTTTTATAAATTATTCCAAACAGACAAGTTTTGAATGACAGTCAATGGCATTACTGGTATAATGCCTACATTTTCGAGTACATGCGGATTGCCTTTGGATGTACAAATGCTGCCACTTAGCACCACACAATTAGTCGTACTTTCTAGAATATTGTAATTTAGGTTATTAAAGTTTTTCGATTACATAATGATTACAAAAAAAGAAAATACTACATGATACATTCATCAGCTCAATAATTATTTAATTAAAAGGTTACGAGTGTTTGTCTATTTGACAACGTCTAGATATTCAATAATTTACAATACATTTTTTGCTAATTAATAAATAAAATACATTTATTGTTTGCCCGAACTAGATTAAACCCGTGTCTCGGGAAAAGAAAGTGCTTACAAATAATTTAACCAATATAAATTTACATAACTACTGTTTAATATTAACAATAAAACTTAATGACCTACATAGCAACTCGCAGTACCAATAATAAGTAGAAGTGTCAAGGCGTGTCAACAATTTTTTTATTTTCATATTATAATAACTGCAATAGGTTGATGATGATGATGATGATGATGATGTTGATGATGATGATGTAATTGCTCAGTTTACTCATACAACAAAATTTCTAAACAATTGTGTAATGTGTTCTGACAGCTAATATTATTTAATTTATAAATACTTAGATCTCTATTTAATCTATTATCTAAAACCATTTCTACAACTTACATACAAATAGACCTAGAAAAGAACCAAAAATAGTTTAAATAAACGAATTTAAGATTGCAAGGGATCAGGGACAGACTATATCTTTTCGTTTTTTGTTAATACTTTCGTATTGATAGATAAGTAATGTGTGTTGTTTCAGTACTGTGCGATATCTATATGAAAATATTGCGGACAGTCATCACCGTGCACGATTGATGTAACATAGTTGTGGAAAATAGGAAAAGTAGGGTGGATGACATAAACAGATGAAGACACAAGTTCTGGCAGTTTCTTGTTGGAACTTATAATTGGTATTTATTATCAAAGTCTATAAATACCTGGTATTTACGAGGTATAAGTTCTTTTAACAAATCCTTCAAGCAGATATTCTCGTACATGAATGATTTTCATGATAAAATATTTAATGCACATTACTCGACTAATGGCATTTATATAGAGAAGAAGCGGTACAACTGAGGTCGTTAACATTATGCAAATGCTAAATTAGTACAAGAATAGTGTGACAATATATCATTTGTCTTTAATCCTAGTAGGTTTGTTTTAGCGGGATACGACGAACTTATTGTCGTACTCATCAGTCGAAATAACAGGAACGTTGATTGATGACAGTTTCGGCGTGGAGACTGTCAGGCAAACACAATCAACTTTGTTCAAACTCTCTACTCCAATTTCATTATCTAATAGTACTGACTCGCGTCGTCGCGCTTATGACTCATCTGCTTAAAAGTATAATTATTGTTTATGAAGTAATATACATTAATGCTATTTTGCTTAACTGTGTAACAATTATGAAAAAGATACGTACTTCATTATTGTCTAGGTACTTTCATATATTATTGTTTCATTTTAATAGTCGTAGGAATTCTATAGAGGGCCAGTTTGTTGACTAAACGGAGTTAATCCAAATCTAAATGGAAAATATGTGATTGTAAAATGAACAACCACAAAAATAATTATTCGTCCAGCAAAGGTCTTTCTATTTTTGTAATTATTTACAGTGCTCCTATGGTTGATTAATTAGAATCATCATCACCATCATTATCATCAAGCCTTTAACAGAAATATGTATATGTGTGTATGTGTAGGTTTGTATATGTGGCTGTGGGTATATGCATGTATTTGTATGTGTGTCTTTGTATATATATGTGTATGTGACTGCCACTAGCCTGCGATTGTTTAATTAATTGTTGTTGTTTTTTTTTATTAGTATTTTATTGATTTTCTTTTTTTTTGCCCTTTTATGGCTATTTTTTGTGTTTAATATTTAATGCTTTTTGTAATGGGCATATTATGGCCTCCCATAATTGAGGAAGCGCAAGATATGAAATTTTATTGTATTTTATCTATTATAAAACTCGCATGTAAAGTATACACTTTACATGCGAGTTTCTTTGTCAGAGATCCATAATAAACAAATAAATAAACAGTCCACTGTCTTACATAGGCCTCTCCTTAGAAAGGAGGTTGTGGCCTACTATACCACGCTGGCTATGCCAAACGGTTTGATATAGGGTTTGTTTCAAGTTTTTCTTCTCTTTGCAATGATGTTGTCTTGCATATTTTGTTCCCTTAGCCACCTCTTACAACACCCATGGGAAGAATAGGGGTGGTGACACTCTGTATTCTTAATCCCTCACCACACGGAGAGAGAATTATTAATTATAATTATTAATAGAGATAATTAAAATTGGTTTATAGTTTTAAACAACAGATTTTTAAAATACAGCTTAAGTACAATTTCACGAGTTTTTTTAAGAATAAATTGAAATCCATAAAGTCCAAAGTTAATTGCAATTCTTCTTCATTATTCTATTGTTTGTTGAGTAAAAGCGCTCCCTGTTTCTTGAGGCGGCGATGTTTTAATTAAGTGATTTATTGTTACGTCAGGTAACAACGTTTTAGCAATCTTATTTGATTCGAGCAATAGAACGGAAGGCTTTATACAACAAATTGACAAACCTTATTGTTTAAAGGGTAACATTTTTTTTGCATGAAGAGTCTTACAAATCTTGAGTTGCAAGTGCTCATGAGCGGCGGTATCCACTTACGATCAGGTACCCGATCTGTTTGTTATGTGTTTGTAAATCGTGACAAACAATTTTCTTTAAAAATTAAACCTACTACAGAAAAAAGTCAAATGGAAATCCCTACCTTGCAAAACTAAAAAGCGTAAAATAAACTGATTTTAACTTGGCCGGCTTGGCTATGTGATCATTTTTATCTATACCTTTTATTAACTTAATTACTTACATTCAATAAAGTGGTAGTATACTTAAACAATGTGTTTCAGATATCTAAAATCTGTTTGAAGTTGGTGCCAAGCCCAAGAGATATTTCATAAGTTACGTATGTTCGTTACCGCCGCATCGATATATATATATATATATAATAATAACTATATCGATTCAATTTTTGAGATAGCTACAGTTGATTCACATATGTTCATAACGCATAATGATCAATTTACTAAATTTGGATTAAACTGAAATTGATTGCTCTAAAGAATGATTAATGTAATGATTTTTAAGATATTGACTTTTCAACTAAATTGAAATATCTAACAAACGACTTGCTCGCGGTTTATTACTGATAATCTGGCGTTGAAATAATAGGAGACTTCTTCGTGTGTTATGACAGTCACTACGTCAGAGTTGTGATTTATATGTGATTAAAACCGCTAGGACTGTTTCGGCTTATTACACCAAGAAGTTTTGAGCTGTTTGAGTGAAGTTGGGATCCCGAAGATCCATCCCGGCTTAAACGTCTTGTACTCACCCTTACAAACACACACATTCAAACCACTTTCCTTTCACTAACACTTTCACGTTTTTTTAAAGTGCCTGATAGAAAGCATGAATAAAATACAAAAGCTGGTGGTCACTACATTTATTATGAATACAAACAACAGAATATGGTGACCCACACTATGGTGGCCCAGTGAGATGTTTTTTTACGCCCTGCTTAAAGCGTAAAAAGTATGACAGTCATCGTAGCAATGTAAGATTTAAACAGTTACCACAGTAACTATTAACCCTGCATCAATGGGTCAATGGTCATCAAATGGTCATCAATTCCTCTGATGCTTTTTGAAATCAGTTTAGTTTTTAGTGCTGATAATCGAACCAAGATATGAAAACAATAACTGCTACAGAGGACAATCACCTTTAAATGTAACTCCTGCTTACGTGAATAGCTATGGCAATTTAAAATTGTGTTGTGTCCAATATTTTTGTTGCTGAGAGCGTGGTGAACGGGGCAACTGGGATCGTGTCCAAGATTTAATAATGTGCTCCTTGCCGTGATTAAATACAAGTACGCAAGTCATTATATATTACATAAATGTGTTAATAGCCTTTTTTTTTGATGTCGGGGTGAGAAATCTCTTCAGATCTCCGACTCCTCGGATACGCAGGAGCCAGGAATATCTAGTGTTTCCACTAAAAACTACCCCGGTGGCCGATTTCAGGCATCCTTTGCTGAAGGGGGCCTGGACCATATTATTTCAGGTCACCTCCAAAATCAACGCCGCGCCTAGTCAGACCCTATCTTTGGGGAGGCAACAAAGGCTTCCCCACCTATCTATCCGGTTGTTATAATTTGTTGCGACCCGATTACATTTTTGCGACCAGGTCCCAACAAAATATTCTATGACTGACTGCAACAACTAATCCGCCACCAGCGGTCCCCATCCTCTGAGGGTTCGCGGTCCCGTCTACGGCTCATAATGCCGCCGACGTCTTCTTCGCTCGGGATCGGTCGTCTCTCGATCCCGTATGTGTCAATAGCTTATCAGTCATTTACAGGCTACAGAAATATTAAACAGGGCATGCTATCGCTCTTCTGAATATTCAGTAAGGTAGTTACGGTTACGATGACCGTGTTCGGTGTTTCAATTCATCCGCACTGAAGTCTTCTTCATTTGCACAAACAGACTCGCTCGCTGTGACGATCATCTTAATGTAAAACAAACTCACACTAGACCCTCTAATAACTTCACTAGTCGCAACTTCAAAAGTGATAAATAAACTCACCTGACGATGACCATCTGACGTGAATAAACTTAGGTAAGTCCCTCAGGGCACTACCCTAAACTAAGCTGTGACATATTTATGTAGAAATAAAATTGAGAAAGGTCTATAAAAGAAACTGAACTCACATTCCAACAAATTGGTTAAGAAACTGCATGATAAGAAAGTATTGCGCAGAGTGTAACAGTTAAAACTAATTGAAAATATTTATATTGGACACTAAGACAAAATAAGTGTATGGCTATAGTGTAGATCCCTAACCGAAACTTCAGTTTTGCTTGTCTTTCCTTTCCCACATAGGACTGGTTACGACAACTGTAACTTAAAGTATCAACTCTATATATAATATCTATAACTGCCTCGGTGACGCAGCAGTAGTGAATTCGATTGCTGTACTTGAGGTCTCGGGTTCGATTCGCGGGTCGGACCAAATGTTTGTATGAACTGCAAATATTTGTTTCAAAGTTTGGGTGTTTTTTACGCATAATATGTATGTGTTTACAAAAAAAGTATATAAGTATTCTATCAGTCAGTCTAGTTACCATAGCACAGGCTCTGCTTAGTTTGAAACTAGGAGACGTTTTGTGTCAAATGTCAGAAATATTTATTTATTTAACTTACTCCAAACCTGCCTGCCTGATCACCTAAATAACTTGAAAGAATATTGTGTTCTTTAGGGCCTATTCTAACAGGTTAAGAATTTTACCTTCTATCATCTACTTAACTTGAATTACCTGAATAACTTGAAAGTAAGCAACCAAAGGTCTATACATATGTATGAAATTGAAAGAATTATCCTCAAACTTCCACCTATTAGGGAGTTGTACCATCCAACATTAGTTCATCTGAATAACTTGGAAGCATACGACTTAAGATCAACCCTGAAGGGGTTGTATCTGTCACCATAAGCTCATCAACATGAGATGATGACTAACAGACACAAATACCGGAATAGTTTTAAAAAGAAAATATACGAAAGTCCTAATACATGCTTATAAAATTTGAGCACTTATCTGGATTTTCTTGGGATGCCAAGATCAGATCCTGCCATGGTGATAATGGGACCATCACGAGAATGTACTCTATCGAATACAATAACATTTTTTAATTGGTCCACAGTTAACGGAGTAATCGGTGAATACACAATAAAAAAAATATAGTAGAGAAAAAAATCTCCTCATTTTAAAAGTCAGTTAAAAAAAAGACTGCGTCATCGAACATTTTGAACAACTCTTAAATCTGCACCAGAGCATAAAATTATGTTACAGATATATAAATTATTTGCGTTATAAATTTAAATGAAATAATCACTGTTGTTCTGGAATATATGTTCTTCATTAAAGTAATTTTGAACGGAAATATATCTACACGTGAAGTGAAAAAACATTTTGCAAACGGTAAAGTAAAAGACAATAGATGTATGTAAAACAATCATTCTCACATCAAACATCAAGAACAAATAATAATACTAGCTGTAAGTGACTAGTAGAACATCTCGAACGTTCGAACAGCCTACCCGCAGCTATTGACATATAAATGAGGCTGGATCTTACCAAAATGGTTATTTTACAAACATTCCGGTTCCTAAGTGAACACGACTTATTACTCAGAGGAGCTCATTTGATGTACGTGTCTTGACTCTTTGTTTCATTAGCTAAGTGATTTTGTAAGAGTTCCGAGATTCGGCCTCACAAGATTCATTTTTTGCTTGTCCTATTATTGTTGTGTAAAGGAGCAATTTTGCGTATAATGTTGAACCAGATGTTAGGACATGTTGGCAGGTGCTATCTGAAAATTTGTCTCTCGTTTATTGAAATTTACACGTTGTTCATCATCGTTTATATAACGTTGTGGTGTTTTCGATTAGATATTTTTCTAAAAGCTTTTCTTAATATTACAAAAGTTTTACAGGTTTCGTTGTACATGATTTTGTAGATATATTAAATTTAATCACTATGATGAAAGTACTGGTTCGTCAAAAATGAGACAGCTTGATTTATTTGGCTTTGAATTTCTTTTTTTTTCTTAAAGGAAGTATTGAATATGCAAATAACCTTTTTGTTAGGATCTCGTTGCAAAATAGTTAGTTTTTATCATCTACGGCAATATCATGTTTGCCGCTTGTATTTATTTTCATCATAAATTAGGTAAATCTTCACAAAATAAAAGTTTATTCGTATTTCGATTTAAATGTTAAATTACATTGAATAAGTAATGAATTGAAAATATCGTATCTCTTGAATTTCAGTTTGACATACAGCATAATTTTAAATTGTGGCTCATTTACGAATTATTGTTTTATTGAAAGATGAAAATTTTATTTCGATGAAATGTTTATTCCGATGAAATGTTTATTTACAAACCAATTTATACACAAACGTGTTCAGTGCGGTCCTCGTAAAGCGGTAATTTTCCTTCGTTTTAATCGTTCTAGTAACCTTGAGAGTATGCTCTTGATAACCAAACAAAAATTCAGTTACATTATTTAAATAAAATATTTTTATATTTCAGTCGTAAACTAAGATTGAACTACTAAATCTTCACATTCGTAATCTTTTCGGCAGATCAGTTTATTAATTTCCGCTCAAACATATAAAGTAAACAATTATTTTGTCCGTGCTAATAACGTTATACCGAAACTTGTTGAAAGGTTTGTTTTCAAAGCATATTTGTTTTAGAAATAACAATAATAAGAAGAAAATCGTCGTTACAAACTTCACCGTTCTTGATACTTTATATTTGACAATAAAATACTCTACGTCAACCGAAAACTTCTTCGAAAGTTATGATATTGTTAAACAAACTTCAAAAATATAAATCGTACCGATTTACATTAAATTGACAATTTATGGATACAGTGAGAGTCAAGAAATATGTAAACTAATAATTTTGCAGAGTATTTTTTTTATATGTGCAATTTGTTTATAGAAAATGCCATAAATGTGTTAATAGATATTTTATCATATGTAATAAATAAAATAAATAAACAGTTACTGAATGAAATTTATATTTATGTTGTATAAATAACAATGCTTAATAAAATAAGGCTAAAAACATACAGAGATTCTACTATGTAGTGCTTACAGTACTCCAATGTTTTAGTTGAGAGTTGGACTAAAAATAAACGCATTAGGTGCGTAAGCAGTCTATTCTAATATGCACTTGAACCTCTTCATGTTTAGTTCTTCTCGGAATACCTAATATCATTGCGTGAAGTATTTATACTTTTGTTACTAAAAAACTTCCCTCTATTTTTCAAAAAGCTCTGTAAATAACATCCTCCATTAGTCGAGTTTTCTTGGATTGCACTTAATTCATGTTCCTTTACAAAAGTCTTCCAAGGCTGAGGTTATACCATTACAGATGATGTCTATAACAAATAATTTGTGTCCATGGTGCCAATAAGATTTCTATTCAACACTAAACCTCTCGTCCCGATACTTGTTTAGTAAATTATGATAAAGATTATATAATTTCAATATAAGTGTTACATTTAAAAAAAAAAATATCGCTTAAATGTAAATTATGATTCAAAATTTTGATTTTGGCATGTTTTTTTCTTTAAGATCTCTATTTTTTTAACAATCGTGTTTGTAAAACGGAAAACCCTTCATGGCTGTAGGATTAAACCTCTACGAAATATAAACTTAGTTACAACTAAAAATTAAGAAATATCTGTCTGTTTTTCGTCAATGTAAAAGAACATTACGTTGTTCACCTTTACTCTTTTGTTTGCATTATTTTTATAAAAAAAACATGGCATGCATTGAAAAATTACATAACTTAATTAAACGCAATTAGGCGTTATGTAAACAGACAACAAACAGCAAACAGAACCCGGGTCGTTAGCGCTTAGATTAGCTGGATGTCATGTGTCGGCTAAATTGCGTCTATTTTGAGTGGGAAGTGTTTACTAAATTCGTTGTTCAATATCAAACGTGGGAGTGGCGTTGGTACTAATATCATATGTCTTTCATGATCAAGTTGCTCCTTTGGTGTATGATTTAGTGCCAGTTCAGTAACGTCTATAATGGTAACAATAAGTTTATCCATCCATAAGTCTGTTACATCGTGTCACTAACGGAAACAGGATGTCATCAGTAGGTTCTTTATCACTACATTTTATTGCAGCTTTTTACTCTTTGTATTCTACATATAAGATTTGAAACGTCACTTTTGGTTTTTTATCAATTATTTTGTCGTCTGAAAATTTTTAAAGACTCCAGGAGTTTAAGCGATTTTCCATAAAAATCTACATCTGAATAAATATTTTTTTTTATAAAAAATTGAATGCTGAATACCAAAATAATATATGAGCAAAAAAAATATAAAAAAATATGACATAAAATAATAATAAATGTAGCAGACATTTTAAAATAAAACAACGACAACACTAGTAGTTAGATGAAGTATTAGTTGTAGAGTAATCTGCTATTCCTAAGTTAGTAACAAGCGGTGGAGATGAGATTAAAGTATTTAACCATACAAAGGATCTATAGCGAGATATGTATAGTAATTAATTATGAAGTTTTCTATGCATAGACATATCAAATAGTATAGCCTAATGGCTTTTAATAAAACTAACAGTAGCAGTTTCTTAACCAATTTTAAACAATTTTAAGTAAAAGGTTATTTAGTTTGTTAAATTTATTTTAATTTTTCCTCTCACAGTTCCACTTTGATTGACTTAGCCCGTCGACTCACATTTAGAGATCATTCAACATCTGATTAAAAATATTTTCCATTTCTTTTCTCAGCAAAGCGTTTATCGTACTCTAATCTTTTTTATTTTGAATTTTAAACAAATTTTAATAGCTACTGTTGGTAACGGTGTATAATTAACAAGTAAATAGTAACTGAATAATATTACTAACAATATTATACTTCATTAGTAATGCCATTTGCGTACATACTGCAATTAGCTTAACTTCACAACAGCGTGCGCTACGGCATTTATCGATACACTTATGCATTTGAAATTTAATGCTCCACAACTGAGTGCACATCGAAACGTAAAGTGCTGCACTAAACACTAAAACAGCGTTATCAACGTTATCCATTCAATAATCACGTGCGGGCCGCATGTCGTTTGACGTTACAGGATATCAAAAGCTTGCTCAGCGATGGTTAATCTCACCGCAGCGTCGACTTCGCAACGCGCGTTTTGTTGCAAATTGTTTACTTTACATTCTATTTTCGATGTCCATCATCTGGGCATTGTTAGCGCGTGTTTACGGCATACCGTGAGAGGACCGATCGAACGGGGAACGCCTGTGGTCGAGCACGCCTTTTGTGGGCGGTATTTACTTACCATTACAACATTTCAATATTCTTAGTACACGTATACTCATCATCACACGTTTGAAGCATGCGTATATGCGTGTTACAAGCGAAATTCAATTAATGTGTAATCATACACATTGAATGTTTGGTCTAAAGTTTAACACGATGAAAATCCGGTCTGCATTCCAAAGTATACAATGAACATAAATCCTACTTGTAGTATCAATGAAGTTTGCTCAAGGGAATTCGGAAATAGAAGAGTTAAAATAAATTAACTATTGAAAATCAACGATAGCTTTATATGTTTGTATTAGTATGTGCCCTAGGTGACAAATTTAATTGGATAAAAAAACAAGTGGAAAGAAACTAAAGAAATTACTCATTAACTCAGTATCGAGGTTAACAAAATTATCTGGTGCAAACATATGGGTTATAAAGATCCGTTTCGCATTTACGTTGATGATTAAATAAAAAGGTTATAAAACCTTAATGTGTCCGTGCGGCGCAGTAGCTCGGTTAAATTAGCGGAAAATCAGCGTTGGTTTGACAGAACTTCAATATGGTGTGTTTACACATTGCATGTATATTACTTAATATTACATATTAATATACACTTGCCAAACTATTGTTTTCAATTATGAGATAGGATGTTGCAAAGAATGAGATTCACTCGTTTAAAAGTATGTATAGTTACAAGGTTGTGCTGTTTGCTTAAATTATTCAGCTTAGTTTAATACAAGTATGTTTCATATTATTCGAATAATATAATTATAGGAAATATATGTAATATAATGATAATTTTACTTCAATATCAAGAATTTACTTCCTTTTGTTTTATTCCAAGTCAATAAGTAAAAAAATTCCATCTCATAACAATCATACATATTTTTTCCTTTTTCTTTTCAATCTTATTGTGTATAAGTGCTACAACTCATAAAAAAAAATGAATATGCTTCATTTCAATAAATCTTAAACATGGGTGTCATATCAAAGTCAACTTTTCTATTTTATAATGTATGACGGATTAAGAATACATAGTGTTACCACCCCTATTCGTCACGTGGGTATCGTAAAATGCAACTAAGGGAACAAAGTATATAAGACAACGTCATTACAAAGAGAAGTAAAACTTGAAACAAACCCTATTCTAACCCGGCTGGCCAGCGTGGTATAGTAGGCCGAAACCTCTTTGCTAAGGAGAGGTCTATGTCCAGACTGTAAAAGGTTGTTGATGATGATGATGATCAAAGCTTCCATCTATTTATCTCTAAATGAGTTTCTAAAATATTCGAACACACATGAAGGTGTGTGTTTATAATTCGTGTATTAACTATATAATTAATTGCTTCATAGTTCATTCTTCTCTATCACACACACACACACACACACATACATACATTAATAATAAAAAAAATCACATGTTGGTAATACGAAAATCTTAAAAACACTTAAAATATAAAATTAAGGAAGATTTCGTGTGAAATTCAGAAATGTTAAAGTATACATTTTATTATTTTTTTGAAATTTTTAGATATATATTATACTTTCCCTTCGTATCACAAAGTTTTGTGTATTTGATTGATTGATGAATTATGTGTCTGTAGACGTTTTGAATTTTTATTTTGTACAATTTTATTTCAAGCCACTTATTTTTTATAAACGCAATATCACGTCGTGCTATTTAATGTACTGTTCATTATATAACACAGTGTTTATTTTTTATAAATAATAATTACGATTTGGGCTATTGAAGTCATTCTACGTATTAAAGCAAGGAATACGGTAATTAAGTTTGCGAGCTTTACATATTTGACAATGTGCCAACACATTCGTGTGAATATTGGGGCTAGAACTGCTACTATAACTTCATCAACGTTGTGCAATCACATTTTGCAGTGTGTGATTATGATTTTGATTTGTGATCGGCGTACTACAAAAAAAAATATAAAAGTGTTTTGTTTATTTTGTTTGTTTAATGTAAACTATCCACAGTCCACAGATATCACATAGTAGACGAAATTCTGTGGCCACTGTGATGTTTGTGTAATCGATTTTGATTATGTGCCATGTGTGTTGAGGTCCGATGTTAGGAGAATAGTATTTGAGTAGCGACACAATTTGAGGAATGATTGAAACCAAACACCAATATTATATAGATAACATTTCTCACTTTGTTTTGTACCGGCTTTCTCTCATTGTCAGAAGGACTTTAGAATATTTCCAGGACTTTTAGAGCGTTGTAAGCTATTGTTATACGCTAGTTCACAATTTGATGTTGCTAGATAGGATTACTCTTAAAGTGTTGCGTTCTCAACGACACTAGTTTCATAAAAATAGTCAGCAACATAGTATTGTGAATTGATATATGTATTATATAACCTTGTTTTGTCAATAACAGTGTCGAATAAACTATAGTTTGTTTAAAAAACACAAATAATCTGTTGTTACTGTCGTTATTCGTCGCTGTCGAAACATCACATATTTATTTATACATACAGTAGATTAATTAGATACTTGAGATATGAACCCTCTACAAAAATAAATGTTAAGCTTGAGCTAACAAAATATTTAATAAGGAGTTTGGATAATCTTAAGTAGGTAGGCATAGCTACTAACCATTCTGAATTAATAAAGTCAAGTAGAACACGATGTTGATTAAATTTTCAACGAAAACGGTTTTAGATAAGCCTAAATACTACAGAAGAATTTCTGTGTTTCAATTTGTTCTTATTTTAACTGATTCTGTGAAAAACAATGCAACTTCTAGATTGCTTTTTGAATAAGAGGTTCATTCATCGTTATTTTTGTTCAGAAAATAATAACAACTTAACAACGATTCTAGATAGATAATACTCTAATCGTGCGCTAGGATTTCTACAGGTATTGTAAAGGACGTATACGCACCTATTCATACCGCGGGTGTCATAATAACCGAATCAGGGACCAAACTACACAGGACCAAAGCGCTGCAAAGAGAAGCAAAACTTAAAACAAACCCTATTTCAACTCGTCTGGTCAGTGTAGTCGTCTAAAACGTCCTGTAGCATTCATGTGGCAACACTGTTTTTGACGACACCACTTTTTACACACAGAGTTGGGTACACAAAAATATTAAGTGGCCACTCTGATTAACAAAAAGTGTAATTCAAACTCTTGGAGACAATACTGTGAATATTGGTACCACCTGAACAGTAAGTCCATTTTGAATATATACTGTCTTTAATTTGACTATTCAAGTGGTAGATGCATCGGATAAAAATATATTGTGGAGTAACACAAACATAGTAACTCCAAAGTCCTTTCTAAAGAGAATTCTTTATCCATCAGTGAGTTATTAGAAGCTGTAGGGCAGCGCTACCGCTCAGAGATTTTTTTTCCAGGTAATTTTGGATGGATTGGAATTATTGTAAGCTTGGGTAGGTATTTACGAGTTAAAGCAATAAATATGGTCTTAACATACACAAACGTTACTAATCCATACGTACATTAAATACTAAACATACATTCGGATATATACGTAAATATATACAAACAATTACTAATTTTCATTTGTAAGTAAGACCAGGGACAAATAATTGAAACGTAGTTTGATTTTCTAGAAAAACAGATGTTTCAAAAATAGGCTAATCATTTCCCACTAGCGTGAGCAGTCCCTTACATTCTAGTACACGTTGAAACAACGCATACTTCACTATAATTTTTAAAGTGTATAAATTTAAATAATTACGTAGCAAATTTTCATTTCTGGTAAGTCCCTAAATGTAAACACGGTGTCGCTCGGCATATGTTCAGTGTAACAAGGTCATAAGAAGTTTTTTCTGTGGTAATTTACTTCGGACCATAACGAATGTTATGATACTTGATTTATTGAGTGCATATTTTGTTTCGACGAAAACGTGCCGTAGCTCGGATTAGCTATGAATCATACTTACGGCCGCTTGGGATAAATATTTTTTATATAATGAAAGGTCAAGACTGCTATTACAGTTAGAGTTTTTACTTTACTTTCTATACCTAGTTTTAATTTTACTTTTATGAAACAAAATAGTTTGTATATGTTTTATTCATTATTGATCACCAATCACAATTTTGTTGAATTGTATTGTGATTCAATAAATAAAAACAGATATTCAAAATGTCTCTTATCATTGTGCTCATAGTTTAAAATCAATTAGGCTTTTAATGGTCATAGTAATTAAATTTTTGAATGATTTTCAGTCCGATTTAATAAATAAATCTTTTAGTAAATGAACTTCTACTTCTTAAGTATGAAAGGTACGATTTGATTTGATAATATTTTTTAAATTTCAAATTTCTTTAAGAACCGATTGCAACTAAACATAATTAAACTCGTTATAATTTTAGCTGGAAACACTTAACGTAGCAAAGATATTAAACTTTATAATACTTCAAAGGAAAATCTTTACAATAAAAAAGACATTTCATTTTACAACGCACCATAAATCTGAATTCAAAACGTTGCAAATTCAGTTTGAAAGTAACAAGATGACTCGTTTAGTTTCACTCGTACCAATTAAATATTGGCATGGAATTAAGATTTAACTGGTCGAGAGAATAACGCAGTTGCAATGTTGCTGAATTGAATTAGTTTCTTCTATAAATAAAATAAATAAATAACGTCATACATCTCACAAGGCTGTTTGAGTCCAAATTAAGCAGAGACTGTGCAATGGTAACCAGACTGAAATAACTAAGTATTTCTAAATATATACATATTATAGATAAGTTCCACCCAGACGCAGAATAAGTAGACACAAATATTTGTCCTTGATGTGAACCAAACCCACGACCTCCGACTACCCACTAGACCTACACGTCCTTGAAATGATATATTATATTAGTTCAATATTCGGTTATTTTTAGTAAGAAGATTAGTATAAGAAAATTGAAGAAACTCTTTCTTTATCAGTCATATCATGTTATGTCTGATAATGAGTTTATAGATCCGGCCTTTTAATTGTAAATTATTAGAAATTATATACATTATAATATATGCTCAGAAATATTTTCTGTTAAAATCAGCCACGCTATCGTATATTTCGATGATGTTTATTCCGGTATATCTCGTCATCGCTTTGTACGCGCCTAGCTGCTTAAAGCCAGAGCAAATAAGTAACTGCTATATAATAATAACATAGCAGCAATACGTTTTACCTTCTTTGATACTGAATCAGACCAGGGCATCTTCAGTTATATCATATCAATGAACATTTTATTTCTAAACATAGTATGGTACATTAACTTATCTACTTTTGATCGATTTAATGCATCAATCTAAGTCAAAATACATTTATGCCAAATACTTGCTCCATAAGCTGCCATGTTGTATCCGTTAATTATGATCGATGGTAAATTTATTTTCTTTTATGAACGAAAATGAAATTTAATATAGCTTTCAAGTATTTCCACAGTTTGTGATTTATTTTTGTTATATGATATTGTAGGCAAGTTACAATTACATTTAGTTTTGAACATCAAAGAAAGAGTCCCTTTTGTTCTTTGGTATAATATGCTGGAAGGCAAAACTTCTTTATTGCGAGACACGCTTCTAAAAATTATTTTATTGTAAAATATGTCTTTGAAATATGGAACCGTAATGGTTAGAAATAGGATGAAATTCTTTTGATGATATTTGAATCACGATAACTTGAATTAAAAATCTGCTTTCATTTCTAGTTATTTAAAAAATATGTAAATCTTTTTTGCGTAAAAGGGCAAGTATTTTTCATGTGATACACAAAATTACAGGAAACACCGTCGCCAAAACGAATAAAATACAGGAAAGGTTTTCCATTTAGAAACAATGATGACGAAAAACACCCAAGTGTTTCATGGCAAGGACTTCTGAGGCTACGGCTTATAATGTCAGCATTTTATCATATTTTGTGTAGTTATTTTTAAAAGATTTATGGTTTTAATAAGTTAATTATTAATTATCTATGTAGAAATGGATTAAGAATACAGAAGCACCACACTTATTCATCTAAGAAGTGACTAAGGGAGCAAACTCCAAAAAGGAAAGAAAACTTATAACAACCAACCCGTCTGACAAGCGTGGTATGGTAGGACAAAATCTCCTTTCAAAGGAGAGATTTATGTTGTTGACAGTGATGATGAATGTGTGAATTTGTTTTTGTTGGGGGGAGATGATGAGATCAATGGGTCACATGATCATCACCGTATTGACAGCTGTGATAGGGACTACGTCACCGTCCTTAGAGTGAATGAGGGAAGAATGGAAACGGGTTTGGGCTCAGCTAAACTCATTTACTCCTTGAAAAGTAAACTGTTTCATAGCGGTTTATTGTAAGGCTGTGGCATACCACAACCTTACAGTAAACCAGTGTCCTGTGTCCGGTCCCGGTGTCCTGTAAGAGTAAATTCCGGTCGAGGCTGCCCATTTGTGCCGAAGCATAACTGGTATAGGAAAGCAGTACAATAAAGTTATTATATACATATTAATATTCAAATATTCCAATAGATCCATTCCGGTTTGGAGTTAGAATAGCCATAAGCCATATGTAGCACTTGTGCCGTCTGATACCGTTATAAAATCAAATATTGTTTAGTTCTAAACTGAATCATCAACTTGGTATGGTAATAGCACGGTTACAAAGGAAGTGGTCACAGGCTTACTGTTATGTTCTTATGAATAATTTCCAAACTTTTCCAATGAAAATATTGGAAAATAATAAGGTAATAAGTTACTATTTTGCAGCCGTCAACGATGTGATAAGTCTCTTCCTGGAGATCACAATTCTCTAAATAAACGATGTGTACTGAGAGTGAGTAGAGATTGAGGTGTGAGGAAAGAGGATACCATAAGTCAGAAAGAAAAACACTGATAAAGATTCTGATGTTTAGGTGCTTTTAATGGTTTTGAGTCTGTAAGGGTTCAGTAACTCGTCAACTCACTTGACACAGGATTAATATAATATATATATATATAATATTATATATATATGTATATTAAAAATGTACCTTGCCATGCTTTGCTGTTGCAAATTGAGGATACATTGATAAGAAATGAGGAACAAAACTGACGAGAAAGCTGATAAGAACAATATTTGCAGCGGGTTTCAAATTGAATTAAAGTTTGAGCTCAATAGAAACAGAAGTTTTGAGTGTTTGAAGCGTACACAAATCAACAGAAGAGTTTCATATACGTTTCTGTGTAGATTTTAATTAATTCATTTATTAATTAAATGATTACTAACATTACAGGTATACCTAACACGATAGAGAGGCGTACTTATCATATTTATACCATTACATCTCTTGCTTAAATTGGCCAAAGAAATGAATGTAACTTCTTTTTTTTTTTAAAATACAACGCCCGCCTTTTGAATAAATCCTGAGTCGTGGGGGACTTTACAAACATACAAGAAACAGATATAAAAAACACCCAGACTCAGAACAACAATTTGTGAATCACTTAAAGTGTTATCTGTCCCACGTGGGGTTAACCCCACAACACTCAGCGTAGTAAAAAGCGGCGTGGTCACCGCTTAAACCACTAGGTTAACGGTACAATCATAATAAACGTCATAATAACGAATTGGAGAACCAATAGAAGTCATTAAAAACAATAAACCATCTTAAACACCTTCCTTGCATTACAACAAAAAATACTCGAACTCTTTTGGGTCTAATAACAATTTACATAGAAGACATTTTGTAAGTACACTCAATTGACATGAATTAGTAACAAGTTCATGATAAATTTTATTAGTAATAAGAATAATTCACGTAAGGGGTACTTTCTCTAGTAATATGGTCCTGCCTACTGGCACGCCATTGGAGGCGAGATAGATATCGAGGGTAAGTTTTTAAGTTCGCGGAATGACAGTGAAAAAGGCGGGTAAACGCGCTCTTTTGATGCCTACCGTATTCAGTGACTCATAATTAGTCTGCATAGTAAAATTTGTTGTGATTGGATCATTAGTTATTAAACTATCGTTGACCAAGTATTTTAATCGGGAACGAAGTGAAAAAAATGGAGAAAATTGAATTCCATGCGGTGATAAAGTTCCTTACTAAGCAAGGAAAGTCTGTTCAAACCATACTCAATGAGATGTCATCGGTTTACGGGGATTCTTGCCCAGGAAAAACAATGCAAAAGTAGAAAAAATTGTATTGGAAGATGCTCGACTAAAAAAGAAACAACTCGCAGAAATGGTTGGAGTATCGGATACAACAATTTTTAAAATTTTACACGATCATCTTGGCATGACTAAGGTTAGCGCACGGTGGGTGCCGAGAATGCTCACGCCATTGCAAAAACAACAGCGCGTGGAATGTTCACGTGCGTTTTTGGACCTCTGCAATGAAGACAAGGATGGCGTATTGAATCAAATTGTTACTGGGGATGAAACTTGGGTTCATCATTATGAACCCGAGTCCAAACAAGACTCCATGCAGTGGCACAAAAAGGGCACAGCACCACCCAAGAAATTTAAGGTTTCACAGTCGGCTGGGAAACTCATGGCAACGATTTTTTGGGACTCAGAAGGAATATTATTGATAGATTATAAAGATAAAGGCATTTCTATAACGGGGGAATACTACGCTTCAATCTTAGAACAGTTAAAAGAAGCCATCAAAGAAAAAAGACGGGGAAAATTAACGAAAGGTGTCCTGCTATTGCATGACAATGCTCCCGTTCACAAGAGCCGAGTCGCACTGGCTGCCCTGCATAAGGTGGGCTTCGATATTTTGAATCACCCACCCTACAGTCCAGATTTGGCTCCGAGTGATTATTATCTCTTTCCAAAAATGAAAAAAGAATTACGTGGTAAGAAATTTTCAACTGATGAGGAGGTTAAGGAGGCGGTTTCGGCGTATTTTTCAGACAAAGATAAAACTTTTTTTTACGAGGGAATAAAAAAACTAATTGAAAGATCTGAAAAATGTATTCGTGTTGCAGGGGAATATATAGAAAAAGAAAAATAATTTTGTGTTTTTATTATTACTCAATACCCTCCATTCCGCGAACTTAAAAACGCCCCCTCGTATATTCATATAACTAAATCATTCTTATCCATTAGTTTCAATAACAATGGCGTTGACCTCTGAGATTAATGTAGTGTTCAAACGAGCATAACAGATACAGTTACTTCTGAATCAAGACGGAAGCACATATAGCTTGATGTGTCATCGACCGCTGAATATTTTGAAAAGCAGCCAAATGGAAGTCCGACCTCGGGTTGCATCACGGTGGCCGGAAACATGTGGCCAGAACAAAATTGTTAGATAAACAATTGATTATTTCGAAACCATGTATTGACTACAGTGATTGGATTATAAATACATATTTCAATGTACCTGTTGACGGCCTATTACATAAAGGAATTACTTGCTTTGTTAAATTAAACCAGTTTCATGATTTTTTTGATTTTCATATCCAATGACATTAAAATGGTAATATGTGTCATGTACCCGTATTCGCAGATTAGCAATAAGTTTTCTTTCAAAAACCATTGGTACCAAATTGAATATTGAGTTTTGAGATTCAAATAAAATCTGAGACTCATTGAATGCAGGCGCAAGACCCATCTTTATGTAAGACTTCAGAAGAGATCAATGGTTAATAGTTAACCCAGAAAATATTATAGAATATTCAATAAATCTACTACGAGTACTCGCACAATTATGTTGTTATGTTCGTGACTCTCTCTTTTAGTTTAAGACCCAAGCTCTTGTCAGAGGAGCCATCGCCACCCTTCTCTTTCTTCTGCGATCTGTTTAACCTCTTGATAGGCTACAACGCCCCATTTCTTCTTCACTTGCTATATGTATGTTAATCTATTTTCTATGTTAATCTCAACAGTTTTCTCTCTTAAATTACTATCAGTAGGACTTCCTCATTGGTTCTTCTCTCAATCCAACTGATGTTCATCACTCGCTTTCAGCAATACATTTCAAATGCTGCGTACCTTTTTCTGTCTCTTTTGGTCAGTATTCACGTTTCGCAGGCATAAAGTGCGATAAAGTACGGTCATAATGTTTGCAAGATTTACTCAAATTCCATGTATTTCTAAGAAGAGCAGAAAAATAAAGCAACATAACAAATCGACAATGAATGAAGTAAAATGTCGAGTTTGCCGATGCAACGACAAAAATTGTGGATATGCCTCGTGATAAATTAACAACATTATTGTCAGTTGGCGTGTTCAAGGGAATAGTTTGTATAGACTTCCGTTTCTTACCCATTTTCTCTAGTGATTTATGCCAGTGTAGAAATTGCCAACGATGTCGGAAATCAGATTTTTCCTGAGATGGCAACCTGTCAAACATTTTAGTGTCTATAGTTAAACTATTTAGTATGGAAGTAGTAGTAACATCTTTTTGCTGTTTATGGGTTATCTTGCTAGGTCTAGAGGGTCTAGAGGAAAATTGAGTGACCAACGCTCTGATAACACCAATAATATCTTTATTAGTAACAGGGAAAAATAAAGCAAAATGTACAGACAGACACAAATAACACAGATAATAACACAAATAACAGAGACAAAATAATTCTCATACAGACATTAAAAGCTACAGTTCCTGTATAATTTACTAAAACTTTAATATTAATAATAATTGCGTGAAGAAGCATCTTACTAGGCCGCCATAGCGTGGGTCGCCATACTGCACTGTCTTCATTCGCAGTGAGTGCGGCGACTACCGCTATGGTAATAGAGTCACTATGGTAAGTTGCTATGAAAAAAAAAATCTACTTCTCAAACTGTTATAAAACCTAAGTATTCTACTTTATGTGTTTATTATGGCAATGTTTCACGTTTATGAATTACACCTATATATATAATATACATAAATTAATTTAAATACCAAAAAAGTGTCAGTGCAAATATTGGCCACGATTATTGCTCCTTTCAATAAACTGATATTGACAGCAACAACTACCACAGGCAAACGTACAAAGTTGGTTTAAATATTACGGCAAATCTGGTAATGATTTTGATGAGCATTTGTTGTCAGTTCCAGAACTTAAGTAGGAAAATTTATTTTACTTACAAATTATCATAGAAAATTAATTATAACACAAAGTAGATAATAATACACACAACGAAATATTTAGTATTTTTATACGACTTGTCTGCAATGTCAAACCCTACACAAGATTTGAAATTTCGTAGTTATCAAAGAGTCAAATGAAATATTAAAACACTGTGTGACGTAGTACCTACAACGAACAAAGTAACGTCGCTCAAACATTTATACCAAAAGGCCGTATGCCTTTTCGAGAGTGATGTGTAACACAAGAAGTTACTAAAAATATAATAAATTTATAAATTAATAACATTAAGTTTGCTACTAAGAATATAATATCCAACTTTTTTTAAATAAAATAGAACATTTCAAAGAAAAATCTTCTACGCAGCATTTTATATTTTATTATGGTACATAGTAATAGTGCATATATAATAATTTGTATGTACAAACCACATGTAAAGGGTACAATTGTCATTTGTCAAATGTATGTGATTGAATCAAGTAACCTATAGATAATACTATCGATCTATTTATTGCCTTTCTATCTTTTATCTATATTTTGCAAGACACTATACTCTTGCACTCTCACTCTTGCAGGTGTTTTACTAACTATCATGACATGGTGTGTATAAAAATATATGAAAACACAAAATACAACAGTATGACTTCAGGAACTGCGACGCTGAGAACTTCAAAGTGATGGATCACTTTACTTCGTATATACGAAAAACGATTACATTCCCTAGGGTCGTTGTTGTCAGGTAGGCGGCCGACCATAATAGAAAAGTCAAAAAGATTTCGCAACAAACTAAAGAAATGCGTGAAAGAGGACGTTAAATGATCAACGAGAATGATACACAAAATTTAATCCACCGACTCCACGTAGTATTTGGAAAAAGGGTAGAAGATGGTAACGATACATGACATAATGACCAAAGGTCAAAACGGTTGGTGTCTAATCTCCGAACTAACAACAAATATCCTATATAAACGTTAACATGTTTAAACATTCTATCAATCATCTGCCACTGTAAATGACAAGTTATCATTCTCTTTCATGTAATATTTATTCGGACGTCAGACTCACCAAAGAGGATGTTATAAGTACAATATCCACATCGTACTTATACAAAAATACATACGTACGTATATACAGACGCTGATGTTATTTTTAACGATTAGATTAATCGTATTATTGTTTCGTGATGATAGTTCTGATGGGATACAAGTAAGCTGACTCAAGTTTAGTCAAAACAAGGCTTATATTTCCCAGCACACAAATATACCGTCAGTGGCGTGTTAGCGTTGATTGATTATAAGTTTAATGGATGTAATTTGTTCAGATGTTAGATGGCAAGTAGTACGGAGTCTGAAACCACTGTAGTATAATGGAGTGATAAATATGTTCCAACAAAAGCAAACAATTGAGTCATAAGCGCTCTCGTTGTCCATGATAGAGAGATACATGTCTTCTAGACATCTCACGAAGAGTACTAATGACGTATAAGTCATATGACGTATATGTGAAAGTGAAGTTGTTGAAATAGTGCAGCAATAGTACTAATTTCGCGTTTTCTCCATAAAACAAAAAAAATGGACAACACGGGCGTTCAATAAACAAATCCAGAAGACTCTTAAAAAAGACTAAAATACTTCTTTTCATTGATAATTCTCAGTAGAATAATTCAAACGGGCGAGAATAAATTTAAATGGACATAAAACAGTCCCAAGGTTATGAAAGTTTATAAAACTAAATAACTGGTAAGGTCACTGTTGTTGCGTATTAGCCATGTAACAACAAATGAAATAAACTCAAACTGACGGGAATTTTGTAATAAATAAGTTTGGGTAATAATTTATTACGGTGTTTATATGTTGAATTTTGAGAGCATGTATAATTTATATACGAAATTCGTTATAAAGCAATCACCAATTGCTGTCTTGTGTAAGTCAAACGGTTTCTTACTTCAAACCGGTAAAAAATAAACGTAATTCTAGATGTTTTCCAGTTCAATAAACTTAAGGGGAGTTTCTTAAAGGAACCAGCTTGAGATAACCTTGAAAATGATTTAGTCTCAAACTTAGCCACTTCTTTCCAATTTTTACTTCCAGTAACGAAGTACACAAGTGATCAAGATGAATTTATTTGTTTTCACAAGTTTGAATAATTTTAGTACACCCATTTCAATGGAAGGAATGCTTTCATCACAGAAATAAAAATATTTAGAGCATTCTGTTATGAAAGTTCTAGTACCACAAAATAATAACAATAATAATAAATCTAAGCTGAAACTGCTATATACCGAAAGTCGAAAACCTGAAATTTCTCATTATCGATTCTTAACCATTCTTACCTTGCGAGTTTTATCAATAAAAATATTTTGTCCACCCCATACCAGAGTCATGTGCTCAACTAATCGGCTGTTGCATAGAGAAATAGGAAAAGAATGGAATTACCGAAACTAAGAGCTTGCCCAGCTCCCGTCAAGATCTCGACAGTGTTCTAATAATAATTGTCTTGTGTGAAATTGTGTATGTTTAGTGCAATGTATGTGACAAAATGGTAGTCCTACAATTTTGATTGGCAAATAAACGAAGTTTTTTTAGAATCAACTCCAATATAAACTTTTCTTTGTGTTCTTGGCATGGCCATTATAGGCTTTCGTACAGAAAAAAGCGACTTGTGAGTTCAGTTTGTTCTACGTTGTTGTTGTGTTGACGACATTAGCAGGCGCTCTTTGAAGTGAAATCAACAGTTTAAACAAGCTTGATCCTAACTAACTTTAACGACAAAAATTCGACATCTCTAGACAGATTTTCGACCCAGCTTAATAGCAGAATACATAGTTTATACTGAATTCTCCTCTAGTACAGTGCTACTGAGTGATATGATAAAAAATTCTATCTTAAAATTATCATTAGCATAAACAAAATTTTGAATCAAAACAAAAACTAATAATTATCGAGTAACGTTTAATATTTACATATGTCAAGGCTTAATCGACATTAGTACGACTATTAAATTATTTTCTTATACAAAGTGGCACTACCCTAAGTAATAAATCAAAGCAAATCGTTGTTTATTTACCCCAAGTTTTTCAACAAAAGATCGACCTTTTTACTTGATAAATACTTGGAACGTCGCTAAATGGGAAGAAAAAGAAAAGTAATTATCTGCTGTTCTTTAGATAAATCGAACAATAACTTAATATTGATGTTCATTTGTTTTCTTCTTAATCGGTAGTGTCAAAAACAAAAAAAGAAAATGACAGTAAACAAAAGTATTGTAACTTGGTAGTACATGTGATAAACTGCTGGCCATTTTGCAAGAAATGAAAGGAGAATGCCCATTTGTGGTACTGGTGTTCGATAAAAATGATATCAAAATTATTATTTTTATTTTTGAACTTAAATTGCCACCTGAAACCTGGTATTGACTTGGAGGTTTCTTTTAAAATTAATAAGATATGAAATTGTTTTCACACTATTATATTTTGCTTGACACAACTGTTCAAAGTGTTGTCAAAATCAAAATAAGAAAATATGTTGGAATATCCATCACCGTCTCCTTCTTACTGGTTATTGTAAGTCCTTAATAACATGTACAGCATAAGTTTAGCAATTATAATCCTTGAACAAATGTTTAATGTAAGAACACCATATGTTCTATTATAGCCGTTTTCTTTTTTTTTTCAGTTTGATCATTTAAGTCTGGATTTGTAGAAATGGCTGACAGGATACGCTGTTTAGGAGAGGTCTTTGTCAACGAGTAGACGATAATATGCTGATGACTTATATAAGCGCGATATTTAATTAATAATCTATTTCACTTCCATTCTATTTATTTTTAAACTTGTTTCTTTTTTTTTGTTTTTAACCTATAGTAAGTCGTGGATATTATTTAACCTGGATATAGGATACATAGATATTATACAATTATTTGACCTGAACGGGTATCGAACCCGTCCAGGTCAAATAAATGTAAGATGAGCACAATCCTTTCAGTTTTAACGGAAATAGAAATAGAAAGTGATGATTTATTCAGTCTCTATTGGTTATGAATATCTAATTAACTAATTGATTACCTATATATTGACTTATTTGCAGTTTTATTACGTTTTCTAGAAACTATAAATGATATTTGGTTATTTTATTAACTTTCTCGAAGAACTTTTGAGTTGAAACAGTACTGTACCGTGATCCATACAATCATAGCCATTCTCCTTCACCCAATGAATTTTACGGTCGTTTTAGTCGTACACATTTATTAGTAAAATACATTAGTCTACTATACTATTGATATTCAAAAATTGTTGAGTATTAGTAGTGACAAAATTTTAGTATGTAGTTACTAAGGACATAATAAATGTATGTTTGTAGTTTCAAAAGCACGTACTCGTATACTTTTCGACCGACTGAGGTCTTATTAGTCTCCTCTCTCCATTGTAATAAAATAAAAATTATTATACTGCATAAGGCATATAATTAATTTGATTAATTTTCAGTAAATGTAAGTATTTATTGTTGAAGTTATATGTTAAATAATTATAAATTCAAATTCGCTGTTACATATAATGCCCATCAGGTCCACGAGACCTTGTCTTTTGTGACAAGTTGCGGCCAGCCCCAGGCGTCTTACTCTGGGAAGACCGTTTCTACGATTAAGTGGAAATGATGAGAGTGAAATGAGAATGAAATTAGTATTAATAAATTTATCATCATCATTATCAACCGCCTTTAATAGTTCACTGCTAGACATGGGTCTTCCGAAAAATAAAAAAAACTTCATGTAGGTCAATCAATATTATTGATCACCTCTATGGTAACTACATTCAAATATGGCATTATAGCTTAATTACAACGTTAACACACATATGGAGACCAGATAACCGTTTAATTAGGATAATAGTACATTAAGAGTGTTTACTCTTAATGTACTATTGAGTGTTGAGAAATCTATGATCCACTTTCATTTATATTTATCATTAGTTGTCTCCGTCACGCTTTGATGCATGCATTTATGATAAGTGTAGAACAGAATTGACGCGAACAACAGACAATAACAATCTTCGAAGCGATTTGTATATTGAATTAAATGCGAGCTCTATCGATGCAGAACTTTTTGAGTTTTCGAAGCGTACACAAAGTAACACAGTATTTTTTTATAAATTTATGGATTATTAACTATATACACTCCGTGTGGTACTGGATTACAAATATAGAGAGTCACCTCTCCTATTATTGCCATGGGTGTTGTAAGAGGCGACTAAGGGAATAAAATATAGAACACGATATCGCTGTAAGGAGAAGAGAAACTTGAAACAAATCCTATACTAGCCTGTCTTTAATCATTCAAGTCCGTTTGTAGGCTAAAATCTCCATGCTAAGGAGAGGCCTATTTCCAGCAGTGGACTGTTAAAGGCTGTAAGTACATCTATACGCATTAATACAACAATTTTTAAAAGTGAACTAATTAAGTAATATTAATAATGTTTCATGTATTGCATATATTATTTAAAACATTGAAATTTTCATGTGCATAATTGTTTTAGTACGATTAATTCAATTCATTCAATGCGTTAGAACAGTAGGAGAAAGAATAATTTCTCTCTGACAAAGCTCCATTAGGTTACGAGACGTGATAGATGGGAGACCTGTAGTCATTTAATACATCATTCGAAATCCCGAGGTTAGAAGAAGCCACTTAGGTACACTTTAGTAGAAAATACTCATTTTTCGACTTTTGTATTCATAGTTCTTTTTATATAACTTCACTTCATATAACTACAGCACGTACTATTCATATAATTACGACTGAACTCGTTATGAGTTTTAAGAAATGTTTTAACACAATTAATCTATCGCGCTAAATATAATAAATGTTAAAAAATATCAAATAATTACAAATTAATTTAAAACTTTCACCTACATTTATAATTTTTTAAGTGCTTTCATTTACATTTACAAAATCAACATTATTCTTCCTTACTTTAAAAAAGCAATCGGGTCTTATATTCTGAGTTTTTATATTTAAATTTTTATTAGTATTACTCATTTTTAAACTAAAACTATCATTTTCAGTATATAGTTTTTTACTTTCACTTTAGACGTTTTCCAGTGAAATAATATCCATAATTAACAAAGTCAATATGTAAAAGGATAAATTAAACGTTCAACTATTAAGACTTCAATAATCTAGAGACATTTACAAGCAAAATTTGGACGTAATGTCGACCATTATTTTGGAGAATAAAATTATTAGGGCAGTTCACTGTAACACATGGCCGTAGGTGGCTATTTGGCACCTCCACGCCTTGTTTTAGCTAGAATACTATGTGAATAATCGTTTTACCCAGAGATTTATGTCAAGGTTCCGGTCCAGACTCAATTTAAGACCTGATAAGATTTTCTACAAAAGAAAAAGTAAAAATATGAGATTTGGTAGTAGTAATATATTTTATGAGTTTATCGGTGCGAAAATTGATATTCTTTACCCGTATTATAAGTTTGGAAAATTCTAGAATAATTATTACACAATTAATTAAATAAATCTTTACTAGTAATGTCGACCTACTTGCTTAAGTATCTGAGTTAAAATTGTATATTTAATCTGTTATGATACACCATCGAAACCTACAAAGTTTAATTAAAAAGTAACTGGTATAACAAGATAAAACGGTGTAATTCATGTATTAATATCAAACTATGTCATTTATGCTACTTGTATTTTAAACTACAACACTAATAATGGTGCTTTTGCTTGAGTAAAATCAGTATTTAAAATCAAAATTTTTAAACAATTGATTTAAGGTTTAGATTTTGACAATATATATAAATAAAGATATTTCATTTTAGACAGTGTATCTTAAACCATATTTGATAGAATTTGACAAAGGAACTTAAAGAGAGGCACTAGAAAACTTATACTTACTTAAGATAGGTTTAAAATGAAATCATTATCAAACACTACTTTTGTATTAACTGTTCCTATACTAACTCGAAGATTCACAACAGATTTTTTGAGATAACTAAACGTTATCAGAATTACACACTATTAAAAGAAAATAACAGCGTTTTAATACCACAAATAATATAATTCGAGAATTAAAATTAAAATTTAAATTCTAGAAATATATTCTATTTATGTCATTGGTAAGTGCTTCAAGCGTATTGCCGTTTGTAAATTACGGCGACGATGGCTGTAATTCAGAGTTAACTACAGACGATAAGGTTTTATATCAATTTAAGTCTCTATTTTTATGAGACTCTAAATCTTGAGCTTTCAAGAATGGAGCGACATAACTACTGCAATGTAACTATAAACACAGTAATTTTGGCAAAATAATTTTATTCAAATACATACTTGAATGAGAAAATTAGCGACGGCAGTCTTACAGAGCTTGTTTACTTACTATAGAGAAGAATCCCCCAGGTAGATAACATAAGAAGGACAGCTTTAAAAAGTGGACCCAGATTACTCAATATCAGGACGGATGGCGTATACTAAACGAGGCCTATATACACCAAAGATCGAGACAGACTGCAGAGAGAAAGAAACACACACAGGCAATATCTAGTTCCTACATTGACGTTGCAATTTCAACGTCTGCATGAAATATTAATAATATTCGTACTTTCGGTCTTAATAAAGGAAGCACAATAAAACAGCACTGTGTGAAATTATTTCACGAAAAGCCCTAAATTATTTTCTATCTGATAATTTAAAAGCTAGTCTTTTAAAGTCTAACTTTAATAACCCTATTTATTTCCATAAGACCACAGTACTTGGAAACAAGAGGCTATAATATCGACATTAGCAGATCGCAGAGCGTTTTTTACGTATATTTAAACTTTGTTTATATTTACAGACCAAACAATGTCTGCAATTTAATTTAAAAACTACCAGTTGCAAATAATTATTAGGGATTGAAATTAAATATAGATTTTTACTTTTTTAATTTTATGTGGGTCTGATATAAGTAAAATATACTCATACACCATAGTAATGGCGCAGCCTAGCTTGGGATCGGGTGGCCGTGTATAAGATGTATGAAGTTATTATATTACCATCAAACATGTGACTTCCTTGTATTTTGTTTGCACCTAAATTATGTTGGCAATATAAAGTGTCAAGACCGAAAAAAATAGAAAAAAACATACTATTGGTGTTTAAATAAAAAAAATATCGAGTACAATTAATTACAAAAGGTAATAAAAAGTATACGTTTTTAGAAATTCCACCGACTTTTAGTAACTAGCTGCCTAAAATTAAATATCTTCTATTCCGTTAAAAATAATAATATTGACCGCTTTCTCCGAGTAATGCCAGCAATATTCAGTATCGGGGCTGTAACGTGTGTCAGAAACGGAACGTCTTATCTTGACTTCCGATGTTCAGCGAGCTCAAGCGATCGTTCGTGGTGTACCGTCACCAGATTAGCCGACCGTATAATCCTGCACTTTGGCTGTCGTATAACTGGGTCAGTGGGTTGTTTAGAGGCGACTTTGCCAGTCTACATAGTGATGTGACGAGAATGGGTCTGTTAATTTGTGATTTTACAGTACATTTTGTAAGTGCCTCGGTGGCGTAGCGGTAGTGAATGTGACTGCTATATTTGAGGTCTCGGGTTCGATTCCCGAGTCGGATCAAATGTTTGTGTAATCCGTTAATATTTGTTTCGAAGTTTGGGTGTTTTCTATCTATAATATGTATGTATTTACAATAAAAAAGTATATAAGTATTCTATCAGTCAGTCCTGTTGTTAAAGCACAAGCTCTGCTTAGTTTGAAACTAGATGACGTTGTGTGTCAAATGTCCGAAATATTTATTATTTTCGTGTAAAGTCACTTATTTTTTAATATGTAGGTTTAAATTAATAAGGTTGGAGATGAACTTTCGTATAAAATTACGTAGCTACGTCACTTTAGCACATACATTAGCTTTAATGATCAATGTCTATATTAAAATCATGAACTTGCCTAAAACTGTCAACGCTTCACGTTTTTTTTCTTCATAAAATATGAGCTTGGATATGATACCACCTATTTTTAACACTTATTGTTTTATAAAAAGGTAATTTTTATTTTTATTATCGTTAATTATAACTCAATTTATACTGATGCCAACTTTACGATCAGGTGTGATGCTATACAATATTTGCACAACTGCACGGTTGGCCTAGTGGTTTAAGTGGTCGCCACACCGCTCTCCACTTTGTTGAGTGTTGTGGGTTCAAACCCCACATGGGACAACACTTTGCGTGATCCACAAATTGTTGTTCTGAGTCTGGCTGTTCTTTGTGTCCGCTTCTTGTATGTTTGTAAAAGTTCCCCGCGACACAGGTATTTTATGCGGGTGTTGTCTTTTTTAAAAAGAAAAGAAAAAGAATATTTTCATTAGACTCATGCTTAACTCATTTCGTTTCGTTTCGATTATGGAACTATGAAATATAACCTACTATTACATTATAGTTTTCTCGTAACCAACGAACGAACTTTGAATAAGTCTGTTCTTCATTCTTCCTATATCATTTGCTTCTCCTTTCAATCTTAAAAATCGCTTGAATGTTGCATTTAATAGATTTATTTGTTACTTTTTGTAATCTTCAGGTATGCTTTATTTAGATTTGTTTATGTTTTTAGATAAAATATTGATATAGACTAAGAACTTTTTGACTAAAAAAGAAAGATATTTCTGGACTAACTGTTTGTGTAAAATCCTACTCGTATATTAATATTTTATTTAATAATATAAGCAGTAGTAGACAAAAGTCTGCTACGAAAGATTGTAAGTGAGAATATTGTAAGAATATAGAACTTAGTATATAGAGTAGAATATAGAATATGCAACAAGAATGAAAAGCTGAAATTAGAGTAGATATATTGTGTAGTATGTGAAGTGCAGTAATAGTATAAAAGGATACTAATTATTAATATGATACATTGTGATAAACTATGTTTGGATTTATAATATAATTAAATTTTTTTCATTTATAATAATATTATTAAACCTGTTTTTTTTTTTAACTTGTGGAAGCCCCCTCGGGCCATCACCCCGCCGGAGTTTACGGCGGGGTGGTGTGTCGAAATCGGACCGACTAAAACCTCTGCGCCTGACATATCAGGGATCCGGGCACAGCTGTTATTCATCCAGATCCCTCCTAGCGCCTGCCTGCTACCGCGGGCACCTTCTGCGGGTAACCTCTCCATTTAGGCGACGTACGGCACACGCGCACGTCGCCTCCTCGCGGATGGCCACTATAGCGGATGGAGGGGAAAACCCGTCCCTTCCACCCGCGGCCATACTCAAGGCGCGTGAGGCGCTGGTACGCGCGCCTCCGCCGCCCGGTTCACCGGCGGCGAATCGGGTCCGAGTGGAGGTCGTCCTCCCGGGCCTTCTCCGCCGCCTCCTTCCGCGAAATTACGTCTTCGCAGAAGGTTGCGACCGCGGTAAAACAACTGTCGCTACCGACCATGGAGCGTATGAGGGCCGGTAGCGAGAGATCTCCTCCAATAACTGCAGTGAGGACCCAACGCTGCGCCGCCCAGGTGAAACAAACCGCCAGCGTGTGCTGAGCCGAGTCCTCACTGCAGTCGCAGTGGTGATAGGCGGGACTCAATTCCATCCTGGCGACCGAGTGCAGATACTTCCCGAAGCAACCGTGTCCGGAAAGGATCTGCGTCAGTCGGAAGGAAAAGGTCCCGTGCTGTCGCCCTACCCACTCGACGATGACCGGCTGGAGAGCCTCCACGGCGGCAAGGCCAGCACGTGGAGCCTCCAGCCGGGACGACCAACGAACCATCGTGGCTCGACGAGCGGCCTTTCGCCACTCGCGTATCTCTTCGGGCGGGGGCCGGATGCCGCTACCCACCCGGAAGTCTGCCGTTCGCCGATAAACTTCGGTGAGTACTTCCGCCTCAAATCCCACGGGGGAGTTCCAGGTAAGGCGCACGCCGCCTCCGTCGATACAGTGTGGTAACCGCGTATGGCTCTAACCACCAATATCCTCTGAGGACACCAGAGCCGAGCCCTATTCTGGGCGGTCAGAGCCACCGCCCTTACCGGTGCACCATACAGCGCCATTGACCGGACAACTCCCGTGTATAGCCGTCTCGTCGCGACGCTGTCTCCACCCAAATTGGGCAAAAGTCGCCCAAGGGCAGAAGCAGCGCCGACCAGCTTTGGAGAAAGCTGTCGGAAGTGCTCGTCGAAGAGCCACCTGCCGTCAAGGATCAGGCCCAGATACTTCATCTGAGCCTGAACCGGTACGAGGACCGAATTAACTACGATGGAGGCGCCGGAGGGTGGACCATGACGGGACCCATGGAACAAAAGGGCATCTTTCTTGTCCAGGGCCACCCGTAAACGCAGCGCCTCAATACACCCGACCACTAGAGAGACTCCCGTAGTGGCTAGGTGCGCCACCTCTTGAAAGTTCACTCCCCGGGCCGTGATCAATGTGTCATCGGCGTAACAAATTACGCCCAGCCCGGGGGGAGGTGACCTCGAAGGGCCCAGTCGTATCCCATATTTCACAGGAGTGGTCCGAGGACAGACCCCTGTGGAACACCGCACGACATGAGCCGCCGCCTCAGAACACCGTCTCGGTCCTCGTACATGACGGTACGCTCCTTAAGATAGTCTGCCACAAGCCGCCTCAGGTACTCTGGCACTCCATGGTAGCGGAGCGCTTCCCTGATGCAGCGAAATGGCAGATTATTAAATGCGTTGGCGATGTCTAACGACACCGCCAACAGCATGCCGCCACAGCTCACCGCCTCTTCGGTAACGGCCCTCAGGCGTAACACAGCATCAACTGTCGAACGCCCCGCTCGAAAACCGAATTGGGCGTCCGACAGATCGGGGCCCACCTCGCTGAGGTGCCGGACGATGTGGGCAGAGAGTATCCTCTCAAACAGTCTACCCGCCTCGTCCAGCAACACAATGGGCCTACAGGCCGCTACCGAATCGGCAGGCCGTCCCGGCTTCCATAATAGAACCAGCTTCCCGCTTTTCCAGCACTCAGCTTTCCTAGTGTGAAATTACTTGCTATTATTGTCTATTTGTAAAACAAGTTAGATACAAATGAGAACAAAAATGTTTTACTATTTTTCCTAAAAAATATAAAGAGAAAAATAAGTAGATATTGTTTGACTGACCTTGTTAAAGTTCTACTTTTTGAAGAGTTGTTTAGGCAGTGATGACAATTGTGTTGTTATTTCTCCGTGCAGTATCAGTGTATACATGTTTTTCCTTGCTTTTCATAGTTTCTAATCAAGAGTAAATATTTTGAACGTAGTCAGAAAGAAAGTATGAATTAAGAAATACATGCGTTTAAAATTTGTCGCAAGACAATGTTATATCAGCATGGTTTTAAGTTTGCCTTTTATATTTAACTAGCTGTATCCTACGTGCGTTACTATGCCATCAATTAAAATAAATTTGAAGGCAAGATATAAAAAAAAACTATGCCAACTCAGAAATCTTTGTGGGCTCAAACACAACTTTCTTAAAGATAATCACATGATCAAATGCATAGTTTACGATTCTATAAAGAAAAACATTCATTTATATATACATATATATATATATATATAAATGAATGTTTTTTTTATATATTTTTTTTTATTTAAAAATCATATCTTCGAATGTAAAATCATTTAAAAATGTATATATTTACGTTTTATATTCATGAAACATTGTAAAAGTAATATTAAAATCTGTAACCCTAAAATTAAAATGATTTCATTACAGAGGTTCATTGACGGTCGATGAGATATATCGGTCGATGATAATAACATATTTATACCACACAACCTTTTGTTAGAAGTGTATATGTGTCCACTTCACGGTAAGTATCACTATTCATAGCCGAACACATGGCCAACTTTTGAAATTATTATCGATAAAATAAATAAATCATCACACGAGGTGGGGATTTGGAACGGTTTACGATTACATCAAATCGTGTGCTAGAATACGAGCAAACTAAACTAGACCAATAGATTAACAGCGCTAGCCTGTATTAATGTTGGTAGATTAATTCATCTAAATTCATCATTCAATTAACTACAAATAGCAGGTAACGAATTCGAAATGGTGAGAACTGTCCATAATTTAATTTGTTAAACTATTAATTTCACATTTCAAGTTACGAACATTAGGTAGGTAGCGGTTATGAAGAGCAATAAAAACTTAAATGTGTTAACTTACAATTGTAAAATAAATTAATTACAGTTGTATCAATTATCCCTTCGTATTTAAAGAGAAGTTTTATTGCCAAAAGCAAATTTTAGATTTTTACTCTTTATTGTACACCATAAGTATGAAATGGGCGGCCTTATCGCAGTCTGCGATCTCTTCCAGGCAACCGTTAAACGGACTATACTGTATAGTATTATTTAGTCTGTGGTCCACATTACAGTTTATGTATATTAGCTCCCATTACACATACATATATACAAATACACATTCATACACTTACATAGATATATAAATATGAATACATGCATAAACATACATACAGATGCAGCATATATTTGTTAAAAAGATAAATAATGATCCTTGACGAGTTTCTTAAAAGTACCTTTCGACTGTGCCCGCCTAATAACCTCCGGTAAGGAGCTATACAGGCGTGCAACCTGCACTGCAAACTTCAGTTCTCATATTGAAGGAGATTCACTATAATATATAAAGTTTTCAAAATATTCTATTAGTGGCAGAGAAAGAAATATAATAAAGACAGAGAGAGAAACATAAAACATAAATATACAAATACTTAGGATTCTTAAATCAAAATGAATAATAATAATAGCTGGACACGCCGTCCACACTGCCATCTGATCACAAACTAGACAAAACCATTGTAACCAGACTGCTGATATACATACTTAAATATTTCTAAATACATACTCGTTATAAATAAATTACGCCCAGACACAGCACAAATCATCGTGCTTATTATACAATATATTTATGTCCTGGTTGCGAACCCACGACCTAGTAGTTTAGTAGTCAAGGTTACTAGCCATTGGACCAACAAATAATCGGCAAAGTACCTCTACACATTGGAATGAAAAGGTAGAAATAATATAAGTGTAATTATTTACGTAAAGGGTTAGTAACTTTTTAAATTCATACTCGTATCTTATTATTTTCCCATTTTAAACATAAACTAATAAAAATGTCTGTTCTTTGTAAAAATAAATAAATACATTTTTCCTGTTTCTTGAAAGGGAATATAAGTACGTATTTTATGCAAGCATTTCTACAGGATGTATCGGTAGAGATAGCTGAACGAAGCACATAATATTAATATATCTTTAATTGTATTTCGTAAGATTAAGTTTTTTTGGGTAAAAAAAAATCTTTTCAGAATTTTATCAATATTTTATAAACTTTTAGACATTACTCTTTTATCTAATATTTGTCGTCGTTTATGAACTTAAATAAAAACATTACCTTTTTGTATTAACTAAACTTGTTTATTTCTAATTAGCCGTATTCTGGCTTTTATTGCAGTGGAAAACATAAAGATTGAAGAAATTGTACCAATAATTATATAAATTATTGTCACATTTAGAAGTATACACTCATACACTCGCACACATAAATGTGAAAAGAGGTACTTCACACTTTTCATTTAAATTATTTTAGATGAATAGTCATATTATGCTAGTAAAGTTAAAATTTCTATGGAGAATGGTTCCGTAGTCCGAAATGTACATTTTCACGTAAGTTGGCAACTGAGGCTATTTCATGTTCAATTTGTGGCTATTGTGGTTATCTTCAAGTTTGAAAAATTTCTGTATATTTATGATCTTGTATACATATATATATCAAAAATGTACAGAATATATATATATGTTTTTGAGACCGGAGGCCCATTGATGCAGGGGTGACAGTTATCGTGGTAACTGTGTAAGCCTTACACTGTCACGATGACTGTCATGCCTTTTACGTCCCCAAGCGAGGTGTGCAAAAGCATCTCACAAGGCCGCCATAGTGTGGGTCACCATACTGCATTGTCTGCATTTGCAATGAGTATGGTGACCACAACTCTTGGATTCTATTCATGCTTTCCATCAGGCAGAGTAGAGTCACTTTGGCAGGCTGTTAATATAGAAATATATATATATATATTACTTTTTATGAACACATATGGTTAAGTATAAGTTTTAAAGATGCCTTCGTCTTTGCCAAGTCAAATATATTAGGATTTCTACCCAGGTAAACAACTAAGTATGTGATGATGAAAATCATTTTTCAATGTATGCATATGTATTTAGGTGACTTGTACATGTATTTAGAAATATTTACTTACATTTATTAACAGTCTAGTTACCATGTTACAGGCTCTACCTAGTTGGGATCAGTCAGCCAATGTGTATGATGTGTAAATTATTTTTTTTACCACAATGAAGCTTTAAATGTAAAACTTTATTGTACAATAACCTTCAACTCACTTGTAAACTGAACTCGCAAAACTGAAATGAACTGTAACAATCTGAACTATGAGCTAACTCGGACAACTCCACCCGATAAAGATAACAATTGTTAACAGCTGAGAATACAAACACATATAACATTAACAGTAAGCATTGTCCATAGGTAAACTAAGTCAGGTAGACCGAGATGTGAGGTCGCTATCTCCTACCGCTTCCGGTTTTACTGCATTTCCTCTACGACTCATTGCAATGACTTCATTTTTGTATTTATCTCGCAAAGGAAACTGTTAATGTTAGTGGAACATTTTTTGACAGCGTTTTTTGATAGATATAACGCAAAGACAGTTTAAAATACTGTTAATTTCTTCACTTAATTTTGTTAAATATTTCAACATATTAAATTTTATTCTATGACTGATTTTCATTGTTTTATTTGTACCTTTACCAACGAGTCTTCCAAATGTACAGTTAAAACTGTATAAGTTAGAAACTCCTTTGTAATATGAGCACTGGTAATACTACAGTGAAAGTTCTTGCTTAGTATGATCTGTTTTTTAATTAAATATGCATGTCAACTTTTATCGAAGATGAGCCTTAGTACTGGTTTTCATAACCCTTGAGACTCATTTATAAATAGTATCTTTATTATAACATGACACAAAAACTGAAAGCTCATTTTCTAGAGTCTATATTTGGCACTAATCCAACCCCTTCGATTTCATAGAAACGGATTAATCATATTAGATAACCGATTCGAGGCACCTTCAACTTCATATTTTCCGAGAAACGGAAACCTTTCAATGAAATATTATACAATTATTTCAGAACTCATATTAATCGAATGACATACAAATCGGTCATTGTTAAATGATTTGACTCTAAAAGAACGTTGTATGTTATAACTAACTGTTAATAAGCTGTTTTAGTAATTCTATAGTTATAATATCACATACAACTCACCCACGATGTTACGTTATGGTAAATAGACTGGTGAAAACCATACTTATATATTTCTAATTACATATATATATTACAGATAATTGCGTCGTTGGTCTAGCGAATAACGTTCCTGCGACGGGTCAAAGTGTTATTGAGTTTTTTTGGTTAGTATTTAATAACAACCCGGAGTTTAGAAGTTGGAGTTACAACGCACGTGCTTCGGAGAACACGTAAAGCCCTCGGTCCTGCACCTGATCTCCGTTCGTGTCGGATAACCGTTCCATCGGATTGTGAAAATTAGCAAATAGAGAGCGCTTTTGTGTTGTAAGCACACACTTGTTTAACATTATGTCAACTATGTAGTGGGCTGGTCTCCGTTAAGATTGCGGCCGTGGCAATCTAGTAGTACATTAAAAAAATACATAATCACTCCCAGACACAGAATAAATGATCGTGTTAATTACGTGTACACACACAGTTATAAAGATTTGTCATGGCTGGAAATGGAATCCACGACCTCTATCTTAAAAGCTAGGATCATTAGTCGCTAGACCAACAAGCCCTAGTGCTAGTACTTTCTGTATTTAAGAATATGATCATATCATATCCTCTCATGTTTAATAATACAATCTCATCTTTAGCTAACTTTATGTCAGTTATGTGGAATTTTATCACCACTAAGTAACACTGTGAACAAATTGAAATAAGTTGAGGAGAAGAATTGTTTTTACTAGTACGTTTCAATTTTCATGGCAGACAGTTTCACATTATTTTATCGTCTATGGAAGCTAACTGCAAAGATCTCTTGAGAGAACAAAACACTTTTACAATAAAATTGCATATGCGATAAGGATAAACGTTGGCAGAAACGTCGTTCACACAATACAAAAACTTTATAATGTAATTTCATCAAAAAGGATGTTTTTTATATTTCATGGTAGTTTATGCAAAAGTTTTAGTCACTTATAGTTAGATATTATAAAGTAAAACACAATCACTTGATACAAGAGAGTATTTTTGTAATTTTTACGACTCTGTACGTGTTTAAGAATCTATTATATGAAGGCCTGTTGAATAAAATCGAAACAAACAAACTACTTTTGGATGCATGTTAAATGAAATTTATGTTTTTCAGTTGTTAAAACAATAGTTTTAAAAAAAGCGTAGAGTTATTACGTACAAAGTGTCTTACATTAGTACACGTACATATTTATCATAAAATTATATAAGATTCATAATATAATTGAGTAAATATAAAGGAATTAATGAAATGTTAAAAATATATATTATAAAACGTTTTAAGTAAAATGGTGAAGTACAATTTCTATTATTATACAATTCAGGATTGCGTTTGGAGTTGTTTTATTTTAACTTTCAATTTTTGTATAGTCGTAAACATATGATCTAGAATATGGAAAAGCCTGAAATACAATTTATTCAGATGAGTTATTACTATAACAAAGAATAATTTATTTGTTTTCTTCTGTAGCATTTATGAACAAAATCTTATTTCCAATGACTGAAACGATTATGTACTTAACTAAGGAACACCAAAGAAGTCGATAACTTGAATAAAAGGATCTATTCACCCTAGAAATAGAATCTTCAAGAAAATTATCTAAGGTATATTGCACTAAGCCCGTTTCACATCAAGTGGTTTATCGCTTTCTGGAATTCGACAATAACAATTACGTTTCCATATAATAATATATTGTGGATCAGACTGTTGGCATAATTACAATATTCATTGTGAATGCACGTTTATTAAATAATTTCGCATTGGAATGGAAAATTACTTTTTACAGCTGGCAATTAACATTACTTGGGCTGTTGCGCTCATTAGTTTCTGAGCCGGATTAATATAAAAACTACGGATGTGGTCTGAGTTTTGTTATATATATTTTATATGTTAAATTTAAATTTAAATGTTGTGATTGCGATAATGAAAAGAGTGATAAACTGGCCTGCTATTAATCGTTGTGTAAAACTATTAAATAAGTAATTGATACCTTATACATCAGTACTAAGGTACTATTGACCTTCGATAATTACATTATATTAGCTGTATCCTGCCACCTGCTGTGACACGTATTGGCTCTAAAAGTTTGATAAAGATCATCTTTAAAGCGTTTTCTTTTGAATTTGGACCCATTTAAGACAGTGGTTGTAGACAGCCTCTGGTCAAGGCATAAGGTTTTGATGTGTAAAAATATCTGTTGTTGAACATATGCCATTAAATTTTCTGTACTCTGTTAAGATTGATTTTCATATAAGACGTAAATTTCGTTGTAAAAGCAAGTAGCTTGAATTCATATTTTATGGAATAATGTATAGGCTTAATCTAAATTAATTACAAAAGGGGTTTTAGTGATTCTGTTAGTAAATAAATTATTGCACACCTAAAGTTTCTTTTTATTCTTGTCCTACCAAAGTGACACACTCTGCTGGATGAAAAGCATGAATATAATCCAAGAGCGGTGGTCGTCATACTGATTGCGAATGCAGACAATACAGTATGACGGCACGTACTATGGCGGCCTAGAAGTTTTTCTAGTTTCATGTTGCTATATAATAAAACGTTACTTTTAAGAGTTTCAAGTTTTTAACACGCTTTTATTAACATCACCTATATCTTTGTTTATTTCCAACCGACTTTTATAAACGTATTTTTTAGTTTTTTTAAACTATATTTGTTTAGTTGCGTGGCTTTTAGCAGTAATTCCACCGTGTCTGAACCGAGTGTTCCCTTAGAAAAATGCATTTTCACTAATTGATTCTTTAATATGAAATCATAAGATTTTAGCGACAGAGATTTTGATTGCCTTATACGTTGATAAAGCCCTTTTATAGCCATTCAACCGAATAGTTTAATATGCCTGACACACTAATTATTTTTATGGATAACAATTAAACTGAACATGTAACTGCGGTAGACAAAAGACTTTATCACAAACTAGCAAGACCTGGGTATAACCAGCAACCATGGTCTCTAATGAATTAAGTTCAATTTGGACTGACAAGTCTCTAGTGGGGCTACTTCGTATCAAATTTCTGCAGTACGTACTCCAGATAAGAAAGAGACGATTGCAAATAGTTTAAAAAGTCGGTCACTTCTGACTCCGTAGAATGATAATTGCAAGCTTAACGTTGTCAAAGGTATACTGTTGCAATTAAAACTTAACACCTACTCAATACATGCCAGAGTTTTATACAATTGGTAGTCACCCTGAAAAACTTCATACAATTAAGTTGACTTACTTTGTTAGAATATAAACAAATGTGAATAAAGTTCGGGCAAACGTTTTCTTTGTAATTCAAAGGCGTGTAACTACATGTTATTCCTAACTTAGTTGCTCACGTTTCCCGCAAATAAACTTTTGTCACATTACACAGGATACCAATAATTTTGTTTTTATTTATTTTTATGTAGACATCAAAAAATCTTTTGTAAATTCCTATATATATATCCTATACATATATAGATGTATATATGTTAATACTACATAACGTAGTTTATAAAATTTTACCATTCACGTTTTTTTTTATTCTTAGCCTACTAAAGTGACTCTATTCTGCCTGATGATAAGCATCAATAGAATCTAAGAGTAGTGGTCGCCATACTCATGTCAATGCAAATAATTCAGCATGGCGACCCACACTATGGCAACCTAGTGAGATGCTTTTTCACGCCCCGCTTAAAGGACCTGGGGTCATAGTGGGAAGGAAACACGTGCGCTGGTAGTGAGTTTCAGGTTTTAACTGATTGAAATGGTAAATATTTTTCTGGTATTTAATCCTTTTAGTTAAATTAACCTACCGCTAAATGGATACAAATATAATAAAAAGAATAAATTTATGTCGGAATCTATATTTTAAGCTATAATAAAAAAATTGAGCTTGTTTTTAGTCATATCCAATACCTAATGGCAATATTTCTTTTTTATTTGTTAAGAAATATTTTTAATAGTTTTGTGATCTTGTTTTTATTAACGATAAATACAGATTTGAACAGTTTAATTAATTTTCGGTTCATAAAAGTAGCAAACAACAAATTGAAGATGAAACCGACTTAACAAACACTTAAAAATACGACTATAATAAAACGCTTTGACCAGGTCGTTTGATGTTGAGAAAAAGGAAATGAGGTTATTAAATTTAATTTATTATAAATCTCAATAAAAATAAGAAAAATAAGTTCGTTCGAAAACTGTTTTATATAAAAAGAAAGTTAGAAACAACTTTTTTGAACCCGTGAAACAACATCTACATATTGAGATGTGCCACAGTAAAAAAATTGTGAAGAATTTCACTCTATCTCAAAAGCCTAACAACTCCAGAGAATTTTAATAATACATGTAAAAAAATAACACTAAGAGCATTTCATTGTATTTAAATGGAGTGCGACCTTTTCAAAGTTTTAGATCCTTTTTTAAACTTTTTTAGGTCGGTCGGATGAGACCGAACTGTGATCAACCAGGCCGTTGATGTGTGATGCGTAAAGAAAAACTTAAAAAAAATGTACTTCATTTATGTTCACGAAATTTTATTTCTTTACTAATAGAGAAGTAATTAAACAGCATGAAGGAGTACCTAATGGAAAATTAATTTTTACACTTGGAAAATGCAAAATGTATGATGAAACACATAGTTCACTTTATATGTATAATTCACTTACTAGATTGATTTACATCTTGAAGTTTGTAATATCTTAACACTTTCACTTAGACTTAATCGAGTAAATTGGAAAAGTCTAGTGTTCTAGTAATTTGTCTAGAGGTATAGAGTCTGGTAAATCTGTCATACATTCCTAGTACAAATACCAGTCCCTCAAACAAAATCACCTAATTGAACTATGCCGCCATAGCGTGAGTAACAATACTGCATTGTCTGCACTCGCTATGAGTAAGTTGATTCTATTCATGCTTTCCATCAGGTAGAATAGAGTCAGTTTACTAGGCCCTAAAAATAATAATACACTCACAACTGAGTCATGACTTGATTTGAATAATTGCTACTATTTTATATGAGAGGCTATTTATATAAACAATTTTATTATTACAATAAGAAAAAATTGTCAGAAATAAAACACTTACTTAGATTTTTTTTTTCAATATTATTGTGTTTCACTTACGTTGTTTTCCCGCCGAGTTTTTAATTTGGACTGTTGAATATTTTTAGTTGTTACAATAGCTGAATATTTCTTAATAAATATTTTATTTAACCTCGACAATGAGCAAGAAATAAGTTTAATTCACTCCATTTCCTCTCATAAACAAAATAATATAGAGCATATCATAATTCCACTCTTAATAATTTAGTATGACGAACAATTGTACGAATCGACTGCGCGGATGAAACATCACGTTTTAAAATATTGATGAGGTTTTCAAGCGCAATTTATTAAAGGCATTCATATTTCTGGAACAAACATTCCAAAGTAATATCAAGGCCAGCCAATTTATTTGTCAATATTATGGCATCATTCCAACAATTCCATTTATTTAGTTTAATAAATCCAGTTGTAACGAACGTAGTACGTACAATGAGTTATGACACGACTAAGTATTGCATATAGTAATGTTTCTGTATTGGCCACTTATCACTGTAGCGTACTTAATTAACTATATTTTATGGAAATTATTAATCAAATGTATTAATGATAATATTAAACTGTATCATGCGTATTATTATCGCTGGTTAGACAGTAACAAAACAAGATACGGTGTCTTAAAACTTCGATGATTAATTTCTACTTATTTTTTAGTTAAAAAGTGATCAATCATAGATCAACCTCAGGGTCTAATTGATTTTCAAAAGTAAATTTGTGACATAATATAAAAAAAATATAAGCAATATTTTAATTGAATTAATAATAATAAATAACCTATATTATTGTTAAAATATACTAATTCTTATACTATAATATAATTTTAACTTAATAATATTTGCATAAATAATACATAAACGATTCTAACTTCTAAGCTGGGTTTATATATGAATTCTAGACGTCCATAATTTCCTTTTTAAATAATGCCGAATAGGTATTTCGAATGTAGTAACTGCAGTTCAACCGTAAGAAGTGGTTAAGTAAACAAAATATGCAAGACAATATCACTGCAAAGGGAAGAAAACAACTTATCTGGTCAGCGTGATATGGTAGGCCAAAGTCTCATTGTGCTAAGGAAAGGTCTATGTCCAGTAGTGGATTGTTAACGACTGTTGATGATGATGATGATGTAATTACTTTCGAGACAGAACAATCTTAGAAGCGATACTTTTTGCACAAAGATAATGTTATAGGCGCATTAATAGTTGCGTACTAAACTAAGATTCACCTCCATAAAACTACTTCACTCAATCATAGTGCTTGCATATTTTTGTCCCTGAAATTAAAATTAAAACCAACGTATTTCTAAGATTATGGGTGAAGCAACATACTACATGAATAAAATGTAACCAATACATCATATATCTAAGACAAAAGATTGGTACGTAACACAATATGTACTCGTAAGACCGGTTTCTTTCTTTAGTATAGTGAATAATGTACCGTTACATACATTTGTACAAAATTATATATGAAAATTTTACAAAGAGCATTTTTAGTTCTTTACAAATTTTTATTATTCAGTGTGCACAATAAAAGTCAAGTCATTTCTATAACCCACAACGACGTAATTAAGTCAATCTCTCGCCTCGCATGTGGAAGTGTATAAGAGTGTTATATTCCATGTTGTTTCACGAGTATAACCAGCTAAATGTGCATGACGTGCTGAATAGAAATGATGTAACTTGTTATTGTGTATAGTACAATGCAGAATAGAGTGTAACAGTTCTTCTTAAATACTTTTATAGATGGTAAGCATGAACACCAACTTTATGTTATAGGTTTACTAATATAACCTTTTGTTAGAGAGAATAAAGGCATTAATTGTGTCTATAACTCCAGTAACCTTACTTGTGTCTTGACCATAGACCTTTCTGGATCTTTACTACTAGAAGAAACATACGCCACAAATAATTATTCATTGGAATATAATTTACACAAATTTCTTTAATTGGAGTATTTTTAAAGTTAAAAGGTACGTGAGCTATACACAAATGTATATAAATCTATTTACAATTATGACAAGCTTGTATAATTGGTATTTTTAACGAGTCATGTTATATAGTATTTTATAGTTTTTTACACTATATACGATTCTGTTTGACGAAGAAAACATCGACTAGACAATAACACAAGCGTGACTATAATTTTGTCACCTTTGTACCTTTATCAAGTAAGATCGAAATGAAATCCGCTCTCCCTACGATATTGTTAGCGAAGTAATATCTGTGATCAAATATCCAATATTCTTTTCGTCAGTATATTTCATATCAGTATTCCTTTGTTGAAATTTATTTCTTTGCATGAAAATAAGGACGAAAGCTATTCTCGACTTCTGGAGATTGGGATTTCATATAGGCTTTCAGAAATTATTTCTTGTTAGGATAACTCTAGATATTTTTTTTAAAACGTTAGAATTTACTTGTACATAAGTAGGTTTTTTTTGTTATGGGGGTGGAAAATCCCTTCGGATCTCCGGTTCCTCGAGGACGCAGGAGCCAAGAGTGTGGAGTGTTTTCACTAAAAACCCCGGCTGCCAGTCTCATGTACATAAGTACATAACCACAGAATCTATCGTTAGAAGATCATCCATAGCTGAAGCATCAAGCGATGCAATGTATAAAGCACTCATTAAATGACAGCGTTATATCTAGTGTCAATTCAAATTGAAATTTAATATTAGTTAATATAAGGTAGCTAATAAAATGTAAATTTATAATAAATTCAATAATACTACGAAATATAACATCGTAAACTACAAGTAGCAAGTATTCTTAATAATAGCAAAACCAGTAATTTAGAATTTCACAATATAGCACGTTTTAAGCATCATAAAATACTTGGTAAGTCGAAATTTAAATACAATATTTTTCACCTAGTAATATCATAGTTAAGTGCATGACGAAGCAGTTAAAGGTTCTATAAACACTCCCAACTCAAGAAGTACTACTTGGCAAGTTGCCAACTCTATGACTTAAGCGTGGAGCTCTATTCAAAAACGTGGCAATAAAGTTTTTAAATAAGAGACACTCATGACAATATAACAATTAATATCATTCTAGATAAATGGTTTAAGTAAACTGAACAGATAAAGAAATCGAGTCACACCCGTAGTCAAACCTTTAAGACCGGTTTTACTACGGTTTTTTTATAATATCACACATCTTTTACGCTTTAAAAATTATATGTAATTTACACACAAATAAAAATTATCGTTCTCATCTCACAATTATATTCCTCTGTTGAGAATCGAACCCACAACCTCTATTAGACTAACAGGTTTGTTGTGTACACGACCATATTAACTTACAAAATAAATGCAACAACGAACCATCAATGATTATCAGTCTGGTGATTGAAGCAGAGATGTACTGCGCTCTACTTTCATGTATTTTTGAGATCAACAACAAAAACAACAGTGGTGAGCAACAGAAAAACTATCTACGCAAATATAAATGTAACATTTAAATTTCTTTGCTAGGACTTCTAGTAACATCGAGCTTAAAACTACTGTTATAAGCGTTAATCCCTCTAACGAAGTTAAACGCTAATGGTAGAAGTTAGTTCACGATAGCTGTGTATTTAAATTAAGATACCTGAGCCGGTACAACTACGCTATTTTGGCTACTCTGAACTTTGTAATGTTGAGAATAAATAGTAATATACATTCTAGACTTAAATGTGGGTAGTCCGCTGTTCAGCGCACTGACTTATCTTAAGTAAGTTGATGTTCCCTTCCTATTAACCTTATGTTCCGTGACGGACACATCAGGACGCGACCCCGGCTTCTTAGTCTTTCAGTGTTACTTATTCTTGCTCCGTCGTCCTCGTTTCGTCCATTCCTTATCGCAATTTACTCGTTCTTACTTCTTGTGTTTTGTCTATTTGCAAATGTTGACACTCTATTTTGAGTGGCTATGGTGTTAGATGAACGATAAGTCAAGATACCTCTTTAAGATTACACCAGACCTACGGTATTATTTCTCTAAAAAGTAAAAATAAAGAATAAGGAATGAAATAATCACATTTCCAAGGATGGTTAAAGTCAGGCTGATGGCTGGCTGTAAAGTAACTCAGCCAAATCCCTGATGATGACGACCCCATAAACCTTGCAGATATCATAAATTTCGAACTCCAATACATGTACCAAAGTCGTGCGAATTTTATGTTGTATTTGATATTGATCTGGCTCTTCGGGAAGTCTAAAATGTTAATAGACTTGTTTAAAATTTGTTTATATATAACATGTTCAAAATTTAGAAATGCTTTCCTGTCGTAGATGAATTAATAATTTATAAGTTTTAAAGCGCTGAATGAAGATAGGACCCTATTTCAACCGTTCCGGAGTGATTAATGTTGTTTTGATATAATAATATTTTCATAAATGCAAGTAAAGACAGGTACGATAAGTTTTCGTATCATTTTTGTGCCGGCAGGGTCTAAACTTTAGAACTGGAGAGTATTCATATGCTTCTGAGTTTATAATATGAGTATTGTAAAGGTCCAGGTTAACGAAAGTAAGTTTTACGATTTTAACATTTTAATTTCTCAATCTCGGCATACTTCGTGTTAAAGTTATTGAGATGTTGCTAGTCAGTATATACAATAATTATTTACGCAATTACACTTTCACATCGGATTCTTTTTTTAGCCCAATCAGTCTTGTTTCTGTACCTTTCCTACTTCAAACAAAATTAATTTTACCTACCCTAAACAGAGGTTCAGCGTTATCTTTTTGTGTGTAAAATATGGAGTGTTCTGAAATATAGTACCTACATTGTAAATTGTCTATCGAATATCTCGGCCGACTGGTTTCTTTCGCCGGGTTGAGCTCCTCTCACCCGTAATTCTTTTTATTTTTAAACCACAACGTAGCCACCCTGCTTTGACGTCTATCGTATTTATACATATTATCTATAAAATGACGGGTATCTTTTATTTCTGACGTAAATACTAAATACAGATGAGTATTACGAGGTGAAAACAACGATTTAGTGTCATTACGTATCCAACAGATATTTAGTCGTTAAAGCTATTTTCACTTGTGATGCTACTCATATATTTAAAACCATTCAATTTGTGATCCGAAATGATTACAGTTTACGGGATTAGAATTAATTAGTTAAGAATTAAATCAGTTTGAAATTTTAAACCGTTCAATGCATTTCAAAGGCACGAGTTAATTAATAAATCGTTGGGCGTTGGATTAAAATATTTACGAAATGTCATGTTAAATTAATCAGATAAAACTTGATTTTATTCAAATGCTTTTTGAAAGTGATTGTAATATAATTTTAACATTTTATGATACGCTAATATTTTGTTATGCACAATTAGACGTAGGTAATATTTCTTGCATTTCTAAATAATGTTTAAGGTGTGTATTACTTTAGTGTAGGACCATGTGGCGATGAGTTTTAAAGTTATGGAAATGAAAGTTACTTGTCTGGAGTACGTTTTAATATTTTAGAAGCAGTAAACATTGTGGTACTTGGAGCAGTCTTTGTGTGACATGCTGCCATCGAAGGGAAAGAATAAATAAATATTGTTCGGACACACAACGTCATCTAGGTTCCAACTAAACAGAGCTTGTGCTATGATAACTAGACTTTTGATAGAATGCTTATATACTTTTTTTTTGTAAATACATACATATTATAGATAGACAATACCCAAACTTCGAAACAAATATTTGGTCTGACCCGGGAATCGAACTCGAGAAATCAAGCACAGCAGTTGCATTCACTACCACTGCATCACCGAGGCAGTTGAAAGAATAAACTAAATTTGTTACTTGTTGTATATCTCTTTTCTTTTTTTTTGTTGTTAGGAAATAACATTGTAATGTTCGGCTGGTTTAATTAATTAAAACACTTTAATAGAAGTTGCAGTTTATTTGACGATGATAACTCTGTAAGTAAATAGTCGAAGTAATTATCATTCTCATTCTATTTCTTTTATATACTACTGGTTTTTACATTAATGAAAATTATATCAGTTTTAGATATATATTTATCATTTAGTCCAAGTCACTGACTTCAAAAAAAAGGACGAAACTCTTAAATGGCATAATTATTGATGTCAGTTCGTCGTTACTCTTTGGTAAATTAGTAGACTATTAATTATTATTCTATATAAGGAGGATAACTATTTATATAATATATTATGATTACTGTGATTTCAAACTTTCAGTAAATTAATGAAATAAGTATGAACAAAAAACTACGTAATATAATAAAAAGTATTTTAATAAACACAAGTGGCAAACTAACGGCTTCAATCATAATAATTAAAATAAAAGTCCCAAACAGATTTATTCATCAACAGCCTTTTACAGTCCACTACTGGACATAGGCCTCTCCTTAGCAAGGAGGTTTTGGCCTACTATACCACGCTAGCCAGACGGGTTGGAATAGGATTTGTTTCAAGTTTTCCTTCTCTTTGTAATGATGTCGTCTTGCATACTTTGTTCCTTTAGTCGCCTTTTACGACACGCACGGGATGAATAGGGGTGGTAACACTATGTATTCTTAATCCGTCATCACACGGACAGATTTATTATATTTCACAAACATAACCTAATATAACCTAGACATTTAAAATTTTTATTTTAATTGTTTTTGTTTCTAATAACAATTTAGTAAAAACAAAATAGTAATTATTACAAATAATACCAAAGCGTTTGTTAATATTGAAAAACTTTAATGAATTATGACAGGTAATCATGTCCTTATTTAGGTATAAAGCACACAACATGTATTTATTTTTGAGGACCTGAGCGCGTGTCTATTTAGTTATATTTTTGGCATATTCACTCTCAGAGGATTATCCAAGTAGCGAAAAGGTATATTGGAAATACAGGTAACAATAGATCCTGAATACAACCTGTTTCTTTACCTTTTATAGTATGATACACTGACGTCATTTATTCCCAAAAGGGATAGACGGAGAAGTATTAAACGCCCACATTTGCCGACTGTAAATTTAATCCTACTTACGTAAGTGAGCAAGTATATTGCCGTCAAACCAGACCGTATGTATATTTCTAAATAAATATATTATCGTTATAAACCTATCGTAGTACACTGTTGGACACTGGACACTCAGGCTCATGTTATAAAAGTTTTCTTGGCTGAGGATCAAAACCTCAACCTCTAGCTTTGATCAAGATCCTTAACTACTAGACTAACACATGCAGGTTCATATACAATATTTTTATTTTCAGATTCAATCAAAGTGACTTTACTCTGCCTGATGGAATGTACGAATAGAATCCAAGAATTGTAGTCACCGTACTCATTGTGAAAGCAGACAATGCAGTATGGTGATCCACACTATGGTGGCCTTGTGAGATGCTTTTTCACGCTCCGCTTGGGGATGCAAAGGCATTACAGTTATCGTGCCTGTGTAAGGGTACACACTCATCATGGTAACTGTCATCCCTACACCGATGGCCCTCCGTTCTTGCACACATCAACGGATCACGACCGCACGGATGATCTCGCTTTAGGTTGGTCTTCTGTGAGTGCATATGTTGTGGATAAATTTACACAATGGATATGCTTATTCTGTATGTTCTTTGCATGTTTTTATTTAAAATTACCTAAAATATTTTTATCATAATTTTGTAGAATAATTTTGACATTTCTATGTCCCATTTGACTGCACCGATGGTGTAGTGATTTAAGCGGTCGCCATGCCACGCGCTACTGTGCTGAGTGTTGTGGGTTCAAATCCCACATGGGACAACACTTTGTATGATCCACAAATTAATGTTCTGAGTCTAAGTATTCTTTGTATTTGTTTCTCGAATGTTTGTAGAATCCTCCGCGTTGTCTTTAAAAAAATAAATAACAAATAATTTGAAATCAAACAGAGGGTAAAGAATGACCATTTCATCAATTCCTCGGTTTTCATTCAATATTTACGTTCTCGTTAACAAAAAGTTACATTTCAAAAGAAATCTGTTTCGCTTACTACCTTCAGTCGAATAATATTAAGAAGAATTAGACCGAGTTTAATTTGCGAACAGCACTTTTGTTTCGTTTGTATGACACGAAAGTGTAGACCTTGTAGCAAAAGCGTATAAAAACTTGCCATAGCTACTTAGCAATAGAGTAAATATTTAGCTTCTCATTAGTAGTGAGAAAATAATGAAATGGAACTGTTTATTGTTACAGAAAAGTACTCCATTTTTTTTCTAGTTCAGTCTTTAACATCGATTGAAAATGTCGTACATTTGTATGTTATGTTTACTAAACATCACTAATGAATACTCGATGTTAATGTTCTTTGAAGTATGCGTTACACAGAAAGTTTACATAAATGATGCCCTTCGTGGTGTGATGCTTTCTGTTTTTACATTTGGAAACTCGAATGTTCATTGTTGTGATGTTCTGTATTGCTTTTTAAACATATTCAGATGAATGTGGTAAGCTTTATGTGTCATCTTAAATCATTCTTTAATAAATATTTGAAACAATTAAATGCTGCTAACTGCTAGTTGACAATCAATTGACTCAAAATTATAAAAGGAGCTATTTTTAGCAGCAAATTAATTTTTTACTCTATAAAAAATGTGTAAATTTATCAATTAAAATGAAATTATTCAAAATAATTGGATAATAAGGGTGTAGATAATTCATTATTCAAAGTTATTATGTAATAATGATGTGGATAATTAATTATTGAGAATTACGATGTAATAATAGTGTGGATGATCAATTATTCAAAACTATTAAATAACAACGGTGTGAATATTCAATCTGGACAATGAAGAAAAATCAGTCGATTTACAAAATCTTTCCGCTATGACCTTGTGATAGATTTAGATGGCTTAATTTATTAGCGTTATACAGTTAATGAAGATTTTATTTATATGAATAATAAAATAAAGAGCATAATATATGCATACTTATAATTTTCGACTTATAATATAAATTTTCTTAAAACATCTCCAAGAGCAGAGACAGACCATTTTTTTCGTGTTTTTATTACAGTCTAGAGGGTAGTGACATGGTCCGCTGCTTATTAAATTAAACGGCAAGGGCTGTTAGTTGTTACAAAACTTGGGCAAAACTTGGCATTTACCTTAATGAAATTTACCTTTTAGTTACATTTTCCACCCCATTAAGGCAAACCATTTACTCGCAAAAGTAACATCTAACAAAAAGAATACAAAGCCCAATTGAAGATTAAACAGTTTCTGAGATATTTAATTAAGTGTTATAATTTTGATAATGTCGTGCTATAATTTTTTTAAACTTTTATGTACTCGTAGGCCATTTCGGCTATAGCGGCCAGTTGTAACGGAGAATTTGGTAGGTAGTAGAGCAATGCTGATTGCAGCACAAGCGGGCCGGCTCGACCGGGGCAGTACTACCCTCCCACAGAGGACCAACCTAGAGCGCCAGCATCCTTGCTTTCGTGTTTCGTTGGTGAGTGTGAGACCGGAGGCCCATTGATGCAGGGGTGACAGTTATCGTGGTAACTGTGTAAGCCTTACACTGTCATGCCTTTTACGTCCCCAAGCGGGGTGTGAAAAAGCATCTCACTAGGCCGCCAGTGTTGGTCATCATACTGCATTGTCTCCATTTGCAATAAGTGTGGTGACTACAACTCTTGGATTCTATTCATGCTTTCCATCAGGCCGAGTGGAGTCACTTTGGCAGGCTATTAAAATAAACAAAAAAAAGACTAACTAACTACGCAGGAAATATTATAGTGCACAAGTGTGTGCACACACACAGGTGCAGTTTTGATTCCTTCATTGTAATAATCCGAAGGGACGGTTATCCGACACGACCGGGTAGAGATCAAGACAGACGGCTTTACGTGCTCTCCAAGGCACGGGGATTAAGCCCCCAACTTCCAAACTTCGGGCTATTATTAAGAATTTCTATAATCAGAAAAACTCAATTATACTTTTTCCCCCGACTCGAAAATCGATACCTTTGATCGGCAGTCACATGCGCTAAGCGCTAGACCAAAGAGGCAGAGGCAAACTATAATATACACAAGTATATAATAAGTAAAACAATTTTTGGACAGTGAAGCGATACATTATAAACTGTTAACAGTGTTTGTAGTCTTTTCAATTAACGAGAACTCACACTCAGTTCGCTACCCTGCTGAATTTTAATTGTATCTTATATCTAGACATTGTATCTTACACCACAAAGATCTACACGATTACTATATACTTCTCAGAGGTTTATATTATACTTTATACTATACCCCAAAGACCATTTTTTCTCTTTAGTTAACTAAGACCAACTCACATCAGTTGAGTTGAATTGCAGACGAAGACTCATGTCCTATAATAATATAACCAATAGAGGGTTGACAATTTAAAAGCCAATAAAACAATTCACGCTAACATATTTATGATAAATCTGATTTGATTAAATACGATTCTGGAATAGCTTAATCTACTTTAGCACAAAAAATACAGGTACGTCGAGGTTTTTAATTAATTACATACCATTTTTATCAGATCCATTCCATTAACGTATTTCGTTGTACTTGATGATTTAAATAAATCTCACAGTAAAATATTCAATATTTTTTTATGGCAAAAGGGTCAGATGGGTCACACGATAGTAAATGATTACTGTCGCCCATGAGTCCGCGCTTTAATTACCCCCCAATTCTTCCCCAGTCAGGGGAAGCGGGAGGGACAGTACTTTTCTCACCAAAACAACTCTCAGAAATTCTATTCTATTCTATTTTATTCTAAACCTAGTGTGTGACGTAATGGTTTCAGTCATATACTCGTAAAGATTGGGTCACACTCGTTAAAGCAAGTTGTTCACCGCTCATTATAGCTCAAGTACCTTCTTATTGCGCTCGTGTTCTTATCGATTTGAAAATGATGAGAATGTCGTTTAAAGAAAAACGTTCCATGTAATAGGTTGACGAGGTGTGTTGATGCGTGTGATTTATTCAAAAGATTTTTTTGAAAAAAAAACACGACAAGGAAATGTCTTTGAGAAAGCTCAAAGAAAGACTAACTACATGATGCATGAATCAAATATCTTACCATTTTTTTATTAACCAATGAGTGTTTATATCTACCATAAATATAAGAGGTTCTTTTCAGTGCTATGCTATATGTAGGAAAAGATAACTAGATACCTAGTATTGTAAGCATTTCTTATCATTGCCTACACACAGCTGTCAGCAAGAAACCGCATTCAAGGCGCAACATTCATTTAGTCAAGAAAGCACTATTCTATCCACTGCAGGAACGAGTGGGGGTGCAAACTAGGCCAGTTCTACTATCTCTATATACGCCTATCTCAACGGTTTCTCACGGTTCCGTGGCGATTATGATTTTAACAATACACTTTTGTTCCTGCTATCTAGACAGAGTGATGGTAAAGATCACCATTCAGTATTTATGTTTTTGAGGTTTATTCCAGCTTTGAGAATAAAATGCAGTGGCGTAGCAAGACACGTGAACACGTTTGTACACTTAAAATAACATATATACACATACATAATGTAAAATGTGGCATTTATATTTTTTTGTCATACAATTCAAGTAATTCCTAAAATATAGTGTAGTATAGTTGCATATAAAGATATTTTCAAAATTAAACAAAATTCAATTTAAAGTACTTTACAAGAAAACGCAACAGTATTGCCCGTTTTAAATATTTGATATTTGTGTATATGCTGTGTTACTGCCTCGTTGGACTAGCGGTTAGTGTGCACAACTGTCGATCAAGATATTTCGTGTCCGATACCGGAGTCGGGCCAAAAAGTATAATTAAGTTTTTTGATTATTGAAATTATTAATAACAGCCAAGAGTTTGGAAGTTGGGGTCTTGACCTTCATGCCTCGGAGAGCACGTAAAGCTCGGTCTTACGCCTGATCTTTCCCCGCTTGCGTCGGATAACCGTCCCGCCGGATTATGAAAGTGTGGGAACAAAGAGTACACTGGTGTTCGTGCACACAATTGTGTACTTTAATATCTTCTACGTCGTTTGCTGGTTTACGTTGCGACTGGCTGTTATGGCTGATGGTGTTAACCATTATCATCATCATATGTGTGTAGAAGTATACTTGCCTCTTATATATTTTTATCACGATATTTTATCGCAGAAACGTATAGGAAATAATCTTATCTATTTCTATCAATTCATTGCTTTTGCGATTAAACTCATAGAGTGTTATTTCTTAAAATGAATACTTTCAGTAAAGTTACAATGGAAACAAGCATTAAAAAGCTCATTTAAACTGAATGTATAAACAAAGAAACCTGTAATTACTTAGCTACTGCTAATTCTATACATTCTCTATTGTTTCATTGTAATTTATTATTGTTAGAGCTATCTATTTGATCTTGTATCAAAATAGCTGTTCGCGGTGCGAACTGAGAAAACAATGGCGACGTATTAATATTGTTTGTTTCAATGCTAACATTATGGCTAACGTTGCTAACGCTTAATCAATAATGGATTTTATACTGTTTCGTATTACGAATACCTCCTATTTGATAATATTTATATATTCTTTAGATTTTTATTTCTGATGTGTATACATAAAAATATTTTGTAGCAAAGGACATCATATCGCCAAATTAATGATTATGCAACCTTCTCCGTTTTACTGTATTATATATATTTTTGTTTGATTTCAAAACATTGTTTAATAAATAAGATTGTGTTCTGAATATGAGTTATTAAAAATAAGTAATACAGGGTGGGCCAAGAATTCGTTAACATTTGAATCTAACATCCCGCGCAAACAAATGCCGCGTGGGGCGAGGGGTGGAGTCTGACCAGTAGTTCGTTATTCGCCAATGTTGTCGCAATAGGACGCTTCACGGGGTCGTAGCGCGTTTACTGTGTGAAACAATCCGGAAAAGCTGATTTCCAGACGAGGTGTCATTCCAGATCAGAAAGGCAGATCTATACTCAGCAGACTTATTTTTATGGGGTTAGTTGAAGAATAAAAAACATTAAATTAAAACTTATTAAGTAAAACAACTTATTAACTTATTAACTTAACTTAAACAACCCCCGTTTTGACGTTTGTAACTTTTCCATATTTGGAATTTAAACGATGTAATTTTCAAAAACTAAATTTCAGCTAATTAGCTTTCTTGTAAATCAACATTTTTTATAATATTTCAAATGGTTTTTTTATACGATTTTTTCAAACGTTTACGAATTCGTGGCCCAGCCTGTAACTAAAAGTGATGGGTTATAAGGAGGCAATGAAATGTGAAGTTAAACAATAGAATACATTATTATTTTTAATATATAAAGGATGAAAACCGTCGATCAGCTGTTGAGAATGTTTTACATATGACTCTTGAGAAAATCATACCCAGTATATGTACGATTTAAATTTGCTTGTAGTTTGATAGTAATATTTTTAAAATAGAAATTAAAATTCAACTGTATCCAATTATAAACAAATTTTAAGTATTTCTTTTGGGAAAAATTTACTGAACTATTGAATAAGTACTGTTCATGATAACACAAAAATTTTGGTGAAATGGAAAAATGTTTTTGTCATTTTGTAATCGGCCACCCATCCATGGATCTGACTACGATATCCAACCACTCAGAACTTCACGGGCGCGAAAGGACGTGACTGTTTTTAAAATTTTGGTAATATTGTTTACACTGACGACTATCGCTCTCTTGAACAAAGAAATAAGTTTTAAAAAGTTTTTTAATACTTATTATAAACGAAGAAGGTTCAATTTAGAATGAATACCAATTATTCTGTCATATTGAAATTATAATTTTGACCTTTTACTAAACGGTCAGTGCCAATCTTACACATTTTTAAATACATAATATATATATATATATATTATGTATTTAAAAATAACATAACGATCTATCTATTACGATTACACATACGGTTACAAAATTTGCTCGGCCGACATAAAGAAATCTAAGATTAAGAAGGAAAATAAGGTTGTTTAACATATTGTAATATTAGCCCGCAGGTAGGTAGATTATGAACATTTAAGATATATTCATGAAAATAATATTAATAATTAGAATAAAATAACATACAGCATTTTGTAGCAGGAACGGGTACAAGCTCGTTGACAAAGAACAAAGCTTTGCCAAAGGTCATATTTATTAAAATTTAACCAGTTTTACCACTGAAGGTTTCCAAGTCTTATCATGCCTAGTATGTTACATCTTAAATATTCATGAAAGAGGAAAAATAAACTGAAAAACATCAATATTAACAAAATTTCAGAACGAGGTAAAGGTTATTATTGACACGAAGGCAATAAAACCGTCTTCCACACATACACAGTCAGACACCATTTATCACGCGGTATAACATTCCACGACTTACTCGTATTATATTATAATATTAGTAATATAAAGAGCGAACTTTATGACTGGTTCAGAAATATAATGGCGTGGGGATTGATGAATTCCATTGGTGATCCCTGGATTGTTATGTTACCTTGTAGAGTGTGTATCGGAGGAATTGCATATCCACTTAGTTTTGCAAAGCTGTCTAAACTGGTTTTCATAAATACTTTAGGTATGTAGTGAACTTAAAACCTTCCGCCTGGATGGTTTTTAGTGGAAACATTACATACTCCTGGCTACTGCTACCTGAGAAGCCGAAGATCCGAAGGGATTTTCTACCCCGACAATAAAAAAAAAAGAAAGAAAAATGTTAGGTAGCGCAGTAAGTAAAATAAATAAACTATGTAAAATAGAGAAGTTATGAGAATTTGTGATGTTTTAGTTCATTTTTGATTTTTTTTTTGTTTTTTACATTTGTTATTCAAACACTTGTCTAAGTCTAAATACTGTAAAATAATTAATCAATGTAATTGCTCGAAATCGACAAGTACGAAATGATTTCTTTTTTCTTCGTACAGTTAGGTTTTTAAAGTGATTCTGTTTAAACTAAAATTTGGTACAAAAATCTTATTGCTGTACCCAACCATTTAATGTTCAATTAAAATTGACACATACCATCCTAATTGGTAAAATAAATAGGCATGACATTCTAATGTTTGGACATATTTCAGACTATTATTTGTTTACATTTTTAGAAATTAGTTCTTAAATATAGCCATATCTTTTTTCAAAATAAAAAAAAATATTTAAATTCCTATTCGAACCAAGATTGTGCTTTTGCCTAGAATTCAAGAGTGTAACACAATGATATTAATGGCAATCAATCTCTAATGGCTAATCCTTGATTTAAGGATAGATTAGGATTCCTGGGATTTAAAATACAAGTAAGTATAACCCTATTAAGCTTAAATTTTACTACTGTTAAGTACACTAACCTACAGAACGCATCAACATATCTCTTTGACAACAATTTCTAAATTACCGAATGCCTTACCATCAGGTTTTCGTTAATGTAAATTGTTTATAAATTAGTATAGTAATTATATTAATACGGGTTTATCGTTTCATTAGGAGAATAAGAGCTTATGTAACTCTATCTTTAGATAATATTCTGCTACCTTGCGATGCAATGTAGAATTTAATGGTGCTTAGATAGTAGTTGAGACGACCCATATCCGATAACATTATTGGATAATGGCGCTAGGTTTACCGACATACACATCGTAACGTCATCATGTTAAGTTTGATCTTAAAACTTGATTGCTGATGAAATTTAAGGTCTGGGATCGATGTTTTCTAAAAATGGTATGTACGAGGGTAAGTTTTTAAGTTCGCGGAATGACAGTGAAAAAGGCGGGTAAACGCGCTCTTTTGATGCCTACCGTATTCAGTGACTCATAATTAGTCTGCATAGTAAAATTTGTTGTGATTGGATCATTAGTTATTAAACTATCGTTGACCAAGTATTTTAATCGGGAACGAAGTGAAAAAAATGGAGAAAATTGAATTCCGTGCGGTGATAAAGTTCCTTACTAAGCAAGGAAAGTCTGTTCAAACCATACTCAATGAGATGTCATCGGTTTACGGGGATTCTTGCCCAGGAAAAACAATGGTCTACAAGTGGCATAGTTTATTTAAACAAGGCAGGGAATCACTTGAAGACGACCCGAGGCCGGGGCGCTCCGTTGAGGTGACTACGCCAGAAGTTATTGCAAAAGTAGAAAAAATTGTATTGGAAGATGCTCGACTAAAAAAGAAACAACTCGCAGAAATGGTTGGAGTATCGGATACAACAATTTTTAAAATTTTACACGATTATCTTGGCATGACTAAGGTTAGCGCACGGTGGGTGCCGAGAATGCTCACGCCATTGCAAAAACAACAGCGCGTGGAATGTTCACGTGCGTTTTTGGACCTCTGCAATGAAGACAAGGATGGCGTATTGAATCAAATTGTTACTGGGGATGAAACTTGGGTTCATCATTATGAACCCGAGTCCAAACAAGACTCCATGCAGTGGCACAAAAAGGGCACAGCACCACCCAAGAAATTTAAGGTTTCACAGTCGGCTGGGAAACTCATGGCAACGATTTTTTGGGACTCAGAAGGAATATTATTGATAGATTATAAAGATAAAGGCATTTCTATAACGGGGAATACTACGCTTCAATCTTAGAACAGTTAAAAGAAGCCATCAAAGAAAAAAGACGGGGAAAATTAACGAAAGGTGTCCTGCTATTGCATGACAATGCTCCCGTTCACAAGAGCCGAGTCGCACTGGCTGCCCTGCATAAGGTGGGCTTCGATATTTTGAATCACCCACCCTACAGTCCAGATTTGGCTCCGAGTGATTATTATCTCTTTCCAAAAATGAAAAAAGAATTACGTGGTAAGAAATTTTCAACTGATGAGGAGGTTAAGGAGGCGGTTTCGGCGTATTTTTCAGACAAAGATAAAACTTTTTTTTACGAGGGAATAAAAAAACTAATTGAAAGATCTGAAAAATGTATTCGTGTTGCAGGGGAATATATAGAAAAAGAAAAATAATTTTGTGTTTTTATTATTACTCAATACCCTCCATTCCGCGAACTTAAAAACGCCCCCTCGTATTATCTTAAATATATTTAAATAATTTTGTCTTTTAAGTTTTTAAATTTTCACAAGCAGTTACACAATTAAACACATACATATACATATTTAACACGAAAAAATTAAAATTATGAAATGATTATCTAACATGAAATACGCAAATTTATTACAGAGATGAATAAAATAAAATAAATTATTATTTATTTACATTTTGGACATTTGACAGACAACGTCATCTGGTTTCAAACTAAGCAGAGCTTGTACTATGATAACTCTAATAGAATACTTACATACTTTTTTTTTGTAAATACATACACATTATACATACATAACATCCAAACTTCGAAACAAATATTTACAAATCATACAAAAATTGGGTCCGACCTGGGAATCGAACCCGAGACCTCAAACACAACAGTCGTATTCACTACCACTGCGCCACCGAGGCAATTAATACAATATATATGTAAATCTCAATTTAAATCATTGTGTTTCATGTGTTATCTTGAACTCTGTTATTTTAGCTTAACAAGGGAATCTTGTGAGGATTGTGAAACAGAGATTAGCGAGTCTTATTCACGACTCACGACAAGAACAACAATCTACAAGTTCTTATAAACTTTGTTCAAGCTTGATTAGATAGTTGTGATCTCCACAGTCATTGTTTGAGATACTATGTCCACTACAGATTAGATTAACGTTAATTTGCCGTCACCAACGATTACTGTTTATAAAGAATTGTATTTATGATTTACTTTTTAAAATACTAAATAGAACACTTGCAGCTGTTACATTAAAATATAGCGTGGACCTCTAGTCTAGGGAGCCTTAATGTTTGTCATTCTTGTCAAAATAATAATAAACCAAGTTACTTTTACATTTAACATGTTACTATTATACATACTTATTGAGTTGGTTAACATGAAGCCCTACTTTGTTTTTGTTTTCCATAATATCATCTTAATAGTATTTAAGCTTGTTATAACATCATGATGATGCACTTCTAGCAGATTTCGGCCACAGCGGCCAGTCTTAACAGAGAAAAGTCAACTATGCTGGAGATATATATACAAACTCTTATCTTCCCCTTAATCGACTATGGTGATGTGTGCTGCTACGACCTGAATGCAGATCTTCTCGATAAATTAGACCGTCTTCTTAATAACTGCATTCGATTTGTTTATAATCTCCGTAAATATGACCATGTATCCTCTTTCCGTTCGCAGCTCAATTGGCTACCAATTCGTCTACGCCGAAAATTACGCGCGCTCACTGTTCTATTCTCTTTACTTAATAACCCATCTTCGCCAACATATTTAAACTCTTATTTCCAACTCCTATGTAGCAATCACGACAGAAAGCTTCGATCTTCTAAGAATCTTCTCCTTCGTTGCCCCTCCCATACATCTGAGTTTGTTGGCTCATCTTTCTTTGTACAGTCCGTTCTTCTCTGGAATGAGCTTCCCCTCGAAGTCAGGATGGCTAGCAACGCTTTTACTTTTAAGAAAAAAGTGAAGCAGTATTTACTGAAACAGCTGGTAGAATCAACCAATACATGATTATCATCTTATTATTACTTGTTATGATATTTATTTGTGTATGTATGTATATAGACTTACATCAACTTAAGTATGTATTTGTATGTATTTATGTATTTGTATTAATTTTAGTATATGAAAGTTTGTATATGTCTACTTCTTCTTTTCAACATCTGAAACGCACCTACTTCCTATTTTCTCTGCATCACCCAAAGGTTGACTGGTAGAGAATGCCTTAGGCATTAAGTCCGCCTATGTACATAAAGTGCATGATGTATAAATAAATAAATAAATAAATAAATATTATCATGCACAAGTGTGTGCGCAAACACAAGTGCACTCTTTGTTCCCTCACTGTCACTATCCGACAGGAAGGTTATCTGACACGATCGGGGAGAGATCAAGTGCAGTCCCAACACGGCTTCACATGCTCCCCGAGGCACAAGATTAAAACTCCAACTTCCATTTATAATATAGGTATCTAATTAATGCTTTTAACATCTTTAATGTGGTTGTTGTCTCTGATAATGGAAATAAAATCCCAAAGTTCCTTCACTTGTGAAGTTACTTCATCTGCATTGAAAAATCATCACGAGCTTGTTGCCGTCCACTGCTCCAAGAAACATGAAATCAGGTAAAGCCAGGCACAACTATTTTTAATGATATTGACTTATGTCCCTAATGCCTCAAATTACGGGCTCCTTGAATCAAGACGTCACGTATTTTACTCTGTATGTACACAGATGTAAATCTGTCAAATATCAATTTCAATCTTATAAAATATTGCTTCCGATAATAGATCATCTAATATAAAAAAAAGGCTTTACAAACTCATCGCGGAAGACTTTATAAATATTTATGATACGGACAAAAGAACACGCGGTTCAAAAGAACAATTTGTGGATTAAACAAAATGTTATCCCGTATGGGGTTTAAACCCACAATGCTCAGCGCAATAGGAATTGGCGAGGTATCCGCTTAAGCTACTACACCATTCGTACACTCATTCATGGACGACACATGAATCCATATTAATCTCTTCCTTTAAGCACCAGTAACTTGTTTACTAGAGTGATGACGTTGTCGAGCCATCCTAAACGTGAGGTCGATTTTATCACTTTGTGGTTCCTTGTGGTGTAATGACACGGAATAAACAAGTTTACTTGCGACACCTCAAGAAATCAAGTGTTCATGTGTTCAGTACGAACATTGACAGTACGTTTCTGGATACAAACATAAAATTTACGGAATTTATTATACGATGCAATCAAATCAAAGTTCAAACCTTTTTTATGAATTACATTTCACCTAAATATTTAAATATGTGAATATTTCATTTATAAGGTTTTAACTGTTTTGTTTTACAGCATTGATAAGTACAGTACACTTCAGTACAGGTCTTCATAGAACGGTTTGGAAAATATTTTCACTGTATCGTGATCGGTAATAATTTTGAAAATTTGTTCGTATTTCTTCTACGCACATACAAACTTCAAGTGTTCAAATAACATTTACAAGTGAAGGAAATTGGTTTAACATGAGAACTAGGCAATCTATTTACAAATTAATGTATGGATTACAACAGTTCCCACTTACGAAAACATCACAATCAATTTACTTTTCCTATGAGAAATATTGCTCATAGCGACAAGGCCGCCCCTTGTAAGCTACAAAGGGGTGGCCTCGTCGCTATGAGCAATCTTTACGTACTGTGTGCGTGTAAAACTTCCATTTTCAAAGGGTTAGTGTGAGTTTATTTCATATCAACTCTCTCGCCACGGTGACCGTGTTCGAACTGCACTTAAAAATCTTCACCAATCGTAAAGCCAAAGGTGTTCGCCATCGACAGCGAAATGATGTGAAATAAACTCACACTAGGTGCTCTCTTTTAACCAATTGGTTGTTTCAGTAAAAAGGATTCGTAGAGATTTATCACTGCATTCTCATATATCTTGCTGCGAATAATGAATTCTCTGAGTGAATCCCGAATGTATTGCAGGGTTTGAAACGTGAAATTGATGTAATAACGAGTATTGTGATAAAGCGTATGCAAATAGCACTAATGTCAGCCACTAATGTGTTTTGATATAGAAACAGTTGTTTCTTAAACATAAAATTTGATCATATATTACAATTTATTATGAACGAGTTTTTACCGACGACTCCGTCGCCATAATGTGGATTTTTTCTACAATTCTCGTACTTATTGGGCCTGTAGTTGTTTTGAAATAAAATATATTTATTGTTATAATAATGATAAATTATTTAATGGTTGTTTCAGTAAAAAGGATTTTGTATTTATTGTTATTAACTAAAATAAATACTTGTTATAAAGCTATATTCGTATTTATTTAATTACACAGAAAGATAATTTATTATATGTATATTAATTACCGTTTAAAAACGGCATGTAATTTCTCGATATCATTGTTAGAATATATTTTTTTTAACAAATCGACTAATTTTAATTCAATTACTAAAATATTATGCGATCTGCTACTCACTCAAAGAAACATATCAACTGCAAATTTTCTCTTAAATATATGTTCGATTAAACACTTCGAATGATAAGCAAAATAATTTATTTATTGCACATACTATGTTTGATATTAGTATCTTATTACTTAACTGATAACCAGACTAAGAATATTTGACAAATCCCTATTGAAATTCAATTTATTTCACTTTACGAATAGGTTATCGCTGAAAACAATCACTCACCTTTATTAGCCGAACTGAACAGTTGGTAAAATTTAATCAAAACTTCTTAGACACCGGCACAATGCACAGTTCCAAGAAACTTTTAATTTAGTTAGCTGTTATCACGAAAAGGCAGGTGAATCTGAAACAAGTAGGCAATCTTTTATTTACAGCTTTTAAAACAGAAATAAACTAAATTTAGAGACTTTTTTAAACAATGTTGATAAAAGTTTTGTGATTGAATTTTAAAAATAGAACTTAATTAAAAGGGACTTGTAGACGAACTTAATTAAAAAAAATGGTGTTGAAAATACGGGCAAAATTTGAGTTTTGATTTATCATTACGTTATCCATCAATTTAATTTGTATTTTTAATAAAATATCTATTTTTTTTTGTCTAATCCTTGTGCGCGCATTACCTTATATCCAGAATCCATTGTATATTTTAATATAACTTAATGGTGTAATTAAAATATTTCTTATTTTTTTAACATAACTCTTTACATGTACCTGATCTAAAAATATCCAGATTATTATATTATAATTAATAAAATACATAAACTTGTGTGTAGGAAAGTTAGTGTGACATCTTAAGTAGCTTATTTGCGACGTCTTGTCAAAACTTTTTTATGAGACCTACGTACTTAAACCTTTTATGTAAAAACTTTTTAAAATTATATAGTTTGTTGGTAATTACTGAGACTTCTTTGTATCAATTAGCCTTTTTCCTGGGAAGATTAAAAAAAGATCCGCTAGGGGCAGCACCGGTGGGGGGTACATATGTTTTGAATTCTCTATTGACAACAACGTTAAATATCTAGAATTATTATGGAATTAACGGAAGATGATGTACCTGGGGCGAAATTTAAATTTGCAAAAGTGCAAGATCATCTTGTCCGAGACTTAAAACGATGGTTGGCATGTCGTGGCTTAACCGTGTCTGGTAATAAAAATGTCCTAGTTGAAAGGTTAGTTGGTTTATAAATGTTATCGTATATGTCATTGTGTTGTATAAATTTATTTAATTTTAAATAAATTTTGTTGTTGTTTTTTTTTCTTTATCTATTTAAGAATTGAAGAATGCATTGCGAATGGTAATGATAAAAAAATTTTCATTGGAATTGATGGTGGTAAATGTTTAGCGGAAAAACAGCAACGCATGAAATTATCCAATCCAACTCTACCAAATTCAACATCCTGCACTTTTCCTATTACAAACTGGGCAAATTTTCCATCCCAAGCTATCCTTCGTTCTTTTGGCTATGCTATCATGTATAATTATATCACTACCGGTCCTATTGATACTTTAGATTTGAATGCAACTTTATCAGACGATGATGAACAACTTCCAAATTGTGGAAACTCGAAAGCACTTCAAAGAGGAAGACAATATTGTCTGAGTGACTTTGTGTTAAATCTGGAAGATAATGCTAATGATTTGGTATATTACTTAAGAGCAGATGTACAATCTTCTTTTCGAGTCACTGTAAAGTATAAAATAAGTATAGCTTTGGATAAGAATAGTAGCAAAATTATAGATGCTCAGTGTCAGTGTCCAGCATCTTCTTCAAAGAACTGTTCTCATATTGTTGCTTTACTTTATAAACTTGAGGATTATACTGTACGTTATGGTTATGATGCACTCACATGTATAAGTAATGTATTACTCACTCATAAGTATGTTTTTTAATTTTTTCAACTATTAAATCCGCTCTTCGTGATAAGTGAATCCACTCCAAACATTTTTTTTTGTCAACTTGTGGTTTTATAAAAGGCACGAATTTAACACCATCCTGCTTGTAACGACTATCAGATGTACAATTAGCAAACGCACAATGTTTAGTAGGCATGATAAATTTTGTTTTTTAATTTTTTTAACCACAATATTTATTTATTCTTATAGTAATAAAACGTACGTTTAACGTTGTTGTCAATAGAGAATTCAAAACATATGTACCCCCCCCCGGTGCTGCCCCTAGCGGATCTTTTTTTAATCTTCCCAGGAAAAAGGCTCATTTGAGAACTGGTTTGACATTTGATTCATCACGATTTAGATTTTTATTTCTCACAATTTCATGAAGAGTTTATTCATAAATACATACATACATACATAATACATTGATATCTCAAAAATAACGAATTTTATATTACAATTAACTTATAAAGTCGCAGAAGCTACTAAAATCATGCTATTTTGTTGTTATAATATGATGTTTAATGTTCGTTTCCTCAATGAGGTTGATTGGTTGGTTTAGCCTTTTTCTATAACAAACTCTAATTTATTATTTTTAAATTTTAGTTAAATATAAACATTAAGCCTATGATAAATAGGGTTTGCTTTTTCTTAACAGTTTTGCCAAGATTTATTCAGATTATAAAAAATAAATCCACTACTCTTGTATAATATTTTGAGTAAATCATAATGCGGGTCAGTCAAAATAGTCAGTCAGTCGGATTAATCAAATTTTATATTCGTAAATCTGAAATGTACCAAATTTCATACGTTTACATCCTATCGTACATCCAAAATATTTTTAAATTTTTCAAATAATATGCGTTTTGTAAAAAGAAACAGTGTTATTAAGAAAAGACGTATTCCATAATTATCTCTTAAGTAAAGTGAATCTCGACGTACGTGTGAGATTATGAATTTGGTTATGAATATAAAAATAAATGTACTACGAATAACTAATCCAACGTTCGAGAATCAACAAAACAATTCTAATTTACAAGAACTATGCACTACACAGTAGAATTACAACAGTAGTTCTATTTCCAGTCAGAAACTCGGAACTCATAGACATTCCTGTCTAATATATTAAAATAGACGTATTACAAATACACACAGCGCATAAATCAATTTATTGTTGAAACAACACCGTGGCCAAAGTGCGAGAAAATTACAAATACAGAATGAATAAAGACTTTAAGCTTAACGTGTATATATGGAGAATTACAGACCGTAAAACGGTGCGACAAAAATTGATTTGGAGGTAATAATTACATTTGAAGACTATGAAATTGAAAGTAGCTTCCGTTAAAGAAAATTGAGTTTAGAATAATGACACTATAGTACATGGAAATATACAGATTCATTTAATATCATATTGATAAATGTGATTTCCATTGTTGAATACTTTTTGTGAAACTTGTTGAAGTAATGTCAAGTTAAAACTGACATTTTTTACGTAAATGCAATGGCGACGAAATCTTGGTAAATTTAAATTGAATATATATTTTACACGTCTCTCAGTTTTTCAAATTTAAATGAGCCCAAAGTTCTCAATGTTGAATACTTTGATAAATTTCTATTTTTCTATTCACAAAAACATTTTCTCCTTATGCGCCTCATGGTTACATGATCAATATATAAATATATTAAAAATAGGATAGTAGCTGTCGGTTGAAATCAACCTATCGCCGTCCACTGCTGAACCAAGGTCTTTCCTAAGGAGCGCCAGCTATCCCGGTCTTGGGTAATAAAAAATGGAAATTGGTGTATGAAAAAAAGAAATTGACAGTCATTAATAAAATATTACCAATATTAGTGAGAACAGTCCCCGTAAACTTCTAATTGCATAAGATATCACTTTGCGTTATACATTTTAAACCGCCACTTAACATCATAAGCATTCTATCCAGGGATGAAAGGGTCTTGATTATGCATTTAATACTATTGAGGGTCAGGAAACGCTCTCAAAATGTATCTATTTCAGTTTGCTAAAGGTGAATTGAAATGGATACTTTACTTTACTACAGTAAACATTCAGTTAAGTTTACACATTCCTTCTAACTAAATTCACATAGCGGGTGATTTTGCGTTAAAATCTGAAAATCTATGTATAAAAACGAATGTCGTAGTTTGCAGTGCTTTTCATTGCTTATCTATCCAGATCAAGCTTGTATATAAATACCTAATACGTACATTTTATAAAATAAAGCAATATACACAAAAGTTACAACACAAATTTACGTTTTTCTCATTCCCCGCTTAATAGGGAGCCAGATGACTTGGACACAAATAGAAATCTCAAAGGTCTTAGGTGAAGGTAAAACTTAATTTATTTATTCGCTTGAACGCCAAGGGAATACTAATTTACTTCTGTGAGTCTTAACAAAGCTCGGTGTTTGCAGGTGGTTTATATAAAATTGGAAGCTTTATGTCTATTGTACTCAGAAAAATAGAATATACATTGTTAACAAATTTTCTTCAAACGTCTCTGTGAAAAAGCTTATCAATGGTTTAATAATAAAACACTGTTTGTATTTTTAAGGACAAAGTTACAATGCTTAATAATTGTTAGCAGTATCTTGACATACCTCCCTGTGGTAAATTGTGTTTATTGGTGAGAAGTGATAAGCAAAACTGACACGAAATACTGATTAAAATTATTTTTACGTTACGTCAAAATTTGATCTCAATCGACATAGATTTTTTTTGAATTTCACGACTTTTAATGAAATCTACATAATTTCCCAAAAACAACAGTCTTGATCGTCGTAATTAATGTTTTTGAGAATAATAAAAACATTTGTTAAGATCTATATTAACTGTTGCGAGTACAATACTCGTTTAAATAGAATATTGTTTGTACTTAGTTCGGTAAACATAGAAAGTGTAACAATCGACCTCGGATTGTACAATGACGTACCAAAGCTTTTAGTTATCAAGTTATGCATTAGCTAGTACCATTTGTAGTTTATCCAATATGTGTTCGTAGAGATTTATCACTGCATTCTCATATATCTTGCTGCGAATAATGAATTCTCTGAGTGAATCCCGAATGTATTGCAGGGTTTGAAACGTGAAATTGATGTAATAACGAGTATTGTGATAAAGCGTATGCAAATAGCACTAATGTCAGCCACTAATGTGTTTTGAAATAGAAACAGTTGTTTCTTAAATATAAAATTTGATCATATATTAAAATGTATTGTGAACGAGCTTTTACCGACAGCTCCGTCGCCATAATGTAGATTTTTTCTACAATTCTTGTACTTATTGGGCCTGTAATTGTTTTGAAATAAAATATAATTATTGTTATAATAATGATAAATTATTTAATGGAAACATGATGATCGCTTATATTGTAAAAGTACAAAATCGAAACAAAGCCAGTAACTAGTAAACAAAAATGAATGATTAGGTATGTATACAGAGTCGGTGAGTCTCTCAGTTGGCTATTATAAATGTGTTAAAAAATTCTGGATAACTTACAGATCATACCAATTAGACTGACTAGAGTTTTTGAAGTTGCAGGATGACAGTGATATACCAGTGGCAATAAAAACATACCTATAAATTCAGGTGAGTACGAGTGTATAAATAATTATTTGACAACGATTTTCTGTGATATCGTAGTATCAGTTAGTTGAGTGGGCCTATTTATGCTAAAGTATGCCTCTCCCCCAAAATTAATTAATCCGAAGAGCTGAAATATTGTAAAATTATTCTACTTTTTGTGTACGACTCTGAAGATCTATACTTTTGGCCAAATACAAAGTCTCAGTAAACGAGTAAAAAATACAGATAACAAACAAGTGGCAACCTGGAACATCTATAAATAAAAAGTGACCGCTTTTCATCACGAGAAATAACAAAATAAATTATGCCACGATTTATAAGAATAAAACAATATTTACTGTTGGCATTGTATGAAGAAATATTTAGATATTCTAAGTTATTTCATATTTGGTAGTTATTTAAACCTCAGTCTATATTTCATTCGACCAACTATTGTCAGTTTCAAACATAAACAAACGCCATTACAAACGAAACTTTCAACTTCTGATCCTCCCGTATAGATAACTTTGCACAAATTGTTACCCGCTCTGTGATTCCGCAATCAACTTTGCTAACCTGCCTGACAATTGTTATCATGCAGGCTTTGTGACTGCCAACTACAATTTTGCTAAACACAGGAACTTCGACTTCCGACCCGTAAAGATTCTGTTATGTGCGGATGCTCGAAACCCTAGTTTAACCTGCTTTGTGTAGGTTTTCAGACACATTTTCTCCTATCCTATCCTATCTATAGAGTTCAGGCATGTAAAAAAAAACCATTTATAAAAATTTATTATAGATTATGTTCAATATTTGTTGACTTATAGACTCTTGTGTATATTCTGCGGTAGATATACTATCTTGCTTAGTTTGACATTTACGCCAACTCAGATTTTATAGACTGATTTCAGTACTGTTGTGTGGAGCATTGTCTGTATTTAACAGATTTGAAATCATAAAGAACTCTGGGTTACGTTCAAGTTGGGCACATTTTTGATAATAGGTCAAATACTGCTCCACAGTGAAACAGTCATAAATAAGAGTTTTATAAAATCGAATTTGCTTTATACAGATAGATTATATAAAAGTTAAGAGCATTTATTCTTTTTAAACCCTTTGGTTGTTTTTTTTAGGTAAGTACTTTAAGTAGGTACTTAAATGTTCCATTAACATTCTGCTCTAACTTAGAGAGTGTTCATCACTTTATTTTACTCAAAAAGGGATTAACTTTACTTAAGTGAAAAGTAAAGCAAATTAAAAGATAAAGTTTCTTCCTAAATGTATCTCTTCTGTTAAGTAGTGATGGATTTGTGTGATATACATTGAAAATCTTTTTATATTTAATTAAAATTTCGATTTGGTATAAAACCCACCTTAAATACAAGTGTTATCATGGTTTTTAAATCCTTTTTAAGTATGGTTGTTAATAGAGCGTTTATTTTACATTATTTTATAATTTTAACATTTCCTATTTTTCAGTTGACTTTACAATTATTTCGCGTACTGTAATTTTCTTTATATAATAGTTTTTTGCCACTACTGGCGTTATGAAATTATTACAAATTCATGTCTGCAGTTTATCTGAAATTTATCTCTCTCAAGGTAATATCAGTATTCATATTTTACGAATAACTTGGCAAGTTATGCTTGCTTGCAGCGTGTAATATTGATGTGAATACGGGCCAAACGACCTGCACTTATACGCTAGCTGAGGTAGTAGTAGATACACAAAAATACATACTTGTCGGGCTAAGCCTAGTAGAACAGCTATTTGTGAATCATTTTGGCAACGTTTTAGTATAATATTTAAGGGTTGTATTTGGTATTTAATGTTAAAAGTAAGCTTAATTCACCTTCACTACTTCGTTTCTTTCTCTATCTCATAACCTACCGCTAGTATTAATCTGTCTTACTGTATTACATACAAGCATAAACATGAGACTCTAGCCTTATCACTTAATACACAATTCAACGTTTCAAAACGTAGGTCTTATAACGCAAATATTCTACTATCTACTTAATTTAGTTTCATGCATGGTGTGCACTTCCTAAATAGTTACGCATTTCGAAATAATTACCAAATTGGATTACATTTTTTGGCTGATTTCACTTGTGTTACAACAACCATATATCTATACTAACAAATAAATAAATAACTAACATTATTCCTTAGAGGTACAGTTCTATTGGGAAGCTGAAATGCTCGAACTTATATTACCCGTCATTTGTAACAACTCCCTAACAACTGTGATTCAACCACATTTTCGGAACGTTGTTAATGGTACGATAAAGGAGGTTACATAGAGCGAAAAGTCCACGCATGAAGTTGTTATCGAATTTTCTCATTCATTTTTATACAAGCACGGTTTATTGAAAAAAGGCTTCTAGTTGAATTTAACAATGACTCACAAATAATTTTTTAAGCCGTAATCAATTAGTAATTGGGTAATTTTCGGGATTTTGAGCTTCTCACATCGCGTTTCTGCCAGCCATCTTGCGCAAATCGTTACTCAATCTAGACTGAGAGCGCCCTGCCGCACGTTTACCAAGACACGGTCTTCACTTCAAAACTCGTTACCCGAATGTTTTTCAGTTTTGCAGCTAATATGACCAGTCCAATGCCACTTCAGGTGGCTAATTTGGATCCTTTAGAGTAACGCTGAGCATGACCCTTTCCATGGTATGTTAAGCGACACTGAGCTTGTGGATCAACCGTACCGTAACTGTCCACGTTTCAAATGCGTATAACATGACGGGTAGGACACACTGACTGAGACTTTTGCTTTTAAGCACTATGGGATTGGCGATGAGAAGACTCAACGCAATTTTTCCAAATGCTGCCCAACCCAATTGAATTCCTCAATTCCCCTCGTCCCCGAAATTGTTTCTACAATATCTCACTAATTTTCCCATCATTTTAATTTGCGCTGAATGAAATAATAATATACTTTTAATAATAACTTCTATTACATCAATTACGGTAAATTGTACTTCAATTTTTTATTTAGATGTTTTAATTTTGTATAAAGCAGTACAGTACAGTAAGCTAAAATTTTATAATTTTATTACATATATATAACTTTTTTTTCTCAGGTTCTAACAATTGAGAAAGCGATTAGTGCGTAATCTTTAATTGAAACAAAGACGTAAGCAATTCTTTTTCCTACATAATTTTCTATTTCTGACATAAGTAAAATCTATTAAGATATTTTTATGTTACCAAAGTATATCAACAGTAACAAAATTCACATAAACGAAACATACATTTTGTTTATACAAGAATCACCATCGGACTTCGCCAATAAACGCCAGAAATCGTGAATGTTTATTTTGAAGTCGTATTTAAAAATGTTTAACAAGTGATATAATGTCTCACGTCACTATTTCTCCTACGCTTCTATTTATTTCAATCTAAACTCAGTCTCTGTTCTCTGTTCTTTTAGCCTGAAAAAACGATGCAAAACAAAGTTAGCTGAATATGACCTAAGTCTGTGATTCATCGGTGCGTACATTAATTCAATATGTTGTATACTCCCTAGCACCTGTCACTGGCTGCGAGATTACTTTTACAAGATTGAAATAAATAAATAATTCAGACATCTGACACACAAGACCATCTAGCTTCAAACTAAACAGAGTTTGTACATTGACAGATAGATATACTTTCTTTTTGTTATTACATGGAAATATCCAAACGCTGAATCAAATATTTGCAGAACATACAAACATTTTGTTCGGCCTCCCGAGCTCATAGATCCCAAGACCTTTGCCACACCAGTCGTATATACTACCACTGTGTCTTCGAGGCAGTCAAACTAATAATAATAATAATTATATTCTATTTTATTCTATTCTTCTATTCTATTCTATTTTGAGACTTAAAATTACTACACACATAAATAATAATTCGATACTCTCTATTTCTCAAAATGGATGTAGAAGTGGGGCCCGTGGCACTAAAGAGCTCCTTATCATAGACAGGACCATTAGCCAACAGGTACGTCGTAGTCGTAAGAGTCTGGCGACATGTTGGATAGATTATAAGAAGGCTTACGATTCAGTTCCACATACCTGGCTTTTGAAAGTGCTAGAGTTGTATAAAATTGATGCAACTCTGTGCACTTTCTTAAGGTCATGTATGAGTCAATGGAAAACAACACTTCGCTATCCGGGATGTCGGCAGACTGTGATAAATGACATACTTATAAAGATCGAGCGAGGTATATTTCAAGGTGACAGTCTGAGTCCCTTGTGGTTTTGTCTAGCTTTGAACCCTCTCAGCACTCTATTAGAGGGTTCAGGATTAGGCTATCGGTTACAGAAAGATGATCAAGTTATATCTCACCTTCTTTATATGGATGATTTGAAATTACTAGCCCCCACAAAATTACAATTGATGGCGTTATTAAGGGTCACTGAAAACTTTAGTAATTCTATCAAAATGGAATTTGGTGTAGACAAGTGTGCAGTCATGGTGTAGTCATTGTAGAATCTGAAGGAATGGAACTTTCAGATTCAACAAAACTCAGATCTCTGTCTGCCACCGAAACCTACAAGTATCTAGGTTTTTCACAGTCCTTGGGAATACCAGAATCTGGCGTGAAACAAATGTTACAGGAACGCTTCTTTGGACGCCTAAAAAAAGTACTTAAAAGTCTTTTATCAGGCGGTAACAAGGTGCGAGCCTATAACAGTTGGGTCATGCCGGTTCTGATGTTTTCCTTTGGTGTACTTAGATGGACTCAGACCGAATTGGATGCCCTTGACAGGAGAGTCCGTACATTGCTGACTGCATTCCGCATGCACCACCCACGTTCATCGGTTATGAGATTGTATATTCCGCGAAAGTTTGGTGGTCGTGGTCTATTAAATATCAAGACTCTACACAATCGCGAGATATACAATCTCAGAGAATATTTTCTACAGACGAATGCGGGAGTGCATCGCAATGTAGTTGCAGTGGATACTGGTTTTACCCCGCTCGCTCTGGCTAAAGAGAATTGGCGCAAACCTGTAGTACTTAGTACTACTGATCGCAAGGAAGTATGGAAGGGTAAAGAACTTCATGGCCGATTTTATCGGGCCCTACACGGGTCTGATATAGACTTTAAAGCGTCAACGTCTTGGCTACGGTATGGTGATCTCTTCGAAGAAACCGAAGGTTTTGTTTGTGCAATTATGGACGAAGTTATCATGACGAATAACTACCGGAAATATATCCTGAAAGATAGTACGGTTGACATCTGTCGGGCTTGCCACCGTCCTGGAGAATCTATTAGGCATATTATTTCCGGTTGTTCTCGTCTTGCTAACGGTGAGTATTTGCACAGGCACAACCAAGTAGCCAGGATCGTACACCAACAACTTGCCCTTAAATACCAACTTGTCAATTTCGAAGTACCTTACTACAGGTATGTGCCCGACCCAGTTCTCGAAAACGGTCGTGCTACGTTATATTGGGATCGATCTATTATCACAGATAGGACTATTGTTGCCAATAAGCCTGATATTGTGGTGATAGATCGATTAGAGCGCCGCGCAATGATTGTCGATATCGCCGTTCCTCATGACGAGAATCTCGTGAAAGTTGAAAAAGAAAAACAATTGAAGTATTTGGATCTGTCTCACGAGATTGCCGACATGTGGAATGTGGATTCGGTGATTATTGTTCCGATAATCATATCTGTTCATGGATTGATAGCGAAGAGCCTCGACCAACACCTTAAGAGGCTCGCGTTAGAAGGTTGGAATAAGGGTCTGATGCAGAAGGCAGTCCTCCTTGACACGGCCCGTATTGTGAGGAGGTTCCTGTCTTTGGAGCCCTAACCACCGGTGTCTTGGTCCCTGTACCCGATGTCGGTGGTCTACTACTATTTTTTATATTTTTAAATGTGTATTTTCTACTTTTTATATATTTAAAAATGTAATAAATAAGTGTATATAATGAAATAAAGAAAATAATAATTCGATATTTTAACATTTTGGGTCTGTAACGTTAGTATACACATTGATTTTCAAATCAGTGAATAATGGCATATACTTTGAATAATCAGCACATTATGGTAGCTAATAAATTACATACACATACATAATAACATATAATATAAAATCACACCTTTTTCCTCGGAGGGGTAGGCAAGGGCATATTAAACGCAAACTTTTCGCCAGTGTTTTGGTCCCATGTTTTAGTTGGCAAGCCTATAGCAGCTAATTGGGATGTTTTGTTTGCCAGAGCCTCGTCTGTCAATCAGCAGGTATGCCACTTCCAGGTGAGATTGACTTGGGGCTCTAAGTAAGTGGTTATCCCGTGGTTAATAATAAGTTAGTAGTGGTTGGCCGCTAATCAGGATGTTTTGATTGCCAGAGCTTACCCGTCTATAAGCAGGTGCACCACTTGCAGGTGAGGTTGACTTGTGCCTTTAAGTTCTTGGTGAAAATTAAAAAAAAATTATGACGGATCATACCAAATAAAACTGTTATACACTTAGAATAAAAAGTTAGTCCCAATAACAAAACCTGAGGCGATTACGTACACGCTACTAAACACATTGTTTTTGAAACAAATTACAGGATTTATTAAAGTGCAAGTACTTACTAAAGTTAATTGAAAAGCATATATTTTTTACATTGAAAAAAAGCCATCCTCAAATAGGAACACTAAGCAAAAGCTGTATTAACAGTTTTGAAGCATTCCCTTTCAATGCTTAAAGTTTTCACGTACATTTTACTGTTCAACGTACAACGCAGTTTTCTGAACATAGTGGACTACTTTCTCTCGTATACTTGTTACCACAGAAGTAATTAGAGAAAAAATAGTACTTATAACTTTATTGTATACGCAGTAATTACAAAAGGACTTGGAATGAAGAGAAACCATGGTAGGGAAAAAATATAGGGTAGTGTCTGGTCCGAGCTTGGGTCCTGGCTCTAAGCGACGAAGCTCTCGAGCCCCGACTGAGAGAGTTCTTCAGCGCATGCCTCGAGCAGGGCCAGTTTCCAAAATTGTGGAAGACGGGGAAACTGGTTCTCATCCGAAAGGAGGGGCGCCCGGCAGACTCACCATCTGCCTACCGGCCTATAGTGTTGCTTGACGAGGTATGCAAACTCTTTGAAAGAGTAATTGCACGACGCCTCGTCAAGCACCTCTTCAGGGTGGGGCCGGATCTGGCGGAGAACCAGTATGATTTCCGTCAGGGGCGTTCCACCGTGGATGCGATCATGCGCGTGAAGACTCTGACGGAGGAAGCAGTTTCCCGGGGCGAAGTAGTATTGGCGGTGTCTTTGGACATTGCCAATGCGTTCAATACTTTGCCCTGGAGTTGCATCAGGGAGGCACTCGTATATCACCGAGTGCCTCTCTACCTCCGTCAAATAGTCGGGTCATATTTGTCGGAAAGAGCCGTCATCTACCCAAGTAAGACCGGTCTCGGTAGACGTGAAATGTCGTGCGGAGTTCCGCAGGGATCGGTCCTAGGACCGCTCCTGTGGAACATTGGCTACGACTGGGTGCTTCGCGGTGCTTTCTTAGATGGCGTCGTCGTCACGTGTTATGCGGACGACACACTTGTGACGGCGTGCGGCAAGACACATCGTGAGGCAACCCTGAGGGCCACGGCCGGGGTTGCCCAAGTCGTGGAGCGAATCCGGCGGTTGGGTCTTGAGGTAGCTCTACACAAGTCCGAGGCCTTGTTCTTTCATGGGCCTCGGAACAAGCCACCAAATCGATCCAGCCTCATAGTAGGAGATACTCGCATCGGCATTGAGTCCTCCATGAGGTATCTGGGGCTCGTACTCGATAGCCGATGGGACTTCGGAACTCATTTCCGAAGTCAGGTCCCAAAGTTGGTGGGAGCAGCACGGGCGTTGGCGCGGCTGCTGCCTAACATGAGGGGACCCGATGACTCCTGCAGGAGACTCTACGCAGGAGTTGTGCGGTCAATGGCCCTTTACGGGGCCCCAGTGTGGGCGGAGACCCTCAAGGCGAGCAACATCGCAATACTGCGACGACCACAGCGAGTGCTGGCCATCAGGGTCATAAGAGGATACCGCACAATCTCCTTTGAAGCGGCGAGTCTTCTGGCTGGAACTCCACCATGGGACCTGGAGGCGAGAGCCCTTGCGGCTCTTTATCAGTGGCGCAAGGAGGCACGGGAGTTGGGCCGGAGTCCTGAAACTCGAGAAATCGAGAATCAGAAAACCCAACTCCACCAGGTCCTTGTGGAGGAGTGGAAGGAACGACTTGGGCAACCAAGCGCCGGGCACGCCGTCATTGCGGCGGTAAGACCCGTTATGGAGGATTGGCTCGAGAGGAATCACGGGACCCTCTCATATCGGCTGACGCAGGTGATCACTGGAAAAGGATGCTTCGGAGATCACCTGTGTCTGATCCGAAAGGAGCCAACCCCTGAGTGCCACCACTGCCATGGCCGGACCGTGGACACGGCGCTCCATACGTTGGCAGAATGCCCAGCGTGGGCGGAACTGAGGCGTGACCTTATGACGGCCATCGGAGTGGAAACTCTCTCGCTCGGTAGCATGATCGCCGCCATGTTGCGGAGCGAGAGCGCGTGGAACTCCGCCATCTCCTTTTGCGAACAAGTTATGCTTGCAAAGGAGATGTCGGAGCGGGACCGGGAGAGGTTTAGAACTCTCCCGGTCCGCCAGGCCCGGGAACGTGTCCGGTATCACAGACGGCTCGGGCGCCGGAGATTGCAGAACGATCTCCGTCCTCCATAAGCGCTAGACTGAGGGTGATAGGTGAGGCCATCCGTCACCCGAGCAGAAGTACGCCAGGATAGCAGCGGCACGTGCTACGGAGCACACGCTCTTTTGGAGCAGAAAAGGGGTCATCTGCAAGCCGTAGGTAGATGACCCGAGGTACGTCGGGGTTTCAGGGATTTCCTTTCTAGGGTACACCTGATTCCCCGGCTACTGGTACCTGAGACGGCGTGCGGTTTTTGGTCGGTTCGTGTCCGACATAACCACCAGTAGGTGGTATCCGAGGGGATTTCAGCACAGAAAAAAAAAAAAAAAAAAAAGGGTAGTGTCTGGTGTGTTAAAAAGTATGAAGTTAAAGTTAGTAGGGGAAATTAAAGCAGTATATATACTATACATATATGGTGATAGTAAGACAAACTCTGAATGATTAAATAAATGCATACAAAATTGTAAGTGAAGTATATGCATATTTAAATGGAATGATCTGTCCTTCTTGACTAAAAAAACGAGAAGTAAGTTATGGTACATTGATACCTCCCAGGTTAGCTCTTTTCAGTCTCTTGACGACTTGAAAAAATGTAGTTTTTCATATGCTGTGTGTTTGCATGTCCAGACTTAGTATATAGAAGTAAAATTTTTTTTTTACCAAGTTTTGCAGTATTGTGCAGCAAAAGTTATCGACCAGGTCATATAATCTATACACTTTAACAGCTTCACAAAACGTGGCTAATGCTACTTTCAACCCTAAATCGCCCTCTCTTTAAAGTTCTACGAAGTCGAAGTCTCACGTTTTTTAGCTTCTTTAGCTTTCTTAGATTGATTCTGTTTTTAATAAACGAGATATCTAAAACTTAATTCTGCGTCTCTTGTTTCTTACGAGATCTCCATACTGCTTCTATTATTTTCATCTTATATATCTATCAGGTTTTGAATAAAACACGAGCTTTACCTTACTTCTACGTCGAGAATCACACTTGGTTCTGGTTAAACATCATCTAAATTTATCCTTGTAACATTGTTTTTCTAAAGCATTGGGTAATCTAATGAGGTAAAAAAAAACTTAGGGCCAAATTAACATTCAACATTTCATTACGTCATAGATATCTGGTGAAACGATAAATCAATGATAAAATTCCAACGTAATCGATTATAATCCTGAAAACATTCGATTCCGATAAAAGCTTGTGTATTAATGATATTTTAATATCGAAAGTCATGTCGTAATGGATTGTCTGTTTACAAAAAAGTGTACAGTAATTATATTAGATTATAACAAATTCAATGGTACTAAATTTACTGTTAACCATATAACAATTCACATATTGTGTTTCATGGCATTAAGCTTGTGTCGTGAACACCTTGTACTGTCGTGACGGGAGCGTGACATTTGTGTGTCGACTATGACATGACGCTCAGTCAAGCGAATGAGCAATGATGTTCCGTTTTTGTTTTGTTTCTAAGGGGAATTGATGCATGTAAGTTATATTGTAATGAGGTTAACAATTATTGTACAGGCTCAAGTTATAATCTAACACTATTTTTAGGATGAATAATACTTTGCTTGGCTGACCTTGGCTGATTGGCTGACCGCTGGTTCACATTCTTTAAAAGAGTAGTTCAAAATCTAGAAATCTGCTGTGCCTTGCCTATTCAAATTTTTTGTTGCTTGGGGTTTTCAGTTTTAGGTTTCATGGACTACGATAAAGTGTATAAAGAAATATCTTTTTAAATATTGTCAATTTGCAAATCCAATAAAGGAAAAAATGAATGTAAATATAGTATTGAGATAATATCCTTAAGGAACCGATTTTGTAAGCCGACTACAACGTTGGGACAAAAGTTTCGGAACATTGGATTATACTCGCTCTATTTAGCAAATATGTTTGAATGTGAATAAACGATGCAAACACTCACATAAAATATATAAATATAGAATAATACTATAATTTGATAAATATAGGATATATTTAATATTCTATATTTAGCTTTAAATATGAAATATTAGATGACGTGGCTAATACATACATAGTCGTCTAATTCAGACGGTTAACTTGTTAACAGAGAAGAGCAAAGAAAACATTAGACTGGCTTCCAACTAATTAAAATTCAGTAAAGGTGGTGTAGTTTCAATCTTGTCAAAATTAACCTCTCTTTTTCGAAGTGGTGGAAGAACCTACAGTAATGGATGCCCACCAACCTGGCGGTAAAAGAGCCGTAAGCGGTCGGTACAGCCATAAGCGTTAGACTACCCGTAAAACGCCTATTATAATTAAGATTATAATTAGAATTTAATTCAAACAATATTGCCACTGTGATCTTTATTATATAACCTGAACAATGGCAATTGTTGTTGATATACAACTCTATCACGCTCCGCCAACTTTACTATAACTGTCTACACAATAAACCCTTAGGGCGTACGTGCACGGATGAGTTTTTCGCAGGACTTTTTGTTACTTTAACCATCAATGGACATGAAAAGAGATACGCTCTCGTGCGAACGTGGCAATGGTTATATTTTCTACATTTTCATAGATAAATATTGGATAGTAGAAAAGTTACATAAACTGTATATTGTGATGAGTGACTTCACATTACTATTACAGATCGTCAAAATGGAAGTGAAAGAAAAACACTAGTATAGAAAGCAAAGATTCCTTGAATATTTAACGATGGTAGCTGATTACTATTGGGAAATAAAAATTATGTAAGACAGACGATTATTAAAAATATGGTTAACTACAAAAAAATACCTTACAAATTTTCTTATTTTTGAATTGTTATTAAATTACTACAACACTAGGTGTATATCCTGCGTAATGAGGACTTTGCGAACACAAATAAACGGCATACAAAAAACATTCACACTTAGAAAAACAATTTGTGGGTCACACAAAAGTCGTACGTAGGGATCGAATCTACAACATCCGGCGCAATAGGAAACGGTGAGGTGATTGTTTATGCTATAGAGCTATCCGTGCAGTTATTTTTTAAATTAATCATCGTTAACAGTCTTCTTTTTTCTAACTGGCCTTCTATATTTCTGGTTGACATTGGGTTTGTTTAAAGTTTCCTTCTCTTTGCAGTGAATTTGCCCTGCATAATTTGACTCCTTGGTCGCTTCTTACGACACCCATGAGATGGATAGGTATACTACACAGAGAAGATAATTAAAATTAATATATAAACATAAAAATATAAAGGTAATATAAAAAAAACATTAAACATCTCGATGTTAAGGTTTCAGGTCCTGGTGTCGGTGTCTGGCTACATAAACACGTTCTCTTATTATCACGTCTATAGTGCCTAATTTAAATATAACCAGCAAAAGTTTCAAAGTTCTTTGATTCTTAGAGAGTGTTTTCCAGATTACTTAGTTTAATGTGAAATAAGTCGTATTCAGCACCGTCACACGTGTCAAGTAGGAAAGTTACGTTTCCAATTAAAATTTAAATATAATAATAAGAATAATAGCGTTTTGTTTTTATAAACAAATCTTTACTGTGTTTACGCATGTACGCACGCACGCACGCACGTACGCGCGCTCTCACCCACGCACGCACGCACGTACGCACGCACACACACATACACACGCACATGCGTACATAGTAAAGGTTTGTTTATAAAAAAATGTTATTATTCTTACTATTATATTAAAATTAATGTATTTTGAAGTATGTACATGTTATGCTTCTTATAAAATTAATCATTAGTTTAATTATTTTAAAATTGTATAGTAATTTTTTGTCAAATTATAGCTATAATTGTACACTGTAATAAGGAAAATGTGTCATTGATAGATTGCTGGTACTTATAGCACAGGTCTTCCTATTTTAAGTACCAGCTGAACAAAAACATTGTTTTAGCCATTTAGCATACAAAACAAACTGCTCTACAAGTTGTGAATACTGTGTAACATATAAATAAATAAATAAATAAACAAGTGTTAAAGAAGAATTTTCGGTGTTATAGTATAATGTTTTAGAATACTTGTTACTTCATAGAAACCATCATTTTTGGTTCAACGAAAAACGTGGTGGATAAATACGATATTAGACATATAACAGTCCTGGTTAAAATAGTAAACTTTTTCTGAAGATGACTCACAGATAGCAGTAGAAGTATGTAACGGTTGAGGGCAAACGGCACCTATTATTCCATATTATCAAAATAATTAGAGGTCTAACTATACTTACGTAGTCAACCACACATAGCTCATTAGGCTGTAAAAATACATCATTATACTTGAAATCCATTATTCGCCCATCAGGAACATCGTTACTGAAAATCGTTGCTACTGTGAAACGGTATTTACAAAAAGCGTAGTTTCCGATCAAAGAAATAAAAGTAAATATAAGCTTTATTCAACAGCCCTTGTACCATTGAAATTGAGATTCGACACCGAGGGAAAAGATTGCTTTCAGAAATTAGACCCTTATTGATACTGATCAGAAAGTTGAATATAGACTGAGTAATTTGTATAACTTTTGGTTTATTTTTTACACGTGTGGTTCTTATTTTATTAACATGTTTAATTTTAGGGTTACGATTGATAGAATTTAAATAGAACTTTGCCTTTAAGTTCATTTTTTTTTATAGAAGCCTACCAAAATGACTCTACTCTGCCTGCTGGAAAGCATGACTAGGTCCAGTAGTGGTGGGCGCCATACTCATTGCGAATGAATACAATGCAGTATGGCGATCCAAGCTATGGCGGCCTAGTGAGATGCTTCTTCTTTTTAATTTTACACATGTATATACACCTACTTGTTATGCTTTTATTGTACCGTTCTTTTCTTTTTGCAATAAAACTCCCTTGTGATTTTTGGCACAGTGAGGAAAAATCATTCGCATATTCGGCTATTTTCTTCCATAAACCATAGCAAACCTATAAATGTCTCTGCGTGTGCAGTACGTCACCTAAATAGAGAGTTTACCCGTAGATGGTGCCGCGTCAGTGCAGGCGAACTCTGGAAGGATCCAGATGGTTTCGTAACAGCAAGTTCCAGATCTTTCCCATTCCAGGTACAGAGTGACACATCGTGTGGTCAGTCGGTCTGATTCCGGCACACAAACCCGCCGCAAAACTCGGTGTGGTGACAGACCGAGGAGGTTGCCACACATAAAAAATACAAGTTTTCCTGCTCTTCACAGTGCTCTTGTCCTGCATAGTTCGCTCCCTTAGTCGTCTCTTATGACACCCATAGGTTGAATAAGAGCGGTGACACTTTATGTTCTTAATCCATTTTCACACGGAGTAACCTCCTATTGTTACCTAATATTGTCCTATTGTGTTAATACCTGTCCTATTAATAGAAACAGTAATATAAGACTCTGTGCATGAATTTCAATGGGATGTTCTATTTTTTTCAATTGAAATATTATAAAATTTTAAAACTAACATTCATTCAATATAACACTTTAAAAGATTCACTTTGTATAAACGTATTATATTTTCGTGTGTCAATAGTGAAGATAAAATTGAATAATACATTGTTTCTCCATTAAAATTTTTCTACCGCAAGTAATCCAATACTGCCTTAACATTCCCATCAAATTGATGCATATCGGATATATATTTTGAAATTCAATGAAACGAAAGTAAATGTAATACAACATTTACGGCAAAATTGCTATAACTTTGTCAACTTCATTCTACCTTTAAAAAATTCAATCTCCCTAATCGTAAAGGCGGGCGAAAGACCATTTTCATCCACATAATGTTTTCTCAGAATACGTATCTTACAGGACAGATGGATAAAGTAGGATGAATGTGCGGAGGCCACTGCGATATTAAGACTCATCAATATCATAATAAAATCTTGCAAGAAATTTCTACTTTTCATCGGTTTCAACTCTTAAATAGATTTCAGATTTTTGAAACCTGTTGTTTAGTCAGATTAACCGTGGACTTAAAGAAATCATCATCATCATCAACAACCTTTCACAGTTCACTACTGGACATATGCCTCTCCTTAGCAAGAAAGTTTTAGCCTACTATACCACGCTGGCCAGACGGGTTGGAATAGGATTTATTTCAAGTTTTCCTTCTCTTTGTAATGATGTCGTCTTGCATACTTTGTTCCTTTAGTCGCCTTTTACGACATTTATGGGATGAATAGGGGTGATAATACTATGTATTCTTAATCTGTTACCACACGGACAAAACATTACGAGCAATTATTGAGCTAATACAAAATTAACCTACTTTCTAAGGAGATACCTGTGTCCAGCAGTGGATTATTAAAGGCTATCGATAATGTTGATGCTTGGGTTCATAAGATTTTGTTCTGACTTCAAAACAACAAGTTTTAGAAATACAGTATCACAATATTGGACAAAAATTAATATTCTGATGGTCTTCTGAAGATCAGATAAATAACATTTACAAAAAATGATAGGTTTAACGGGTTAACGACATAACCACCAGTAGGTGGTATCCGGGGGGATATACGCACAGAAAAAAAAGAGTTAACGGGTTCACGAAGAACATTTTAATACCGCTTTCGCTTGATTGTTACACCAAAAATAACTACTCACCAAAAATAAATACTACTAACTCTAAATTTAGTTACATTTCATAATATATTACTGTTAGTATGACTGTTGCAATAGTATAAATGATTAAAACAATTAGCGTTTTGGTTTTATATTGTCTTAAATTGAATTGAAACGAAATTAGTAGTTGCTGTTTCTAAATGGTTTGAAATAATAGTCAGTGAAATGGGAATGGAACTCTCTCTGTTCTTTTTGTTAATACTCTTTGAGTTTCGAACTTCACTAACATTTAAAATCCGTTCCGTTTTTGCTGCACCATTATTTAGGTTACCAGATCCGTAAAGCGGTGTTACTGTTAATGTCTTAATGCAAAAGATCTATCAACAGTCTCAAATGTAAATTAAACCAGAATAACAAAAAGGGAAAATTGAACACTGATATGTCATTATTTTTTAATAAAGATACAATTTGTCTTAAGTAAAGAATAAAGCCACAGAACACAAGCCGTGTTTTAATTAATATAAACTTAGATATAAATTGATTTTGATATACCTATTGAGTTGTCCAAGGCGAGTCGTTTTAACCATAAACATTGTAACGCAAGAAAATGAAAGCAATCAAATGTTGAGTATTAGGGATCCCCCTGATCATTTATGAATTTCTTTCTTCAAAAAAGTGAACTTATGTCCTAGTTCAAATCTATTTTTTACGTATTAGAAAAAAAATGACTTCGAAAACAACTAAATGTACTTTCAGTATTACAAAATCGTCTTCGAATGAATCTTTCTAGTTGTTATAAATTTCTGAGTGGCAGTTACATATTAATTTAGGATGCTTCACAAGCGATCTCACAATAGATAAATACGATGGTTACTGATCCTATCTCTATGGGACAAATGACTTGGAAATGATCGTTCCAATCTCGGGATAGCGGTTTCAGAGTCACAACTTTTTATTATTGAATTTTTTGTGTGATATTTTCTGCTCGAATGGTCGGGTGTGGTGAAAAGTAATGGCAACCTTTTTACTTTTTATATCAAGTAGAATTATCGTATGTGATACAGATTCACCCCACAAATTTCATTAAAGCATTTAAGTTATTGCCTACTATGAATGTGGAGGTATTCCAATTTGTTTGAAAAAATGTAGAGAACAGTGGCTCAATGTAGATTTTCTTTTTTTAAACATGCAATATTTGACAGTCATTTTTTAACGTAGCTCTGCTCGGACTAACTGCTGTTTCAGTTCGTCTTTTTCCTCTCTGAGACCAAATAATATTGTGATAGAGACTGGAAAATTATGATAATGATTTCAGTAATGTTTCAAAACTTGCCTATTCATTAATCATTATTCAATAATATTAGTGTACCAAATTGACACATTATCGAACATATTTTAGAATATATTCAACTCAACACTTTATCAAACTAACTACAGTTATTATAAGGGGAAACTTTTACTCTAGTTATGCAACAAATTAACATTAGCCTCAAAACGCTGTCATGATAATGGACTACAAATGCCTGGATGGATATAAAAATGTTGTGACAAAGTTTTTTATTATGTAAATACATAAAAAAAACATTATTGGTCCCAGAGCACCTTTATCACATACTGTGTTTGGCCATTTCGCGAAGCTAATGGAAATCATAAAATTAAATTTAATTTTACCAATTACAGTGCTTATGCTGTTAAGTTGTGTATTGTGCAGTGTTGCACAGTGTTGTAGTTATATAAAAATAGCACTTAATGTATTAATGTGTAGAATAGAAAAAAAATATATTATTGAATATTTTGTTTAGCTTTAAAGCCCCCTTCACAGAATAAAAAGAAGAAGGAGAATTCATACAAGCAAGGAAAGTATACCTTAACACTAGTTTTCTAATGTGAGGAAGGACTAAACTAATCTCATGAAACTATACCTTTTTTCAATATTATATTTCACATTCAGGGAGGTGATTAATTCTAAAAAAATCTTTTATTTTTTTCTGAGTTGATTTTCATTTGTTTATTTCCCATAAACTTCACGAATTTCCTTTGGTTTTGTTATTGAATCTTGGTTTACTAGAGTGACCACGAGTTACGATTAAATAATATGGACTATAAAAATTTAGGTAGTTGTGGGTCACTGCAAAGGTTTGTACAAATTCAAACAAACGAATTACATCGCTGTTCACAATCAGATTATAGTGTTTTTCGCTACTTTTGGATTGTTGTTATACCAGCCTGAATCACTAATTTTAAAGGTCTGCCATTGTTCTCATTTTCCATACTGGTCAAGGTTAATTGTTACTAAGAACTTACTGTACTGTACCTGTATATTTACGACGAATGCTCTACTCTATTAATTCATACAATATTGAACAGCTTATAGGCTCCTCCAATAAATTTATTTTCTGTGACGAAGACTGTCATACCTTTTACGTTCCCAAGCGGAACGTGAAAAAACATCTCACTAGGCCACCAATGTGTGGGTCACCATACTGTATTGTTTGCATTCGCAGTGAGTACGATGATGAGAATTCTTGGATTCTATTAATTCCATCAGAGCAATCACTTGGCTAAGCTCTTAAACAAAAAAAAAACTATTCTCAAGATCGTTTTTATAGTTCTTAAAATTGTAAATTGCATCAGTCTTAAATACTTTCGTAAGACGTATGTCCAGCAGTGAACGTTTTTCAGTTGAGATGATGAAAATTTTGAAACCATTTGAAATTAGATATACATCATATCCAACGGGTATCTTAAAGTTGATATACCTCCTCTAGTCTTCATTACAATGAGTGAATAACCACTCATATAGGAAATAAAAATTTTATATCCCAATAATTCACCAACCGCTGTCGTCACCACTCAATGTATCTAGTAACAAAAATAATTCTATATTATTTTATGATGAGTAAACACTGCGATAGAGGGCGTAACGACCAGCAGTCAATGTAGCCATCCATCCATAGCATACGCACTTGAAGCCAACGCTTGACCCGAAAACCTTGTTCGCTTGTTCCAGAAAATAAATCCAATAATATATCTGAAGCATTCTTGTCTGGCTGTGAAAGGTTCAATTGTTGCCGCCGATTTACTGATGTACTTCACGTTTCAAATAATATTTTTTATAAATATTAAATGAATCTTTTATTCATTAACAAAATTGTTATTTTTCACAGAACGTTGTTTTATGTTTCTTGGAGCCAATATATTGTTTATTAAAAAAACCTAAATCAAACATGATTACCTGGTTACAAAAGTATTACCTATTAGGGTTTACTAACTCTGTACCTATAAACGAAGATTACTAGTAATATACATTTTACGTAACTCTAAGCCCGTTAACGAAAATCTTTGCCAACGTACATTTAAGGAATAAAAATGCTATGAAAATTGACAGATAGCATTTTTAAACATTTAGGTCCAGTTTTATCAGTTGTTAGTAAAGTTCCTGATAGAATTTTCTGAACTTATCTGCCAGATAACTTCAGACTTCAGTTTTATAAATCTTGAATAGCGACATATATGTTAGGTATTGTAAATTATTTGACATTCTTAAGTCAGCAACTTTTATCTGTTAATTAATACTATATGGCTATATGGATCTGGTATTTTATCGTAAATTGCATAAGTTGATCGAACGTTAATTTACATTACTAGTAAACAATTGCAAGCAACAAGTTGCCTTGATAGCCTGTCTTTGAGTATGAAATAATAGATTTTTAGAATGACATTGTTTTTAAAAAAGTTTTCAGTAGAATGCAATAACATAGTAACAGTACTGTATTGGATATGAACGGTTTAGCATTTTGGTGATGAAAATGACAAGCATGCTAAACATAAGTTAAAAACTTAACGAAATACACTTTACAATACCATTAAATGTCTTACCATTAAATCACTTTTTTTAAATGTGCTACTATTCTTTTAATGTAAGGCTTTAACTTTTATTCGTGCAAACATGTGGCAAAATTATTTTAATAATCGTTATGTAATGTAATCATAGGTGACGGATTTAGACCTTATGAAATGGATTAAGTGTTTCTGCTTTTCTTATTAAGTTAATTAATTAATTTAAGGACATGCAAGATGTAGGGGAGATCGAACTTAAATGAAAACTCTATAGGCGCAATAGAGGAGCAACTGGAATCTGCTAACAGAAAATCTGTTGCCAGGGAACTATGGGTATTAGTATCCTTTATCACAATATTTTCCATTACTCTTAGCATTATTATAATTGAATTTTTATATATTGAAATGACAAAAGTATTTTAAAATGTTGACTTACAAATATTACAGTTAACGAAAAGGTTACTTGTTTCTTTCTTTTCTTGTAAAAAAGGGAACTTCGCGACTTAAAAATATATCCTATTTGGCAGGGAACTTAAGCATATAAGAGACGTAGGTACACAGAGAACACTCGAACTCAGAACAACAATATGTGGATCACATGAAGTGTTATTCCGTGAGGGGTTTGAGCCTAAAACACTTAAACGCAGTAAAAAGCGACGTGGCGACCGCTTAAATCACTGCGCTATCCGTGTATTCGTTTAATTTAAGTAAGACAAATGTTACATAACACAATGAAAGAATGGATCACCAAAGTGCTGTTTTCTAAATTCATCTGCTTTTTAAGATTGGTTTCTCCAATCAAAGGCACGCCCTGCCCAAAACGGTCAGGTGACCATAGCTTGGTCATGTTTGACCATTCGACATTTTTGATATTATTTACCCAAGCTAGATCCGTAGACACAGGGGCAACCCAGAGACGGGCTTAACTACATTTAACCACACTGCGAGGCTTCCCCGTCAGGTATGCGTGCACAAGCCATGGAGTGGCTGATACTGAGCGGTTGATGACTGGGCGGTGGGGTCTGGTGAACACTTCTAGACATACGGGGGCCTTTCTGTCCTACTATTTAGTCACCATTATGCTACACCGTTACATAACAACACCGTATTCTGAAGCTCAGTCTTACACTAAAACAATAAATGTAATGCCGTTTACGTCCCCACTTACCCCCCTTTTTAAGAAAAAAAGTATAATCTTTCAATAGTAGCAATTTCTTTCCTACCAAACTGCTTTTTGGGGTAGAGTTCATCCCTGGACTACATGCAAACCTCAGCGTCATCCGTCATCACCTTGAGATGGTTCGATCGGCCAGGCTTTTTCTAACGGAGACAAAAATATGCCGCGCTACCGACACGGTACATTTTTATTATCCTGGCTATGTGCTTGAGGAGTGCTTCCTAGCGAAGGCTAAGGTGTGTCTTTTCGTCGGGATGAATGTTTGTTGTACACCATCTACGCTTCCCTAAGGAGCCATCCTTTTCCATGCTCTGGCTCCACGTGGATTTTGAATATATAAACCGAGTCTAAGTGAGTCTTCGTTGCGGGGACTTTGAGACAAATTACCTGTTTGACCATCTGAGTTAGGCAGCGGATGAAACACAGGAGATCTTCCAGAACTGACCACGTAGGTCAAACCACCCACACATTAGCTCTCACGCAGCTGGTACTCCAGCCCACCAGGATACTAGGTATGCCGTGTAGAGCACCCTTCTTGCTAGATCTACTGCTGGTGAGTCACCCAAGGCGGCACATATGCCAGCCTAGGAAGGCACCATCTCAGGATGGAAAACATACGCTCTCGAACGAAACGGCTCGGCTCTTAATGCCTGTGCCGAGCAGCCAAATCCTGAAACTCACTACCAGTCCACATGTTTCCGTCCTTCCGTATTATAATCCCAAGTTATTTATGCGGGGCGTGAAAAAGCTTCTCACTAAGCCACCATAGTGTGAGTCACCATACTGTATTGTCGACGTTCACAATGAGGATGATGGCCACCACTTTTGGATTCTACTCATGCTTTCCATCAGGTAGAAAGGTATCATTGTAGCAAATATTGTCAAGCAAAAATAAAAATAACTTTTTGGGTACCCTTGTACCGATTCACTTCATTTCTTTTTATAATCATAAAACAGTGAAATTTTGCACATGTTTAAACCGTCACGTTAATGTCAGTCAAGGGTGTCAGTCCAAGCAGAAAGATAGGATATTACGAGTATTAAGCAACTTTTAAAATATTGACTTATCATTTTTCTTTACACTGATATTATTTGACATGTGTGTATAATTCACGCAGAAGTTCCTCGAAAATATGAACAAGTAAAAATCATGTTTAGTTCGATAAAGTCGTTGCGAGAGCCGGAGCGAGTCATTAATCATGTCAAACATGGGCACAATAGCGGCCGGTGAATATGTCAATCGATATAGTATCGCAGTACCTTGCTAAGTTTATTCACCCAACCCGATTGCACTAAATGAAACTGACTATATCTTTCTTTTAATATATAAAAATATCAAATTACCTATGTAGTTAATTTTTTATTGAATAATGGAATAGGTGTTTGTCTTCCAACTGAGCTGTTGATATGACAGAAGCGATGATAAAGACGGTGATGTTACACCTAAATTTTAGGTCCTAAAGAAACATATCAACTATTCTCCTGAACGAAAAAGGAAAATAATAATATTCTCTTCTTTTTTATTGACTTAAAAGGAATTAATACAAGAAAAGAAATTGTTATTATTTAAAAAAATAGACAAAGTGACTTCCTTCTAAAGTTGGAGGATCCGAATTAAGAGAAGCTTTTGAAACGTTTTGTTATTCAAAAATGCTACGGTTGATACATAGCCTCGCCGTTCAGTATTGTGCCAATAATGTCCTACAAAGGGAATCGGAAGAGCAACAAGTGACTTCTAATGACAATAAGATACTGTGCCCTTTATGCTATCACGTACTCTGTTAAATACTATAAGCTTTTTCAGTAGTTACTTGGTAGTGACTAGAAAAATTTCTTCTAAAAAAATATATATTATTTAGCTAGTGTACCTTCTTCTCTACAAATATCAGGATTTCATTTTACGAGAGAAATCACTTTCTGCAAAAGGGATTGCGAACCGTTTGAGATTACTAAATTTTACGGTTGAACCAATGAATATTTGAAAGTAAATCTCAAGTTGAAATAGTTTCTAATGGATATGTTTGAGTTATTATATACAACAGTGAACATAAATACAGTGGGCCCCCGGTAATTCAACAAACATTTTGCAGGGCAGTGTCGGACTATCAAATTTGTCGGATTATAGAGTACTGCCTAAGGCCCCCTATAGCCCGGATTTTTTTACAAAAGAGTACCTTGTAATCCGACAAATTACAGACAAATGATAAAATTCTATATGTTGTCTTCTAGGCTTGTGACGACATTACTAGGTACGTATACGTAATGCACAATGAATAAACGCTGAGCTGCACCGCTATCACACATAGTCAAATTCAAACTAAGCAATCGGAATTGAAACAATACCTACGCGTCGAGCACAAGTTGTAACCTCTTCAATCATGCACGATCTACATTAGCGAAAATTGTTTGATTGATGTCGGATTACGGGGGAGTCCGGATTAGACAGGGGCCGGATTACCGAGGGTCTACTGTATAACGTAATGTAACCTAAGTCTGCAAAGATAAATACCAAGACAATATAAATTAAACAAACTAAAACAAATCAAGTCAAAAACTTGAACTGCCTGAAATCAGCAGATTATAAAGAGAAATGAGCTCAGGACAATTATATCTATTAATATGCATGCACTTCTATTAAAGGCGACGACATGAAAAAATCTATAACCGCTGACTTTTGTTTGACAAGTCAAAATAATTATTGACAACATGATATGGCAACAACAGTGCAATAGCAACATATTCGTTAAACTTACAAAAAGCCAGCAATTTATAAAATAAAATGTGGGATGCAAAACAACTTGCGGCTAGACTGAACACACCTTCGCAATATTTTATTTTCATTAGGAATATATCCGAGAGCCAGTTTAATAATATCTTCATAATCAAACTTGATTTATTCGTAGTTTATGTAGTGCCATATTATTTATAGGATAAGTCAGTCTTTTTTTATATATATTCAAAGATAATAATAATAAAAATAATATTTATCCTTAGGAAAATGTTAACAATAGCTCTTATTTACAAATAGGTACAGACTAGACAACAGGGAACATCACCCATCCGAGAGAAAAAATGAAAAACATACGTACATAAATTCAGTAGTATTAAAGTATTAGTATTTAAGTTATAAGTATATATAATCATCTCAAAGAAAGGTAACCGTACCCTATTGTAGAACTAAAAAACTACGAACAGCCTCCACTGCCGAACTAGGTGAAACCTGTGTTTCAGCATATGGCGCCACTCCCCTTAGAGTTTATTTACAAAAACTAGTCTATTTAAAAAAAATCAGTAAAATAAACAACCCAAAGCTAAACAGTACAAAGTAAGTTTTGTGTAAGTGATCCTCTCTTTGTGAGTTGTGAGTGTGTACGTGTGTGAGTGTGAGAGGGTGTGTTAACGATTTTAAAAAAATTATGTTAATATTCAATTATGGTTTCCTGAAAAAGCATTTCATAATGTACAACGATGAAGTCACTATCCTGGTACCGTCAAAAAAAAAAGATAGAGCAAAAGACTTTTTTTCTACCGACGGGGGAAACCAGAGACGCAGATGTACCCCCTGTGAAGAAATCAGTGAGTTCCTGGGTACACTTGGTCATCTTCATTATTGAAAAGGTGATCCTCACGGTTGCGAATTTCGAATCTACAGGGTCGAGGACGACAATATCACAATATAAAGAATAGACTCTAGTATGAAATAATTCTTAGTAGAGGCGAAACTTAAATTACTCCTATGTTCGTCCGTGCGTAAGTATTTAATTCAAAATTCAATCTAAATTTCACGATTTTTTGAATTTTAGGCACATTACAAGGATAAATCTAGTTTCTGAGTAGAATACTTGGAACAAGATTAAATAAAACTAAAATTTAAACAATCTCGTTTATCATCGTCGTAACAAGAATTTATAATTAAGTAATAGCAACTTTTTGACAATTTCGGAGAGCTGATCGCTCAACTGATTAAGTATTTATCAATTAAAGTTACCAAGTTTGTTTGACATCAGTAATTAGAAAGTCGGCCGTTTATTAATAATATATGTCCGTTTTAGTTTGCAAAACAGTAATACTTCATTAATGTTGCCATAGTGTATCACAGATTTGACAGAACATTCCAAATTCAAAATATAATTTGCGGTAAGTTTTGCATTTTTTTAAAAAGCCAGCTTCTTCATTAAGAATATATGTCTATGAAACGAAATATTATAATGTAAAAAGTTTGATAGACGATGATCATTATTTTTTATCGCTATAATTAATCTCTGTACAGCTTAAACTTAATAATTGAGGTGTTTAAAAGTGCTGGTATCGTTCCCTAATGAATAACTAACAAATCCCCTTATTTGTTACTTATTCAGCTAAAATTTAATTTATGTTCATTGTTATGTCTTAATAATAAACACGCTATTAAAATTTCTAAACGGTCGAGGTAGGCATTTGTGAAATATGTGCTACCATAAAAAACATGAAAGTAAGATTTTTGTGAATAAAAATTTTGAATACGCGGCCCTTTTCAATGCACACTCACCGGGGAATTATATTTTATTATATTCAGGGGTTCGTATTGTGGTTAAAAAAACTTCGTGAGGTTTTCGTCTAGGGACAAATAACGTACAACCTACTTTTTATACACTCACAATTACGTACGTACGTAATTTATCTGTAATATGTATGTATTTAAGTATGTTTAGAAATATTTAAGTATGTTTATCAGCAGTCTGGTTATTATAGCACAGATTCTGCCTAATTTTGAATCAGACAGCCATGTGTGAGGTTATTTAATGATAATAAATAATACATAAATATTGCGGACATTTGACATACAACGTCATCTAGTTTCAAACTAAGCAGAGCTTGTACTATGCTAACTAGACTGACTGGTAGAATACTTATATACTTTTTTTTTGTAAATATGTACAATTACATACTTTTTGTTTTTTGTAAATACATACACATTATACATAGAAAACACCCAAACTTCGAAACAAATATTTGTAGATCATACAAACATTTCCAGTGCTACTGCTGTGCTTGAGGTCTCGGGTTCGATGCTCGGGTCGGTCCAAATGTTTGTATGATCTACAAATATTTGTTTCGAAGTTTGGGTGATTTCTATGTATGATATGTACAATGTAAGTATTCTATCAGTCAGTCTAGTTATCATAGCACAAGCTCTGCTTAGTTTGAAACTAGATGATGTTGGTGTTAAATGTCCGAAATATTTATTTATTATTTATTAGTAATAACCTCTTGCATTTCCTTTGTTCTAAAATAAAAATTAATGTATCTAAGGTCTCCTATCTATATAGCTAAATACTGACATATGTACTCGTATGTTTACTAATTATGTAGTCAGCCAAAAACAAACAACAAATTGGCAAGCCTATTGCTTTTTCGGCCATTTATAAAAAAAAATATGCCTTAAAGAATATGAAACACTCATAAGAAATTAATGAGATTTTGTTTAATAATGGAACTTTATAAATTCTTCAGATTCCGAAGTCCCTCATACAATAACAAATTACAAAGGGACATGAAAATAATAATAAGGTTTTTCATATTATTTATTTATTGTATAAATGTTATTAGGGCTTTGGGATGTTGGACTTTTTGAGAAGTTTGAATAACAATTCGACTTCATTCGGATTTGCATTCAATTATAATTCTAACTTAGTATAACGTGGACAAAATACCTGGCACTTTCAAAAAAGAAACTCCACGCCAATATCTCAAAATTATTTGTGCTGAATGGAAATTGAATGCACGAAATCTGGTTTAGCAGTGAGGATACCGCAAACAGATAAAATTATGTTGTTTTAAAAAATTAATATCTTTTTTAAACTTAAATGTTTTTACTATTTTATTACTTTACACGTTTATGGTTCAAAAATTACTATACCTCTCGGGCGATATATTTGACAAATTCTATTCTATTGTTGAAACAACAACACTATTTTTTTCTAAAATTCTCTTATTTTAGTGAAGCAATTTCCAACATGCCATTATGTTGTCAAGTTGAAATAACTTAAGTGTTTTATAAGACAGCTTTAAATTCAAATTTGACATCACTAAAAGATAAGAGTCACAAAGTATTAATGAATAAAATTTTTTGAGACAACATTTTTAAGATTTTAAAAATTTGATGACTATTAATATATATTATGGATCAAATAGTAAACGAAATTTTTCAATACTCAGTCTTAACTAAGTAGATAATGTTTTACTCAGCTCACACCTGGTAACACGTGGTAAATCTTATTCTTATCCATATTAATTTTCTAACAGATGGCATTAGTAGTAACAGTCCGTGGATAAAATGTTAAAACCTTTTAGTTTTCGACACATAGTGTAATGAGATTCTTATTAACAAAAACGATAATTAAATCTTCTATTTTCATTAAATGTAACATAATATTTTTATGATAGACCTTAGACTTGAAGTTCCTATATCTAAATCGACTGAGAATCTTATAGTTTCTCAGAAAAGAGAGTATCATAAAAATATGTAGATTGACAGCTCACTTTACCCGTCTTCACATTTCTTCTTTAAATTTTTTAATAATATTATTCAAAGTGTATTTTTTAGTTTCTCAACAAGTTACACATATGATAATAGTATAATAATAATTGTGAATTGTGTAAATATATCTTCCCGTTGAAGTGACCAGAGGTAAAGCACGTAATCCTTATTCATCACCAAAAACAAATCAGTAGTTTAAAAAAAATATACTTAAAAAGTCTAACCAACAAATTAGTTGACATATATTTCGACCACTTGTAATTTTAGAAAGACGTTTCTAATTTTTGATAATCTTTGAAGTTTTGAACGTATAACGGAATAAAAAGTGACCAATTATGAACTAAAATTAAATAAATTACTAATTTTATCAAACTCAATATAGTTAAGTCGAACGTTTTCAGAATACGAAACCTTTGACATGACTAAACTAGGTAGTAGGGCCACGCTGATTTCAGCACGAGCGAGCCGGCTCGACTAGGGCAGGGCTACCCTCCCACAAAAGACCAACCTAAAGCGCCAGCATCTGTGTTGTCGTGTTTCGTTGATGAGTGTGAGACCGGAGGTACATTGATGCAGTGGTGACAGTTATCGTAGTAACTGTGTAAACCTTACACTGTCACGATGACTGTCATGCCAAGTGGGGTGTGAAAAAGCATCTCACAGGGCCGCCACGGTGTGGGTCACCATACTGCATTTGGAATGAGTATGGTGACCACAACTCTTGGATTCTATTCGCGCTTTCCATCAAGCAGAGTAGAGCCACTTTGGCGGGCTCTTAATACAGAAATAAAAAACTATTTTTTAGTCATTTTTGGTTTAGTTTGGAGAGTTTTCGAACAACAGAATTTTATTCACCTCCCATAAAAGTGGAAAAGATAAACTGAGTAATATTTGCTTCAAGCGACTCGTTTCGTATTAAATAATTTCTTCCCTAAGTGTAATTCATTTTTAATAGAAGCCGCTTGAAGTCGCTCAAAATTTAATATCAAATATTTCATAAAGTTTTTATGTAAGGATTCTTTGAGAAGTACTCGTAAGGCCTTTTACCTTTCTTTTTTTCAATTTTAGTTTCAAACTTCAGGTGGGTGAAACCGTTTCGATGATCAAATTAAGGCGAATGTCTCTTAATTAACTCCTTACATAAGTAAATGTCATTCATCATGCTCAATTGAATATATGATCAAAATACTGTCCAATTGTTTAATTAATATTTATTAATTTTTATTTATTTCTTTCTTTCTCGCAATATCTTTGCAGATTAAATCTAATGCGATATTATAGTTACATTGTTACTATTATATTATATATTATTACAAACTAATTAATGCTAAAAAATGTTGCAAAGAGCTAAAATTGTGAATTCATTTAGAGTACAATGGAATATATCCATCTTGTCAGCTATTGGGTTTTCTTTATTTTTCGAGTTATTTTCTGTCCGTGTGTACAGACCAGTATAAGTTATTGCCTCGTTGCTCTAGTGGTTAGCGTATGCTGCTGCCGATCCAAAAGTCTCAGTTTCGATTCCAGGGTTGGGTCAAAAAATGTTATTGATTTTTTTCAATTACAGAAATACTTAATAACAGCTCGGAGTTTGAAAGTCGGTGTTTCAACCTTCGTGATTCGAAGATTACGTGAAGCCGTCGATCCTCCGCCTGATCTCTCGCCGGTCGAGTTGGATAACCGTCCCATCGGATTGTAAGAGTGAGGGAACAAAGAGTGCATCTGTGTTTTAGCACACACTTGTGCACTTGTGCACTATAATATCTCTTACATAGTTGACCGGTGTCCTTTGAGACTAAAATCCGGTTAGGAGTACATCATCATTAATATCAGTCTTTCCTTCTACCGAGACTGTTCACACTTTTCTTATATTCTGTAATCTAGAAGTGAAAACTTCTAATTGATTGTCTGGATACTTGAACGATCACTATTATATTGAATTAGCTGTAAGTAAAAATCAAATCAGTCAAAGTGTAAAACTCACTCCCAGGGCACATGTTTTCCTCCCGCTGTGATTCCGGATCCTTTAAGCGGGGTGTGAAAAAGCATCTTACTAGGCCGCCATAGTGTGGGTTACCGTACTGCATTGCCTAAATTCGCAATAAATATAGCGACCACTAGTTTTGAATTCTATTCATACTTTCCATGAAGAAATAAAAAATAAACAACACCTAAAATGTGTATTTGTGGGTTGTACGATCAAGTTGTGTATAAAATTGCTTTAATAAAATTATAATTAAAAATAAACTGCTTTTAGCTTCGCACATGATATTCCTTGTATGTAACCGTCATAAAATATGAGCAAACTGAGGTTTCTGGTGGTCAAGGTTCGTATGAGGTTTTATCTTCCCTGTTAATAATGTCTGCAATTCATAAAAATATGAGTGGCATATTATACATATTTCATGTCAGCCTTAGAGGTCTAATATAGGACTACTAACTTTTGTCATATAATTTTTTTTTTAATGTGTGGAATCCCCCTCGTGGCCTCACCCAAGCGGGGTTTGTGACATAGTGGTGCGTCGAAATTGGACCGACTGAAACAAATACTACTCTGCACCTGATATAAGAGAGAACATGGAACTGCCTTTATTAACGTGACATCTGGACCCCTCTCAGTGCCAGCCCTATTATATATTCAGCAGGTCTTATATCATATATTCCATATGGTAGGACGACCTACGAGACTAATTCGCGTGTCTCTTTGAGCAGAGGTCGATTGTCGTCCTTCGTTCAGAACTTAACCATCGGGCGATATACTATAAATTGCACAAAAGTTACCTGAGGGTAGAAGCAGCACCAACCAGCTTTGAAGTAAGCTGGCGAAAGTACTCGTCCAAAAGCCATCTCCCATTAAGGATCAGGCCCAGATATTTCATCCTGGCCTAGTCTGGTACAAAGACTGAATTGATCACGACGGAGAGATCTATATCCAACAGTAAAGGACTGTTAAAGGTTGTTGATTATGATGAAATATCTTTAACTGTAACCAGCTATAAAATTTGTTGCTCACATTAAAAGAGAGAGTGCCTGAAAATACATTCAGTATAAAATGTTGAAAGTCTGCCCAGTTAAAAACGTACCGAAACATACGGTGTATAAAAATGTGAACAAAAATAAGTCCAGCGAGACTTCCTTACTCAAAAGTTTCTTAAGATTAATTCGTTAAGAACTTTACTAACATAATTAACTACCAGTTTAAACAGTTTGCAGATTGTAAAGGCATGGTCTCACTAGGTCCACTTCAAGTAGCTGATAAATTTCTGTAATCTTGTAATTAACAATCAGGGCAACTATTTGTAGTTTATCGTTATTCATCCAAAGAGAAAAGACAGTTAACAAAAAAGTACATACACTTATCAATACAGGGATAAAGTAAAAGTCAATAATCTCACTTATTTTTTTTCAATCCACTTTGTTAGAATCGTAATCATATCTGTACGGCAATAAGTTCACAGTATTTTTGTGCGTCAAAATCAAGAAACTTCTCATCAATAAATAGTGCTCGAGTAGACCCAGCGGGATAAATTGAAACGCCAGTAGAAACCAATCCTCGAAGGATTTCCTCTATCGCTCATAATTTAGCCAACAAATAGTTGAATACGAACACTAACCGGATTTAATAATCCGGATTCATTCCTGAATAGATTTTTTTCCGTAAGTTTTTATTGTTCACCCTACGTCACAGTTCCTGATAGGATGCCAATATTTTCTTGTACTGTCTGGATCTACTCACGCCTTGAAATCTGATTTAGGTCTCTCGAGGATCGTGAACCCTTCTCTTTGAACACGCTCAGGTAATGTAATTTTGTTTCATCAACAATAAAAATATAAATTACATAAAGAAGGTAACCTACTATATTATTTACATTTGGAACGAAGAAATATGACGACGTGACATAATTTTATCGTCACACATTTTTGTTGAGAATGAAAGAACTTTAATCATCGAAATACCAAACTCTTTATCTCTAGCACAAAATGAAGCCACTTCAATTATTTTTATTACAATTTTACACAAAAACTCCCTTTCATAATTCAAATGAAAAGATTTTTGAATGGGTTGAATGTAAAGAGAAAGCTTTAGAAAATAATTATTGGCTCACTAATTTATTGAAAGCGATGAAATCTTGGCGTGGATAAGAAATAAAACGCCAATCTATAAGCTCTTGTTTTAAAGGTTTTACAATTTAGGCACTTATTAGTTTTCAGGTCGTGATTGAAGCTGTCAATCACCTAAACAAAACTATGTACTCATAAAGTGACTATTACAGAAAAGGTAAGTCTAATATTGGAAGTTAATAATACTTTTAGAGTATTCATAGTTGTAGTGCAAGGTTTTGGTATTGTGAAATTTTAACAGAACGATTAATTTCTCGTTTATAATACTAGTTATTAAACATATAATATATTATCGTACCGTGCCACGCATCGCAGGCACTTTGTGGTTGCATTAATGTGCAATAAGGAACAAAACTGACACGATTATTCTTTGGAAATTTTAACCCTAAGGGGCTAAAATTAGGGATGAACGGTTAAATAGAAATTTGTCACTTACGAAGTTAGAGACATGAAATAAGAAATAAAATAAGAAATCTACAACGACTGTACATCATACAGTTTTCTCTTAATCTCCTTAAAAATATGCTTTAATATTCAAACCAATCTCATTGGTGTTTTTTTTTTCACTTTGTGAATGAACTGTGTAAGAATTCAAAATTCCTGTAACTAACTATATAGGATTACTGTGCTGTACTTGTATTGTACATTCAGTGGTGTAAATATACCAGAGAAAATAGACTGAATTGAAATTTAGTTTTGTAGTAGTTACATACATTTTGTTTCATATAAAAATCCTTTTCATATAACATTTTCATCAAGCGAATTGTTTCGTTCCAAGAATAATAGCGAAGTTTTTTGTTATCCAGAGGGGTTCCTGTATCAGTATGTAAATTCTGTCACACTGACCCAGAATACAAAATGTGTTTTGATTACTCCCACTCCTCACCCGAAAGATTGTGAAACGCATTATAATGATGGATTGCATTATTCATTACTGCTTTAAGAACAGTAATGCGTGTGTAATGAACTCAATGGGCCTTTTGGTCTCGTGGTCACCCAGAATAAATAAATAAGACTTAAATACGAATATTTGTTCTGTATCTGGGTGTAATTTTATTCATAAAGTTTAAATACTAAATAATACATTAGTATGTTTACCAGCAGTCTGATAAACACAGTACAACCCGGCCTAATTTATTATTAGACGGCCGTATGGGAGATGTGTGAGGTTAAAAAGAAAAAGTTACCATCTAGAATTTTTGTTATCGTTGGTAAAAGAAAGTATTATACTCTTAAATGATTAGTATTGCTATGATCGATTCTTAAAATAACATTTTTTTTTGTAGGATTACTTTGCAACTACTGATAGCACAACAATTTTAAAATAAAAAATGATATTAATACCGGTACCGTTAAAAGTTCCTATAGCTTGAAGAGTGGATGCTGTGAGCCATATATGAGTAAAAGATACCGTAGCAAAAGTCACTATAGCTTCAAGAGTGGATGCTGTGGGCTATACGTGAGTAAAAGGTACCGTAGCAAAAGTCACTGTAGCTTCAAGAGTGGATGCTGTGGGTCATACGTCAGTAAAAGATACCGTAGCAAAAGTCACTATAGCTTCAAGAGTGGATGCTCTGGGTCATTTATAAATAAAACGCACTGTAACAAAAGTCACTATAGCTTCAAGAGCGAATACTGTGGGTCATACGTCAGTAAAAGATACCGTAGCAAAAGTCACTATAGCTTCAAGAGTGGATGCTGTGGGCTATACGTGAGTAAAAGGTACCATAGCAAAAGTCACAATAGCTTCAAGAGTGGATGCTGTGGGTCATACGCCAGTAAAAGATACCGTAGCAAAAGTCACTATAGCTTCAAGAGTGGATGCTGTGGGCTATACGTGAGTAAAAGGTACCGTAGCAAAAGTCACAATAGCTTCAAGAGTGGATGCTGTGGGTCATACGCCAGTAAAAGATACCGTAGCAAAAGTCACTATAGCTTCAAGAGTGGATGCTGTGGGCTATACGTGAGTAAAAGATACTGTAGCAAAAGTCACTATAGCTTCAAGAGTGGATGTTGTGAGTCATACGTGAATAAAAGGTACCGTAGCCAAAGTCACTATAGCTTCAAGAGTGGATGCTCTGGGTCATTTATGAATAAAACGCACTGTAGCAAAAGTCATTACAGCTTCAAGAGTGGATGCTGTGTGTCATACGTGAGTAAAAGGTACCGTAGCAAAAGTCACTATAGCTTCAAAACTGGATGCTCTGGGTCATTTGTGAATAAAACGTACTGTCGCAAAAGTCACTATAGCTTTAAGAGTGGATGCTCTGGGTCATTTATAAATAAAACGCACTGTAGCAAAAGTCACTATAGCTTCAAGAGTGGATGCTGTGAGCCATATGTGAGTAAAAGGTACCGTAGCAAAATTCACTATAGCTTCAAGAGTGGATGCTGTGGGTCATGCGTCAGTAAAAGATACCGTAGCAAAAGTCACTATAGCTTCAAGAGTGGATGCTCTGGGTCATTTATAAATAAAACGCACTGTAACAAAAGTCACTATAGCTTCAAGAGCGAATACTGTGGGTCATACGTCAGTAAAAGATACCGTAGCAAAAGTCACTATAGCTTCAAGAGTGGATGCTGTGGGCTATACGTGAGTAAAAGGTACCGTAGCAAAAGTCACAATAGCTTCAAGAGTGGATGCTGTGGGTCATACGCCGGTAAAAGATACCGTAGCAATAGTCACCATAGCTTCAAGAGTGGATGCTGTGGGCTATACGTGAGTAAAAGGTACCGTAGCAAAAGTCACAATAGCTTCAAGAGTGGATGCTGTGGGTCATACGCCAGTAAAAGATACCGTAGCAAAAGTCACTATAGCTTCAAGAGTGGATGCTGTGGGCTATACGTGAGTAAAAGGTACTGTAGCAAAAGTCACTATAGCTTCAAGAGTGGATGTTGTGAGTCATACGTGAATAAAAGGTACCGTAGCCAAAGTCACTATAGCTTCAAGAGTGGATGCTCTGGGTCATTTATGAATAAAATGCACTGTAGCAAAAGTCATTACAGCTTCAAGAGTGGATGCTGTGTGTCATACGTGAGTAAAAGGTACCGTAGCAAAAGTCACTATAGCTTCAAAACTGGATGCTCTGGGTCATTTGTGAATAAAACGTACTGTCGCAAAAGTCACTATAGCTTTAAGAGTGGATGCTCTGGGTCATTTATAAATAAAACGCACTGTAGCAAAAGTCACTATAGCTTCGAGAGTGGATGCTGTGAGCCATATGTGAGTAAAAGGTACCGTAGCAAAAGTCACTATAGCTTTAAGAGTAGATGCTGTGGGTCATATGCCAGTAAAAGGTACCCTGCAATTGTTTAAAAGCGTATACATATCAATATTATTTCCCTTTTAAGTTTTTTGTACAAAATATAATGAACATGGAGTGAACAAATTAGTGACACCTTATTGATCATTGGCCAACTGCTGCACTCCCTGGGGGAGTGTGTTTTTCTCTTTTTCTTTTTCTCTTTTGAAAAAAGACATCACCCTCATTAGGAATATATCCTGCATCGCGGGGGACTTCGCCCATTTTACAAACATACAAGAAAGGGACACACAAAGTGTTGTGTCATATGAAGTTTAATCCACAACACGAAGGCGTAGTGATCGCTTAAACCGCTAGGCCGACCGTCCAGTTAAAATGTCACTACTAAATACGCTTAATTGTTTATAAGCATCCAGTTCTACATAAGAATCATGTGTACCTTTTTAAGATCGTTACTCTACATAATCGAGTTTATGAAATTTCCTCCTATTACCTTAATCGTTAATAGTCAGGAAGGCAATAGACTCCTACAATTATTCCCCACTTTATAATTTGCAGAAATCAGTGACCATCAGCAAATTATGTCAGTAGATGTGGCAAGTCCATTGAAATTTAACATTATGAATGAGCTTGTTACGAATTTTATTTAACGCATCTAAAAACGATTATTTTTATAACAATGCGCCTGTACTTCTTTGAACACCCCGTATTGGTAAAATCTAACTTGCACTGGGTACTTCATATTGGGTTTGGATGTGTTAATCACAATACTGTCCGGATCTCTCCTATTTTAGGGGCAAAGTAGCGCACCGTCTGGTTTTAGTCGGTTCGATTTCGACATACCATCCGTTAAAAAGAGTATTTCAACTTATTTTATATCAACTTATTTTTGTAATCACACACACTCGTACACATTACACAATTTTAAATTTGACTCTATTAGGAGTCACATTTAATTACGTGTGAATACAATAACTTGATCCGTACTCAAACTAAAATCATGAAGTCCTGGTATCACGTTCCCACATCCAGCAACCCTCTCACGTACCGATTACAATTTGAACGTGCTAACAGGGTTAAGTGGAGCGGCAATCTGTTTACTGCAAATTTATAATAATCACTACTTTTCGTTATTACAAGGTAAAAGCGATCGCTAAAACTCAACCAAATATACAACAAAATACTCTCGAGCTAGTTTTCTTTACACTTTTTCACATTATATTATAAACATATATTACGCATGCGTTGTAACGAATACAATTTCACAGTGCTTACTTGTTCATGAGCTTTGGAGTCTAGTCACAGTAGAATTTTAACCCAAAATTATTCAGGACATGATGTTCTGTAAAGCAAACGTTTTAACTGAGGTTTTGTTAAATAACCTATAGTATATGTCGTAATTCAGACTTAGTTAATTTACTTGCCAAAAACCTGTTGATAAACTGAAATTTCACTTCATTGACAACTGTTTTGACATTTGTCTTCAAAGTAAGTAAGCTTATTGAAATACTTAGTAGACAAGGAAGGTTGGCTTAGCGGTTTCGTGGCCGATCACCAACAAGATGTACACATTAAACTACACCGTCTCTAATGTGTTCTGACTTAGAATGTACACGCAGTACTGTAAATATATAAATGAAATTATTCATGATGTTCATTCTCTGATTGCACGTGTTTATGTAGTTTAAGCGGTCGCCACTCCGTTTCTTATTGTACCAAGTGTTGTGGGTACAAATCCCGCATGGAATAACACTTTGCGTGATCCACAAATTGTTAATCTCAGTCTGAGGGTTCTTTGTGTCCGTTTCATGTATAAAGTATAAATTGTAAAATGTGAAGTCCCCCACGAAACACGATGTATTCCTATTGGGCGAGTTGTCTATTTGGAAAAAAAAATCTGCTTTATCTCAATTGCCATAAACTTTTAACAATTACATTTTTTTAATTGACCGAAATCATATATTTAATATTTATGAATTAATTATCATTAATGCAGGAACTACTCTAAACACTTTCAAATGTGATTTGTGAAAAAGTGGTCAATCATCCATTTTATTATAGCAATTGTCTCAAGCATGGTGCTAAAGTAGTTTTATATACATAAATATTAAATATATGATTTCGGTTTTTGTTCTTCATGTCACAAATGACAGAAATAAATGTTAGATCTATCTAGTACACCACGACTGAACTAATTGTATAGTATATACAGTATAGTTGATCCTGGATGTCTGTATCAGATACAAAATAGCAATAAAATTGCCTGTTTTTAAATTATACAATACATAAATTTGCATATGTTGTGCTCAATAAAATTTGTCTCTTTCATGTCAAATGTATCTTTCATGTATATGTAATTCGCCACTAATTTAGACGAGAGGTAAAGATAAGACATTCTACATGAAGCTTTGTATTTTTGTCCCATAAATCCCTAGCTCAGCGAGCAAGACAATATAAGACTCCTTTTTTTGCGCCGATAGTCTGACAGTAAGACGAGTTACGACTAAATTGAAATTTAGTGGCATGTATCCATTTACTAACGTACTCGGTCACCCTTAACGATTTTCTAAGTGTCCAGTTTTTGTTTATCGTAAAACATGGTTTTAACTCCTCCTAAAACAAAGTGGATATAAATTGTGAAATTGTTGTGAAATTATTTAACTAAAACAAAAGAAGGATATCGTTTAGTAATTAAAACAGAAATATCCAGAGACAATAAAACCAACTCAATAAGAAAAACATTGAGTAATTATTCTTATCTGTTATGCCAGTTTTATACTAGCTTTAAGCCTTACTTTAGTTAGACTATGGCCTTCAGTGGTATTGAGTTAAAATATTATGGAAAGTTTAACAACACTATGAAAGATAGCTTTCATGTGGTGACGGATTAAGAATATAAAGTGTCACCACCCCTATTCACCCGACGGGTGTCGTAAGAGGCGATTAAGGCAGCAAATTATGACAACAGCACTATGAAGAGAAGGAAAACTTAATACAAACGCTAAACCAATCCGTCTCGGCCAGCGTCATATACATATATTTATATATAGCCTAAGGAGGTACCCATGTTCAACAGTGGACTATGAAAAGCTGTTGGTGATGATGATGAAAGATGGCCTCATATTATTACTATTACTGTTTTTATTATATGAAGAAAATAAATTTTATTTAATGATTTAAGAATTTCAGTGTGATTTTTGTAATCCTATAAAGGGCAGGTGAGCTGCTAAATTACCTAGTAATTAGCTACTGCTGCCCGTTGACACGTGCAAGTGCTCGCCAGGACTTGGGAAGCTACCTCTCCAAAGTTGTACTTGCTTTATTGGGTGATAAGCTCATTGGTGGTGACATATCGAAAAAGAATTAAAGCATGTCAGAGAGACGTAAGGTACTCGATTCTCACTAGAAATTTATGTGAGTTGAAATTCAAGTATCAATTACAAACTCTTAACCGGAATCCGTTAGGACAATCAGGGAACACTAATGTATACAGAATTTGCTGCAATGGAGAAGCAAAGTTAATGACAACAAGGGACTCAGTGAACCATTGCTATGTCTAAACTCGCCGAATCTTGGAACACTGCCAAAATACAGATTAGCAGTCCCCTAAGAAATACCCTTTGTGGCCGCCAACTTACAATCCGGTCGGAGTTTAATAATAACTTGACTTGGTTTTGTTCAACTGAAAATTAATATCGTTTAGTATTTAGCCGCTACTGTTTGAGATTGGAAGGTCATAGAGAAGCAAGTATTTATCAAAAATTTCTTACTTCTTTGAAATATATTGAATAACCATTGCACCATTTTGCTAAGAGATAAGCAATAGAATGTTTTCAAATATCGTGGGTAAATGTCAAAAATGATTTAAATGGCGCTGCCGAGACATTTCAATACCTTGTTTACATACCTATTATAGATATTATAAAGTTATCAATATCCAAAAAAAAACATTAAATTAAAAGAAGGAAGGTAGATTGATTTTATTTAAGTAAAATATAAATGGTGTATTCGTTTTACGAGAACCAAAAAAAATAAGCCTATAAAGGCTTAATTTACCGAGCTAAATAAGGTAAGTACATATTCGTCGAAAGTAAAAGCAATCGATTCATACTGTTCATATTTGATGGCATATTTCGTATAAACCTTACTCACATCCATTACGGCCATATTGAGTTCTGTGAGTACATTATAAAATGTAGGTAACATTTTCACGTTGAAATTGTATGCAACAAGTTAAGCTGGCCGATCCGCAAGCCTTTTGTTAAAGCTGTGGTTTTTATACCACGTTCCAGATTTCAACTTCGGCTTATGATATATGCAGTATTTACTGTATTTTAAAAATGACAATTAGCTGGTGTAGTTTTATGCTTATCATGTTATACCCATATTTAAATAATCGAAGAGTAATATATTTCAAAGATGTTAGTAATAATATATATAAAAATCAATCTAGTTATATTTAAATCAAATTTTATTCTAATTATAACTATATACATACCTAAGTAATTAACCAAATTTGAAGCCCAATGGAAACTCTGGCAAATGCCATATAAAAAAAGTAAAATTTAAAAATAACATACACTTTTGAAAAAAGAACACTGTTAAACAGTTCACTTTATGCACTTTTAGATTGTTGGTAGTCTTGGTAGGTACGTGAAACGCGTGTTGTAAGGTCGGAGCGCGCGAAGCGTCCACGGTGGGCGGTGGCGGCGGTTGCACTGGTCCTGTGTTCCCGCCCGCCCTGCCTTCCCCTATACCTGTTACAGGTACGGTGAGCACAGTCCCCATACATCCAGAACTAAGTAGCTGTTATTGATGAACAAACCGAATTGATTTTCGCATTTTCGCGCTGCTCCCGATTACCGTACGTTTGAATTAACGCAGTAATGTTATCTTTTTTGCTCATAGTGTTACATTTCCCGGGATTTTTGTAGATTCATAAATTTGCTCCTAACGATCAACATCAGCTAGACCAGTGGAATTTGCTGAAAAAACTTTGGATATTATAAATAATTACGTAAGTTTAACATGACTTTATTCGTCATCGTCAGTTTGTGGTTAAAATCTTTTTGTAATCTGACATTCTATGTCTATTTCTGGCACTCCTTTCACTATGCAACCGACATTTAAATACCAAGAATATTAAATGTCAGATGCATAGCAGAACAGATTCATTACATTGCTGGAAACCATAAGTATGAACCGTAAATTTCTTACATTTTCATTTCCCAGGATTACTCGAGTGAATTTCTGTTTTAATGTTTTTTGTTTGTGTATTAAAATGCTGTTGGCAGCTGTAATGTATATAAAAAGAAAGAAAATAAGATACCTAAACCTAAAGTTAATAAAATCTTCAGATTTATCTCCTCCTTTCTATATTACTGGTTGGTATTCACATGCTAGCCCTGTCTGATCGATTGAGAGCTATTTCCTCATTTAATACAACTTTGTATATTAGATATATTGTAGCTAATATTCGGTTCCTAACTGAGGGATATTAAAACGTTTTCAAAACTTGTTACAATTAAAGCAAATCCTGTGTATTGTCTATATGACTAAACTAATAATATCCCGTATGACTAAAGGTATATTTCGTGATATTCATGATCTAAGCCAGGTTATAAACTATCAATGTCTGTTCAGTTGTTTCTGATAACAGACACTAACTATCAACACTCAAGAATAAGTGTGACCATATGTTGGAGTACCATAGAGAATCTATGATGACATTTATGACAATTAATAATAGTTTGTTGCATAACTTACCTACTCATTCGAAGTAACAATAAACTATTAGTAATAAATTTTGTTTCCTGAAGTCCTGACACGTAGGGGAATTAGCAATATGCATATATTAATGGGTATATATAAGATGAAAATACAGAAAACGATAACTTTTATCAGAACCACCCTGTCAATAGCATAAATATTGTCAGTTTTAAATGCCAAAGAGGTTATTTTTGGTAAAAAATTATGGTGAAAGATCTGGTAACCTTGAAAAAGCTCTTTAAACTTAATTATTTAACCTAATGCAATTTGGGAATAGAATTCGTATAACATCATTTGTAGAGATAGCGGTTTTTTTTTCAAGAGCCTGGCCAAAGTGACTCTACTCTGCCTGATAGAAAGTATGAATAGAATCCAAGAATTATGGTCACCATACTCATTGTGAATGCAGACAATGCAGTATGGTAATCCATACTATGGCAGCCTAGTAAAATGCTTTTTCACGGCTCGCTTGGGAACGTTAAAGGGCACAATTAAAAAAAAAAAACAAAAAGAAACTGCCCCGGTCGAACCGGCCTGTTCATGCTGAAATCAGCGTGGTACTACCTACAGGGTGGTACCTATGGTGGTACTTTTTGGGTTTGACATTACATTCCTGCACATCTATTTGTAAATATCGCTCAAATCTCGATTTTGCGCTTCCCAGTGCCGAATGCAAATTACTTCCCGGCCGTATATTGAATTTGAGCCATTGTGCCAATCGAATTGTCTAATAAATTGCGCGATACTCGTTTAAGTTATTCCTGAGCAACGTTTGATACCATCAATTTATTCATTTTTATGGGATTTCTTTTAAGAAATTCTATCAAGCTGTAAAATGTATACAAATAAATAAAATTGAAGTGTCTTTTTGTTATTTCAAATTAACAGCTTTTTATTAAATATATAGGAAAGTATGTGCGGTACTTATGTCAAAAAATAACTTATCAAATTTTTTATCTAACTATCTGTTTGTTTGTTTCAGTTAATCTCTGAAATGACTGGAACAATTTTGACGGAACTTACACTATCAGCTAGCTCACGTTGCAAGGAATAACTTCGATTACTTTTATTAAAGAAAAAATTATAGAGATACGCGAAAAGAAAATTAAGACACATACGAACTTGGAGTGATTGGCTAGTATTTGTATAGGATATGGATAGTGATGACCTGTGAGCTGTAGGTCATATATTCAATTTCAATCTATTCCGATTACTTTTGTGACTACCACTATTTTTTGTTGTTTTTATTTTTATGATAAAGAAGGTAAAGGCATCCACGAAATGTAATTTATTCATGTAATTACTCGTAATGAGTAGAGGACTTATCTTGCCTCCTTTGGCGTCAAGGACCGTATGTGATTTGACTGCATATAAAACCACAAACCCTTTTTGCAGTATTTAATACAAATAAAAACAACAAACTGACTTAAAAACGTTTTTGTAATGTTCATGATATTGCTGAACGAAGTCACTTTTTACTGAAATATCTAACACACACATTAACATACACGCACAAACATGTATCTCACGTACTAATAAAAGCAACGGACATACCAACAGGGATCTGGCACTGTAACTTGTTCTCACAGGTTACTCCCTAACCTATCTAGAAGTACAGTTCTCAAATCAAGATTTAGTTAACGTTTTAAAAATTTTCATCAATTGTAATAAATACATGTTTAATCATTGTTTTTTGTTCAATAATGTAACACCTTATCTTTGCAGGATCCTTTATACATTAATACATGTTGATATTACACAAGCGATCTGGTTCTTTAACATCTTTCTCAGTAGCTAAATCAGTTACAGCCTGATGTAATTTTCCACGTAAAATGGTATCTTTAATTAAAAACCTCAACCTCGCGTTCACCTTTCCTTTTCACTTTTCCTCCGCCGTTTCACTGATAAGCCAATTACAGTTAATATTGCGATCATTGAAGTCGGCTTGTTCGATTTCTTTCGTTTTCAATTTGGGTAATTTTGTGTATATGTTATTAGCTTTGACTGGGCTAGCTGGGCTCGTGTGATAATTTCTTATTTAGTGTTTTGAACTTTGAAAATACCGAACATTAATATAATCGTTCGTGTCATATTTTACCCTTTCACAAATGAAATTGCCAAAAGTTTTGTTATGAGATAGGGTGAGTAACATATTTATTTACTTATATTACTTTTTAGTAGTAACACAATCTTGCTTGTAATGTAACTTAACAGATCTTTACAATAACTGTTTTTAGACTTTTGCGATTATTAACGGTAAAATAATTTAAAAATTAAAAAGAAGGTTTCGTTCTTTTTTCCTACGATCTTTACAAGCATTGCAATAATATATAGTACGCTTTATTAAAGTCTAGTGAACAAAATAACTAAAAATAAAAAAATCAAATAATAGAAATAGTAAAAATTAACGAAAAAAAAAACACAAAATGTGAATATTCTTGACAACCAAGCCTAAAAGGAATTAAAGTGAGATGAGATACTATTATATTGTACCTATGTAAATTTTACACAAGTTCGTCTTAAAACAAGATAGAATTTACTTAATAATCCTACTTTGAAATAGAATATAATTGAAATGTTAGACAGAGATTATCTGTGAACGGCTGTGAGGTCCTCATGTAGGTGACATTGTGAAATAGATAGGTTGACATAGAGGTGTTGTGAAATTTTAGGCGCGTTAGGCATGTGAAGGCTTCACAGACACACACTTACAGTTAATTTAGTCGGAAAACTGATTTTCATTAATGTTTTTCTTATAACAACTATACTAGTCTGCCTCAATTGCGCTGCGGTAGTGAATGCGACTGCTGTGCTTGAGGTCTCGTCTTGTTTATATGATCTGCAAATATTTGTTTCGGAATTTGAGTGTTTTCAATGTATACTTTTTATGTATTTACAGAAAACAGTATATAAGTATTCTGTCAGTCAGTCTAATTATCATATTACAAGCTCTGCTTCGTTTGATACTAGATGGCGTTATGTGTCAAATATCCGAAATATTTATTATTATTATACTAGTACACACACGCACAAACTACAACAGCGCTGCAAAAAAAAGGAAAACTTAAAGCAAACCCTATTCCAGTCTATCTTCCCAGCGTGATATAGTATGCTAAAACATGTTTTCTAAGCGCTGATCTACGTCCAACAGTGGGCTACTAAAAGTTTGTGATAATAACATACTAAACACTTACATAGTACGTATTAGATTACATTTTAGCTTTTTAATTTTATTTATGTAATAGTAAAGGGAATCAAACAATAATTTTAAAAGAATCTTCTCACGATCAGCTAGGAGCTCTTACTTAAATATTAATTAAACATTTTGGCTGTTCAAACATAGTGAACGTGAATTATTAAACTTTATTTACAATCTAAGCTTACTGAAGCTGTAACAGAACTGTGTTCTATGCGAGGAGTTTTTAATTAGGCTTTCTGTTGACGCACCTCTAAGCCACCAAAGCCAACTTGTTTAGAGCAAATAATTTTGTATTTGTGTTCAGTGTAAAACCTTTTTAGTTTAAAACGTGCAAGTGAATTTATAAAATATAATAACAGTAAACGTTTATGTTAAAATAAACGACTCAGTAAATTTGGACATAGTTATAAATGGGCAAACTAATAAATATAAAACAGTAAACACTACATTTTTTATCATTTTTCACCGAGAGAACACAGACGTGAGCTTTTGTGTGTGCGTGAATACAAAAATTTTGTCATCACTGTTTCTCAGTTTTGTTAGACTGGTGATTTGTCATAGTTCTATTTCTTTTAGTTTTTCTCTTTCTACAGCTGATTCTAGAAAACGTACTGCCCCTGCAGTTTTCTATACCTGTAATTTATAACACCAAGGTTATGGAAGGTACTAAGCGCTTATGTAGCAACTTAAAACTTTAAAAAACGAACCATAATTATTACTATGTTGTTTTAAATACATATATAGTGTTATACAGCTGACTTAATGCTTTAGTTTAATGAGGTCGATCGTTATGGGGTATAATTCGCTGTTAATTTTTTTACTATGCCTCCTGTAGCGATGTAAAAATGCAACATACACGCAAACCAAATTGCTTATTTTACTGCTCGACAATATGTTTAGCACGGCTAGTAAAATATAAAAAAAACATGCAGCACGTAATACAGCAGTAAAATTAATAGCTTAGGCGATGAACTTTTTGCTATGACGTCATTGAGAACAATTCATAAAAAATTAATAGAATATTTAGGTAGCCTGACGTAAATGCAACAACGTAACACTATTGTACCACTTCGTATTGCCTGCAAGTAGAAGATTAAACTATTATATTTTACTGTATAATAAACTCAACCCTGCATTAGGTGCATTTGAGTGACAACCATTTTGTTTTCACGCTAGTTTCGAGTTTCAAAGCAATTTTATTCAACAATTAAATACAACATGAAGTTTACGGGGTCACCTCGCCGCATTCTACTGCACTGCGTGTTGTGGGTTCATACCTCATATGATACAACACATTGTGTGATTCACAAATTTTGGTTCTGAGTCTGAGTATTCTTTGTGTTTGTAAAGTGCCTGCAATGCAGGATATTTCTGGTGCAGGAATTGCCTTTTCAAATTAAAAAAAATGTTAAAGAATGAAACTTTTTTTTACACAAAAATTACGACTGTTTCTTTATCTAGAGACGGTCAAACGGTGGAGGTCAAGTGTTTTTCAACTACAATTATACAAAAAATAATCAAATGTGGAACATTTTATGTTATAGACCAGAAGGAATTAAATTGTCCAATAATAACATATGATCACATGTTGAAATTTTACTTTACTTTCTGCAGAGTAGAACTTTGCTTCTAAAAAAATTAAATAATTCAAATGAAACATTATCCGTGACGGAAAACTTTTTTAATTGAACTCGCTTCATCATTAATATGTGAAGACAAGTTACCTTTAAAATATATATATGTGTTCATCTTAACAAATGAGTTATACTTTGCAGCTTTTTTAGACGGTAGATGAGTAGAGACACAGATTAGGGCAAAGCAAGTTGTAATGTAAATATTATTAGTCATACCTACTCTCAAATACAACTATCTTACTTGTGTTTAACCTACTAAGCATGGGATTACTGAGCACATAATTTATTGTTTACATTGAGTTTTTCTTAAACTTAATTTAAAGTAGTTAATAAAAAAATGACAACCCAACAGAAATTATATAGCTTTCGAAGATTTGAAATTAATAACTTAACTTGTGAGATAAAGTCTGTTCAATTGGTATGTTCTGGAACTTTAGCACCAGGAGAATATGGCATTGTGATTTCTGGCACACTAGGGAATGATTTATAAAGTATATACAATATACCTATTTATTTAAATGTGAGAACTAATAACTATTAACTGACAACAGGTACGTAATACGTACATATCTGCCTTCACTATCGATTGCGTGATCGCTTTTGTGTCAATGACATTGTATAAAAAAATTTAGTCGGCATTTAATTTTAGACTGCACGATTGGCCTAGTGGTTTAAGCGGTCACCACACCGCTCTCCACTTCGCTGAGTGTTGTGGGTTCAAATCCTACATGGGACAACAGTTTGTGTGATCCACAAATTGTTGTTCTGAGTCTGAGTGTTCTTTGTGTCCGTTTCTTGTATGTTTGTAAAGTCCCCCACGACACAGGATTTATTCCTAATGCGGGCGTTGTCTTTTTAAAAAAAAAAAAAAATAATTGCGTCTACCCTTTCAAGAGTACGTGAACGTTTGTATGTATAATGGGTAATACAGTGTTACCAGAGTATTACTACATTAAAAAAATGAGCTACATTTTTGCACCTTATTCATTTAAATTAAAATCTTATCATGGATGTAATCGATTTAGGTTATGTGTATCAAATATTTTTACGTAGATTTTTACGTTACTACTGTATATTTTTAGTGTTTTGTAATCTAGATTATGTACTTTATATGATCAATTTATTTTATTCTTTAGGACAACAGTAATCCGTCTGTCTACAATCTGACATGTAGTTAGATATAAGTAGTTAAGCTTTCTCTTAGACTCTTGATTAATTACGAGATAGAAAGATAGTGTGCTAAAATGAATACGATATAGTTTGATTAATTAAACACAAAACGAGAGCTTATTTTATTTTGGCTTGGTCTACGTAGTCAAACTACACATAAATATCATACAATTATAACTTTATGACTATTGATTTTTGATATGAGTTGTGACTACCTCGGTGGCGCAGTGGAAGCGTATGCGACTGCTGTTTTATATGCTCTGCAAAACTTTGTTTCAAAGTTTGTGTGTTTTGTGTGATGTAGAACATGTATGTAGTTACGAAAAAAAGGTATATATGTATTTATGTCAATTGTCTGTGCAAGCTCCAATTAGTTTGGGACTAGATGGCGTTGTGTGTCAGATGTCCGAAATATTTATTTATTATTATTTATAAAATCAATTATCAATATAATTATAAAACAAAACTTATTTTATCATTAAAATGTGTTTAACGTATTTTATCAAGAAAATCAATAATAAGCAAATTAAGAGAACTGGAAAAAGAAAAATGGAATCAGACCATGCACTATCGTTTCACTGAACTTAATGTAATATTGCAAATTTTAATTAATTATTGAACATATTTTATTATTTTGAATGTGTGTTTCTTGTGTTTTTGTTAGTACGTTGTTACATTTACGTTTATCAGCGACGTTAAACGTTATTATACCTCTGCCTGCCCCTCCGGGAAAACAGGTGTGATTTTATATATATATTTTTTAATATTGTTATATGGATATCGGATTAAAAGGCTCATCATGAGGATTTCAAAATGGTGTATTGTGATTATATTTTATTTTAAAATTATATTATTTATGTATATTATATTATTTGTTCCGTATCATAATTTTCATTTGTTTTATTTTATTAGTGTATTGATAACGAAATTATTTTAATGTAATAATTAAATTGCTGTCTTCACTTCTGGACTGAAATTATTCATTTCTTTTTGATTTTATTTAATTAATTAGTTATTATTAGCTATTTTTTTAAACTCGGGTTTTTCCAGCATTTTTTTTGTTATTAAATTACGTTTATAATCTTTTTTTTTAAATTTTGAAGGGATAATATATTATATTTCATGCATGCTATGAAATAATTCATTTGAAATTATTATTGTTAAAAATGGGTCTATGTACATATGTTCTTTATCATTTTACTCCTAACTTCAGTGTTATTGACTACAGACACATTAACCTCAATATTGTACTCAATTGTATATGACAATTATAAAAGAGTTCATTATCCGCGCAGTTATATCACGCGGGTAAATAATCATTGTTATTGCATAAATAAGTTTGACTACTGGGTTCGAACACGTGGAGTGTCTCATACAATGTGTGAGAAAACGACTTTTCTTAATGTTTTTTTCATAAATTTTAAATTGTTTCGGTCACAGATTATAAGATCTATCTTACAGATTATAAGCAGTTAAAAAAACTTAGAATGCATACAACAAAAAGTGTTAATAGCTATTTTTTGCAGATAAGTTTAATGTCTATGGGTAACTCCTTGAAAGATAATAATAAAACCACAAAGTTTACTAGGAAAGTTTAGACACAAAAAGGTTTGCTCCTTTTTCCATCCATCTCCTGTCTGTCTATCAAGATCTTTTTTTCATTTGTAACATGTGGAAAAAAATAAATTTGCAACTAAAAAAAAAATCATGTCTACACGCGGTATTCAGAAGCTGTCACAATTCACACAAGAAAACATATAAAAGCGTAAAACAAAATCTATGATCAAAAGGTAAGAAAATTATTCAGTGAGCTACAAATGTGCAAAGAGGTTAAACATATGTTTCAAATACAAAAATCTATTCTTCAATCCCCCTTCAGCTACATTTAAAATATATTAACCTCTTTATCTTTATGAGCACATATGACGACCATCAAACTTGTCTATTTTCCAAAACCGTCAATAAGTTTACCCAATATACTGTAAAGTATTAGTTGATATATTTTACCAACATTGTTTCAGCCTGATTACGAAGTCTATTCACGAGCCATGCAGCCTTAGGGAAGAGAAAATAGGTTGATTTATCAACCCGTCAGTGACAGCTACGGTGCATTATTTTTACCAGGCCCGGGAAAGGTCACCGGCGATGACAGTGCATTTTACATTCAAAATATTATCATGCACTGTATGTCATCGTGTTCAATCATCCTCTAAATGTTTGGGTAATGAAACCGTAATTTTTAATTATACTTCTATTAGTTTATATTGTCATCCGTTTTTTGGATTTTTTTGTTGTATATTGGTAGCGACAATTGATAGATTAATGTGTCAAACTCGTAAAACAAAGAAATATTACATTATGTAGAGAAGATTTCCTTCTTTTTGATAGCATATTGAACTAATTAATCTACGTTGTGTCATGTAATTAGTGAGTGCAGTCGCTCGTATAATGTTTGTTAGCAAAGGGTTATAATTAATGTGTGTTGCATTCACACCGTAATGATCGTAAACATAGATATATCATATCTTTGTGTTATATGATGTACTCCTAGCCAATTGCCATGGCAATCAGTCTCAACGGGGACCAACTAACTTCGCAAGAAATGTTATAGTGCATAAATATAAGCGTAAGCATTGTGGTACATTCTCAGTTGCCTCAGTTTCACAATACGATGAGACGGTTATCCGACACGACCGAGGTGAGATCTTGCGTTAGACTGACGGCTTTGCGTGCTATCCGAGACACGTAGGTTAAGACCCCAACTTCGAAGCCCTATATGCTGTCACCAGAAAAATTCAATAGCACTTTTTGTCCTGACGTGATGTTACAATTTATGTATTAAGCGCTATACACAATATATATGGTGTGAAATATGTAGATTCATAATTTGATCCTTATTTACTACCAGCAGTAACTTTTTGATTATATCTTACGCATGCATGTTATATATACAACTATGTATTACATTTGTCGTTCGATACCTAAGGTCTTGTGATTCAGTGTTTTCTGGCCCCAATATTACTTATAAATTTGAATTATATTCCTTTGAAGAATGTGGTGTGTCTGTATTCTCTATTACTTTTGTCAGTGATAGTGTGTTATCTAACACATTTGTATGTATCACAATCGTTTCAACATCATTATCTCACCCGAAAGACGTCAAATGTAAGACTTTGGCCTCCCACAAGGATCTCTACAACAACTGGTGCTCTCCTTAGCCAACATATTATGGATTATAACCATAATCGATTATAATAATATAATTAATGTTAAATATAAACAAGAATCATTTTCGAAACCTTACCAACACAAAATAATTTTAATGTAAAGAAATGAAAATAAAAATTGTGAGGAAATGGGGCCGTGACGAAAAATGTCTCATAAATCACTAAAATATTTTCAACACCCCAAAACTTTGTGATATTATCAGTAATTCTTCACTTATTATTAAAATGTTGAAGTTTTGCGAGAAACGAGCCATATGTTGCCATCAGACTTTGATAAGAAGTTTGTTATATTTAACTAAATGTTATTAAAAAACTTTAAAAGAAAATTAATACTTTCCTTATTGTGAATAACATGTCTAGTAGTTTATTGAAGAATAGTACTAACGCTTAAAAGTAGTTTTAATAAAAAAAAATAATTTTTTAAACAACTTAATATAGAATGAAATTTAAAAGCGCCTACGCTTTTTAGGCTTTCAAAGTTCTAACAAGAAACTGTGTAATTTAGTCTATCCATCTACTTGAAGATTGTTAGTAATAGCAAGTTTGGATTTCTACTAGGTATATGTAATAATTGTGCGGCCAATCTGTGTTATGTAATAGGACACATTCCCTACACGTAAATAAAACTATTTAAAACTAGGTTAAACATTATCATATCTATCACCTCAGATGATCACCGAGATGATCGAGCAGAAATCCAAAATCATAGGCATAGCACAACGAATTAGCCGAATGAAGTCTCAGTGGACAGTTGTGCAGCTTATAAGGGCACATTGGTACACAAGTCCTGAAGTGGATACGTTTATCTCGTTATACGTTTTGGAGGACGCCTACAGGCTAGGTAGAGTGACAATTTTGTCCAAGATGACTTGCAAGAGGTAGATGTCAGAAGTAAAAAATCGATCAGAGTGGCGTGCAATGGGAGAAGCCTATGTCCAGCAGTTGACTACGATAGGTTGATGATGATGATGATAAAATAATGATCATGACCAAAGAACGTCAATTCAAATTAATTTCTTTTTTTGGGATGCATAAAATAATATAATGCCGCTACCCTCACATACATGGGATTGGATTGGTGGACTTTCATAATTTACATGTCTTCGTCTAAAGTAGTGTTTTAAACTAATGGTGATAACGCTTTAGATATTTTGTATACTAAATTGCAAACTGCTCTAAATACTAATATTCCCAAAAAACAACAGTATACTGAGTATACCAAGTACGTATATCTAACCTGGTATATTCATTTGGTAAAGTTTAGACAGTTTCGTCTTGATTTTAATTAAGAAATGTTAAATTATTAAAGGCAACATATGAAAAATTTGATAAAAGTAGCCTATTCTAACTATATCGATCGCGTTGAGGTGGATTTAAAAAATAACCCTAAAGTTCTTTGAAATCTTTTCAAGTCTCAGGGTACTTATACGTCAGTCCTGTTCTGAATTCGAGTTCAAGAGTTTTGTGATGAGAATATCGGTTCCATTTCAATGCAGGCACACTGTAGTTATGTTGTTACTTCTGCTTTGTTCGTAGTACTATAGAGTATAACTCCATAATATGAAAAGATGATAGATAGTCCATTGAAAAGTTACATTTGGGGTTGCGTTTTTTAGAGGACGCAATTTTATTTTTTTGATGTGTAGAGGGGGTCAGTGTAAAGCTAAAACCAAGTTTGTGGGGTCGCCACCCTTGTCCCACGGCCGCCATCTTGAAAATAGGGGTTGAAACGGTTTTTATGATATATCTCTTAAACTATTTATTTGATAAAAAAAATTTGTTAACATTTTTTGTTGCAAATTAAATTCTCTACAACTTTGATCCAGTAACTTTTTATCGTGGAACTATAAATAAAAAAGTTATAAACGAAAATCTTCAGAAATTCGAGAAAAAAAATTATATTTTTCGATGTAACTTTTTTTTTTTATCATTTTACGGAAAAATAATATCAGACCATTTTTGTAGATCGTTTTTTGAGGAACAACTTTTATTTGCATCATTTTTTCATTAAGTTAATAGCTAAGGTTTTACAGCGCTCCGAAGTGAGTACTATTGTTTAGTACTCTTAACTATACCTATATTATGTGTACTAATAATATGTCATTGGTTATTGTTTTTTTTTTTTTTATTTTGTTATTATAACTTTTTTAATTACAAATTTAGCAATATTATTAATAATTAATTATTGACTCTTTCTCACTCCATAACAGGATTTAACAATTATTGATTTTTAAAATAATTTTAAATCTGATGGCCGTTACCGTTAATGAGAAGAACAAATCAAACTTTATTATACTTCTTAAAACTGTATTCTCGGATATGGGTTTCACTTGTTAATAATCTACTCTTTAATTCCTCAGTAAGTATTTTTTTAATTTTTTTATGCTTTTCCTAAGTGATCTTAATATACCTATATGTACAAAGGTATTTATTACTATTGTAATATTATAGCCTTGTATTAGCTTGCTGACGTGCTGGCAAAACTCTAAGTGCAGTGATCAGTTGATTAAATAAATAAATAAATATCCTCAGGATATAATGTACAGCCCTAAACTTGATCTCACAATTTCAGTAGCACCTTGTTGGTAAAATGTCTGCATGTTAATTAAACTGCCTCTTCCAAGCCTTAGGAACTTCTCATTATATGAGTATAAATTATATTGACATTGGTAAACGTATAACGCTGACAAAGTTAATAAACAGTATATTAATTAAGTTTCAAACTATGTAGCTCGGTATTTGATGTTTACATATAGTCATTTAGTTTCTATTGATATTACTAACTATAACATTAAATTTATGTCACGCAAATATTGTATTTAGAGGAGTAGATTGGTGTACAGCACCAAAGTTTGGCATATCGCGTTTTTATAGTGGAATACATTTCTCAGGTCATCAGACATTACGAAAACATTTAAACAAAAAAAATTCAATACTTACTACTACTAAAGAACGATAAAAATCTAAAAAAGAGTAAAATTCTGGAAAAGAAAGCTAATGCACAGTAAAAGAAATGTATTTTTTCAGAACTTAAAATAATTTTATAGTCTATCTGGTAATATAGTCGATAGTCTAATATTATTTTAAGTCGTAATATCTCACAACATTTTTTGCATGGTAACTGACGCTCTCAGGTTTTACAGATATGATACGTTCAAGACGCCAAGCTTTACACTGAAACCGTTCATATTTATTATTTAAGGGGCAAAGGCGATGTCAGGTCTCTTGATGGAAAATGACTACTATTACTCATGAACGTCTGTAACTCTGGATCTACTAGCACGCTGTCGTTCAGGAAGATCTGGTTTCGAATATTGCACAGGATGTTTTAGGTTTTAGAACTAATATAGACGCTATGTTTTTCGTTTAAGAAGTGTAGTACACAAAGAAAGAGAGATTTTGTTAAAGTAAAAACCTTGGTTAATAATTTGTGATAAGATAACCTTATAAATATTCGTGTAGGTAAATGGTACATCGATTTATCAGTACAGTATTAAGTTGACTTACCAAAAGTTCTAACAGAAATACGACGTAGCTCAGGTCTTGGTTATGTATGCAATTAATCTTTCATAATATTGGACTTTATTCTATTTAAGATGTGTTCAAAATTGTTCTTTGCTTTTCCGTGTGACGTATGGTCAGAAATTCTAAATATAAAATATCTATTGAACACGCACATGACCTACAAATAATTAATTGGTCTGGCGAAGATTGTACTCACGCAATAACACAAAGCAATGATACGTCTATTTCAAATCCCACAGAGTAATGAGGTCCATTGTTTTCAATTTCAAGCAACAATACTCGAACCTTTGAAGATTTAAAGCATTCACGCATACGTAAATAAAACTAATATGGGCATACTATGATATTGATTTAAATTGGTTCTTGGTAGTGACTTGTCATGGAATCAAAAACTATACAAGGGAAGTTTAAGTTATACTGGTTAATTAAACGAACTAATCATAGCTCAAAATTCAATCAGTAGCCAATTTTATATATAATATATACACCGTATTTATTAGAAATGATAGAATATGTATTAATGCGCCTTTAGTTTGGTCGTTAGAAAAGCATGGATCATCAAGAGAGAAGGATCTTGTCAATATTTTCCTAAACCAAGCAATCAGCGCTAAAGTGAATTATATAATTAAAATAAGGGAAGAAATTTAAACCGACTGTCGTTTAATGGTATCTATTCTATTGCCACAACACTCAACTAAACTAAAGCACTGAAAATTTTACATCAACTAATCATTTAATCACATCATTTAATTTTAATTTATTACCCGGTTTTTTAAGGCAATAACCGTGCCGGGTGTGAAATTACCCGTAATTTGTATACTGAATTTATTTAATAAAACTTTTACAGCCGTTGTAAATGCATTAAAAATCAGTAGCAAAACTATTATAAACAGTTTACACAAACATGCAATACAATATTACAAATTTATGTACATAACTATATTTCTACTCAGTAAGGTAATACTAGGGTTATGTTCTAGACGGCCGTTATTCGTATTAGTTTTATTATTTATTCATCACAAACTAAAATTACTTTACTGTAGTGTAGTGTAACATGGTCAGACTATAAAAATGAAGTAAAGAATAAAGTTAATTTGAAACATATTTAGGTGAGGACGTCAGACAATCGTATTCCTTTTAATATACATAAGAATTTCCCTCCTTTTTCCTATTAGTATAGTATTTTTATCATCATCATCAACAGCCTTTACAGTCCACTGCTAGACATAGGCCTCTCCTTAGCAAGGAGGTTGTGGCCTACTATACCACGCTGGCCAAACGGGTTGGAATAGGGTTTGTTTCAAGGGGTGCTGGGCTAGAAAACCTCCACGTGGTGCACCCTGGTAACGTTGGCGACGGCACTGTTTCTTCCTGTGCCATTTGGAAGAGGACATCACGCCAACGGCTAATATTCTAGCACGAAGAAGAGGAGGCCATTTTCTTCGGCCATTCGGCTAAGGCTTGGTCCAACAGAGCGGGCATTATTGTCGATACCTCTGTTGGCTCTTCGCTCTTTGGAGCAATGAGGAGGAAAACCTCGATAAAAAATCATTAGGGTGGGACCCTTTCATGGGTCGGCGTTTCTCCACTATCAATGGTGGAGAAAGGAGAACGGGCTCGGTGTACTCACACTGCCGCCGAGCAGGCATTGGAAGATTTAATCTTCCTGCCACCGTTGTCACATCGTAATCCCGAAAGGAGTGTCGTGGTTATGTCTCGCGACACCAATCGGGGGCGAGGGTCTTGGCTTAACCGCCCGGACTGCGAGGAAGAAAACCTCTATAAAAAATTACCCCGAATCCCGTGTTCTGGTGCGTAACCAGGGGATGCATGGCTGATGGGTTGTTCAGTTGCAAGCGCACTCCCAGCCGAGGTACCTGCGGACCCCTCGGTTGGGCACAAATTTACGCTTGCCCGGGTATTGGGGGATCTCTGCCCGGGTCGACCATTATTTCTCCCCCAATCGTGGGTTTAACTATGGAACATGAAATAAAATTATACAACAAAAACAAAGATGTAGAAGGGAAGAAGGAGAAGACGAGTAGGAAGGAGGAAAGCGCAAAGGCGGACGAGCTCTCCAATACAGTGGACGCAGCAATTGGAACGCCTATCTTGATGGGGCTCCCAGAACCAATTTCAGCTTCTGGGAGCCGAAGAGTATCGGAACGACTGCGTTCCAGATCCACCTTATCATCGGATGGCGCAGACGGTAGCCTCGGTGCGAGGACAGGTTCACTAGACCTAATGGAACTGGAACCGGACAGCCGGAAACGAGGCCGCTCCAGGGACGAGGGGAGTGACACGTCTCAGGAGATGTTGCCTCCCAAGGTTGCAAGCAGCCGTAGAGGGAGGTCACGAACACCGGCCTCGACCCCATCAGGCTCCGTTTTCTGCAAGGCAGGAGCCTACAGAAGAGTCAGGGCGGACGGCGAAGCATTAGCGGAGGAGGAGGTCGCGGATCTCCTGCTTAAAATCAAGGAGCCGATGGTGGGGGATTCAGTTCTCCAAACACCATCGGCCATGCAGGAGAGAGCAAACGTGGCGGTGGCCATCATTCACAAAGTGGCCACCAAGTCTAGCAATCTTAAGGGCTCTTTTGTGAGGGCCCTTAAGGATTCCTCTTCCGCTATTGCGGGGGTCGTAGAGAGCCTTATCGGAGACATGGCTCGTCTCCAGGCAGCCAACGAGCGTCTGACGGGGCAGGTGACTGAGCTTAGTGCTCAGTTTGCTCAATTTCGGGCAGATCGCCCCGAATGAGAAGGCTCACGTCCGTCACTACCTACCCCCTCTTCCAACCACGGGGGTATTTCTGATGCCCATCTGCGTCAAATAACGGATGCAGTATGGCGCATGATGGACGGGCGTCTGGCTGGCCTGGAGGCAAGGCTGCCACCGGCCCCTGTTGTCCGGCCGCCGCTCGCGGCGCATAAGCCGAAGGCCGCATTGGCACCGTCTGCGCTTCCCGTTGTGGGCGGTCGCGTGACCTATGCAGCGGCGGCGTCGGTGTCTGCAGCTCCCGCAATAACTCCAGGTTCACGACGGGCAGCGAAGGTAGCGACCAAGACGCCTGCACCGAGGTTAGGTTCCAAAACAGCGGCAAAGACTGGAGCGGAGTTCCCTCCGCTTCCCACTCCAACCGCTGTACCTGGCACTTCCACCTGTGTTCCCTCAACATCTGCCTCTTCCACCGATGGTTGGCAGGTGGTCGGGAGGGCTAGGAAGTCCCGAAAGCGGGGTAAGAAGGCTGCACAAACAGCAGCCTCTACCTCGCAGACACCGTCGATTGCGGTGGCTATCGCGAAAAAGCCGCGCAAACTGCAGGTGCCTAAAAGCGCGGCCGTGGTAGTCACCGTGTCACCGGAGGCGGCTAGCGGCGGACTCTCCTACGCAACCATCTTCCAGAGGGCCCGCGCTAGTCTCGCCAATGACTTCGGGACAGTAGGAGTCAGGTTGCGCCTCGCTCAAACAGGAGCTCGAGTGCTCGAGTTCCCTGGAGCCGAAGGTGCTAAGACGGCGGACACATTTGCCGAGAAGTTGCGGCAAATGTTTACGGCTACGGATGGTGTCAAGATCGCCAGGCCTACCAAGTGCGCAGAGTTGCGCATTTCGGGCCTGGATGACTCTGTATCGACAGAGGATGTCCGCGTTGCAATTAGCGAGAAGACAGGCTGCAACGCGGACAATATTAGGGTCGGCACCATCCGCCCCGGTCCGGGAGGGCTTGGCGCAGTGTGGGTCAGCTGTCCCGTAGCGTCGGCTAAAATGTTGGGCGACGCGGGCAGGCTGCTCATCGGTTTCGTGAGCGCTAGGATCACAGTCCTGGCGGCGAGACCGATGAGGTGTTACAAATGCCTGGCATCGGGACACACACGCGCCAAGTGCGTCAGTTGTTTCGACTGCAGCGGATTATGTTTCCGCTGCGGTCGACCGGGGCACAAGGCGGCAGAGTGTTCTGCCGCCCCTCACTGCCCGATGTGTGCAGCGGACAACAAGCCTGCCAATCACCAGATTGGGCAGGGAGGCTGTAAACCTTCCCGCAACTCTCGGCAGGCGTCAGGGGTTAGCCAGTCGGCCCAGGCTGCTTCTGACGTCGTTCGTGCGTCGATATCGTCGCCCATGGAGGAGGTTGTAGAGACGGTCGAGTAATGGCCCAAGTCTCCAACCTCCTGGTCCAGACGAACCTGAACCACTGTGCCGTGGCGCAGGACCTTTTCCTGCAAACTATGGCGCAGTGGTCGATCGGTGTTGCCGTAGCCGCGGAACCCTATTATGTTCCTCCCCGTCCAAACTGGTTGGGTGACCGGGACGGTTCCGTGGCAGTCGTCGGCTCCACGGCGGCTCATTCCCCGCCCTTGTCGCTAAGAGACAAGGGCACTGGATATGTTGCTGCCGAGTGGGGGGGAATCACTATATATGGTGTATACTTCTCCCCCAACCGGAGTTTGAACGACTTCGAGGTTTTCCTTAACAACTTGGAAACCTCGATGCGGCGTCTAACGTCTGGGCACGTCTTAGTGCTGGGGGACTTCAACGCAAAGTCTATTGCGTGGGGTTCCCCCAGGACGGACGCTAGGGGCGAGGCCGTAGAGGAGTGGGCGGCCTCGGTGGGCCTCTGTTTACTAAACAGGGGCTCCACCAACACGTGCGTGCGACAGCAGGGAGGGTCGATAGTGGACCTTTCGTTCGCTACCCCTGCCCTCGCCGCACGAGTAAGGAACTGGCGCGTCCTGGAAGAGGTTGAGACGCTCTCGGATCACCTCTACATCCGATTTGAGCTCTCCCGGACCCAGGACCCCAGTAGGGGTCACGTGGCGCGGCGTTCTTCTCGCTTTCCGCGGTGGGCTTTAGCCAAATTAAATAGGGACCTACTAGAGGAGGCAGCCATCGTTCACTCTTGGCTGTCTCCGCAGGCCCCGACCGAGGAGGTCGACATGGGGGCTGGTCGCTTCCGCGATGCCATTGCGCAGATCTGTGATGCGGCCATGCCCCGCATCCGAGGTTGTCGGCCTCCACGGAAGGAGGTTTACTGGTGGTCCCAGGAGTTGGCGGGCCTCCGCGCGGCCTGTACTCGTGCCCGGAGGTCCTACACCCGTAGTCGGCGGCGACACCGCGAAGAAGGCGAGGAGGACCAGCTTCATGAAGAGTACCGAGAGGCGCGGAACACTCTGAAGCTGGCCATAAGCCGCGCCAAAGAAGTTAAGAGAAAGGAGATGCTGGAGGGTCTCGATCGTGACCCCTGGGGTCGCCCTTATCGTGCGGCGCGGCAAAAGCTCTGCACGTCGGGTCCCCCCCTTACAGAGACACTCCAGCCCAGCGTCCTGCAGGAAGTGGTCGAGGGCCTTTTCCCGCAGCGGGTGGAACACACACCCCCGTCGATGGCCTTCATGGTCGGAGACGACGGGGGGAACGAGGACGATGTTCCGCCCGTTAGGGAATCGGAGGTAGGGGCGGTTGTTCTACGGATCCGCTCTAAGAACACCGCCCCCGGGCCGGACGGGATACCTGCCCGAGTGCTGGCCCGAGCCCTCGAGCACATGTCGGACCGCCTCAGGGAGATCCTAGACGCCAGTTTGGCGTCCGGACGCTTCCCTGAGTGCTGGAAAAGCGGGAAGCTGGTCCTATTGAGGAAGCCGGGACGGCCAGCCGAATCGGTAGCGGCCTATAGGCCCATCGTGTTGCTGGACGAGGCGGGTAAACTGTTTGAGAGGATACTCTCTGCCCGCATCGTCCGGCACCTCTGCGAGATGGGCCCCGATCTGTCGGACGCCCAATTTGGTTTTCGGGCGGGGCGTTCGACGGTCGATGCCGTGTTGCGCCTGAGGGCCGTTACCGAAGAGGCGGTGAGCTGTGGCGGCGTGTTGTTGGCGGTGTCGTTGGACATCGCCAACGCATTTAATAGTCTGCCATTTAGCTGCATCAGGGAAGCACTCCACTACCATGGGGTGCCAAAGTACCTGAGGCGGCTTGTGGCAGACTATCTTGAGGAGCGTACCGTCATGTACGAGGACCGAGACGGTGTTCTGAGGCGGCGGCTCATGTCGTGCGGTGTTCCACAGGGGTCTGTCCTCGGACCACTCCTGTGGAATATGGGATACGACTGGGCCCTTCGAGGTCGTCTTCCCCCCGGGCTGGGCGTAATTTGCTACGCAGATGACACTTTGGTCACGGTCCGGGGAGCAAACTTTCAAGAGGCGGCGCGCCTGGCCACCACGGGTGTCTCTCTGGTGGTCGGGCGAATTGAGGCGCTGGGTTTGCGGGTGGCCCTGGACAAGACGGAGGCCCTTTTGTTCCATGGGCCCCGTCGTGGTCCACCCTCCGGCGCCTCCATCGTGGTCAATTCGGTCCTCGTACCGGTTCAGGCCCAGATGAAGTATCTGGGCCTGATCCTCGACGGCAGGTGGCTCTTCGACGAGCACTTCCGACAGCTTTCTCCAAAGCTGGTCGGCGCTGCTTCTGCCCTTGGGCGACTTTTGCCCAATCTGGGTGGAGCTAGCGTCGCGACGAGACGGTTATATACGGGGGTTGTCCGGTCAATGGCACTGTATGGTGCACCGGTGTGGGCGGCGGCTCTGACCGCCCAGAATAGGGCTCGCCTCTGGCGCCCTCAGAGGATATTGGCGGTTAGAGCCATACGCGGTTACCGCACCGTATCGACGGAGGCGGCGTGCGCCTTGGCCGGAACTCCCCCGTGGGATTTGGAGGCGGAAGTGCTCGCCGAAGTTTATCGGCGGACGGTTAACTTCCGGGCGGGTAGCGGCATACGGCCCCCGCCCGAAGAGATACGCGAGTGGCGAGAGGCCGCTCGTCGAGCCACGATGGCTCGTTGGTCGTCCCGGCTGGAGGCTCCACGTGCTGGCTTTGCCGCCGTGGAAGCTCTCCAGCCGGTCATCGCCGAGTGGGCAGGGCGGCAGCACGGGACCCTTTCCTTCCGACTGACGCAGGTCCTTTCCGGGCACGGTTGCTTCGGGAAGTATCTGCACTCGGTCGCCAGGAGGGAATTGAGTCCCGCCTGTCACCACTGCGACTGCAGTGAGGACTCGGCTCAGCACACGCTAGCGGTTTGTTCCGCCTGGGCGGCGCAGCGTGGGGTCCTTACTGCAGTTATTGGAGGAGATCTCTCGCTACCGGCCGTCATACGCTCCATGGCCGGTAGCGACAGTTGTTTTACCGCGGTCGCAACCTTCTGCGAAGACGTAATTTCGCGGAAGGAGGCGGCGGAGAAGGCCCGGGAGGACGATATCCACTCGGATCCAATTCGCCGCCGGCGAGCCGGGCGGCGGAGGCGCGCATACCAGCGCCTCATGCCGCCTTGAGTGTGGCCGCGGGTGGACGGGACGGGTTTTTCTCCTCCATCCGCTACAATGGCCAGCCGCGAGGAGGCGACGTTCGCGTGTGCCGTACGTCGCCTAAAATAGAGAGTTTATCCGTAGATGGTGCCCGAGGTAGCGGGCAGGCGCTAGGAGGGATCTGGATGTCGTAATAGCAGCGGTTCCCGGATCCTTCCTATCTCAGACGCAGAGTGGCACACCGTGTGGTTTTAGTCGGTCCGATTCCGACACACCACCCCGCCGTAAACCCCGGTGGGGTGACGGCCCGTGGGGGTTTCCACACGTTAAAAAAAAAAAAAAAAAAAAAAGGGTTTGTTTCAAGTTTTCCTTTGTAATGATGTTGTCTTGCATACTTTGTTTCCTTAGTCACCTTTTACGACACCCACGGGATGAATAGGGGTGGTAACACTATGTATTCTTAATCTGTTACCACACGGACAATACTTTTATAAATATTTCACATTCTCCGCGTCAAAGGACATCCGTTAACATTCCGCTGCTGGAGGTTTTAGCTTGTTATAAAAACAACGTTGGCCAGATGTGTTGATTTAGAGATTGTGTCAAGTTTTTCTTCTCCTTATAGTGCTGTTTGTGTTATATAGTTTGCTTCTATAATCAACTTTTACGACACCCAGGATTAATACAGACTATCGTCTTTTCGCGTTTAAATTGAGAATAAGGATAATTACCCCATGCCTCAGAGAGCACGTAAAGACGTCGATTCTGTTCCTGGTCTCTCCCTGGACGTGTCAAATAGTGCCAAATAGAGAGTGAGGGAACAGAGAGTGCACCTACATATGTTTGCGAACACACTTGTGCACTATAATATCTCCTGCGTAGTTGGTTGGTTTCCATTAAGACTGGTTGCCGTGGCCGGAATCGGCTAGGAGTACATCATTATAGTCAATAATAATTATTATTCTGATACATATTTTTTGCAACCTTTTACAACTTTCAACACATATTTAATAAATTCTATGTAAATTCAGAATACTTATCTATTGTAAACTTGTCTTCGTCAAACTTTCCACAAACTTTCAGTCTCTTGTTAACATGTATTTCAGTCTTTTACAAAGACATCTTACACAAATAAAAGTTTATTTTGCGATGTGCGACAATAAAGTTACGTATTGTAAACTGTAACAAATGAAATGCCCGAAAATTTTCGTATCTAAATAAACCTTTATAGAATGAAAGTCTTATATTATTTGAATCTTACATCCCGTGCAAATGTGTTACGGGACTTCTTGGGACCGATGCTACTGGTATTTGCGGGCTATAATCGTAACACATGGTTTCAATAAGATGGAACCACTCGTCACACATTGAATGAGTCCCTGCCGGTGGTCAAAGACAAGCTCATTTCTAGACGGGATGACATTCCATAGCCACCCAGAAATCCAGATCTATCCCCAGTAGACTTCTTTTCATGGGGTTATTTGAAAAATCGTTTCTACATCAATAAACCAAATATACAGGGTCAACTGAAAGAAAAAATCAAAGAAGAGATGTCGGTGATCTTGCGGTCTCTCTACCAACGAATATTGGAAAATTTCGGTTCTCGCTTAGAAGAGCGCAAACGTCGAAACGGTGGTTATTTAGACGATGTAATTTTTAAAAAATAAATTGTAACTTATTAACTTTCTTGTAAATATAAATGTTATTATGCTGATCCAGTACTGATGACTCCTTTTTGTTGTTTCTTTTTTTTTAACGTGTGGAAACTTCCTTGGGCCGTCACCCCACCGGGGTTTACGGCGGGGTGGTGTGTCGGAATCGGACCGACTAAAACCACATGGTGTGCCACTCTGCGCCTGAGATAAATAGGATCCGGGAACCGCTGCTATTACGACGTCCAGATCCCTCCTAGCGCCTGCCCGGTACTGCGGGCACCATCTATGGGTAAATTCTCTATTTTAGGCGACGTACTGCACACGCGGACGTCGCTTCCTCGCGGCTGGCCACTACAGCGGATGGAGGGTAAAACCCGTCCCGTCCACCCGCGGCCACACTCAAGGCGGCATGAGGCGCTGGTATGCGCGCCTCCGCCGCCCGACTAACCTTGGACGAATTGGGTCCGAGTGGAGATCGTCCTCCCGGGCCTTTTCCGCCACCTCCTTCCGCGAAATTACGTCTTCGCAGAAGGCTGCGACCACGGTAAAACAACTGTCGCTACCGGCCATGGAGCATATGATGGGCGGTAGCGAGAGATCTCCTCCAATAACTGCAGTTAGGACCCCACGCTGCGCCGCAGGCGGAAAAAACCGCTAGCGTGTGCTAAGCCGAGTCCTCACTGCAGTCGCAGTGGTGACAGCCGGGACTCAATTCACTCCTGGAGACCGGGTGTAGATACTTCCCGAAGCAACCGTGCGCGGAAAGGACCTGTGTCAGTCGGAAGGAAAGGGTCCCGTGCTGCCGCCCCACCCACTCGGCGATGACCGGCTAGAGAGCCTCCACGAGGGTAAAGCCAGCACAAAGAGTCTCCAACCGGAACGACCAACGAGCCATCGTGGCTCGACGAGCGGCCTCACGCCACTCACGTATCTCTTCGGGCCGTATGCCGCGACCCGCCCGGAAGTCAGCTGTCTGTCGATAAACTTCGGCGAGCACTTCCGCCTCCAAATACCACGGCGGAGTTCTGGCCAAGGCACACGCTGCCTCCGTCGATACGGTGCGGTAACCGCGTATGACTCTAACCGCCAATATCCTCTGAGGGCGCCAGAGGCGAGCCCTATTCTGGGTGGTCAGAGCCGCCGTACACACCGCCGCACCATACAGCGCCATTGACCGGACAACCCCCGTGTATAGCCGTCTCGTCGCGACGCTTGCTCCACCTAAATTGGGCAAGAGTCGCCCAAGGGCAGAAGCAGCGCCGACCAGCTTTGAAGAAATCTGTTAGAAGTACTCGTCGAAGAGCCACCTGCCGTCGAGGATCAGGCCCAGGTTCTTCATCTGGGCCTTTAATTTAATTAATTTAAATCTTTATCAATCGCAACGGCGAATGCGCTCATCAAGATTGTCGAGTTAAGATGAAACAAACTCAAGACTAATCAATAATCAAGACTAACTATCAAATCAATCAATTAATTAATCAGTAAGTTTTTATTGTTGATCATAGGTAGGTACATTACAGATATTAACGCGTATTAGCGCGTACATTAGAACACTGAGAGAAGTTTGGTGTACTCGTAAAGTTACAGCGTTTTTTTTTCTATAAGACGAGCCTGCCAAAGTGAATCTACTCTGCCTGATGGAAAGCATGACTAGAATCCAAAGAGTTGTGGTCACCATACTCATTGCAAATGCAAACAATGCAGTTTTATGACCCACACTATGGCGACCTAGTGAGATGCTTTTTCGGGCCGCGCTTGTGGACATAAAAGGCATGACAGTCATTGTGGCAGTTTAAGGCTCACATAGTTATCATGATAGCTGTCACGCCTGTATCATGGGCCTCCGATCTCGCACTCACCAACGAACCACGACAGCATGGATGATGGTGCTTTCGGTTGATATTCTGTGGGAGAGTAGTACCGGTCCGGTCGAACGTAGGTTCGTCGAATCGAAACCACAGCTTTGCAAGTCTTTTCTTTTCTACAAAATACTGGTTAATATATCGGCAACTTAAAATATCATCTAACTCCTTTTTTCTATGTCTGGCAACCTCCTCCTTCTCCCCACCGGGGCTTCCCATGGGGTGCCACTGAGAGCCTGCACTAAGAGAAATCCAAAAACAACTGTGATTATGATATTCGAATCATCATCTCTTAACCTACCGTATCAGGTCATATGAACAAATTTGAATGAATACAAGTAAGGACCTATACGTGGATATGATAGTTAAAGAATTGTCCTTAAACCCTTAACTGCTAAGAAGTTTTACCTTCTATCATGACTTCACCTGAATATCTTAAAAATATACAACTAAAGGCCTAAACATACGTATGTTATTGAAAAAATTATCGTCCAAGTCATTAAGGAGTCGTACCTTCTATCATCAACTCATCATTCTGAGCTGATGAGTACCAGATGTTAATACTTGAATAACTTCAGTAAATATAATAAAAAAAACATTGTTATATTTACGTGCCCACAAAATTTAAAAGTAGCCTTCGATTTTCTTTGAATGCCGTCATCAGATCCTAACATGGTGATAATGGCACCACTTGGGGAGTAAACCCTTTTAAATACAAAAAAAATTAACATCAGTCCACAATTGACGAAGTAATCGGTAAACATAAAAAAATACACATAGTGGAACATGGAACCTCCTTTTTCAAAGTCGGCTAAAAAGTAATAAAACAAGTCCCGCAACTTAATCTTTCCTAGTCCACGTAAGCCTTTAAACAAAACAAACTTTGTACATAAGGCTGAAATCCTTGCGAATCTACATAATGATTTGTGTACGCATCTGTACGTCTCAGAAGAAGCCTATTTGTCTGAAGTTAGTGTCGTTATCATGTCCGTATTGAGAGAACAAAGCGTTGTTCGTAAGCAGGATCTTATTAAGGCAAAACCAGAGAACACCATACTAAAGATAATTTACGAGAGGTACGCGCCTAATATTCGCGAGCGTTTGATGAAACTTCTGAAGAACGTTTGTTTTATTTGACGAATGGTGTCTGGTTTCGTCATGTTCAGTGTTATTACAAAATGTGATTATGCATGGTTGTTAAATTATTCATTTATATTAAATACGTGATCCTACTTGTATTTTGCTGTGTACCTTCTACCCGTAAACACTACTTAAGTTTCATTAGGAACTAAAGGTTTCTGCCTTAAAAAAATATTCAGGCAAGGTAGATATTCTTAATTATAGCATCTGGATTCAATTAAAAATTACTAGTGATAAAGTCTTAGATGGACATACATACTCAACGTTTTTCGATGTTCAATATATATTCAATATATATATATATATATATATATATATATATATATATATATATATATATATATATATATAATTTATTTTCTATTTTAACAGCCTGTCAAGGTGACTCTAATCTGCCTGATAGAAGGCATGAATAGAATCCACGAATTATGGCCACCATACTCATTATGAATGCAGATATCACAGTATGGTGACCCACACTATAGTGGCCTAATGAGTTGCTTTTACACGCCCCGCTTGGGTATGTAAAAGGCATGACAGTCAGTCATCGTGGCAGTGTAAAGCTCATACTCTTACCATGGTATCTGTCACCCTGCATCAATGGGCCTCCGGTCTCGCACTCACCAACGAAACACGACAGCATGTATACCTACTGTCGCTTTAGGTTGGTTTTCTATGAGAGGGTGGCACTTCCCTGGTCGAGCCGGCTCGTTCGTGCTGAAATTAGCATGGTGCTACTATTTCTCTCTAAAGTTATTTTACAAGTAAAAAAGTAATTTCACCACACATTTGTATTTTCACGTTTAATAGCAGACTACAACATAGGTACATAGCATTGAAATAGCATTCCGCATCACATACAATTAATTAATCTTATTTCCATCTTTACTTCCATTTCGATAAAATCTTTTTTTTTTGACGTGTGGAAACCCCCTCGGGCCGTCACCCCATCGGGGTTTACGGCGGGGTGGTGTATCGGCATCGGACCAACTAAAACCACACGGTGTGCCACTCTGCGCCTGATATAGGAGGGATCCGGGAACAGCTGCTATTACGACATCCAGATCTCTCCTAGCACTTGACCGCTGCCGCGGGCATCATCTGAGGGTAAACTCTCTATTTTAGGCGACATACGACACACGCGGACGTCACCTTCTCGCGACTGGCCATTATAGCGGATGGAGGGGAAAAACTGTCCCGTCCACCCGTGGCCACACTCAAGGCGGCATGAGGCGCTGGTACGCACGCCTCCGCCGCCCGGTTCGCCGGCGGCGAATTGGATCCGAGTGGAGATCAACCTCCCGGGCCTTCTTCGCCGCCTCCTTCCGCGAAATTATGTCGTCACAGAAGGTTGCGACCGCGGTAAAACAACTGTCACTACCGACTATGGAGCGTATACAGCCGATAGTGAGAGATCTCCTCCAATAACTGCTGTGAGGATCCCACGCTGCGCTGCCCAGGCGGAACAAAGCGCTAGCGTGTGCCGAGCCGAGTCCTCATTGCAGTCGCAGTGTTGACAGGCGTGACTCAATTCCCTCCTTTCAACTGAGGCCATCACTTCCCTTACAGCGTTTTTAGTGCAACGTATGACGTAGTGGCTTAAGCGATCGTCACGCTGCGTCCTACCGCGCTTAGTGTTGTAAATTCAAATCCTTCATGGGACAACACTGTGTGTTCCGTAAATTTTTATTTTAAGTCTGTGTGTTTTTTGTATCCGTTTCATGTATGTATTGTGTGTCGCATTGGACTTTTATTTCTAGTACGGGAGGTGGTTTTAAAAAAAACTAATATTGGTTTACAGAGATCTTAATAATGCTACACTATAACAAAATGAAAAATGAGTTCATTTATATTCAACCATTATATTGTAGTGTGCAAATATCATTACTTATTTAAGCTAAGCAATAATAAAATTGATATTTAAACAGTCAGTAAAATGTCGTAGTATAACATGCATCAATATACAATATATGTTTTAACGCCTTAATGCAGTTTTGTTCTTCTACACAAAAAATTTCGAAGTGGCGAGCTTTTCATCTCTTCTCATATATTACGAACATGGCACGCTCAATGAAGTATATGCAAGAAAAAGTAAGTATATTATTTAAAAAAGGTATATCGTTACGTCTCCTCCCAAGTATTGTCATGTACTACCAAAGTTGTGTTATGAGAATAGGATATAGTACCAAAGTCGTCTTCATGGGCAATAAAGATCGTTAAACCGAAGTTTGGTAGAGATTTTGTCCATAACCTTTTGACTTAAATCAGTAAAAGTGCGGACGACCGGACACTTCCTTGTGGCAAATCGAAAATAAGTGAATTATATCTCGCTAATACGAAAATATTAAAATTAATTAAACAACAGAGTAAAAATTTATAAAACAACAAATGTAAATAAATATGTGTATTGTTTAGTAATCTATTCATATCATATCTAAGATAATCGTTTCAACACCCCCCAATAAGTATATTCTTGGTACAAGAGCTTGTAAATCTACTCGTACACTGCATTATTGATTGATTGGTTTCAAAGCTAAAGACGTTTCTCAAACTAATTAGTACCAACATATAATAGACTAATGACTGCCCTGCAGTGTATGCTGTGAACGTACATAAGGACATTATAAAACTTAAACTACAAAATAATTACACTGAAATGACGAGTAATATAATAATTAATTATAAGTGTTTTAGAGCATGTCATAGGTCTATTTTAGCATACCTATAACACAGGTCCCTCGATGTTAATTACTATCTCAGGTGTAATGTTACTTCATTACTTGCTAGGTACAAACTTTATCAACCAATGCCTCGTTAATTTTAGAGTGTATATAAAGATTGATCACATGTTTCTAATAGCTTAATTATGTCTTAAGGGTTAAAATACACTTCATATTTGAGTGTATAATGCTTAGTATTTTCTTACATTATTGAAAATTAATTCTACTGTAAAAGAATGAATACAATATCTCTCTAACACAAAAAAAGGAACCAACTGGTAAATTTAAGGTTTGTAAGTGTAGAGGTAACGGGTGTCATGTCCCTACAACACGAAGAGAGGATCCTTCGGCCAGGTGAGGTGATCATGCCTGGCGGACCACAGCCTAAAAGATTGATGTTGGGATATCGTATATATGCTAATCACCACGAGAATCTCTATATCACGATTCAGGATTACTAGCTGCTCTGCAGTTCATTATACTTCGTAGTTCGATGTGTCTTCACTAGATAGCGCTGTAGTGTGCTGTATGTGAAAGTCGCCACATAAGCAATTAGATACACAGATTTTAATAACCCTTTACTATTAGATACAAAATTAAAGTGTGGCAATTACAAAAAGAGTTGATATATCTTTTAAACATTACTCGTAAATGGTTAATGGAAATATCTGGTTAGTTTGAAGTTTTATTTAATAAGCTATTACAATATAGATTAAGCTAATAACGCACAAAGGTTTTATTACAAGGCGAATAATTGCATTTGCAAATTACTTGACTGTAAAAAACAACAGAATGGGCATTTTTTTTGTCGAGGACGTCTGGACCCAGATCGCCATCTAATTTCGAACTAAGCTAATAAATACTACGTATATACATTGGCAATTAATGTACGTCATAATGAATCAATAACGTTCCTCTAAGCAAAGTTCAAACTAGTATCAGATTTTACGATATCTCGATCCTAGGATATAACTGAGTAACTTACAATGGCTCACTTGTGTTAACCGTTTGGTTGTGGATGGTTTGATTTCGATATATTGCTAGAGCGCTAGCACCGGGAAGACGATGATACGTTAAGTTTACTTTACCATAAAAAGAAAAACTAATTTAGTACAGTACAACTTGTAAATCACTTGCAAAAGTACTCTAATGAATATGGAGTTGTTATGTAATTAAGTTATGTAGATGTTTCTTATGGTTTTTGTCTTTGATTATGATTTTTGTCAGCGTCAATGAATCGCACAATATTCCAAAATTATATTTTGATGTGTGCTTGTTACCTCTGTTTACCAACAAAAATATGAATAATTTTATAAAAAAAATGATGTTTATAAGCACTTACACCAAAATATACGAGTATATAGGGTGGGCCAAATATTCGTTAACATTTGAATCTAACATATTATGCAAATATGTTACGGGAATTTTTGGGACCGATGCTACTGGAATTTGCTGGTTACATCGTAACGCATGATTTCTATAAGATGGAGCCACTTGTCACATTTCCAATGGGTCCCTGTCGGTGGTCAAAGACATATTTCCGGAAAAGTTCATTTTCAGACAAAATGACATTCAATGGTCACCCAGAAATCCAGATCTATCCCCAGCAGACTTTTTATGGAGTTATTTTAAGACTCGTGTCTACATTAATAAACCAAATACAATACGTCAACTAAAAGAAAAAATCAGCAAAGAGATATCGGCGATCTCGCGGTCTCATTGCCGACGAGTATTCAAAAATTTCGATACTTACTTAGAAGAGTGCAAACGTGGAAGCGGTGGACATTTACACGATGTAATTTTTAAAAATAAATTCTAACTAGGTAATTAGCTTTCTTATAAATAAACAATTTTAATAATATATCAAATGGTTTTTATACGATTTTTTCAAATGTTAACAATTCGTGGCCCACACTATATATGTTTACTATAATGCTAAGAATAATACAACAATACTCTCTAAAGTTTGGGACGCTACAGAGTAAACATTACTTCAATATTGTATGTGTTAAAATTACCGATAGTGTAATAATCATAAAACCCGCTATAACTGCTTGCCATTGGATATCAAACCGTTACTTTAACGCTACAAATATTTCGTAAGTTTTCACAGTTATTGTGAACAAGCAGTAGTGGAGTGTTACATACACACATCGCTCTGTAAAATTAAAGTGTAATTGAATTTTTCCAGTTAATCACGTTTCACAGTACGGTTTGGCTTTTACACTTCACTCGTTTTTAAAAATCAATTTTAATGGAATCTTTTCTTTACATAAGTAAAGTAACTCTTCGTGTGATGTGCTTACTTACAGTAGTAATTTTATTGAGACACATTAAGTACCTTAATCCTACTTCATGGAACTTTATACCGAGTGCATTTATTAAAACCAAATATATTCTACTATGGACTGATCCATTTCATATACCATTCAATTATATGGGAATTGGACGAAGTGCGTTTGTTTCTAGACAATGTATTCATACGAATTGTGAGGTCACTTCCAACAAAAATTTCTTTAGTGATATTGGAATGTTTGATGTAATCGCATTTCACGGACCAGAAATTATTTACATGGAGCCGTATGAATTACCCCAAAGAAGACTGTATCATCAAAAATACGTATTTGCAAGCATAGAATCATCTGATAACTATCCGTTATGTTCTGCAAATTATGAAGGATATTTCAATTGGACTTGGACGTATAAGTTGGATTCGGAAGTGCGTTGGGGTTATTTTGTCATAAGAGATTCTAATAAAGATATTGTAGGTCCAACAAAAGACATGAATTGGCTCGATTGGTCAAATATGGATGAGGTCAGTAATGAAACGAAAAAAATACTTAGGCATAAAACTAAAGCTGTAGCGTGGTTTGTTTCGAACTGTATGACGAAGAGCAAACGCGAAGGTTATGTAATGGGCCTTCAAAATTATTTAAAGCAATATAATCTACAAATAGATATATTTGGAGCATGTGGGGGACAAGAGTGTAATCGTGACAAAGAAGAAGAGTGTAATAAAATGATAGAAACTGACTATTATTTTTATTTGGCTTTTGAAAATGCTTTTAGTGAAGATTACGTAACTGAAAAAGTTCTTATACCCTTACAACATAATGCCGTACCCATTGTATATGGAGGAGCTGACTATTCTCGGTAAGTAGAACCATCAACGTATGACTAATGGAGTATTATTTCATTAAGACAGTGCTAGTATGAAGTCTTGACCATCTATTATCTAAAAGATGATATGTGACGGCTACTGTAACTAGCTCCTTTAAGTCAATACTGTATATATAAAGTTGTATAATGATAAGAGTTTTATTATGGAATAGATAACATCATGCACATTTAGATGAGTTGAAAAGAATAACATAAAATATTTTCAGGCATCTATATAACAGAGGTTCATAACCCGATATAATTTGCAAAGTCTTTTTAGGGTTAAAATGTATTAAAAATTCTGTTCACTTTTAGCAGTAGGCACAGGTACACACCTACATAGATTCCTACAGCGCAACTTAACTAAAACAAAAATTTCACTTTTGTCCTGTTTTGCCCTTTACTTATTTCGAGCATATCTTCCTATACTGCACTCAACCCTCTTTTCAATGCACTCCTGCTATCAATCAGGATGTAAATTTTACATTCAATGTTTAATCTTTAAGTATGCCAGCTCTGTTAGACTAGTTAGTAGTAATTAGTTTTAAATGTATACCTGTCATACACAACCCTGCAACACTCACAAGTATGATTGAAAAAAAAAATGTATGGCAGTTCAATCACCTTACGTAGTATATTTACAGAAAATTTAAATAAATTATCCAGTTTATAGTTAAACTAAAAACAATTTTGTGATTGATATGATTTTTTTTTATTCATGGTTTTTTTGTCATTTTTTGTTTCTTTTAGAGATAAGAGTAGATTTTAAATTTGTGTGGCACAAACTATCCAAATTTAAAAATCATTGATGTCCGTACTGTACAGTTGTCTGTAAGAGATCGCCTTGAGCGATAAGATTACCGATTTTTACTTTTACATAACTAGTAACCCATTTTTCTTTTGTTCTTATCGATATGTGACAATAAAATAAATAAATATTTTACAGGTTTCTACCACCAAACTCCTACTTGAACGCACGAGAATTAGGCGTGTATAAATTAGGCGATTTGATACATAAGCTCATGCAAGATCCTGAACTGTACACCGATTATTTCAGATGGAAGAACCATTATTCATATCACAGAATGTCAGAGAATGTAGAAACTGATGAATATTGCCAAATGTGTGCCTTGTTAAACGATGAGAAGAAAATGAAACAGATATCAATATATGAACAATTTCGGAAGTGGTGGAACCCACCTTCTGCTACCTGCTACTAGTTTTGTACTGCTTTTAAAAGAATTATAACAAAGTATGAGGAATTTTTTACTTCAAGATGTTTCAAAACGGCCATATTTTATAAATATGTTACTAAATTAGAAATTTTATAACATTATTAATTTTAACATAGAGTAAGTTTTAATGTCTTATTATAAGGTGCAATACTTTGTGTTGTTTATACACAAATATTTTTGACTGATATGTAGTATATTTGTAAATATTAAATAAATTGTAATCGTCAAAAGTGTGTCTTTCTGAACAACAAGCTCAGATTACAAAACAAAAGGCATGCGAAACGTACACAACAAATAGTTTGTCACCGTCTAATGTTTATGTGTGCGTGATAATTAGTAGCGACACTATAGGGACACGGCAAACAAGCATACGGCCCGCCTGATGGTAAGCGGCTACCGCAGCCTATGGACGCCTGCGACACCAGGGGCATCACGTGCGCGTTGCCGACCCTTCAAAAACCTATTTACCCCCCTCTTGACGAACCCCATGCTGTAGTTCCCAGGGAAAACCGTGGCAAGGAGCTCATTCCATAACGGGATTGTTCGCGGGAGAAAATTTCTCTGAAACCGCACTGTGCGCGACCATTTAGGTTCCAATGTATGTGGATGAGTTCCCTGACGATGGCGAGCGGTACGATGGTAGAATGTGGCTGTGGGCATCATATCAAACAATTCTTCAGAACACAACCCATTGTAGAGACGGTAGAGCACACACAGGGAGGCAAAGTCTCTCCTAAGACTTAGTGGCTCGATACCGTCTGTGAGATCGGGATCGTCGACTATTCTCACAGCACGTCTCTGGACTGAATCGAAAGGCTCAAGCTGGTACTTCGGTGCTCCTGCCCAGAGATGACAGTAATACTCCATGTGAGGCCGAACTTGTGCTTTGTACAGTAGTAACCTTTGTGCCGGTGTGAAATATCGCTTCGCTCTATTCAGAACACCAAGCTTTTTTGATGCCAGCCTCACCTTTCCCTTCAAATGAGTCCGAAATTGGACGTCACTGGAGATGTCGACACCGAGGATCCCAATACTCTGTGAGATGGTAAGGGGTGTATTCTGGAATTGTGGAACTAGAGTGAACGGGGTTTTTTTAGCAGTAAACGCACAAACTTGTGTCTTAGAGGGGTGAAATTGGGCCAGGTTATTCCGACCCCAATCGGAGACTCTGTGTAAAGTGCTCTCGATTTGAGACACAAGTTGTTCGCGACTTTCTACTACAACGGTACGAGGGATGTTACCCCGGCCCGTGTAATACGCATCTCCAGTACTATCATCCGCATAACAATGAATGCCATCTATGGTCAACATATCATTGATATGCAGCAAGAATAGTGTTGGAGATAGCACGGAGCCTTGCGGGACACCAGCGTTTATGTCCATGCTTTCGGAGCAGCTACTGTCGACGACGGCTTTTATGCGTCTGCCAGACAAAAAGCTAGCCACCCATTTGCACAAACCCTCGGGCAGGCCGTAGGACGGTAACTTCGATAGAGGGCCCCTGTGCCAGACCCGATCGAACGCCTTTGCTATATCCAGGCTAACTGCCAAAGCCTCACCTTGACTCTCAATGGCTGAAGCCCACCGGTGAGTGAGATACACTAGAAGATCACCAGTCGAGCGACCGCGGCGGAAACCATACTGGCAGTCGCTGATCAAATCGTGCTCTTCCAGGTAACTGAGGAGCCGTGTGTTGATTACACGCTCCATCACCTTAGAGAGAAAGGAGGTTATAGCTATAGGCCTGTAATTCGATGGGTCCGATCTATCACCCTTTTTTGGCACTGGATGCACATGGGCAGTCTTCCACGAAGACGGCACTTGCCTTTTGCGGTAGGAAATCGCGAAAAGTCGCGTTAGTACAGGACACAACTCAAGGGCACACTTTTTGAGCACCACTGCAAGTATGCCGTCTGGCCCACTCGACTTATGAACGTTTAGACAGTTTAGTTCCCGCCGCACTTCTCTTTGTGAAATGTATATTTCCGGCAAAGAGTGTTGGCACGGCGGGTTAATAAGCGGTACCGCACTTCTATCCTCGTTCATGGTCGAGTTCGCGGCAAAGAGTTGCCCAAGTAGGTCGGCTTTCTCTTTAGCACTATGGGCCAAGTTACCATCGGCATTTCGCAATGGTGGTAAAGACGACTGGCAAAAATTTCCTTCGGCAGCCTTAGCAAGAGACCAAAACGCACGACTCCCAGAGGGATAGCTCGTAAGTCGCTCACCAATCCTGCCGATGAAATCGAATTTGGCTCTGGCAATTGTCTTTTTGCTGGACCTCGAGGCAGCATTTAGTTTACGCTTCACATCAGAGATATTCGGATCCTTATTGGTACGGGCCGTGGTCCAAGCCCTATAGGCGGCCTACTTGACTAGCCTGGCTTCCTTGCAAAGCCGGTTAAACCACAGTCGCTTTTTTTCCCCCGCAGCTACTGATGGGTTGGGAATAAAATACTCCATACCCACCAGGATCGTCTCAGTGACAGCGGCTGCGCAGGAGTCAGGATCTTCTGGCGTGAAGCAAAGCTGCCTCCACGGGTACGATGCGTAGAATTCACGCAATCCATCCCAGTCTGCTGATTTATATTGCCACATGTGGCGCAAATTGGCTGGGCGAGGCGGAATATGCCGCGGGCATGGGACTTCGGTCCGGACGAGGCAGTGGTCGGACGAGCCGAGAGGTGCGTCCACTGCAATAGTGTAGTCGTCCGGACGCGTCGTCAGCAGAAGGTCCAACAAAGAGTGTGCATGGCTCTCAATATCAGGTATTCTTGTTGGAGAATGTACCAGTTGTGAGAGGCCATGGGCCAGAGCAAATTCATGAGTAGACCTGCCTGCAAAGTCGGTGGATCGAGAATTTAGCCTCTCAGCACGAGGGTACCGCTCAAGAACTTTGTCAGTCGTCACCTGCAGGTGCTCAAAGAGTGCTTTAGTCTCCCTGTCACCGCTATGAGACCTGAGTATATAATGTGTGTATATAATGATACCAGAGTCACTAAAAATTCCCTTTTTTTATTCATGATAATAACTGTGCGTTTGCGAGAACTTATAAAAAAAAACAAGGGCTGGATGCGTACACCATGATAATGCGCCTGCACACACGTCGTTACTATTGAGTCCAATACAACTATCCAAAACAATGGTATCATCATACCTCAGCCACCGTATTCATCCTAAATACAAAAAGGCCCATGATAAGGCTTTACAACCTTAGGGGAGATACAAGAATTAGGTTACATCGCAAGAGCAACTCCAGGCAATACCCAAGACAACGAAAATAAAATGAAAAGTCTCCTTTTTATCATACTGTATATAATAGATGTCATTGGACTCAGACAATTCATCTTATATTTTAAATTGTCTATTATTCTATTCTATTATCATCACTTGTGGTACAGGTGTGAAAGTAAAGTTTCATGCCCTCATGTTATATTAGTATAAGTACGATAGTCTAGAATGATATATCTGTCATAATATTTTGTTCGACAAATTTAGGAAAATGCTTTACTCTTTCAAGTATTTGCTCTTACAAAACATAAAAAAGTCATAAACTGGACTGCTTTGGTTGTGCAATGGCTGCATATGCGACTGCTGCACCGAGGTCAATGTTTCGACTCTTGGGTCGCACTAAATATTTGTATGATCTGCAAATATTTGTTTTGGTGTTTATATATTTTCTATGTAAAATACATATGTATTTTCAAAAGAAAATTATATAAATATTGTATCAGTCTATCTTACTTTGATAGTACAAGATTTGATTAGTCTCAATCTAGATGGCGTTGTGGTTGATGTTTGAAATACTATTATGATAATTATACAGAGGTTTCAATAGGCCCAAAGTTGCAACGTAATTTATTGTTAGGTGAGTCATTCAAAAACATTTATCACAAAATTTGTGAGAGATTTTATTTATAATTATTTTTTATTTTTCATTTTAAAAAAATCAATCCCGCACTAGAAATAATTCCTGTGTCGTGGAGGACCTTATGACATACAAGAAACGGACACAAGCAACACCCAGACTCAAAACAACAATTTGCGGATCACACAAAGCGTTGTCCTCTTTGGTTTGAACCCACAATACTGAGCACAGTAGAGAACGGCGTAGCGACCGCTTGAACCTAACTGCGCAGGTTAACTGTGCAGTCAAAAGACACTGACATTACAGAAAAGACATTGAAAAACAAAATAAAGTATGTATGTTTGGTACAGAAACGTCTAAATCTAAAAGATACTAAATTAAAATTAGCAATATGAAAGGATCCATATAGTTAACTTGAATACAGAGTTTACTTACATAATCAAACAAATCAATATTAACTAGCATGCCATCGGAATATTACACTCATTTCACTGTAATAAATTAAAATGAATGTCATAATTATTAAATTACTAAATGTTAAATCTAGCATTAAATGTTACGTCTTGACATCAATTTCAATAACTGGGTACAATCTAATTTCACACATTTCTAGCCAATTATCATTAAGGCATGAAAACTGTACTCAAACTGTGATAATCTTAAGTCTTATCAGTTTATTAACCAAAAAACTGTGTATGAATAGAATCCTTAACAAGTAAATGTATTGTATACTATTGCCCGTAACTCCGCTTTTGTATATCCGACATAAACGTAAGCGGAGCTGTGGGTAATAGTCCGCATATTATATTTATTAAAATAATATCATATCAGGCGTTGTTAATCGAATCGTTAAAGGACAGGGTATTATAGATAAATAGATAGATAGCTATATAGGTACCCTGTTTTACACACCATAACTAGGAAATATAGAATACAAACAAAAAAACAGTGTTGTTACAATGGGCGGCCTTATCACAGTCTACGATCTCTTCCAGGCAACCGTTAGACGGACTATACTGTATAGTATTATGTAGTTTGTGGTGCACATTACAATTTCTGTATATTAGATACTATTACATAGCATAACTACACATACATACATATATGCGAATACAAATTCATACATTTACATAGATTTTATTTACATTACATACGTATTATTGACATTTATTATGTTAGTACAAACATATGTTTGATTTTTACTTTTTCTAGGAATGATACACAAACGGAGAAACTAGTATGATAGTACTACATAATAAAGTGCCGAGTGGGCACCCCTGAGTCTATGCCTAGTTGTGTGCTGAATGACCCACACTAAAATGAATACAACATTTCTTATTATGGCAGTGTCACACGATTGTTGTTTGAGTAACTAATTTATATTCATCATCACAATAAACAGCCTTAATGTGCCATTGCTGGACATAGATATCCTCTTCGTAAAAAAGAGAGTTTGGGTTTTGGATTAATAAAGTACGTTTTTTTATAAACATTAAACAGTGCTCCATGTCCTCTCATATTTGCATTATTTATAAAAATACTGTTTTTCCTTAAGGCATACAATTTTAAGTATGAACAGTAAAAAATGACTCAAACTTAAATCAAAACTCTTAAAGGCATCAGAGATATCAATTTCATTAAAAGTTTCAATGATTTACCGACCTAAGTATTTCTATTTAGGGAGATACGCATTGAAAGTTACTGGTAACATGTTGCTTACAACTTGGACGGTATTTAACAAATTGGAAATGAATTTAGACGTACCTTTCTGATACATATGCCTTGAAAGACATCGTTAGTTATTAATAAACTTTTCGGATAGCTGAAAATTTTTTTGATTGAAGTGTAAAAATCAGAATTAATATTTAAAAATAAAAATTATAATACATTTATAATATAAATATACAGTAGGTAATGTGTAAAAAGATATTTTATCAAGTTTACAATCTCAAGAGGATATAATTAATGTTTAAATTTTAACATAGTTTTATTGTTACTTCATCATCATCATCTCAACCAAAAGATGTCCACTACTGGCCCATAGACCTCTCCTAAAGTTCTCCACAACAGCTGGTCCTGTGCCGCAACTATCCAGCGCCTTCCCGCGACCTTCACCAGGTCGTCGGACCACTTTGTGGGTGCCTACCAACGCTGCGTTTCGCAATATGCGGTCACCGCTCAAGAACTTTATGGCTACATTAGACATAGTTTCTTCATGTAATGTACCCCGCCCACTGCCACTTAACTTTAGCAATTTTACTGAGAATATCGGTGACCTTGGTTCATCTGACGATCTTCTCATTCTTCATTCAATCACGCAAAGAAACTTCTGGCATTGCCGTCTCCATTGCTCTTTGGGTATATTGTTACTTGGAAATAATTATTTAAGCAAATGTCTTCATTTCTACGTATACCATAACAACCGGCTATAAAAGGGCAAATGGGCCGCCACGCCGATATTAAAGGAAGAAGTGTTATTCTCAAAAATAGGGCCTGATATGAAATAACAATGAATGATTAGTTCCTGCACGATATACAGAACGAGCATTCCAATCCCTAGGGAATAATATTTTTAATTTGAACAAAAGTTATTAGTATGTATGTAAAATTACATTTTCACTAGTTCACTTATTAAAAAACGTATATAATTTTTATCAAAGCGTAGTTAATAACAATTATAAAATTATAATTAAAAAAAAATGCTCAAAAAAACTCATAATACTTACTAACAACTTTTTTTTAGATTTTCATAACTAAACATATAATGTGGCTCCAATGGAATACCAGAAGTACCAAAAAAATAAAATATTACATCACTAAAAGTACATTCTAACTAACCAGATATAATAGTTTTTAATCCCCTTTAAATCAGCAGTAAAATTGCTTTCTAGTACGTTCTGCACCTCAATACAAAAAGGTAAAGTATCCCATCACTATAACTTCTTCGCAAAATTTAATCTTATAGAGATAGCCAAAAAAGTAGGATACAATAAAATGTAACAAAGATCACGTCGTATAAAACAAAGAAAGTGTGGTCAGCAATTATTTAAGACGACAATTAAACGGTAGTATTGGTATCAGTGGCCGTAACGGCCATCTGCCGGTCTGCCCACAAGGAAAACAACATTACATCTGCTGTTCCCGACAGTAGGGTATCCACGAAATATATCCTTGAATGAGATTATGTGTTTTGTTACGTGTTGACATATGTACGAGTATATAGATGAAATAAATAAAATATTTAGATATTGTAGGTTTTTTTTAAATATTTATAAGTGTACATGTGCTTTAACCGCTTTGGAACGAAATCTTTAAAGAAAATGAAAGAGTAAATAATAGTTTTTACAAGCAGATGGATAGGTAGTAAATAAATAATTATTTTAGCGAGCAATAGAATAGAATACATATTTTACAGAATACAATAAAAAAAGTCATGAGTTGAATTAAAATTAGAGAATTAATTAACTAATTAAATTTAAATTACAATCAGTGGCCTTTTCGACCCATTTCGGCCTTAAAGATCTCTTACAGGCAACCTTCGAATGAACTAAACTGTATGCTAATAACTAACTAACAACTGATTTATAGCGCATTTTATAATATATTCTCATGCGAAATCGAATGTATAAAAGAAAAATTATTGTTTATGTTTGTATAAACTATTATATAATTATATTCAACAAATTAAAGAAGTAACTGCCTCGGTGATGCGGCGGTAGTGAATGTTACTGCTATGCTTGAGGTCTCGGGTTCGATTCCCGTGTCGGATTAAATGTTTGTATAATCTGCAAATATTTATTTCGAAGTTTGTGTGTTTTTTGTGTATAATATGTATGTATTTACAAAAAAAAATTAAGTATTCTATCACTCGGTCGAGTTATCATAGCACAAGCTCTGCTTAGTTTGAAATTAGATGACGTTGTGTGTCAAATGTCTGAAGTATTTATTTGTTATTTATTATTATTATTTATGTACCATTGTTTCTATTTTTGTTAAGAAGAGACTTCAAATTTTACGTTACCCTAACCCTACTGTCGTTCTGGGAGACATAAAAATGTAGTTCTGTTGTTTAAATATTTCAATTTGTTGTTTTTTCCCCGTATTGTTTACTTGGCCTGTTTAATATGACAAGTTGGAGTTCCTATGCTCACACTGTAGTTATTTTGTCGTAAAATGTTTAATGGTTCCGTAAATAGCACCTAGTAAATGTTTTATGGTTGCTGTAGATTTTTATTTCAACGGTGAATCTGTAGAGCAAAGTTAAGTTCACTTTTTGGAATAAAAACAATGTAAAAATACAGTGTCATATTAAACCACAGTGCACACAATGAAAACCCCTACATGCAGCCCATGCGAAGATTTACTATTATCGGTATTTAAGCTGGTTATTTTTTACATTGGTTCTAGTTAAAAAAAACTTTGGCGTTACAATATTGTCACGTAAATGAGTACATCTCACTTCCTCTTAGTGGAAGACAGTATTACTTTTTCACCGTATCAGATCATTGAGGAAATCTTTTATAGATACCGTTCCATATATTGTTTTAAATTAATATTGAATAGAGTAGAAAGTAGATATTTTTTTAACATTTTTTTACACATACACCATGAGTCATAACATAGACTTTTTATCTACATCTGATTGTATGTATAGGTGTTTATTGTAGGTATATTTTTAAAAGATAATAATGACCTTTTTTTTTTTTTTTGTTTTTTACGTGTGGAAACCCCCTCGGGCCGTCACCCCACCGGGGTTTACGGCGGGGTGGTGTGTCGGAATCGGACCGACTAAAACCACACGGTGTGCCACTCTGCGCCTGAGACAGGAGGGATCCGGGAACCGCTGCTATTACGACATCCAGATCCCTCCTAGCGCCTGCCCGCCAAAGCGGGCACCATCTGCGGATAAACTCTCTATATAGGCGACGTACGGCACACGCGGACGTCGCCTCCTCGCGGCTGGCCATTATAGCGGGTGGAGGGGAAAACCCGTCCCGTCCACCCGCGGCCACACTCAAGGCGGCATGAGGCGCTGGTATGCGCGCCTCCGCCGCCCGGCTCGCCGGCGGCGAATTGGGTCCGAGTGGATATCGTCCTCCCGGGCCTTCTCCGCCGCCTCCTTCCGCGAAATTACGTCTTCGCAGAAGGTTGCGACCGCGGTAAAACAACTGTCGCTACCGGCCATGGAGCGTATGACGGCCGGTAGCGAGAGATCTCCTCCAATAACTGCAGTGAGGACCCCACGCTGCGCCGCCCAGGCGGAACAAACCGCTAGCGTGTGCTGAGCCGAGTCCTCACTGCAGTCGCAGTGGTAACAGGCGGGACTCAATTCCCTCCTGGCGACCGAGTGCAGATACTTCCCGAAGCAACCATGCCCGGAAAGGACCTGCGTCAGTCGGAAGGAAAGGGTCCCGTGCTGCCGTCCTGCCCACTCGGTGATGACCGGCTGGAGAGCCTCCACGAGGGCAAAGCCAGCACGTGGAGTCTCCAACCGGAATGACCAACGAGCCATCGTGGCTCGACGAGCGGCCTCACGCCACTCGCGTATTTCCTCGGGCGGGGGCCGTATGCCGCTACCCGCCCGGAAGTCAGCCGTCCGCCGATAAACTTCAGCGAGCACTTCCGCCTCCAAATCCCACGGGGGAGTTCCGGCCAGGGCGCACGCCGCCTCCGTCGATACGGTGCGGTAACCGCGTATGGCTCTAACCGCCAATATCCTCTGAGGGCGCCAGAGACGAGCCCTATTCTGGGCGGTCAGAGCCGCCGCCCACACCGGTGCACCATACAGCGCCATTGATCGAACAACCCCCGTGTATAACCGTCTCGTCGCGACGCTGGCTCCACCCAAATTGGGCAGAAGTCGCCCAAGAGCAGAAGCAGCGCCGACCAGCTTTGGAGTAAGCTGTCGGAAGTGCTCGTCGAAGAGCCACCTGCCGTCGAGGATTAGGCCCAGATACTTCATCTGGGCCTTAATCGGTACGAGGACCGAATTGACAACGATAGAGGCACCGGGGGGTGGACCACGACGGGGCCCATGAAACAAAAGGGCTTCCGTCTTATCTAGGGCCACCCGTAAACCCAGCGCCTCAATGCGCCCGACCACCAAAGAGACTCCCACGGTGGCCAGACGCGCCGCCTCTTGAAAGTTCGCCCCCCGGGCCGTGACCAATGTGTCATCGGCGTAACAAATTACGCCCAGCCCGGGGGGAAGACGACCTCGAAGGGCCCAGTCGTATCCCATATTCCACAGGAGTGGTCCGAGGACGGACCCCTGTGGAACACCGCACGACATGGGCCGCCGCCTCAGAATACCATCTCGGTCCTCGTACACGACGGTACGCTCCTCAAGATAGTCTGCCACAAGCCGCCTCAGGTACTCGGGCACCCCGTGGTAGTGGAGTGCTTCCCTGATGCAGCTAAATGGCAGACTATTAAATGCGTTGGCGATGTCCAACGACACCGCCAACAGCACGCCGCCACAGCTCACCGCCTCTTCGGTAACGGCCCTCAGGCGCAGCACAGCATCGACCGTCGAACGCCCCGCCCGAAAACCAAATTGGGCGTCCGACAGATCGGGGCCCACCTCGCAGAGGTGCCGGACGATGCGGGCAGAGAGTATCCTCTCAAACAGTTTACCCGCCTCGTCCAGCAACACAATGGGCCTATAGGCCGCCACCGAATCGGTAAGCCGTCCCGGCTTCCTTAATAGGACCAGCTTCCCGCTTTTCCAGCACTCAGGGAAGCGTCCGGACGACAAGCTAGCGTCCAAGACCTCCCTGAGGCGGTCCGACATGTGGTCGAGGGATCGTGCCAATACTCGGGCAGGTATCCCATCTGGCCCAGGGGCGGTGTTCTTAGAGCGAATCCGTAGAACAACCGCCCCCACCTCCGATTCCCTAACGGGCGGAATATTGTCCTCGTTCCCCCCGTCGTCTCTGGCCATGAAGACCATCGACGGGGGTGTGTGATCCACCCGCTGCGGGAAAAGGCCCTCGACCACATCCCGCAGGAAGCTGGGCTGGAGTGTCTCTGTAAGGGGGGGGCCCGACGTGCGGAGCTTTTGTCGCGCCGCACGATAAGGGCGACCCCAGGGGTCACGATCGAGACCCTCCAGCATCTCCTTACGCTTAATTTCCTTGGCGCGGCTGATGGCCAGCTTCAGAGTTTTCCGCACCTCTCGGTACTCCTCATGAAGCTGGTCTTCCCCGCCCTCTTCGCGGTGTCGCCGCCGACCACGAGTGTAGGACCTCCGGGCACGAGTACAGGCCGCGCGGAGGTCCGCCAACTCCTGGGACCACCAGTAAACTTCCCTCCGTGGAGGCCGACAACCTCGTATGCGGGGCATGGCCGCATCGCAGATTTGCGTAATCGCATCGCGGAAACGACCAGCCCCCATGTCGACCTCCTCGATGGGAGCCTGCGGAGACAGCCAAGAGTGAATAATGGCTGCCTCCTCCAGTAGGTCCCTATTCAGTTTGGCTATAGCCCACCGCGGAAAGCGAGAAGAACGCCGCGCCGCGTGACCCCTACTGGGGCCCTGGGAGCGGGAGAGCTCAAATCGGATATAGAGATGATCCGAGAGCGTCTCAACCTCTTCCAGGACACGCCAGTTCCTTACTCGTGCGGCGAGGGCAGGGGTAGCGAACGAAAGGTCCACTATCGACCCTCCCTGCTGTCGCACGCACGTGTTGGTGGAGCCCCTGTTTAGTAAACAGAGGCCCACCGAGGCCGCCCACTCCTCTACGGCCTCGCCCCTAGCGTCCGTCCTGGGAGAACCCCACGCAATGGACTTTGCGTTGAAGTCCCCCAGCACTAAGACGTGCCCAGACGTTAGACGCCGCATCGAGGTTTCCAAGTTGTTAAGGAAAACCTCGAAGTCGTTCAAACTCCGGTTGGGGGAGAAGTATACACCATATATAGTGATTCCCCCCCACTCGGCAGCAACATATCCAGTGCCCTTGTCTCTTAGCGACAAGGGCGGAGAATGAGCCGCCGTGGAGCCGACGACTGCCACGGAACCGTCCCGGTCACCCAACCAGTTTGGACGGGGAGGAACATAATAGGGTTCCGCGGCTACGGCAACACCGATCGACCACTGTGCCATGGTTTGCAGAAAAAGGTCCTGCGCCGCGGCACAGTGGTTCAGGTTAGTCTGGACAAGGAGGTTGGAGACTTGGGCCATTACTCGACCGTCTCTACAGCCTCCTCCATGGGCGACGGTATAGACGCACGAACGACGTCAGAAGCAGCCTGGGCCGACTGGCTAGCCCCTGACGCCTGCCGAGAACTGCGGGGAGGTTTGCAACCCCCCTGCCCAATCTGGTGATTGGCGGGTTTGTTACCCGCCGCACACGCGGGGCAGTGAGGGGCAGCAGAACAATCTGCCGCCTTGTGCCCCGGTCGACCGCAGCGGAAACATAATCCGCTGCAGTCGAAACAACTGACGCACTTGGCGCGTGTGTGCCCCGATGCCAGGCATTTGTAACACCTCATCGGTCTCGCCGCCAGGACTGTGATCCTAGCGCTCACGAAACCGATGAGCAGCCTGCCGGCGTCGCCCAACATTTTGGCCGACGCTACGGGACAGCTGACCCACACTGCGCCAAGTCCTCCTGGACCGGGGCGGATGGTGCCGACCCTAATGTCGTCCGTGTTGCAACCCGTCTTCTCTCTTACTGCAACACGGACATCCTCGGCCGTTATGGAGTCGTCCAGGCCCGAAATGCGCAATTCTGCGCACTTGGTGGGCCTGGCGATCTTGACACCATCAGTGGCTGTAAAAATTCCCCGCAGCTTCTCGGCGAAAGAGTCCGCCGTCTTAGCACCTTCAGCCCCAGGGAACTCGAGGACTCGAGCTCCCGTCTGGGCGAGGCGCATTCTAACTCCCACCGTCCCGAAGTCGTGTGCGAGACTGTCCCGGGCCTTTTTAAAGATAGCCGCATAGGACAGCCCACCATCAGCCGCCCCCGGTGACATGGTGACCACCACTGCCGCGGTTTTGGGCGCTTGCAGTTTGCGCGGCTTCTTTGCGGTGGCCACTGCCACCGATGGCGACTGCGGGGTAGAGGCTGCTATTTGTGCAGCCTTCTTACCCCGCTTTCGGGACTTCTTAGCCCCCCGACTACCCGCCAACCATCCGTGGAAGGGGCAGATGTGGAGGGAGCACTTGTTGAGGTGCCAGATACAGCGGTTGGAGTGGGGAGCGGAGGGAACTCCGCCCCAGCCTTTGCCGCTGTTTTGGGCCCTGGCCTCGGTGCGGGCGTCCGGGCTGTTGCCTTGGCCGCCTGCCGTGCCCTCGGAGCAGTTGCAGGAGCAGCAGAAACTGCTGCCGCCGCCGCGTAGGACACGCGACCGGTCGCAACGGGAAGCGATGCTGACACCGATGCAACCTTCGCTTTATGGCCCGCAAGCGGCGGCCGGACAACAGGAGCTGGCGGTAGCCTTGCCTCCAGGCCAGCCAGACGCCCGTCCATCATGCGCCATACTGCATCGGTTATATGGCGCAGATGGGCATCAGGAATGCCACCGAGGCTGGAAGAGGGGGCAGGCTGAGACAGGGACGTGACCGGATCCTCTGTCGGGCGATGCGCCCGGAATTGGGCGAACTGAGCGCTGAGCTCAGCCACTTGCCCCGTCAGGCGATCGTTGGCCGCCTGGAGCCGAGCCACGTCCCCGATGAGGGTATCCACGACCCCCGCAATAGCGGAAGAGGAGTCCTTAAGGGCTTTCACAAAAGAGCCCTTAAGGTTACTCGACTTGGTGGCCACTTTGTGAATGATGGCCACCGCCGCATTCGCTCTCTCCTGCATAGACGATGGTGTTTGAGGAACTGAATCCCCCACCATCGGCTCCTTTATTTTTAGCAGGAGATCCGCAATCTCCTCCTCCGCCAAAATTTCGCCGTCTGCCCTGACCCGTCTATAGGCTTCCGCCTTGCAGAAGACGGAGCCTGACGGGGCCGAGATCGGGGTTCGTGACCTCCCTCTGCGGCTGCTTGCTACCTTAGGAGGTAGCATCTCCTGGGATGTATCGCTTTCGTCATCCCTGGAGCGTCCGCGTTTTCGGCTGTCACACAGCTCCGTCTCCATGAAGTCCAGCACGTCGGTCCTCGCACTGAAGCTTCCGCTCGTGGTAGATCTGGAGCGTAATCGCTCCGATGTTCTTCGGCTCCCAGCAGCTATAATGGCTTCTGGGAGCCCCACCGAGATAGGCGTTTCAACCATTACGTCTTCCTTATTAGACGAATGTTCGCCCGCCCTTGCATTTCCCTCCTTCGTACTCTCCTTCTTCTTCTGTCCTTCCTTTTTATTAATATTTATTTGTAAAGATTCCATGTTAGACCCACGAGAGGGGGAGAACTAAAGGTCGACCCGGGCAGAGATCCCCCAATACCCGGGCAAGCGTAGATTTATGCCCAACCGAGGGGTCCGCAGGTGCCTCGGCTGGGAGTGCGCTTACGACTGAACGACCCATCAGCCATGCATCCCCTGGTCACGCACCAGAACACGGGATTCGGGGTAATTTTTTATAGAGGTTTTCTTCCTCGCAGTCCGGGCGGCTAAGCCAAGACCCTCGCCCCCGATTGGAGTCGCGAGACTCCAACTCGGGACTACGATATGTCGACGGCGGCACGGAGACTACGTCTCCTGATGCCTGCTCGGTGGCAGTGTAAGTGCACACCGAGCCCGTCTTACTTTTCCACCGCTGAACGGAGGAACACCGACCCTTGAAAGGGTCCCACCATCATGATTTTTTACCGAGGTTTTCCTCCTCAATGCTCCGAAGAGCGAAGAACCAACAGAGGATCCGACAGACACGCCCGCTCTGTTGGACCAAGTCTCGGCCGAATTGCCGAAAATGGCTTCCTCTTCGTGCTAGAATATTAGCCGTTGGCAGTGATGAACAACACCATCGCCAACGTTTCCAGGGTGCACCACGTGGAGGTTTTCTAGCCCAGCACCCCAAGATAATAATGACCTTGAGGTGACCTTAAAAAAAAAAAAAAAAACCGACACTACATAAAACCAACACCGGGGCATAAAATATGTGTAAACATAAAACACAAAGGAGTCATGCTATACAAATCATTTTGCTCACTCTCAGGAAATATCAAAAAAAATATGTAATCAACCCGCCGCATATTTCTATGAAAAGAAATAAAAAAAGAGAGCACAGTTTATTTCATTGTGGTACGAAATACGTGAAAAGCTGTGTTTGTGTTTTCAAACAAAAAAAAACTATGTGGTACATTTTTTCGTACAAGGGGCATACGAGCAACTTTTCATTTTATATCTTAATACAAAATGTCACTTTCACAATTCCATGCGGCGATGGTCCTATTTCTTCCATAGGTGTTGTAAAACGCGAATAAAGAAGCAAATCAAACAGGATAACATCACTGCAAAGAGAAGGCAAAGTTGATACCAATCACTTATCAACCCGTCGGGCCAGCGTAGTATATACCAAAACCTCCTTTTCTAAGAGATCCATGTCCAGCAGTGGGCCATTAAAGGCTGTTGATGTCATGATGTCAAAATGACGACACATCGTCAACGGTACAGACATAGACCTAAGATACCTTCATCTAAAACTGTTCCTGAAATAACCAAAGACAACAGTAACAGTTAAAAATCTTCTGTCATTTAAATTCTTTATTGAATTGATAAATGTATTTGTTATTTCTCAGTATTAGATGACAGGTCACAATGCACTTAAGAAGCATTTGTGATTTCTCGATAGTATTAAGCTATATCTGTGTTGATCATAAAAACATTGCTCTTTGTCTGCTTTATATGTTTGGTTACCATAGTATATGTGACTGCTGGTCGAGAAGTCTCGGGTTCCATCCCCAGATCGGACCAGAAAAGTGCGATAGAGTTTTTCTCAAATTGAAATGTTGGAATCTTAACCTCAATGTTTCGGAGAGCACATAAAACCGTCAGCCCTGCACTAACCTCTCCCCGATCGTGTCGGATAACTGACATCGGATTGTGAAAGAGAGGGAACAGAGAGTACACTTGTGTTTGCACATATACTTGTGTAGTTCGTAGTTTGTAGGGTATCAGTTGAGAATGACCACCGTGGCCGAAATTGGCAAGGAGCACATCATCATCATCACATATATCATCATCATTGTACAGGTACAGCTTGATTTGTAATCAGACGAGTGTGAGATATGTTAAGCTATTAGGATATCTATATAAATAGAGTTTAAGTTATTCTGGTCCAGGATATTAAGTATAAGATGCATTCTTTAGTTAATGTTTATTTGAGGTAAATTTAATGGCTTGTTAATCTTAAATAATGTATGACAAATATATTGCAAAGGACCGTAGAATTAAGATACAGTCATAAGTAGCGAGTATGTATTTTATTTTGAAGCTTATGTACGTGTGTTGAATGCTTAATAAAATTTTACATAGATAAAGTATCTGAATATAAAAATAATGTCGAAATTTGTCATCAAAAGCTGTGTTGAAAATCTCATCTAATCCTAGTTACTTATGTTTACGTGTTCCACAGCTTTCACATTAATTGAAAACAAAGTCTGTCAGTCTGCACGATGTCGTTAAGCTTCGGTACGAGGTTGTGGTTGGGGTGGGGTTTTGGCACTTTTGCACAAAACTTTGCTTTTTATATAACACTATCTGTTACCCGTGACTTAGTCCGCATAGAATTTGTATACTTCACTATTTTAATCGAATACTGTTCACTGTTTCATTAGTTTTAATTTTGTTAGTATTATAGCTCCGACATACACATAGAGGTCTATGTCGGAAGATAGCCTGACTAAATGATTGCTAAAACAAATAAAAAAAGCATATATATAATCGAGAAGTAAGATTTAAGTATAACATTTTATAAGTAGTATGTAAGTTGAAATTCGTAACACGGTCAGCTAATAAAGGCTTTTATTATTATTATTATAGTATTTTAGTTATTAAATCCAGCCCACTAATACCGCCATCTGTGAGAATCTTATTGAACTATAGTAAACAACTAATTATAGTAAACAACTATAGCTCTTTGTCAGATAATAAACAAATAATTCACAGTTCCCGGCAGTCGCACTATTCCTGGCCATGGTATCGGCCATGGTAACGGTGCGGCGGGGGGTGCGAAGAATTGCCGGGATACGGCAGGGTATCATCGACAACTATACCTGGTGACGTATAATGGACGCACTTTGCGGCTGGACGATCGCCTTTCCGAATTGGAAGCGGAGGTAAACCATGTTAATTGGCATATTTTGGGGCTAACAGAAGTCCGAAGACAGGGTGAGGATATGATAGCCTTAGATTCTGGTCACCTCCTCTACTTCCGACAAGGAGACCAACCATCCCAAGGAAGTGTCGGATTTATGATCCATACGTCGTTCAAGGGCAGCGCGGAGGAAGTTGACAGTGTATCGTCAAAGGTAGCGTACCTCATCTTAAAAATAACCAAAAGGTATTCCCAGAAGGTTATACAAGTATACGCACCCACGTTTACACATCCTGACGATGAGGTTGAGGCCATGTACGAAGACATAGCTAAGGCTCTGTCTCGTACCAACACTTCTTTCACAGTTGTCATGGGCGATTTCAATGCGCAAACGGGAGTACAGGATTATGGCGAAACCGGGATAGGACCGTTCGGCTATGGACACAGAAATCGACGGGGTCAAAAGCTGGTAAACTTTCTCGAGGCCCAGGGTAGAGCCCCTGGGCCTCGAGAAAGTTTGATGATGGATTCCTTTTTTCAGAAGAAGCCTCAAAGGAAGTGAACCTGGCTAAGCCCCGACGGCGTTACAAAGAACAAGTTCGACTTCATCATCACAAACAAACACCATATTTTTAGCGATGTGACTGTGATCAATAGGTTCAATACAGAAAGCAATCACCAACTCGTGAGAGGTACCCTACATCTATGTATCAAAACTGAACGGGTGCGCCTGATGAAGACGACTCTTAGACCAACTCTGCAGCAGCTCGAGGCTGGGAGCGAAAACTTCTAGCTAGAGCTTCAGAACCGGTTCGCCATGTTGGAAACTGTGCAGGACGTAAACGACGCCGCCAACAGCCTGGTACGTGTCATGCACGAGGTGGGTTCAAATCACTTTCGATCGAAGAACATTGGACGGAAGTCAAAGCTCACAAGTGAGACCTTAGATATAATGAGGAAAAGACGAGAGACAACAAATACCAGTCCATCTGAGCAACAGGAACTGAATAGGCAGGTAAAGAGGCTGGTAAGACGAGATATTGGCCAAATAAATACTAGAGCGATTGCGGACACAATTGTGTGAAATAAGGGCACAAAAGTCCTAACCAAGCCAAAACCTCATGTTATCACCTGACTAAACTAAAAACTGCGCAAGGCACCACCGTCATCTCTAAGTCTGAGGTTCTCGCTGCAGTCGCAAAGTTTAATGAGGCTCTGTACACCTCACGAACCCGCCCACCTGAGACCCATAGAGCGGATAACTCGCATGCATGCACGCATGCATAGACTGACTCGCCACTTCTCAGATGAGCTTCCCGATATCGATCTGGGCGAGATTAGAATGGCACTCGGACAACTTCTTAACAACATAGCTCCTGGTGAAGACGGAATTATAACAAAGCTCCTAAAAGCCGGTGGCATACCTATATTAGTAGAGCTCTCAAAGTTATTTAATTCCGTCATTCATTCTGGCACTACACCGGAGGCATGGTGCAGGAGCATGGTAGTACTATTCTTCAAGAAAGGAGACAAAACCCTACTGAAGAACTACCGCCCAACTTTACTCCTGAGCCATGTATATAAGTTGTTTTAGAGGGTTATTACGAATCGTCTTGCCCAAAAATTCGATGACTTCCAGCCCGTGGAGCAAGCTGAGTTTCGGCTGAAAAGGCTACAGTACTGTGGACTACATACACACTTTGAGGCAAATTATCGAAAAGACAGAGAAATATAACCAGCCTTTCTGTCTAGCATATGCAGACTACGAGAAAGCCTTCGATATCGTCGAGACTTGGACTGTTCTGGAACCAATGCAGAGATGTCTGGTCGACTGCCGATATATATATGTATATAGGTGATGAGATGCCTCTATGAAGTAACAAAACATGATAGCATCAATTCTGTCACTTTAAATTAAACTACTGTAAGAGGGTAGTATTGCTGTGGTCGAGCCGGCTCGTTCATACTGAAATCAGCGTGGTTCTACTACTTTTAAATACATCTACACTTTTTTGTAAATCAATACACATTATACATAGAAAACATTCAAACTCTGAAACAAATATTTGCCAATTATAGAAACACTTGGTCCGTTTCAGGCATCAACCAGAGACCACCCCAGTACAGCAGTCACATTCGTTATCACTACGCTACCGAGGCAATCACAGCAGGCGCTGCAATCACACAGTCTCAGACGAAGATGCCTTGCCTCTAATCGCTTATATGGTACTAGTTCAAGTAATATTCGGTAAACTATGAGTACCATTCATGTTGCTTCAGGCAGACTTTAAATATTTGTGTGTGTTAATTGAGAACATTATATGTTTTTGAATGCACATGCGTATATTTCAACAACTGTTCTCTGGTGCATGAAATGTATGTTATTGTATTTATTTTCGTTGTCATCATTAAGTACTTATCTAACAATAATACACCGCATGCTTGGTGGTGCATTTTTGTTAGATAACTATAGTAACTGTAACTTAAAGCTATGGACCCTATGTATCTGAGTGCATCACCTCACGGGTAATCATGATAGGAGTATTTTAGATATCACATCGTCAGCATTCACATTCTTTTTTTTATTTTACGAACCTGCCAAAGTGATTCTATTCTACCTGATGGAAAGCATGAATAGAATCCAAGAGTTGTGGTCACCATACTCACTGCGAATGCAGACAATGGAGTATGGTGACCCGCAGTATGGTGGTCTAGTAAGATACTTTTTCATGCCTCGCTTGTGGATGTAAAAGGCATGACAGTCATCGTGGCATTATATTGTACACATTTACCACGACAACTGTCATCCCTGCATCAATAGGTCTCCGGTCTTGTACTCACCAACGAAACACACCAGCACGGATGCTGTCGCTTTAGTTTGGTCTTCTGTGAGAGGGTAGTACTGCCCCGGTCGAGCCGGCCCGCTTGTGCTGAATACAGCGTGGCTCTACTACCTAATTTGTTTTTTTGTTACGCTTTCCAGTCTAAAAAAAATGAATGGATTTTAAAAATGCTTCACCAATGGAAAGCTACTTCATCAGTGAGTAAGATTGACTTTTTTTCACGATAACTGATATTTACGCAGGTATTATAAAAACTAAAAGCTAGTATGTATATAAATTGGAAATTTTGAAACATTTTTTATAAATAAACTAACACATTTTCACAGCACAATCAAAAAGTTTTATTTATGGTTAATACAATTTCTTAATAATTGCGGGAGGAAAAAGTCATGAAGTCTCTTTCAATTATTTTCCAATTTGCTAAATACCTTAATTATAAGAAACATTTCACCAAAAACTTTGAAGTCGTATCTCCCTAAATAGAAATACTTAGGTCGGTAAATCATTGAAACTTTTAATTAAATTGATATCTTTGATACCTTTAAGGGGTTTGTCTTTTTTGTCGCTTTTTCACTGTTCTTATTACTTTTGTATCTCTGATATCTTTGTGGGGTTGGATATACTTTTTGCGAGTTTTTACTGTCGCTGTTCTTAGATCTGTAAATTAATACTTATTAAAACGTAGTCGTTTTGTTCTGTTATTTTATTTAATATTTAAGAACTTCAAGAAATCAGATTCAATATAAATTAAAACTTATCTGAAAACTGAAACTGCTACTGTAAGAAACGCTAAACTAATTGAATTTAATTCACTTCAGTAAGCCTATTACTAGTATAGTATTTTACTTTATTTTTTCACTTATTGTAATAATTGCACCTGATCCTGTAGCTTCCAATTCAGTCTGGTTATTTTCTTTAGACTCATACAATTGTGCATACACGTTAGGGTGTCCCTTATATGACAAAAAAATTTTTTTTTTCGAATTTCGAAATGCATACCCTCTATAATTTTTACTAATGCTATAAGATACTTAAATATAAAATTTTATCAATCTAGCATAATTGCAATCAGTGCCGACCGAGCTTCAAAGTTTAGTAAAAAACGTGTTTTGTCCTAAAATTTCAGTCTGCTATAATTTCACTATAAATGCAATGAATTAAGTAAACAAAATTAAATAATAAATTAGATGAACATTAATCTTTAATTAAAAACATAAAGAAATAAGAATCATTCAGGGTAACTTCTTTTTAGAGTAGTTTTTTTACAGTCTGGATACAATTTTAGATATTCCTGGACACAGCGCAGCAAGAACTGTTTCTTCTTCAGCCGTGATAAGTCCGTTAAAATCTTTCATTAATTTAACAGCCCTTTCAGCAGTATCATTTACAACTCTCAAATAACTTATTCTTCTTTTAGCCTCCAGAAAAGCAGCATTGTTATTCCAAGAAGATACATCTTCCTTTAGAAAACTGTCGTCGATCTGCAGTCGTGATAAAAAGTCTTTGCTCTTTTCCGATACGAAATCATTTAGTGCTTTGTCTAAAAAACAAGAAAAATAAGTTAAATAACAAATAAAAATCAACAACAATTTTGAAAATAAATAAATAAGTATTGGACATTGAAATTGAAATCCAACAAAAAGTCAATTTAACTTACCAAACAACTTTTGAGTCTGTTCTTCCTTCGACGGGTCATAGCGTTTGCTAAAATCCGAGATTTTGTCCCTGTTGAAGTTGGCAATCATCTTCTTCTTAGTTTGGTTGTCAACTTCATCATCAAATAGTGATAGAATGACTGTCTCTTCACATAAATACCACAAGTGATGGCTGAACTTGCTTATAGAAGCTTTAGAAATTGTTGCGTCAACTTTTTCATACTCTTTTAACATCTTCAAGAAGCGCAAATCTTGATTAGGTGCTTTGGTCGCCACTGTACATTCGAGCCACGGTTTAACATACAATATTACGAGAAATAAGCAAACATCTTGTAGAGCCTTTTTGCCCTTCGCAGTTACTCTGCATTGTGACTGAAGTAAACATATTTTTAAAGAATAGATCGCTCTCGCCATCCAGCGTGCCTGATGTATAGCTCCGGGGGCCTTAGTTTTAATTTTTCCTCTGTGTCTCCTCCTAAAAATATTACGCACAGTTCGACCAATTCGCGGTAATCATCTCTTACAAAACCTTTATCAAACAAATTATCAAGACAGCTAGTGATTCTCTTTGTCTTACAATCCTTTCCTCTTCTTCCAATCGTCGTTGTCTAGATCTTTGTTCTTTTTCCGCCAATTTTTTATCTACACCACCTAAGCATCCCGGTCGACCTGGCTCTCTCTGTTTCATTAAAAATAATTTATCTTCCTCTATTTTCATTCTCTCAAAAGCATCAGCATGTGCAATATCAAACAAATTATCAAGATTAATTATAAAATTGTTCTCACGACTCTTAAACGTAATCTGAGTTTTCTTACAATTTTTTTGCAACTCTCTCCAAACATGATATAAATCAATAAATTTCTTCACGCAGTTAGGAAATGCCCTTGTTGGAATTCTTGCTTTTTCCCAATATATGATGCACTCCCTAATCACAAGATTTGCACTTTCACTAACAGTCAATTTAACCTCACGAATATTGTAAAATAGGACTGAGAGAACTTGTCGATTAGATGGTAATTTTGCACCATTTATTTGGTAGCTAGTCAATCCGATAAGAAAATATTTTGTTTATCACTCCGTAATTCCACCGACATGTTTACGCACTAAACAATGAAGCACTAATAGTCTCAAAAATCACGTACGAAATGGCAAATAAAACATGTCGTAACAGGTCACTGGGCAGTACTTAAGCAACTTGTATCGACAAGTTTAAATAGCAAGTCGGCACGGGTTATCGTTTATATATCGAACTAATATTTTTTTCTAGACAATATAGGGTTATTACAAAACTTTTAAGAAGGTATGTGTAAAAAAATATTGAACTTGAAATTTAAGGGAGACCCTAATACACGTATATGCCCCGCTTCGCTGTGGTATATTGTGATTTCAAAAAGTTAAAGATAATATCAACGCTAAGGCGTATTGTATATCATGTCCAAAATTGACCTCTTTCTGTACACAACTTGTTGATTTCATAGCGCATACTCAAACCAATTTACCATTTTTTTATATATAATGATTGCCTAGAAAGAAAATTGTTTCATGTCGTGAATGACAATTTAAATCGCATCGATCAATCTGCTGTGAAAGTAACTATAAACATTAACTTAATAGAATAAAACAGAATTATTATATTAAAGAAGCACAATTGCAGAGTTTCTTTACGTTCATTTTAATCGTCTGTTAGTTTTAGAGTTGAGCTAATTTCGGCCCATGCTTAAAATAATTCATGACTGAAAATTTCTAGGTTTTTTTTTAAGTATAACAGATAAAATATTGAGATAACGATTGTCGGTAAGGTAGTTTATTTTTTTACGACACCGGATTCATGACTTCATGAATTGCATAAAAAATACACAATAATACTGACTAAAATTGAGGATTAAAATTAAATATAATATTTGTGAAATTTTCTTTACACAAGCAATTTATTTAACGTAGTAGGCATACCTAATAAAAAATATATAAATAACTGTAGTCCCTTGTATATTATTTTAAAGCTAAGTATAACGTGATTGGATATCACTATAAAAATACTGGTATTACATAGAAATGTACATATTTATTTACATTTATTATAACAAATATTTGGCTCTCGCTTGCCAAACAAAGGAAACTGATAACTGAAGTTTTTCAAGTACTTGACCTATTTTTCGAGTCTAACGAAATTTCTTTTATTTGAACATTCAAATTTAAATTCCATCTGGAATTAATTTTGTTGCCCCCAAGTTACTATTAAAATAAAGTAAATAACTGACAACAAAACATTTACATCGTAGTAGTTAGGGAAATCCAGAGATTAATGAGCTTGTTAAGAGCGACTTCTGTCAGTTTCCTGGCACTGTATTTTTTTTCTTTAAAATATGAAATTATAACGGTTTTTTTCCTCGGATCCTTGCTTTATGAATATGAACTATTTTATGAATAAAGTTTCTTACTTGTATGTAAATGAATAAATAGTATTTCGTTGATCTTGTGTAGGTTATTTGTACTTAGATGGTCATCGATGTAGTTTCACAGAGGCATCTCACCACGTGGACATATCAGCTATCACTGCATGGATTTTAGCGTAGCCCAGGTCTCATTCTGAAGCCTTTTCAAAACCGAACCTGCTCCACAGATTGGCAGTCCTTGAATTTTGGGGAAGACAATTCGTAATGATCCTCGAAAATAACTTGTGCACATGGTTCAAGAGTGAAATTGGGCAGTAGTTCTTCAGTAATCTTTTATGTCCTTTCTTAAGAAACTGCACTACTACGCTCCTGTTCTATTGCTTTGATATAGTGCCAGTATGAGTGGTAGAATTAAACACTTGAAAACTCTTCTAATATAGGAATTTTACAGGCTTTTAGAAGCTCTGTTGTAATTCTATCTTCATTCCGAGTTTTATTTTTTTGTAGTTGACCCAGTAAAATTTTAATCTCGTCCAGATCGACGGCGGGGAGCTTTTTTTTTGAGGTGATGTATCAGTCTAGCGTACAGATCAAGCGTGCTGTGAGTTGTGTGTGGGCTAGTTCGTGAGGTGTATCATCATTATCACCATCCTCAACAGCCTTCGATAGTCCAACACTGGACATAGCAACACCCACCCCTCCTTAGCAACAAGGTGTATAGGTCCGCATAAAATTGTTCAACTTCAGCGAGAAACTCTTATTTAGAGGTAATGGTGATGTACTGTGCTATTCCGAGTTTGATCAGGTGACAACAGGAGGTTAGCAAAGACTATTGTGTCCTTATTTCAAGGAATTGTGTACTTAATCGCTCGAGAATTTGATAACGAATGTCTCCTCTTACCAACCTCTTTAGGTTGTACAGTACACTTACATAGGCGAGTGTCTGTTCAGTTTCTGACGCTCGAATAGGGTGGCTTTTATTGTTTCTCGTCTTTTCCTCATTAGATCCAGGAGGTATTTGAATATTTGAATCCACCTCGTGGAAAACACATACTGCCAGCGGCGTCTTTTACGTCCTGCATGGTTTTAAACATGAAAAATCAATTTTGAAGCTCCAACTGGAATCTTTCGCATCTAGTGTTTGGTGTTTATTTGTGATGATAAAGTCGATCTTGTTCTTTGTTCAATAGAAGGATTCATATTACGCATACGATACGCATTCATATGAGCTGGGCGGTGGGTTGAAGTCAAGCCTCCATTATGACCAGTCCAATTCCACTTCAGCGTACTAATTCTTCGTGTGATGTTGGTTACTCAAGTTCTCTATCGAACTAGTTCATTATGAACTTTATGGGATAGAGAAACACCCAGCATTGCACGCTTCATCACATGCTGAGCTACTTTAAACTTGTGGAGCAATCCACGTTTTGGTTCCATATGTTATTATGGATAGCTAGTTAGCTAAATACCTGGGTCTTTAATGATTGCGGCATCGGCAACTTGAAGATATGGTGTAACTATTCATATGCCATCCAGCTCATACGAATTATTGATTGACTATTGGACAAAACACGAGATTGACTTTATTATCACGAATAAACACCACTTCCACCACCGATGATAGCTGGAAACGAAATATGCTAAAGTAGAGGCCGCCAATGGTGCCTTGCGGCACAATGGACCCTCGATTTGAGGGAAGTGGTTGGCAGCGGGTGGATGTGGACTGCCCGAGACCGGGATAGTTGGCGCTCATTGAGAGAGATCTTTGTTCAGTAGTAGATGGTGATAGGTTGATTTATTTTACCAGGTAAATAAATTTGTATCTGAATATGGTATCTAAATATTTTTTTTATTAAACTAGCTCCGTTAATTATTTAGTAATAGTGATGCATTGAACAAATATCGTATCATTTGATGCAGTTAAAGTGTAGAACTTACAAGACGCTTGCACTTCAGTGCGTACCTAAAAGAGTACATGTCTGATAAAAAAATCTGTAGCTTGCAGATGTCTTCAGCGTTTAGCAGCACGGGCGTGCTTATCATAACAAAAGCAATCTAATGCTGACGATAGTACAAGCATCGAGAATTACGTTACTATAGTTACGTGTTATGGTAGATAGGTAGCTTATATTATAAAGGTCTAGATACTATGGACTCCCGATTTCATAGCGTGCAATTGTAACCTTTATAGATATAGTATGAAATGTAGTCGCTTACTGTTCCTGTATACTTAGATCTTTCTAACTATGCAACGGATTTTAAGGCGTGAAACCAATAGAGAGAGAGAAAGTAATTCAAGACGTAGGTTTCATGCGTAACACATGCACATTATAGTAGAGAAAACCATAAACTTTCAAAGACTTTTACCAAAACGTGTTGCTAGTATTTATGTGTGGACGATCGATTTGAGCCGATACCCCTAAATACTATCAAACCACAACATATACGTAAATTATGTATTACGGTGTGGTTAAAAATTTTCTAGATGTCATGTAACCTCGATATTAACAAAGCTAGAAATTTCAATTTTCAGAGACTAGATGGATATAATGTTACTAATTATGTTTTAAATAATATTTAATTTTAACTTGTATCTTAAGAATTATACGAAGTCTATAATTATTGAATTTGTATCTTAAAAAAAATATTCAAATTATTCTACGTACCAAGTGAGAAATTTGCTCTTGTAATAATTAATTCATTATTATACGAAATCAAATAACTATAGAAAATTGCATAATCTTCACAATCTGACAATAACCACTTAAATTGGCGTTTAATTACTGTCATCCGCGTACCTATCCAATAACCATTGGTACTGCAGAAACGGATGCTAATTAATTGACCGTCAACTACAGTGTTACCACGTTAATATAAAATTAATTTTCTACGAGAAATACTAGCACAAAACTTTATTTTTAAGAAAATCGTGTTATGAAGTTTGAATTATAGCTTAGTTGGCAATACACAATTAAAGTCTATTTAAATATTTAACAATGTTAGGTCATAATAGCAAGCGAAGATAATAAGAGATTGAAGTTTACATAAAAACTTTACAAGTAAAGTTTTAAACATGGAGTATTAAAACATAAAACAAGGTTTCGTAAACCTTGTAAGAGTTATTTACAAGTTTTCATTTGTTTCAAAGAAACAAGACCCCTCCAAAATCGAAACTTTATCTCACATTGTTTGAAAAAATTAAATTATCGGAGCTTGTTTAATGAGTGGTTATTATTTCGGTTTTTGTACCTGTGCCTCGAAGAGTACGTAAAACTGTCGGTTCTGCACCTTCCTTCCCAGTCGTGTCGGCCATCACATCGGGTTGTGAGAGTTAGGAAACATAGAGTGGACCTGTGTTTACGCACACATTTTTGCACTATGATATTTCCTGCGTAGTTAGCTGGTCTCCGTTGAGACTGGCCGCCGTGGCCGAAATCGTCAGAAGTGCGTTCTTTACTTTGTTCTTTCTAACCATCAGAACAAAGGACATAAAAATGTGTCGCAAGTATTTATATAATCAGTTTTTGTTTATCTGCCGCATGAGTCTACTTGCACTGTACTTTCATAGGTTACATTTAATTCTTGCGTTAACAATTTAATCTACTTATTACTATAATTTTGTTTGTTATACACTAATCATTTGAATCATTACTTATACCGACCTTATACAATAAACATATTTACTCGTAACAGTTATCTATAGAATGTTATGTATAATCACAATTATAATAACCATCAGACCAGTGATAAGAGACGCATCTGAACAACAGAAGTGGATTGAATATTCACTATATCACGATAAACTGGCAGAAATAGATCAAAGAGCCTCAGGTTTCGTATCTGGGTGTACTCATCACGACGTCGGCTCAGCTTTTGTATTGAAAAATCGATGGGCGATGTAATATGGGAACTCTCAAGCTTATTTGAGTAGGCTCCACTGACTTTTTTTTTGTTTTTTAATATTATGAGACAGAAATTTAACATTGTTTGTTCTACACTCAGATCGTATATATGGCAAAGAAGCCTGACCCTTACAAACACGTCAGTGGATCGATGAAGATTTTACTGTTACTTTTGAAAACAAAAGATTTTCGGAGTACGGCCACTGCTAGCTTCCGTGACATAGAGATGCCATGCGATTGTGTAAGGTGGTCTTTATTCCATACTTACATATTGCAAGGTTTTATTTCTGATATGTACTAAGTGTTAATTATTTTTAAAGAAACAATAAATAACTTTCATATGTGCTTTAATAGCAACCCGTTCGTGGATGTTTCAGAGATAGAAAAATATAACAAATATTAGACTACTTTATTTGAAAAATAATGCGCTACCTAAACTGTAAGCGACTAGTTTTAAGCAAATATTTATATTTTACTGGCGAACAAAATAGCTCGTTCGTTTAACAGTAAGAATATATGATGTTTTATTTCAACTTAAATAATAAACGTAAGTTAAACAATCGTTAATGTGTAATATATGTATTGAACGAATGTATATTTTCTTGTTGTAAAAGCCGTAATCGTCTATGAGTACTCCTAGCTGATTTCGACTATTACAATGAAATGGGCTATTACGGTAGCCAGTCTAAATAGAAACTACTCAACTACGTAAAAGACATTATAATGCACAAGTATGAGCACAAACATAAGTGCACTCTCTGTTCTCACACTCTAACAACCCGATGGGACGGCTATCCGATACGACCAGAGAGAAATTAGGCGCAGAACCGACGGCTTACTTCCCTACTCCGGGTTATTATTAAACATTCCTATAATCACATAGGGAATGGAACCCTTTTTTTTTTAACATGTGGAAACCCCCTTCGGGCCGTCCCCCCTCCGGGGTTTGCGGCGGGGTGGTGTGTCGGAATTGGACCGATCAAAACCACACGGTGTGCCACTCTGCGCCTGAGACAGGAGGGATCCAGGAACATCTGTTATATAGGGAATGGAACCCAAGGCAATGAAGCAGATTTTTTTTGTGGTGGATATGAAAAATTTTTACTAACCCTTCTATCCATATTCTCACTTTGTACAATTAAATATCTTAAATATATAATACATTTAACTAAGATATGTCTAATTACGAGTTCAAACAAAAGTGTATTTTTTTTAAATTTGGAAAGTTCAAAGATACTCAAAAACGATCCTATCTTTCATTTTTATAAACTGCATTATGTAAAATATGTATATAAGGTAAGGGAGAGGCTTATAAAAACAAGGTCACATCCTGACCTGTTGCGTTATCCGGGCTAAGGTCAAACTAAGCCTCCGCTAACATCATTGAATATTTCATCACTTGTAGGTGTATATATTTTTATTACGGCCCTGCTTTTGTTTACCTCACTTGGGAAATAAAGAGTTCACAACAAAGACGACGCAGAAGTGTTGAAGTACTTTATTTGTAAAGTTTTTATAAACATCATAAAAACTCGAAAATCTTACAAAACTGTCATGATCATCATCATCATTATCTCAGCCAAAAGACGTCCACTGCTTCACATAGACCTCCCCCAAGGTTCTCCACAACAGCCGGTCCTGTGCCGCCCACATCCAACAGCTTCCCACGACCTTCACCAAGTCGTCGGACCACATTGTGGGGGGCCTACTGACGCTGCGTTTTTCAGTACGCGGTCACCACTCCAGAACTTTATGACCATCATCGTTCCTGCGTGTAATGTGTGTCGCCCACTGCCACGTAAGTTTAGCAATTTTACTAACAATATGAGAGACAAAACTATACATTTAGTAATTATATTCACATACATATATATGAAGCTAGCACTCACAATATACAACACATCACATTAGTTTAACTGAAAACGGATTAGGTGGCTGTTTTAATTATCTGCGCTTAATGTTAGCGTTATTTGCCGCTTCAATGAATTTAAAATTAGCTGCAGTTTAATTAATAAAACTTCTATTACAAATTCCACATTCATTTATTGAAAAGTTAATCGATTAATTATAAATAATTAAGTAAAGTTCCATATGTTGAAAAATACTATGTCATTTTCACACACGAAACCAGAAAAAAATAACAAATATAAGTTTCGACTGCTATCACTGCATACAAACTAACATGCATACACTCGTCTTTTCCTCCAAAGTGATAGACAGAGGAGGGATTAAACGTTAAAGCGTGGGACTATGCTAAGTACAATTTTAGTACAACTTATGAAATAGATAGCAAGCCTATTGCCTGTAACTAGGACAACATATATTTATGATTAATGTACTAATATACTTAGTCTGGCCATAAATACTGTTACACTTAATTATAAAAAAATATTACATTTGAATTTCGAATCTGTCATTTTTATACGATTGTTCATTGTGTTTTCTCATTTTGGCGCCAATACATTGTAAAATATTTTGCGATATTAAAATGGTGTGGGGTGATAAAGAGAACCGAATCGCTGTGATAGCATTACACAAAGTAGGTATGGAGCCAAATGCAATTTTTAAAACTCTCCATACACTTGGTATTAGTAAAATGTTTGTGTACCGGGCTATTAATAGGTACAATGAGACCTCCTCTGTTTGTGACAGAAAAAGATCTGGCCGTCCACGTAGTGTTCGTACGAAAAAGGTGGTCAAAGCAGTAAGGGAAAGAATTCGAAGAAATCCTGTCCGAAAGCAAAAGATTTTATCTCGGGAAATGAAGATAGCACCTAGAACCATGTCGCGTATTTTAAAAGATGACTTAGGACTTGCAGCCTATAAGAGACGCACTGGCCATTTCTTAACTGATAATTTAAAGAAGAATAGGGTGGTAAAATCGAAACAACTACTGAAGCGGTACGCAAAGGGAGGTCACAGAAAAATTTTGTTTACGGATGAGAAAATTTTTACAATTGAGCAACATTTTAACAAACAAAATGACCGTATTTATGCTCAAAGCTCTAAGGAAGCTTCCCAATTAGTCGACAGAGTGCAACGTGGACATTATCCGACTTCAGTGATGGTTTGGTGGGGTGTTAGCTATGAAGGAGTGACTGAGCCATATTTTTGTGAAAAAGGTATCAAAACATCGGCACAAGTGTATCAAGATACCATTCTTGAGAAGGTAGTTAAGCCCCTTAACATCACCATGTTCAATAACCAAGTATGGTCCTTCCAGCAAGACTCGGCGCCGGGTCATAAAGCTCGGTCCACGCAGTCTTGGTTGGAATCGAACGTTTCGGACTTCATCAGAGCTGAAGACTGGCCGTCGTCTAGTCCCGATCTTAATCCGCTGGATTATGATTTGTGGTCAGTTTTAGAGAGTACAGCTTGCTCTAAACGCCATGATAATTTGGAGTCCCTAAAACAATCTATACGATTGGCAGTGAAGAATTTTCCCATGGAAAGAGTGCGTGCTTCTATTGATAACTGGCCTCATCGTTTAAAGGACTGTATTGCAGCCAATGGAGACCACTTCGAATAAGCTTTTTATATTTTTAATTGTTTTATATTTATGTATTAAACTGACACACTGTAAAAGTAATAAATGTTATTTGCAGTTAACAATTTTCTTTTTTCTTTATTACAATATTTATGGCAAGACTAGGTATTTCTATTATTAAATCTATTCAATGTGTACTACCTTCGAGTCGAGTACGACTTGCTTGAACAGCTAGCTTAAAAGATGAAAACTTGATAAAATCTTTCAAATCCATTTATATGACATTGAATAGAATAAACTTTATTGTACACCAATTTATACAGAATACGAGTATAAATAAGAGCATATTAGTTCAGTGGTGATGTACAAATGGCGGCCTTATCGCTGAAAAGCAATTTCTTCCAGACAAACTTAGGTTGGAAAAAAGGACTGTAAAAAGACGAATTTCTGGGCAGTTTTAGTGCGAGAATAAAAGAAAAAACTTGAAATATACCACAGTATTATACTAAAAGAGCACCTAGAAAATCCGTATCTTCAATATGTCGCCGAATACATATTTTCTGATACAGCGTCACAGACGCGCTATGGATATGTTCAGATATTCGTTACATTGAGCCGACTCGTTTTTATCTGCATCTATGTTTGCATCAAAGCTAGTTTCCATTAGTGGACTGTCATCTATAGAAGAAGTACTTATTTTTTTACACGAATATATACAATTTCAACATTACAAAAATATGACAAGGGATCTTTTTCTGTAGCCCTGATAACGTGCAAGCATGCAAAATTACATAAAGTTTGATTGCGTTATCAAGCTTGCAAGCATTTTAAACATATGAAACTTATATTACTATTTGTTTTATTGTGAGCCACATTCTATCACAAGCTTTGCTTATCATTTCATTTTATTTCGGTTTCTTTATTAATGGAAAACAAATTTTATTTTTACCGTTTTCAATTTCGATATTTCACAATTTATGATTTGCTAAGCGTTAGCAAAGTTCAATATACTATGACAAGCACTTACATTCAAAGAAATATTCAATTGTATTTTGTATGTATATAAAACATCACTTTCGTCGGTAGTCCAAGATCAATATTGATATAGGCACGGAAATTGATCAACCAATATTTTATAAGTATACCTGCCACTGCCAAGACTTACAACTTAGAATGCCACAAAGCAAATATTAACCAGTTTCCTTCAAATACTGTGTGGTTAAAAGGTCTGATAGTGATGTTATCGCTACTATGGCTTGTATTCATAGAAATGTTTGTCATTTTGATTATAATACGAGTACAATTGTATTTAACATTGATAAAATTTTACTAAAGTTTCAGTAAGTTAAGGACCTGTAATAAATTGTAACTTTAACATTAGAGTCATACATTTTACTTACCAAATTTGGTGGTTAATGTTTACATACCTGCAAAACGTTGAAAGTACTCGTATATATGTACGAGTATAGGACACTTTGTTATAACAGCTATGTAGGAAAAAATTCAGAACATTGAACAATTAAAAGTATGAAATCCTAAATCCACATTGCTTCTTTGCAAAGAAAATTTACCAGCATCAATATTGAAACATTTATTAAACCCAATAAATTGGCTAATACAGAAAAAACTTTCTTAACATTTAACAAGGCAAGTTAGCGGCAGTTAGGGCCAACAATCACGGTGAGGTATATTGTTGAGCCGCGACTAGTTTGCGAGAGACATATTTCTTTGTTTATACACACAAGAGGAATGGAATTAGGTCACTGAGATTTTTCGGAAGATCAAATGATATGCTTTTATCAAACAAATTACATAAATAAAATTATACTTGTTTCCCCATAGGGGTAGGTAGAGGCAGATTAAACACCCACTTTTCGCCAGAGTTTTGGTCTCACGTAGTAGGTGACGAGTAATTGCCATTAATCGGGATGCTTTGTTTACTAGAGCCTCGTCCGTCGATCAGCACATGCACTACTTGCAGGCGAGGTTGACTTGGTGCCCTAAGTTCTTGGTGGGAACTTTATGCACACAAACAAATTAAATTAAAAAAAGACTTATTACCCAGCACCAATGATTATATAAGTAGTAAATTATTTACTGCGAGCGGCTATACGTAATAAAATAATACCAAAAATTAATAGAGTATACAATCATCTCTGTATAGAAAATCAAAAATTGAAACCCATGCAACGGATCACTATTAAATGCTCTTAAGTTTTTTTTTTCTATACCAATTTTCCTGACCACTAGAATGATTTAATTACTTACAAATTAAGTAGGAGATGATGCCAGAGTTTTTTGGACTCAGATATTAAATTAATTATATGTAATTGCCTTATTTGTTAGAGGATATACTACCAGAGTTACATATTTTTTGTGTCATTTGACTGTCCAGGAACCAAATTATGTTGAGCACATTAAAAATGGGGTTATGTTTTAACGTATTGTTTTATGTTTTTTTGAAATATTTTTGAATGGTTTCGGTTGTGTAATGTTTTTATCAGGGAGGTCCTACTTTTAAGGAACGGCGAAGAGGAAATAAAATAAAATCATTTTATATCTATAAATCTTTTATAATCTTCAATAATTATAAGTACGACTGAAACGATTAAACGGCACATTACATAAACTCCTTGACTAATGACTCAACTAGCGATTAGCTATTAAGAAAGTTTCGTTTTAACAAAAATTAAACCTGACAGTCACAAAACCAGATACCTTAATAACGTATGCATAATTCTGGTTTTGATCCCTTAGTAGGCTTAACTCCTAATTTGAAGAGGCTAATTACAAGCTGAAATGCACTCTACAGAATACCTGATAAAAACCCTACATCATCTAAAACTCTTCTACCGATAGGTCTGCCTGTCCTCAATATCCGATCGATAAGTGTAACTATTGCTCCATAATAGAGAGCCAGGCAGCAAGATCGTCGTATAGTCCTTAATAATATGGAAACGCGCAAAAGGTACAGTTTTTTCTGCCTGTCTAGTACTGTCATATGTCAATCGGTGATCAGTGCAGCTTAGCGTGTACTTCGAAAAATTAAAGGAAGTTAATTCTATATGAATCGAATTCCAAAACAGTTGCAAAGTACTTGTCACTTGATCTTCAGACCTACAGTTTTTCAGACTACAATTTTTTTGATTTATTCATCATCAATTATTAAGAATTTATGTGCATGTATTAAATCAATTCTTTAGTAATATAACTATTTTAAATTTTTTTCGTTTCGTAAATAGAAACATGCTAAAGTATTTTAAAATTTCGTTTAGAAAAATGTGACACATTTCTTAATACACATTTCTGGGCTCAAAGTTCTTTTCCTTTACATAACCATTATTATAGCAGTATTTGAGTTACGCTTTCTTATACATAAGTCAATCGATTCATCAGATGAGTTTTCTACTTAATATGTAATGCGAATATGACTACTGCAATTATAAAAAAGTACACGTTAAAAGTTATACTTCTTAGGCATAATAAGATAAAAATCCTTCTAAAAATTTAACACCCTCGCGTTATTCTTATGTATGTTTGTAGAAAAACGCCACTAACAATAGAAAAAACTATAACTTCAGAAAGATATTGATAATAAAATTTAAATGAAATATAGTAACAGAATTACTTGTACATGACAAAAATAGAAATGTTGACTAGCTAATTACATGGTATCGGTTTTTTCGTGACGGGGAGTGCGCATATCGTAGAAAATTTTTTTCATCATTTTCCCTTAACATGCCAAAAGAATTATAACTTCAAAAGAAACATGTTAAATAGATAACAACACGCGCTAAAACTACTACCATAAGGCAACTTACTGAACAAAAACAAATATCTTGTATAATTATGTCTTAGAACAATGTTTACACGCAGACTACAGTTTTTGCTCGGACAATACTTCACTACCGTCATTATTCATAAGGAATGCTTAGAAATGTCACTAAAATCAGGATTTTTTTAAAAAGTATAAAATTAAAGCTATTGTGAGTTAAATTAAGTCGAAAGGAAATTTCTTCTATTTAATAATGGTACGAATAAAATATAAGTATGAATCCATTCAAGTGAGCATTAACAATGAAGTCCATTGTTTTCTGTTTCCATAGAAATGCAAGCCCACCTACTAATTAGGATGCCGTATTATTTTCTATTAAACAGGAGAAACGATTCAGATTTATTGAAACTTATTAAAAGTTTTTGTATTTTCTGTGCCTTCAAGAAAATAAATCTTAATCTCTGTTATTGCTTTTTATTCAATTTAATTGCCTAGTATTACCATTTAAGTATACTTGTATATCACTTACTAGGCCATTAATCTTTACTCATGATTTTATAGCAATTATTTAGCAATTAGAGAGTAATTAAGCAATTAGAGTAGAGTCACTTTGGCAGGCTATTGAAATAAAAAAAAGAAAAAGAAATTAAATAACCTGATGGATTGGTTAAAAGCTATATTTTGTGTCTATTCTTATTTTGCATCACAGGGATACCATTTTCATGTTGTAATGTAAATCACTCTTGTAAATTTTACACTACACAACAGTGAAAGTAACACAATACGATATAATATTGATATAGTTATAAATGGGATAGAGATACAGACCAGCTTGTTGCCTTTTAAATTCACCTCATATTACTACTATTTCTAGAAAACATTTGAATAATCGTTTATACCTATGATAATATCAAAAATAAAAGCATACCGCATAAGTCTTATGGCAGATGTATTGTAATGGATAAAGAAGGAAGCAAATACATTAGCAGAGCAAATGAATTGCTTATATCTGAGAGGGGTAAGAGTAGTGATTCGTTGGACTTCTTAAAAAAATCTATTTACGAAATATTCTAGGGAATGAACGCTTTTGCTGTGAGTATGAATGATTATATAAGAGACCAGACCCACGCAACCTCATACGCTTGTCCTATTGCCCGTAGCGTGATTTTATAAAGTGCAAACAAATTTCTTGACCACAAAGGTTATAGTGAGACACCCTTAAAAGATTAGTATACGCTGACATGGCCTACAAAGTTTTCACTTATTATTTTTGCGAAACTTTAACCGTTTACGCAGCGCACGCAATGGAAGCTCTCAAAAGGAAATATTTTTATCGATACTGAGCTCCTCGATAACTGGACACTATATCAGTGTTCAGTCATATAGAGACACTGAAATAATCTTTCAAATTGGACCAGTTCTTTCTGACATTAGCACGTTTAACCAGACAAACAAACAAATTCTTCGACTCTATAATATTGGTATAGATATATACACTCAAACTTAAAATAAATTAATTAATAACAATATCCATAGTCATTGTTAGTGTTATTGTAGCCTGGTGTGAGTAAAATCAATATGCGTAATAGATATAGAATTAATTTTTTAGAGTTGTTTTCCATCAGATATCATTATCAGATCCAAACTTGCTGATGTACACGTTAGTCCTACTAATAATTTAAATGCGAAAGTTTGTATGGATGTTTGTTACTCCTCCAGGTAAAAACTACTAGACGGATTTGGATGAAACTGTACAGTAATATAGGTTCGGAATAACATATAAGTTATAATTTGTGATAATGTTGTATAATTTTGCTCGTAATATCACGATACATATCAATTAAGTCGAAAAAAAAATGACCCATGAAAGTTATTTTGGCGTGTGTAAACTATTGAAGTTACACAAAGATAATGAAGCGTTCAGACGAAATTCCACGCGAGCGAAGCCGCGGGCAAAAGTTAGTTAATCATACATTAGTTTACATAGATACTATAAATAAGCACGTATAGTACATAATAACATTATGTAAATCTATTATGTTTTAACATAATTAGAATACTGTGATAATATCCTTCTTATATAGAAACATGACAGATTTAATTTTAGATACGTGTACATCACCCTTACTTTGGATTGGTTCAGTCACAGTACCATAAATTATCATTAGTTTCAATAACCAAATAACGTCATCGTAATTGACATAAATAGGACTGGCAAACAACTGATCGATATACAGTCAATCTTGTACCCCAGGGGTAGACTCAAAGCCATCCGAATCTGTAATTGGCCATGGCCTTTAAACTGCAATGCCTGGGGTATTGCATAGCATGTGAACTAATACAATTATTATAGACTAGATAACTGACGCTATTGTCTCCCTAAGGAACCTACGACATCCACATCGACTTGACCCGACGAGTAAAAATATATGTTAAGATTTAATGGCAGAAATAAATGTAATTTATCATTAAATTAATGAGTAAAATAAAAATTTTGGACATTGAACATACAACGCCATCTAGTTGCAAATTAAGCAGAGCTTGTACTGTGATAACTGGACTGACTGATAGAAAACTAATATGCTTTATTTTTTATAAATACATACATATTATTCATAGAGAACAAACTCTGAAACAAATATTTGCAGATCATACAAACGTTTGGTCCGACCCGGGAATCGAACCCGAGACCTTAAGCAGAGCCTTGTGTTGTACTAACCATAGGTCTTTTTATTTTTTTACTATTTTGTAGTCTGCATTTTTTGTTGAGTAAGTTGTTGTCTCGTAAAATATAGACAGCCTTAAAGTTAACTCACAGTACAAAAAAAAAATTGGCCTTTACAAAATAGATTTCTATGTACCGTAGTCAATTATTTTAACTAGGTATTTAAACATTCAAAGAAAAGTTAATTTAAATTTTAGTTCACCATCTACAGTAGAATATTCTTATCTAGCTGATATTCAGGCACACATATGGAATACTCTGAACATGGGCACCCTAAGAGAGAGAAACTGACATCACCATCAGCTTCTCCCTCTGGCTCTGGATCGTAACAGGCAGAGATTCTAATCGTTGATTATCTAGATATTCAAATTCAACGAACGCCCAGGTATTATTTAGGGATGTACCTTTATTCTGCATTCTTTATAACTGTGATATAAAGAATGCTTCGTGGAATATTTCGAAATTCCACCTCCCACAGTTTTAAGGTATTGTTCAACGTAATAAGTCTTTCCATGTCCGAGAGATAGACACCCCACATAATATATTAAATATTTTTTATTTAAATATCATAAAATAATAATTTGTACATATAAAAAAATAAAAGAAACTAAAATGTTGACCAGCTAATTTCATGGTGTCGGTTTTTCGACACGGTGTGCGCACGCATTGCAAAAAATACTCTCATCATTTTTCCCTAACGCATCAAAAAAAAGCATAACTTCAAAAAAAACAAAAAACAGATTGAATGAATAATTTTTATGAACTCAGCGTCACTCTTACAATTACAAATACAATTGTTGACTTTTATTGTTTGTCTTATTTTTTAAAATGATTATATTCATATCTGTGAAAATTTCACAGAAAAATCATTTCAGTTTTCATTTTATTGATACATTTTGTACGTAGGCGTACTGTCATTACGAATACCACAACTTTGATCACAATGTGACACTAAGTCTGTGCCCGGACAGACGTACTGCCTCAATTCATGTGCATCAAATATGTCACTTTATGGCACTAGATATGCATACGCAGTAATTTGATTTTGCAAATTTTGATTGGGCATTCTAATCGGTACCCAGTACCCGTAAAAGTCTTAATTACTGAATATTAGCGTCATGTGTCATTAAATTTTCCTCTTCTTAATTAAAACAAGTTCAACTGAATTAATTTTTCACTTCAGATCGCAGATAAAAATATCTAATCAATGTCGTGTATAAAATTTCCATGGTATGTATTCATAGAGCATTAATGCGATAATATTGTAGGCACTCGTACTTTGTACATGTACAAAACGTTCTAATCAGATTGTATGTGCCATAGTTACCGACTGACAAGTTTTGTTACGTTATCGCGTTAACATATTTATATAATTAGTTTATCATATCTTACTGATTTTAACACTAAAAAAGTGACTACACAATAATACTAATCCGAAAATGATGATCGTTTGAGTCTTAACTCATTTAAAAAAGGCTTCATAAAAATTATATACACGACGTTATCCAATGTTATATTTTATACAACAGACTAAAATTTTATGGTTTTACAATTAATTTTCCTAATACACCATGAGTTGTCTTACATGTTCGCATCTGCTCATGTATAAGCTTGAAGGAGAGGTTCTCCAAAGTTTCTCAATCACAATTTACGACTTAGGAAGACGACAGACCCAAGTACGTTATATTAAAACCAGAATTAGTCTGCTCCCAAAACTTTGATTGGCCTTGGGAAACTCGAAATATGAAATGTTATGTTCTTTTTATTGGCATTAGCCAGGTAGGTGGACAGTGTAGTGCCAAGGGCATTTAGTCGGTGGACATGGAAATGAAACTACGAGTATAATTGCCAATCTAGGCGTTCATTTGGCAGCGGATATAAACTGATGAAGCCAACGAATGTCTGATTTTCCAAGTTTCATTGTAAAATGTGGATTGAGTTCAGCATATGTATTTAAGGTCACGTGTAAAACTAAAAGTTATCTATGATAATGTCTTAATAGTAACATCAACCAAGTAATATGTAACAATTATGTATCGGACGCTTGTCTTACTTTCCCTCATCTTTCTAAAAATGTAATTGTTTAATAAACTGGTATATATTTTATATGCTATAAAGAATTAATGTAAAGAATTTCATTTATTTTCTTCTATTATATATAATATTTATTCATTTTAATTTACTTTGAAATTAAATTAAAATACAAAGTAATTAAAATCAATGAAAATATAGTAGTAGAACTTTATAAAGAGTTCGTATTTAAACAGTTATAAAATAGGCAGAAGTACTAATTAATATACTCGACCAATATTCCTTAAGTTTTCTAATTAAAACCTCCAAGACTTCATTTATTTGGGCGCTCTTTATTTTATCTTTGTATAATCCTAAGAAAGTTTCGTAGAAACGTTCAGTAATAAGTCCATTTTATAGCTTATTTAAACTTAAATCTTAAAAATATATTGAATTTGTAACGTTTTTATTTAATAACTTACTTATTAAAAGTATTTTTTTTTTCATGCAATCACATAAATCTAGTTCAGTTGCAATGAGAACACTCCATCAGCGTTTTCTTTCTGCAATAAATAAAGACGAGAAAAACTTTATACTTTGTGCCGTCTTCACAGGATCCGCCTGTTGCTTCGACAGATTAAACTTTCTGAATATCTATCGACCACTTCTCAAATACTTTCCGAGACATCGCTTGGGGCTTTTGCGAGAATGATGGAATTTTCTTACAAACTTGTACGCGAATTTTTTTCGGGTTGAACTTGTTCATTTTCTTATATTGGGCTTTTCATAAACTACCTACATCTGCCAAAGAAAAGATAGTAATTGTACAACTTGTTAGCAGTAATCATCTCTTAAAAAAATGACACAGGGGCGTTTGATACGAAACTAAATTTATTCGATCATCGTATCCAATTTCATCCCAAGCCACAACAGGTACACGAGGACAAGGGGGCGAAGACGAAAGACGACAAAGAGGCAGAACAAGATTTATCGACACGTGATTTATCAAAGTGGGTTTATCGTCACAATGCCGACAACAATGACAGCGTGAATTAGGTTGTTAAATGTGGACAACATAACAAAGTCACAACAATAAAATATAAGTTTACTCTTATTTGCAATGACACGTTAACGTAGTCCAAACTCAGTCCTCTATTTCTAGACTGAGAGGACTTAAATTACTGTAACACACGTATAACTTTTCAATCGCAGGTGTCATATCTGCTCGCTTGCTGCCTATGCCAAAAAAAAAGATAATGGGATAACCTAAATAAAGTAAGTAACAAAATGTTTCATTTTCCTCTTGAGTATAACATTCATAAGTTGTGATAAACATTTTCTGTTTATCGATATGTCTATTATCTTAAAACATTATATGTATGAATATTTCATTAATATTTAAATAAAATAATATATGTCAAATTGAAAATGCGTCGACTATTATGTTATTTTTTTGTAATCCATTAACTTAGTCTCTCTATATTATTCCAGGAATGTTCCATAGGTACGAGTAAGTAATCCTCTAACGATTAAAACGCTAAACCAAAACAAAAAACACATGTAACATTCGTAAAAAATACGGCTAACTTTTATAGAAATAGCGAGCTGTTTGTACTCTCAAGAGTATTTTATTAAATTACAAACGTTAGAGACATTCCTAATCAGAAGAGAAATGTCATTAAATAAATTTAAAATTTTGAACATTTGATCTTATGATTTGTAACAAAGTGTGTATGAATTTCGCTAGATATTAAAGGGTTTCATACTGAAATTAATACAAGAAAAATCCTTGTACGGATGGCGATTTAAGCAGTCACTTTACCGTTTCCTACTACACGGAGTGTTGTAAGCTCCATCTTCACATTGGGCAACACTTTGTGTTACACACAAATTGTTAACCTGAGTCATTTTTCCCCATCGTCTCCCCAGAGACAACTTCCAGTAGTTAGTGAGCCAGACTGCTAAGCCAGAAGTTTCGATTCCCACTCAGGACAAATAATTGTGAGATGATCACAGTCATTTGTAGTGTGTTTAGGTTTGATTGAGTTATAAAGAAACTTTTGTAGTAAATTACTAAGAACAGCAAAAACTAAAGTTAGGTTAGGTTAAAATTAAAAAATTAAACAAAAGTCAAATACGTATCAATACAAAGAAAGTAAATAAATTATTCTATTTTATTGTAAATACGAACTAAGTTAATGTGAACTAAATAGTTCACATCTATTGTTTATTAGGTGTATTGTTTAACATTCTATACGTCAAATTTTATACGATCCATAACTCATGAATAGTGAGCCCGACTAAGTGTGCTTCGTAGTTAATCTATAACCGATTGTATGGATTCAATACGCATTATGAGCATTCTCTCCACATCGAGTCAATTTTAATTGAAAAGTGAGATAATTGAATTTTAAATCAAATGCTATTCATATTTACAATTTTTTTTTACAAACTTTTTATGTATAACTAGCTTACCCCGCGAACTCTGTTCCGCCTTAGAGTCTATAAGCAGATTTTTTATTTTGGACTGAAACGCGGTCGAACAGGATAAAAAGTATCCTATGTCCGTCTCCTGGTTCTAAGTTACCTCCCCACCAATTTTCAGCTAAATCCGTTCAGCCGTTCTCGAGTTATAAGTGGTGTAACTAACACCACTTTCTTTTATATATATAGATTAAGATAATAAGAGAACGGAGGCCCTTTGTTGCATGAGTGACAGTTATCGTGGTAAGTACTGAAGTAAGACTGTTATGCCTTTTACGTCCCCAAGTGGGAAGTGAAAAAGCATCTCACTAGGCCGAAATAGTGTGGGTCACCACGCTGCAGTGGCATTGTCTGCATTCATAATGAGTTTGGTAATCATAACTCTTGGATTCTATTCATGTTTTCTATCAGGTAGAGTAGAATCACTTTGGCTGGCTCTTAAAAAAGAAAAAAACGCTTAAAACATTTTACTCTGACTTACAAATACTTCAAAACAACATTCTCTACTCTAAATCATTAACAATTAAGTTGAATAAAAATGGTTAAATACTTTGTATCATAGGGTAATGGGGAACGGACAACAAAAATTAATCTTTTAAATGAATTGAATAGACGTTGATGTAATAATTTGTGTCACTTAAACAAAATATAACAAATGCTTTGAGTTTAAAGGTTTTTAAAATACGAAATTTGCCTTGAAATAGTAACACAGTAAAAGGTATTGGCTTTGATACCGACAAATAACGGCTTTGGAGGCCATTGAGCGGCTGAGAGGCGTCGCATCTACATAATAGGATTACCTGTCGAGATCCAACTACCTATGCTATATTAAGGAATGCTAAATGTGACCTATAATTTCGTTTTAATGGCCTAACCTTGAATTTTGTAACTGTTGAAGCATGTCAGTGATGAATTACTACGTTTATGTTATATACTAATATGATACAACATAAAAAAAATATTACTTCTGTACATATCGCGTCTATGTATGTTAAACGATTTGTAAGCAACCAGCTTTGGTCTTAAGCGGCAAATTTTTTTTATGCATCGATACCTACGTACACTCACAGATTAAAATTAGAATATCCCTTGTAGTGCTGAATAGCAGCCTCACATCCAGATTTTTATTCACAGGTCAGTCGATTAATATAAAATCCAAGGTAGTATTTAAGGAAACTATGTAGTTAGACAGATTTCTCATGTAAAATAGCAAACATAATTATAACCTCTTCTTGGGTAAATTTTAAATAAATTGGTAACCAAATGAAACAGTTTTTTATTAGACAACCGAACTATACAGTATTTTAGTAATACTCCGTCTCACGAAAGAAGTCCCACGGCGTGAAATGAAACCAACGTAAGAGGTCGGCCATGTTTTTTGTTGTCAAATGTTGTTGATATGTTCATTACCACTGTGTTTTGTAGTCATTCCTGTAAATGGATGCCAAAACTTGTAAAAAGTGGTGTTCAAGAAATAATTTTAAAAATTGAAGGAATTTTGTCAAGCAGAACCGTAGAATCCGAAGCGATTTGATATCAATAAATATTGTTCGTAAGCGAGTAGCTGCTATGCCAGATACATATTTGGGAATGTCAGTATTATGATTCTTACCATTTTATTTAGGACTTTTTTGTATGTCTGTGTTAAAGTACTTTTTTAATGTTTAGTTAATATAAACATTAAATTTAATCTAATAATTAAATTAAATTTATAAAATGCGTAAAGTGTTTAAATCTGAAATGCGACTATCTGAAAAAAGTATTTATCTTTTTCTCTTTTTTCTTTTTTTTCTTTCTTTTATCTTCTTTTCTTTTTATTTAATAGTATATTTATTGTAAATATTTATTTATATATATAAGTATAATGTATGTGTAAACTAATAACACAAAATAAACAATTTTAACAACGGAAAATGTGTATTCCAGTGTGATTCCCGAAGATTGGTTGTTCAGTGCAAACACAAAAAAACATTTAGAATAACAGTACGGAGTTAACCAAATTTGTGCTCACAATGTCAATTTATTAAAATATAAGATCTAAAAATTTTAAATTTTCTTTTATTTGATGTCTGTCCCGTTAGAATTGGTCCGATCTTTTATATAAATACATAATAACGCATTGGTTAATTTTATATACTGCCAAAATCTCCCTGCTAACTATGGGTTTTGGAGCAGGCAATAGTGAAGGCCAGCAACATTCCGTCGCATGACTGCAGCGCCACGTTTGGGGGACTTCTCGTGAGACGGAGTATAGAACAAGTACATCAATTAACTTTCTACTTTTTTTTATTTAAGAGATAACCAAAATGACTTTAATTTACCCGATAGAAAGTGTGAATAGAATTTAAGAATGCAGACAATGCAGTATGGTAACCCACACTGTTGGTCTAGTAAGATGCTTTTTCACGCAACGCTTGGGATCGTAAAAGGCATAACAGTCACAGGTTCATACACTTATTACAAGAATTGTCACCCTAGCATTAATGGGGCTCCGGTCTCACACTTACTAACGAAAGTTTTTTGTAGAAGGGTTGTACTGCACCGGTCTAACCGGACCATTCGAGCTGAAATCAGCGTGGCTCTACTACATGAGAAACGATTGAAGATAAAATTTGAGTACCTACAAAAACAATTACAGAAATACGGTGCACGGTGTGCTTGCTGTAATGTTTTTTTGAGGCGCTTTTATATTTACTATTTTACACAGACAGGCCTATTGATCTAGTGATTCACAGACTGCTAAGTAACATGGGTTCGATCTCCACCTAAGATAAATGTTGTGAGGTGTCTTAGATTCATTATCTTAAATGTGTATGCATATCTAAGTTTTAAGTCGTCAGAAAATTTTCATTGATCGAACATATTAGAACAGTTAATGAAGTCTACAAAGAATTTCTATGCATTGACAAGCATATCAACTGCTAAGCGGGTAAGCAGACTTTTCATATTCCCAACTCTTCCAGTTTTCTTCTGATTAATTTCGTTGCGAGTTCCACGACAGCTAAATTTTTTTCTTGGGCTTCCCTAGTGTCTTAACTTGGTGTGTTCATGGGTCACTGCTGTTGGTCCTGGAGTAAAGAGAAAAGTCGTTAGAAAGTTTGACTGTCACTCTGAACGGTACCGTCCAAGAAACCTATAGTTGGTATATGCATCTTAGTAATCCTAGTTTCATGAAACATTTCTTTCGGCACACTCCGTAAGTACATTTTAATAGTTAAACAGATAAGAAGGTCTATAACATTTTTTCCCCAGCGACAACTTCCAGAAGTTAGGCAGCCTGACTGCTAAGGTAGAAGTTTCGATTTACACACAGGACAAGTAATTGTGGGATGATCACGGTCATTTGCAGTGTTTTTATAAAGATTTTTTTTATTAAGAAACAAATGTGGTAAATTACTAAGAACAGCAAAAAACTAAAGTTAGTTATTAAGACATTTAATAAAATAAAATAAAAATATTAAACAAATTTGAAATGTGTATCAATACACAGAAAGTAATTTATAGAGGGAAAAAATATATTGAGAGCGTTTTATTTTAAGTAGGATCAGGTGCGTCGTTTGATATAATATCCAGATTGTAAATACAATCTAAATAAATTGTTTTATTAGATTGTATTTATTTTATTAGCAGTATAATTTAACGTTCAATACGTCAAATTTTGTATGATCCATAACTCATGAATAATGCCGACTCATGAGCCCGACCAGGTGTGCTTCATAGTTATTCTATAACCGATTGTGTGGATTCAATTCACATTATGAACGTCCAAGAAACCTCTAGTTCAAACGTATCTTAATAAACGTAGTTTCTCATGTAACATCTCTTCGTGAACACTTTGTAACTAAATTTTAATCAACATCATCATCATCATCTCAGCCAAAATACGTCCACTGCTGGACTTAGGCTTCCTCCAAGGTTGTCCACAACAGCCGGTCCCGTGCCGCCTGCCTCCAGCAGCTTTCCGCGACCTTCACCAGGTCATCAGACTACTTTGTGGGAGCCTACCAACGCTGCGTCTCCCAGTACGTGGTCGCCACTCCAGAACTTTACGGCCCCATTAGCCATCGTTTCTGCGTGTAATGTATTTTAATAGTTAAATAGATAAGAAAGTCTGGAACATTTTTTTAAATCATTAAAAACAATAAAATGTAAGTAAATATGTTAGGTACAAAGGTACTGTAAAATACTGGTATGACGCTTTAATATTGCTTACCTGTATTAAATTAACTTCTCGGGAGCATAAAATATGTCTAAAAAAGAAGGTGAAATTGTTGAACTTAGTAATTTGAATTCTCGAGTTAGTAACGACAACAAGGTAATGATAAAAATGAAATTATAATAGATAATTAGCAGACTGTTTCGGCAAATTCAAATGACTCACGACTCACAACTCACGTCGATTGCTTAATTATGAAATACAATTATCATCATCCAACGAAGTACCAACCTTCAGATAAGATGTGTCAAAATTTGATGTAATTCGAAACATAACGAAAAAAGCTATAGTGGTTAAAGTGACACTACCTTTGCAATCGTGAAAAAATGAACCGAGTTTCGTGTGTTGATAAAACATTATTTTCTAATGGGAAAAAACACTCTTCAAGATCAGCAATAGCTTGAAAAACGTTATCCGGACTCTATTCCGTTGAAAACAACCTTTTGTCTGTGGTATGCTAACTTCAAACGCGGTCGTGCTGATACAAATGATGCGGAACGTTCAGGTCGGCCAAATGAGTAACTCCCAAAAACACCAAGCAAGTATTGAAGATCGTAACGGGTGACCGCAAAATGAAAGTGCGTGAGATAGCTAAGATGGTGAACATATCAACTGGTACTGTATTACTGTATTTACAATTTGCAACAAAAATTGGCTATGAAAACGGTTTTCTCAAAATGGGTGCCGCGTATGCTCACAATGGAACAAGAACAAGCAACAACGTATCAATGATTCAGAGAGCTATTTGGCACTGTTTACTCGCAATAAACAGGATTTTTTGCGTCGATATGTGACAGTGGACGAAATATAGATTTACCATTTCACTCCGGAGTCAAGTCGGCAGTCAGCTGAATGGCGTACGACCGGTGAAAGCCGCCCGAAGCTTCCAAAAACACAACAGTCCGTATTCTGGGATACGAATGGTATAATTTTCATTGACTACCTCGAAAAAGGAATAATCATCGATAGCGACTACTACATGATGTTATTGGATCATTTGAAAGCCGAAATAGCGAAAAAACGCCCACACATGAAGAAGAAGAAAGTCATCTTTCATCAAGACAACGCACCGTGCCACAAGTCAATTAAAAAGATGAGCAAATTCAACGAATTAGGATTCCAACTGCTTCCTCATTCCCTGTACTCGCCAGATCTGGCCCCCCAGTGACTGCTGGCTCTTTGCAGATCTCAAAAGGATGCTCCAGGGAAAAAAATTTGGCTAAAATGAGGAGGTGATCGCTGCTACTGAGACTCATTTTAAGTGAAAAGACAAAGCGCAAACATGGCATTGAAAAGTTAGAGAAGCATTGGAATGATTGTATTATACTTGAAGGAGATTATGTTGATGAATAATAAAGAATTTTGACGATAAAATGTTTCATAGTTAGTCCCGGAACTTATTGAACAATGATGTTTATCGCTCCTTAGAAAGGAGGTTTTGGCCTATTATACGGCACCGGTCAGACTGGTTAATATAGAGTTTCAATTTTTAACTCACATTGCAGTGCAGTTGTCTTAGGTAGTTTGCCCCGACACTCACACGGGACGAATAGGACGGACACCTACACGGATAAACACCACATACAATCTTAACATTCACTTCAGTAACGTGGCATCAGTCGACCAGCATAGTAATATTTTTTTAAAAAGATATCGTGACCACTATAGTCAACATTGTTTAAAAAGAAACTTCTATATGTAACCACCCTCCACGACCTCACTCCGTAGCTTAGCGATATCGTGCAGATTGTTTGTTTTCAGTTAATGTAAAAGCTGTGAAACATGTAAACAAAAGCAACTAGGGTTAGATGAGATTTTGAACACAGCTTTTGCCGACAAATTTGTTCATTATTTTTATGATACACTAGTTATAAAACTTTAAGGAAAATATATGGGGCTCGTCTTATGTCTTTTTCCTAATCCTCGGTCCTCGAGTTTCTATAGCAACTCTTTGTTTTGAATATTTTGTCTTACATTAATATCCAGTGCGACTTGAACTGTCATTGTGTGGACGTTTAATATAATGATAGGTCAATATTTATACAGTGACTTTGTCTGGACAACTGGTAATATTCGGCAAGTGGCAACACTCCGATGAGCAATACAAGTTGATTGCTGATGCCAAACTTGATCCGAAATCCAGATCTGGTCACAATTTAGTTTCACAAACTGAAAAAAAATGTTTCGTACGTAATTCTCTTCCAAACCTGAGCTAAAACATCAGTACTATCAGAATCCTAAACCGGTTTAGGTGCAAAATGTCCAGGTATTATAATACATATCGTTTCTGGCACTCACCGGCTGCTGCCGCTGTGATCGAGAGTCTTAATAACAAATGATCATATAATGATCATTAAATAATTAGTTAATCAATAATTATAATGTATCCGTGTGGTGACGGATTAAGAATACTGAGTATCACTACCTCTATTCTTCCCACGGCTGTTGTAAGAGGCAACTAACGGAATAAAATATGCAAGCCAACATCACTGCAAAGAGAAGGAAGCTTGGAACAAACCCCGTACTAATCCGTCTGACCAGTGTGGTATAGCTAGCCAAAATCTCCTTACTAAACAGTGGTTTATGTGCAGTGGATACAGATATCAATAGCTTATAACAGTGAACTGTTAAAGGCTGTTGATAACGATGATAATTTTAATCTATCTATGAATTATGTAACCCACTATTATTGATTTTATATCTGGTAGTTTTCAGTATAACAGTCATCAAAAACTTATCCAATAAACGAATACAGATGTCTCGTTGATGACTTGTATAAAATATCTGAGTCATATTATCATGACCAAATGGCTGCCAGGCTATAAATCTATATAGTTGAAGATAATTATGTTTAGATAACATTTTGATTAATTTTCAGTTGTATAAGATTAAGATTTATGTTTCTATATTGCAAAGTTGAAAAATAAGGATTAAATATTTTGTTACTATCTTATTATTTCAGTATATTTGCAACGTCTACGTGTTTATCGAAAATATTAACATAATACTAAAAATAAAATGAAACAAGCTGTTACTACTAATACTGTTACTTTTGTAACAGGGTGATTACAGCTCCTAAACTCACGACAGAGAGAATAACTGAGCAGCTGCATTTTCAAAGAAATAAATAAATTCAATTCATGTTTTTTTCACAACGCTCACATTCAGAATATATTTTGTGTCGTGGGGAACTTTACAAACATACATGAAACGGACACAAAGAACACTCCGGCTCAGAACAATAATTTGTGGATGACAACACTCTGAGCAGTAGAGAGTGGTCTTACGTTATTCGTGAAGTCAAAATCGGACCAGCCATCTACGATTTTATTACTTTAAGTTTGAAAAATAAGTTAATTTCAATCAACTTCTGAGATTTAATTCAAAAGGAAAAAAATCGTGATTATCGTGATATGAATAAATAATAATAAAGTGAGCGCTCATGTTTTGTAAGTCATTGAATAGAAAATTGAATGAACACTCCGTAGAATAAAACAGGTTTACTCCCCTTTACTCCCAAGTTAAAAAAGAAAGAACGGTGATTTTTTAAATTATAGGTAACATAGTAATCGTTTCGAATAGTATGCTGATAATGATGAAAATAATGATTAATAAAACAACTGGCCAAATGCGTGTCAAGCTACGTGAAAGTAATATAGAGTTGCGTAGCAAAGGTGTTGTAATTTCACAATAGAAATATTTCATTTCAACGATTTCGGTGAATTTTAACGTCGAATTACTTGATCGAATATAGCTCATAAACTAATTAAGTTGCTATAGCTGTGACAAATTTCCTTTTTAATAATAAAATAATAAAATTTATTTATTTAAAAAAGAATCAATACTAGATACAATACATACGATACAATACTACAAATAACTTGGCAATATTTTTACAAATCGATGAATGTAGTTTCTGCAATTGAACTAGGCAAAGCATGTATTTCGATTGTCATTACATATGCTGTTACGGTAATGTTATACAGATCTCTAAGTACCATCTATTAGCTACCTAGGAGAGAAAAAGGGGGAGGGGGCGCACTCTAACAAAAAAAACAGTAATAATACTCTGTAGTAGTATTCAGGTCTCTAAAGGAAACTATGACTACCAACTATGAGCTACCTAGAAGAGGCAGAAGGGGCAAGAAAAAGAAGTCATTACGCTCCGTAGTAGCGCCAAATAAAAGGATATGACGGAACAATAAGGCTTTCGTTTTTATCCTTTTTACTATGGAATACTAAAAACAAAAATGTACAATATTTTTCCCCACGTTTTCTTTTTCTAATTTTAAATTTTTTTATTGTGAAGACAATTAAATACAATGCCAGTTCTAAAACACATTACTTGGACATTGAAATATATAAATATACTTTTTATGAGATTACAAATGAATGATACAATTTTAAATGATTACAATTTTGTAAGCCTACTTTGATTTTATCTCACATGTAAGTACAACGATGAACAAAACTATCAAATAAGATCACAGTGTCTATGAATATATAGTAGTTTAACCTTTTAAAACGTTCCTAGAAATCCACTTGCTTGAATATTTTGGAATTTTTTCAAATAAAAACTTGTAACTCCAAAATAAAATACTATAGCATATAAACAATTTTTAATAAATTAGTTCATTTAGTTTGTATAGACAGCTTTCGATGGTTGCCTTGTTAGAGAAGAGGTTAGTGTATGCGACTGTCCATCTAGAGGCTTCAGTTTTATTGTCTGGGTCGGCACAAAAGTTAACAATAATGTTGTAACGACAGAAATATTTAAGAACAGTTGGGTCTTAACCCCAATACGGAGAGCCACCGTAGCCTTGTCGCCTTCGATCCCGTGCCGATCTCTCCCCGTTTCTATTAGTTACATGTGATAGAGTGAACATGGGCACTATAGTATATCCTGCGTGACTGGTTGGTCTTCAAAAAAATTAAAAAATTAAAATGGATACCTTTATATACCTTTATACCCATATTGAACAGTTATCATCAGTACCTAAATAAAATGATAAGAGAAGCTTGCTGTGTTTAAATAACGGGAGTACTGAATACTTACATAACTAAGAATAACTATAGAATAAATAAATATTCTTATGTATTAGGTAATCTTAAAATTATTATCCTTGGATAATACCGTTTTAGAGTGGAAAACATACGTTCTCGAACTAAGCGATTCAGCTCTTCCTCGATGTGCCAATCGCTTAAAACCTGTAATTCACTACGAGCGCACGTGTTTTCTTCCTACTTTGATCCTAGGTTTTTTAAGCGGAGTGTTAAAAATTATCTTACTAGACTACCACAGTATGGGTCACCATACTAAATAGTCTGGGTCTCTTGGGTTCAACTTATACTTTTCATTAGGCAGCGTGGAGTCATTTTGGCAGACGTTTATATAAAAATATTACAACTAAGTCCTTCTTCACAAATGTCTTAATAGCAGTTGAAGCACGAGCACCTGCTAGCTAAGTGTAATTATTCAGTCGTTCATATGTTTCTATTTCTTTGTTATGCTGTTAACATTAGAAATACTATCAATGGTAAATTCCTAGTGATTCTTTGCCACCTTTGTTTGTTTTTTCTTTTTGTGCAGAATACCCACAACCTACATAAATACCTGTATCCTTCGTAGGAAGACGAAGGGTGTGAACGTTACTCTCGGAGAACCGGTTTACCTACTAAGCCCCGTGGCAGCTTACTTCGACAGTCGGAAGGAACTCCAGGAAAGCATTGACGACTTCTGGAGTCCTCCCTGCCGTATCCCATGAATGAGATACATGTGGTACATCCCTAGATGACTGGAGTCTCAGGGCAGGACGTTATCGCACCTCTCACTGTACTACACAGTAAGAGATGGACCAGCGCCCCGTCTTAAACAACTACTTCCGGCGGCACTAGAGTGTTACCTACCACGTGTCATTTGCAGCGGTCACATCGCCCCAAGTTCAAACTCCCACGCAGGGCAATCCTTCAGCGATTACTAGGTAGAATCCCGTTCAGACCCACAATGAGTGTGTTGTGCCAGAACCTCTCGTCCCATTCAATTGCCGTTGCCGTCAATGCCCGTTGAATATCTAAGATAATCGATAGGAGATACAGTCGGTCTTCTCTATCCATGCTTCGAAGTTCGACTGAAGGGCTCTGACAGCGTGTTGACTATCACAGCTCTGAATTTCAAGTGGTGTCTGCCAAAACTCCAATGCCTACGCGTTCCGTCGTAACGTTCTACGATCATGACCTGTCGAAGTTTCTTTACTATTCTGACCGACAGAATAAATTTAGTCCTAGACCATCGCATCAATGTCAGCCAGAATACAGAAGGACGGAGATCGTGCCAGGACCGTAACCATCTCGTATGAGATTAAACCGTAACGCTGCAAGCTGCTGAGTAGAGCCTGGCAGCAGAATACACACGCTGGTACTTACATAGGCCTTGGAACTATACCGCCTCAGTTTTTTTGAGGTGTCACCTTTAGGCCTAGTTCACAAATCCTCCTCACTACACAAGCCACCTCCTGCTCGGCGAGCTGTAGCATCTCCTGGAAACGTGATCCTCTAGTAAGTATAAGGTGTTGTCCGACTCGACACGTTATAACGTTTAAAATATTCTGACAATAAAATACACTGAACAATTTGTCGACCGAACTATCGAAAGGCAAATACTGTTCTCATGCGGCAACAATTTATCATATTATGATAATCCTAGTATTTTTATTTATTGTTATTATATGTGTAGAAACAATTTAAATATATTGAGTTTTATCTCCTTCATTGATGTGTTAGGTATTAACTTGATACACTCGTGTTAGTCTTACACTAACAAACTTTGATAGATAATTTATTTTAAATACAATGCCAAAACACAGTGATGCAGAGTTTTAAGAATTTAAGATAGATGCAGGTGCCCAATTTAAGGTAGATAGTATAGTATCAGGCTTGTTCAAAGATATGTGGGTATGTAGATATCTTTCAAGATTATGGTGCTTTTTATGCTATTTTTATGCTTTTCATGTTTTCAATTCGTGCGCGTATGCGTGCGCGTATGCGTGCGTGCGTGCATGCGTACATGCATGCGTACTTGCGTGTGTGCGCGTGGGCGTGCGTGCGTGCGGGCGAGCGTGCTTGCGTACGTGCGTGCGTGCGTGCATGCGTGCGTGCGTGATCAAATAAAGTATTGCTGCACACGTTCCAAACGCAACGAGTGTACTGCGTAACGCGGCCGCCAGACTACGCTACCATGTTCTCAGTGACTTTGAATAAGACTGTTATCGTCTTAGTATTTTTAAAAAGTCTACAGTTTCATTCGACAAAACCGACAAAATATAAAAATGTCCGAATAAAAAAAATATTTGGGAATGCCATTACTAAAATAGTTAAACAAAATTGGACCTCTGGGAAACACCCAACAAAATACTATATGACTTTGAGTGAAAGCTATTAACTACCACAAAAAAGTTTCTTTCCATAGGATACGACCGTAACCATTCCAAAAGAGAACCAATAATTCCACATGCACGCAACTTAGTCACAAGTCCAATGTAAAAATTTTATCGAAATCTCTACTAAAATCAGTATAAATAACATCAGCCTGTCGCCCCGAGTCAATGGCTTTCGATAAGAACTCTGTATAAAGAAACAAGTTAGAGCAAGTAGATCTGAATTATGCAAACCCTTGCTGATGGTCGCTTAAGTTGTAGATGATTCTGATGATGATGTAAGGGTTAACTCAAAAACTTTTGCAAAAATGGATAAAATTAAAATGAGTCTGTCGTTTTTAACTATAAAAGCAACCATTCCTTTAACTGGAAATCCAAGAAAAAGTTGAAGAAATGGTTGTCCTTAATATATCGAATTCACGCCAAATACTAACTTTGTTTAAACTAACTCGTCAACTTTACTATATTTTTTTGATATTAACCCAATAATAATCGTTATTTGTGTAAAAGTATTTTTTCTCCAATGACCAGAAGCATAACTTAAATATCTATTTGTAATTCAAAGAAATTCAACAAGATATAAAGAATTTATACTTAAACAATCTAGCCAACTAATTACCCGGCAGGAATTTAAAAAACGTCTAATTTTAATCAATCTTTGACATTTAGAATATACAACAGAATAACAAATGACAAATAATGAACTAAATTAAATAACTTAATTAATTTTAGTTGTGTCAAACTAAATGTAGTTAAGTCCTACGTTTTCAAAATACGAAACGTTTTTTAATAAGTTGAAGTTTAATTTTCGAATTTTCAAACAGCAGAATTAGCATAAAATAATAAAAAATAAAAATACACTTTATTCTACTAATAAGGTATCAAGTCATATCCACAGTCTATTTTGTCAAACTAAATGTAATTAAATCTTACGTTTTCTGAATACGAAAGGTCGTGTGACAGGACTAGCGTGTGTGAGTCATGACATCATTGTATGTTGATTTAGAAAGAGGATAAATTCTTAACATTTCTGCTTACGTTATTTGTTCTACATACATAAGTAGGAACTCATTTTGAGTGAGCAAAAGTAGAATTAACGTGAAGAGTACAGTCCCAACAATGTTAAAAATGTTCAGACAGTAAAATTCATTGAACAGTTTGGCAGTAAACTATTCCACCAGGGGTCGCAAGGAAAATACTGTTCTCATGTAAAAATAATTTATCATATTACCCTGGTTCTAGTATTATAATTCGTTGTAGATATAAAAACAATCTAAATAAATTGGGTTTTATCAAATTTGTTGATACGTTAAGTATGAGACCTATATCCTATACAGTAAAATAAAATTCAATTAATCACACAAAGAAGTTTGCCCTATCGTGTGTTACTAAAGTAAAAATATCTTGTTTTTTTAAAAATTATATTTCATTTAAAAACGAAGAAGACATAAAGACACACAAAAACAGCCTTCACGATGATTAATACGAACTTATTGACTTTTTGGTCTTGTCATCATCAATTTCGCTGTTGGAGGATCATTTTTATCGAAGGTAACATTAAGTCTTTTTCCCAATTCTTCAAAAGTGAACTCAGATACTGTTTCCCAACCGTCCCGTTCGGCGGCCTTCTGACTACCATATGCTGTCATTAATGCAACCGTTAAGGGCACACCAAATTCTTGACATATAAAGCGTCTAAAATTAAAAATGATATTAATAAAATGAAATAGCTTGTTTATGAATATTTTAAATAATTAATTAATTTAATTGGTTGAATTAAATAGAATGTTCTAATTTATTCCAAATATCTAGCAGTATTACTGCATCACAAATCAAAAGGCTAGGCTTAAGCGCTTAAGCGCTGTAACACTGTTTTGTGAACATGTGAATCCATTTACTAGTTAGAAGAAGGATCGTATCTGGTACTGTTTGTTCACTTTCCTGAAGTAAATAAAGAACTACCATTTCTTTAACTGTAATTCCGCTGATAAAACATCCCTTAATATAGGAAATTCTCTGGAAGTGCTAACCTTGTTTTAATTAACTCGTACCCCATACCCATTCTTCTGTAGTTTGTATGAACTACTACGCCTCTGCCTTCATAGTATTTGTCAACTCCCTGCTCAGTCATCACGTCGTGCAGTTTCGTTAATGCTACTACTATTTCAAGAAACTTTTCTACTTCTTTTGTTTTCATCTGAAACTGATAAATTTACTTTATGAAGTGACAGTGAGTGAAAATAGAGTGTATGTATCAAGTCAAATCAAAAATGCGTAAACCAATAGCCTTAGATATATTTTTTCATAGTTTTTAAAATAAATATGCCAATCAGAGTCAATAACCACTGGATCAACAGGACAATCAAAATTACCTTTGGTTCCGGTTTCATATCTTTTGTTTTTAACGTCACTAAAGATGCGCCAACGATTTCACCCACAACGCCATCATCATTATCCAGGCAACATATTAAAATATGTGTACTTTCATTATGTACGAGTCCTAACATTATCTGCTTATATTCTTCGATTGCTTCCTCATTTTTTAGGATTCCTTTAACAAAATATTATGATAAATTTATTAAGTAACCATTTAATAACATAAGTGCATAAAATTAAACTACTGTACTCGATATTTTTGAAGTAAACATGGCAAAGTAATCCAAAAATCAAACTTAATGCTTTTTCTGTACTATAAAAATAACACTCTAATAAACTGAACTGTAAGTTAAAAATCTTATTCGATAACTCGTATTAAAGAAAATGGAAAAAAAACTATTTTCGGTGTTTTACATGTTGCTCTGAATTGTTTCTTGGGATAGATGTCGTACTTCCACAGAATGTGCTAGAGACTAACTACAGTCCTCGTTACAAGAAGTTATAACTTCGTAAGCACACATTCAGATATTCGCAAATTTGAGATCAAAATATTAAAAAAAAAAAAATTTTAATTTAAAAATAAAATAAGAGTAAATGGGCATACAATTATGAGAATGTTTCAATGGGTCAAGTAACATATTATTTTAATGAATAAAACGTACAAAGGACAACAACAATCATGGATCTATTCGAAATTGACAGCGTCAATGTGAATTTATAACTGTATAGCAAAAATCAGACAATAGCCCCTTGGATCAACTACAACTTTACTTACACTACGTTAGTTACATACGTATGTCCCTTTCAGTTAACCCCAATTAAGACTTTTTGTTGTTGATTAAAGTAGCGCTGCGTTACTTAGTATAAATTCTTTGTTTACGAAGGAGAATAGCAGATCGTGTACAGCTAACAACATGGATAGTTATGATATTTATACCGTTTATAAAGTGAATCATCTGACTATGTTCATATAATTATCGTATTTTTAGAACTTTGCTGAGAGTTACATTTCTCCCAAAAATTTGATACAACTGCGATAATAAAACATATTCATTTCATATAAAATCTGCTTAGTCGAAAGTTAAATGGTGTTAAGTGCCAGATGTCTGAAAATATTATTATATTATAAGTTACATAAATAATAAACGATAAAATATTAAATTGATATTTAAGAATGAGCTTACTAGTGTGTTTAGCAGTAGAGCTACATTTTATTGGCGAATCAAGAAAATGGTAAACGAATTATTTTGACTTTAAAAATATGGTTCTATGCCTACTTGATGACAACAATGAAAACTTATTTGTATGAGCCTTATAGCCACCTGACATGTATGTCGACTTGTACAGCCTATGTATTACATTGTAAGTTACGAACTGAAATATTTTACAGTTCTAAAAATCTAAAACTGAAAATGTTTCTGTCGATGATATTACCAGCCAAATAAATACAAAAATAATTCCTAAGCAAGGCGATACAAACGTCTCATACATGTCTGCCGTTGTCCTTTATAGTTTCTCGTGATAGATACTATTGTAACAGCATACACGATATTCCACAACATTATATATATATATATATATATATATCAATATATGCTAAAGCATAGGTTTTAAAGAATAAATACATCGAGGAGTAAATATTAGTAGCATAGTATAGTAATAATTTGATTAAACATATAAAGCCAAACATAATAACATCATTTATAAACTGTATAAAAGCATTAAAATATATAGGTACCTGCTGCCTTTGTCATCGATTCGCTCGCCATAAAGTGATTAAAAATCAACTCTGCTACATCTCCAAGACGATCTTGAGGTGTATCAAGGATTTTAAAATTTGTTGTACCAGATTCATTAGTTATAGAAAATTTAGACCAAACTTTAAGAGGCTGCGTCATGATAATGAACTTTCAAACGAAAAATTACTGACAAAACGTCTGTCACTACTAATGCTGAAAATGTGTCTGCACCGAATAAATATCCACTACAAGGTAGGCTGTTATCTGATAACTGTATCTTTATTAACTGTATGCTATAATCTATCACTATCACTGTATATTATATAAATAAAATCATCCGCCGTGTCTGTCTGTTTGTCTGTTCGAGATCATCTCACCAGGAATACTACAAGGAAAAACTGACTTTCGGGTTTTTGTGGTATTCAATGCTTCTAAAATCTGTTTTTCAAGGTCATTTTATACAATTTTCTATTACCATTCTCTACCTTCATTATTTTACAATACTATAATAACAACAACAAAATTAGGTAATTAAAGTGTCAAAGTTTGTCAGAAGACTACAGCTCTTTATTTGATGCGTTCCATATTCACGCATATTCTCGTATCAATCATCGACGTCTTTAAAACGATTACTTTGCTCACTCTTACTTTATAACTGATCTGCTTTGTTGAACGTTGTATTCCATGTTTTCTCACTCTTTTTAATATTTATCATAAAAATAATATTAAGTAATATCGTTCTTGCTATTATACTCCAAAAATACTAGTGTAAGCCGGCGGGTGGTGCATTGACGTGAGTATTGAATTCCTTCATTTGATTTAATAATTTTGATTGCTCGTAATATTCGTTATCAATACTATCTATTTATATTTATTATTTTAATATTTATTTTAATTCATATTCTGCATTATGATTGATGCCGACTCCTACTACTCTGCCAGCGGCTCTGAAAATTCATCAGCAAATGAAAGTATTACTTCGATAACTGATATCCTCGGGGATATATTACGTAGTACTTTTAACCAAAAGTGTCCACGTTTCTTTAACGTTTGCCACATAAATGCTCAAAGTATACCGAGTCACTACACGACCCGACTTATGGGAAACCTTCAATGGTTCAAACGTGGACGCCATATTGATTTCCAAGACATGGCTCAAGCCCCAACTTCTTAGCACTTCTTACCCCCTACCAGGCTATGTTCTTATCAGGAATGACAGGGTAAACAAAAGGGGCGGTGGTGTTGCAATATATATACGTTCCGACTTTTCTTATAGTCTTGCCTCCAAATCACCACCTGACTCACCCGCCGAGTATCTCTTCCTTGAGGTTTTTGTCAGAGGAACCAAACTTGTTCTAGGTGTCGTATACTGTCCCCCGGCTACTGATTACTTCACTGTATTCGAATCGGTTTTAGAATCTTTGGGGTCTGAGTATGAACATCACATCATCATGGGCGATTTCAATACTGAGCTACTGTGTCACAGTTCTCTCCGCTGCCGTAAACTGCTGGATTTACTCGAATCTACATGCTTACATAGCTTGCCACTTCACGCCACATACCACAACCTAAATAGAGAAGACACCTTGCTTGATCTTATAACTACTTCATCCCCTGAAAAAGTCTCATCGCATGGCCAGCATCTAGCGCCTGGTTTCTCACATCATGATCTGGTGTATCTGTCATACAAGATTAAAACGCCAAAGCCTAAACCGAAAATGATGTCCAGATGCTGTTTTGGACGTATGAATCTGGACAAACTCCGGGAAGATGCTTCCAACATCAACTGGGAACCCTTAACGATAGCTGTCACTATCGACGAGAAGGTTCATATACTGAACGAAAATATATTACACCTATACAACATTCATGCGCTATTGAGGAATATCAAACTTAAACTTCCTCCCGCACCTTGGTTGACAAATAGCATCCGTAGTGCAATGCGGAGCAGGGATGGAGCTTTTCGGCGTTTTAAAAGAACTCGAAGTGATGATGCCTGGCTTACCTACAAAATTGCTAGAAACAAGTGCAATCAGATGATACGTAATGCCAAACGCCGTTATATTCTCGATAACATTTCTACATCTTCTTCTGCCGACATCTGGAAGTTCCTCAGGACTCTCGGCATCTGTAGCAGGCGCCACGCGGATCTTCTAGTGGGCATTGCTGTAGATGATATCTATCGTCATTTCACCACTTCTATTACCTTGGATCATCAAAGCAAATCCCAAACTATCGATTCCGTGGCCCGCCTGCCTAAACCTACTATAAACCCCTTCGACTTTTCTTCAGTTGCATCAGAGGATGTCCGGTGGTTTCTTGTTTCTATCAAATCCAAAGCCACTGGTAATGATAACATTAGCTGTTTTATGGTGACTACTATCCTGGACCAGCTCTTACCCGCCATCACCCACATAATTAACTATTCCCTTGATTCCAACGTCTTTCCCTCCTTATGGCGCTAGGCTTATGTACGCCCATTGGCAAAAGTACCTATTCCCTCCCTCCCTTCCCATTTTTGTCCAATATCCATTCTCCCTTTCCTGTCAAAAGTACTGGAAGCCTGTGTACATAAGCAACTGTCTCATTTCATTTATCGAAATAATTTACTCAGTAAGTATCAATCAGGATTCCGACCTGGACATAGAACAGGGACAGCTTTGCTAAAGGTAACGCTTGACATTAAGGCGGCAATGGAGGAAGGCAAAATAACTGTTCTCGCTTTAATTGACTTCTCAAACGCCTGCAATGCTGTGAACCACGAGATCCTACTAGCAATACTTGCCCACTTCATGATTTCCGATGATACACTGGAATGGTTTGCATCCTATCGTCGTGGACGCCAGCAGTCTGTCCGAACTGATAATTCGTCATCGCTGTGGGCCGAACTAGACTCTGGCGTGCCACAAGGCGGTATTCTTTCCCCTCTTCTCTTTTCGCTATTTATCGACCTCATAACTCACAAACTTCGGTGTTCGTATCATCTGTATGCAGACGACTTGCGAGAATTGAAAACTTAAATGAAGCTATAGCCAACATTAACCATCACCTAGACACCATAAAAAGCTGGTCCAGCAGTTTCGGCTTAAACGTGAATCCGGGTAAATGTCAAGCGATTTTCTTAGGAACGCCCAGAATGATGGGTAGAATTGATCCTGACGCTGTCGCTGGTATCATTTATGACGGTACAGTGTTGCCCATTAACCAATCGGTTAAGGACCTCGGCTTACACATAGATACAACTTTGAATTGGCAGGTTCAGGTAACCAGTGTCAGTTAAAAGGTCGCGAATATTTTACGTGGCCTCTATAGACTAAAAACCTTTCTCCCCATAAAAACCAAGATTACGCTAGTCTATGCCTTAATTTTGCCAATCATCGACTATGGTGATGTGTGTTACCTCGACCTGAATGCAGATCTGCTCAACAAATTAGACCGTCTTTTCAACAATTGCATTCGGTTCATATTCAACTTACGTAAGTATGATCATGTATCCGCTTATCGGAGGCAACTGTCATGGTTACCTATTAGACAGCGCCGGAGCTTGCGGGCGCTGATTATGTTACACTCCCTTATCCACTCTTCTAACCCACCCGCTTACCTAACAACTCACATACAATATCTTTGCTCTAACCATGACAGAAATCTTCGTTCCTCCGATAATCTCCTCCTTCTCTGTCCATCACATAATTCCCGTATTGTCCATTCGTCCTTTACTGACCAAGCTGTAAAGCTCTGGAACGCTCTGCCCCTAGGTATAAGAAGGTCTGTTAACCCACTAACCTTTAAGGTTAGAGTACGCAAGCTTTATGGAGACTTGTTGACGGAGTCATCAGAATGATTATTTGCCTATTCATCATTGTATGAATATGTATGTATTTGTGTGTATATATATATATAGGTATGTGTTCCCTTTTATATATGTACATATATGTATGTATATATGTATTTATATCATTATGTATTACATAAAACTTTATACGCAAATTAAAAATCAACACTACTAAATCTATTGTTACACCTGCTACACGCATCTCTGCATCACCCAAAGGTGGACTGGAAGAAAATGCCTACGGTATTAAATCCGCTTTATGCAATGCACTTTATTTGCAGAAAGTATAAATAAATAAATAAATAATTTTGAAAACTACTTCACGTATTTTCGTACTGTTTTCACCAATAGTTAAAGTGGTTCTCGATTAAGGTTTAACTAAATGATTTCTTGAGTTTTTTTGTACATTGAGTTAAAGATAACGATATTAAATTATCGATATTTGATAAGAACACCCAGGCTCAGAAATTTTGACCTGTATGGGGATTGAACCCACAATCCTTAACGCAACAGACAACGACTTGGCGGTCACGGCCACTTTGACCACTTTTTTTTTTTTTTTTTTTTTTTTAACGTGTGGAAACCCCCACGGGCCGTCACCCCACCGGGGTTTACGGCGGGGTGGTGTGTCGGAATCGGACCGACTAAAACCACACGGTGTGCCACTCTGCGCCTGAGATAGGAAGGATCCGGGAACCGCTGCTATTACGACATCCAGATCCCTCCTAGCGCCTGCCCGCTACCTCGGGCACCATCTGCGGATAAACTCTCTATTTTAGGCGACGTACGGCACACGCGAACGTCGCCTCCTCGCGGCTGGCCATTGTAGCGGATGGAGGGGAAAACCCGTCCCGTCCACCCGCGGCCACACTCAAGGCGGCATGAGGCGCTGGTATGCACGCCTCCGCCGCCCGGCTCGCCGGCGGCGAATTGGGTCCGAGTGGATATCGTCCTCCCGGGCCTTCTCCGCCGCCTCCTTCCGCGAAATTACGTCTTCGCAGAAGGTTGCGACCGCGGTAAAACTACTGTCGCTACCGGCCATGGAGCGTATTACGGCCGGTAGCGAGAGATCTTCTCCAATAACTGCAGTAAGGACCCCACGCTGCGCCGCCCAGGCGGAACAAACCGCCAGCGTGTGCTGAGCCGAGTCCTCACTGCAGTCGCAGTGGTGACAGGCGGGACTCAATTCCCTCCTGGCGACCGAGTGCAGATACTTCCCGAAGCAACCATGCCCGGAAAGGACCTGCGTCAGTCGGAAGGAAAGGGCCCCGTGCTGCCGCCCTGCCCACTCGGCGATGACCGGCTGGAGAGCCTCCACGGCGGCAAAGCCAGCACGTGGAGCCTCCAGCCGGGACGACCAACGAGCCATCGTGGCTCGACGAGCGGCCTCTCGCCACTCGCGTATCTCTTCGGGCGGGGGCCGTATGCCGCTACCCGCCCGGAAGTCAACCGTCCGCCGATAAACTTCGGCGAGCACTTCCGCCTCCAAATCCCACGGGGGAGTTCCGGCCAAGGCGCACGCCGCCTCCGTCGATACGGTGCGGTAACCGCGTATGGCTCTAACCGCCAATATCCTCTGAGGGCGCCAGAGGCGAGCCCTATTCTGGGCGGTCAGAGCCGCCGCCCACACCGGTGCACCATACAGTGCCATTGACCGGACAACCCCCGCGTATAGCCGTCTCGTCGCGACGCTAGCTCCACCCAGATTGGGCAAAAGTCGCCCAAGGGCAGAAGCAGCGCCGACCAGCTTTGGAGAAAGCTGTCGGAAGTGCTCGTCGAAGAGCCACCTGCCGTCGAGGATCAGGCCCAGATACTTCATCTGGGCCTGAACCGGTACGAGGACCGAATTGACCACGATGGAGGCGCCGGAGGGTGGACCACGACGGGGCCCATGGAACAAAAGGGCCTCCGTCTTGTCCAGGGCCACCCGCAAACCCAGCGCCTCAATTCGCCCGACCACCAGAGAGACACCCGTGGTGGCCAGGCGCGCCGCCTCTTGAAAGTTTGCTCCCCGGGCCGTGACCAATGTGTCATCTGCGTAGCAAATTACGCCCAGCCCGGGGGGAAGACGACCTCGAAGGGCCCAGTCGTATCCCATATTCCACAGGAGTGGTCCGAGGACAGACCCCTGTGGAACACCGCACGACATGAGCCGCCGCCTCAGAACACCGTCTCGGTCCTCGTACATGACGGTACGCTCCTCAAGATAGTCTGCCACAAGCCGCCTCAGGTACTTTGGCACCCCATGGTAGTGGAGTGCTTCCCTGATGCAGCTAAATGGCAGACTATTAAATGCGTTGGCGATGTCCAACGACACCGCCAATAACACGCCGCCACAGCTCACCGCCTCTTCGGTAACGGCCCTTAGGCGCAACACGGCATCGACCGTCGAACGCCCCGCCCGAAAAGCCACTTTGACCACTAGACCAACCGTACAGTTAGCACACACACATCCTTTTTTTATAATGATATTTGGTTAGTACAGAGATCACCGTATTTTTTACTTAATCTAAACATGGGCAGCTTTAAACATACTGCTCTATACTGTATGGACTGCAGTCATTACGTCACTCGTACAATCAAAATCGAGCCAACCATCTTGTATGATTTATGTTGTAAGTATAAAGAAATTTAATTTCAATAAACTTGTGAAATTTGCTACGAAAGTAAAAAAAGAGAATATTATTCGAGATTATTACTGATTTGAATAAATAGTAATAAAGTGAGCGTTCATATTTTGTTAGTCAGTGAATAGAAAATTGAATGAACACTCCGTAGACTAAAACAGGCTTACTTCCCTTTGCTTCCAAGTTAAAAAAAAAGAATGGTGATTTTTTAAATTATAGGTAATATGGTAAATGTTTTGAAGAATAATTTAATTAATAATAAAATGAAATGATAATGATGAAAAAAATAATAATTAAAACTGGTCAAGTGCGTGTCAAGCTACGTGAAAGTAATATAGAGTTGCGTAGCAAGGGTTTTGTAATTCCACATTATAAACATTTCAATTTAATGGTTTCGGCGGATTATAACGTCGAATTACTAGATCGAATATTACTCAAAAACTAATAAAGCTGGCTTAGCTATGACAGATTTCCTAATAAATTCATTATATATTCTGCTATCATAATAATATTCAGGTCTTTAAATACTAACTATGAACTAAGAAGAGGGAGAAGGGGCTAGAAAAAGGAGTCATAACACTCTGTAGTAGCGCCAGATGAAAGGACAGGACAGAATTACAAGGGTTTCGTTTTTGTCATTTTTACTATGGAACACTAAAAACAAAAATGTACAATGTTTTCTCATTGTGTTCTTTTTCTAATTTTAAATTGTTTTATTGTGAAGAGAATCAAACACAATACCAATTCTAAAACATGTTACTTGGACATAGAAATACAAAAAAAAATACTTTTTATGACATTACAAATGAATGCTTTACTTTTGTAAGCAGATTGTGACTTTATCTCACCTTTAGGTATATAGATGAACAAATCTATAAAATTAGATCACGGTGTCTATGAAAACATAATTGCTTAACCTTTTAGAATCTCCAAAATAAAATGCTGTAGCATATAAACTATTCAGACATAGACAGTTTTCGATGGCTACATTGGAAGCCCAGAGGTTTCAGAGGTTTCAGTTTTGTTGTCAGGTTGGATCAGAAAGTATTATTAAGCTTTTCTAGTTACAGAAATACTTAAGAACAATTGAGTCTTCGTTTTAGACTGGAAAACATACGTTTTCGAGCTAAGCGGTTCGGCTCTACCTCGCAGTACTAATCGCTTAAAACCTAGAATTAACTGCAAGCGAACGTGTTTCCTTACTACTTTGATGCTAGGTATTTTAAGTGGAGCGTGAAAAATCATCTCACTAGACTGCCGTAGTGTGGGTCACCATGCTGTATAGTCTGCATTAATAATGAGGGTAGTGACCATCACTCTTGGGTTAAACTTATACTTTCCATCAGGCAAAGTGGAGTCATTTCTTTTTCTTTGTATATTTCTGACATTTGACACACAACGTCATCTAGTTTCAAACTAAGCAGAGCTTGTGCTATGAAAATATACTGACTGATAGAATACATAAATACTTTTTTTTTGTAAATACATACATATTTTAGATGGAAAACATCCAAATTTCGAAATAAATATTTGTAGATCATACAAACATTTTGTCCGACTAGGGAATCGAACCCGAGACCTCAAGCACAGCAGTGGCATTCACTACCGCTGCGGCACCGCGGTAGTTATTTGGCAGGCGCTTATATAAAGAAATTATAACTAAGTCCTCGTTCACAAATGTTTTAATAGCAGTTAAAGCACGAGCACCAGCTAGTTAAGTATAAATTTTCAGTTTGATTGATCATTTTTAGGTCGTTCATCGAGTCAACATCTCTATAGTTTAAATACTCGTGAATTATAGTAAGAGATCACACAAGTAGCCACACAAATGACTATTACAGAGCAAACTATGGAAAATAACCAATACTCAACTTGTGTCTATTGCTAGAAAATTTCTAATTCAGAGAAAATCATTCAAATCCATATTTAACACTCATATATTTTAATTTCTTTGTTATGCTGTTATGTCTTAAGAATCCTTACACAAAGTGGAAAAATAAACATTAGAAGTACTATCAAGGTTACATTTCTAGTGATTCTTTGTCAGCTTTCTTTTTTTTTTGTTTCGTGGAGAATACTTTTCGTACTATATCCTTCGTAGGACGTGTGCGGGACTTTCGGAGAACCGGTTTACCCACGAAGTCCCGTGGCCCCATAGGCGGCGGTTAGGGAACTAGTAACCTGTACCGCATCCTCGCCTCGCCTTTACCTCACTGCCACTGATTCAGATACTCCTGGAAGCATCAGTGCCCCTTGAGTATCTGAGTTAGTCGATCAGAGATACAGTCAGTCTTCTCTATCCACGTTTTGAAGTTCAGCAGAACGGCTCCGACAGCGCGTTAGCTAGTACATCTTTAAATTTCGAGTCGTGTCTGCCAAGACTCCAAAGTTTGCTTATACGCGTGCCATCATAGCGTTCCAGGCTTATGATCTAGCCCAGCCTCTTCATCATTCTAACTGACAGAACAAATTTATTCTTAGACCATCATGTATGTAAATGTCAGCCAGAATATCGAAGGGCGGAGATCGTGCCGGGACCGTCGCACTTCATACGAGACTAAGCGGTAACCCCGCATGATCTAGAGAACCATCAACCGCTGCAAGCTCCTGAGTAGAGCTTGACGGCGGCATACACTCGCTGGCATTTACTTAGGCCATGGAACCATACGACCATAGTTTTCTGTGGCGTCACCCTTAGGCTCAGTTCACAAATCCTTTCCATATGCAAGCTACCCCCCGCTCGGTGAGTTGAAGTACCTGCTGGAAACGTGACCCTCAAGCTAATATAAGTGTATCGTCCAACGCGGACGTTATTACGCTTAAAATATTCTCATGGTAAAATCCATTCAACAATTTGTCCACCGAACTAACGAAAGGAAAATACTGTTCTCATGCGGAAACAATTTATCATATTATGCCAATCCTAGTATTGTTATACTTTGTAGGCATAGAAAGAATTTAAATGTGTTGAGTTTTATCTCCTTCATTGATGTGTTAGGTATTAATATAATACACTCCTTAGCTCGTCTTTAGTAAACAGTGGATCAATAAGGTCATCATGACCCGGGGCGTTTATCTCTCGTGCTATTTTTCTAATTTGGCGATGGTGTTCAGTATCCGTCTCTGCGGCATCCTCGGGGAAAAATGTTGCGGCTAGTAAGGCAGCTGACTCCTTTGGGTTTAGGTACACACCGTCCTTTCTTAGCGGCAGATCCTCCTGTCGCTTTGCGGTCTTACCAATGACTCTGTATATACCCTCCCACACCCCCTCTCGGTCTTGCTTTTGACAGAAAGTTTTCCAACTTTCTATTTGGGCTCTCTTGGCTTGGCACTCATAATTTTCTTTGGCCTGCAGGTAAAGACTGACAACTCTCTGTTTTCGATCCGATGCTGCTCGTTTGATACGGCGCTTTTTAGTGACCATTTCTTTCTTTAGTTTTGCCAGCTCGTTAGACCACCATGGTGATGAGAGTCTTGATGTTGTTGCCTTCTGAGGTATGCTCTCCTTGCACGCTGTAGTTATTAGGATCGTTAGGGTTTTTGTCAACGCGTCCAACTGGAATGGTTCTCTGACTCCACTTACAGTTTTCTGAGAGATGTTGTTATCGCTAAGTAATTGTTTGAGCTTTGCATTAAAGCTCTCCCAATTAGCTTTCCTCGTGTTGTATAAGCGAGTCGTACGTTGGATGCATATCCCTTTCTCCTTACGTAGGCGTAACCTGAAAGTGATGGCGTTATGGTCTGAGCTGGTTAATCCTTCATCGAGTTGCCAGTCCATTACGAATGGGATTAAGTTCGTGGAACAAGCTGTGATGTCCAGCGCGATGGTGAGCTTTAACCCCAAAAAGGCTCCGGGAGCGGACGGCTTTACAGCGGACATCTGTTGTCGAGCAATCTCCCAGGATCCGGCCGCGTACCTTGCCCTGTATAACAAATGCCTTGAGATAGGCTACTTTCCGGACATCTGGAAGGAAGCCACAGTAGTGGTACTGAGAAAACCGGGCAAGGACGATTACCAGAACCCCAAGGCTTATAGACCTATCGGTCTGCTGCCGGTCATGGGGAAGATCCTAGAGAAGATGATAGTAGCGAGGATTAGGTGGCACCTAGTACCGAGGATTAGTACTCGCCAGTACGGTTTTATGCCCCAGAGGAGCACCGAAGACGCCCTCTATAACCTTGTGAACCATATTAAGGATAACATAGAGCTGAAGAAGCTCGTAGCCCTCGTTTCGCTTGATATAGAGGGAGCCTTCGATAGCGCATGGTGGCCGGCTATAAAAGTCAGACTGGCTGAGGAAAAGTGTCCGGTCAATATAAGGAGGCTACTGAGTAGCTATCTCGACAACAGAAGAGTCGGCCTAAGGTATGCTGGGGAGGTACACACGAAGAACACCAAGAAAGGTTGCGTCCAGGGATCCATCAGCGGGCCGATGCTCTGGAACCTGCTTCTCGACCCACTGTTACAGGAACTGGCACAACGACAGATATACTGTCAGGCGTACGCGGACGACGTCGTCCTTGTTTTCGCGGGTAATACGGCACTAAACATAGAGGAACAGGCCAACGCGGCTCTTCTCTATGTTCAGGAGTGGGGAGTTCAAAACAAATTGAATTTCGCGCCGCACAAAACGTGCGCAATGTTACTTACGCGTAAATTAAAGTATGACACTCCGCGGTTCAGTATGGGAGGTATCCGTATAGCCATGTCTAAAGAAGTTAAGATCTTAGGTCTAACTATAGATGAAAAACTGACCTTCAACACGCACGTCGCCAATGTGTGTAGAAAGGCCGCAAATGTATATAAACAACTTTCTCGTGCGGCGAAGGTTAGTTGGGGATTACATCAGGAGATAGTTAGAGTTATTTATATGGCTGCCGTCGAACCGATTGTGACCTATGTAGCGAGCGTGTGGGCGCCTGCAGCCAAGAAGGTGGGAACGCAGAAGGCTTTGAACGCGGTACAACGTGGATTCGCTCAAAAGCTATGCAAATCCTACCGCACGGTTTCCCTGAACGCGGCACTGTTGCTGGCCGGGATACTGCCTCTCGATCTCAGAGTACAGGAAGCAGCCGCATTGTATGAGGCGAGGAGAGGGTCATCCCATCTAGTACTGGGAGATAGGGAAGTTGAGCGAGTTGTTGAGTTCACGGAGGTACCTCACCCGGCGACACATATGGCACTAAGTTTCGCAAGCTTGGTGACCCAAGCTGACGTTGAGCAAAACAACGTGCAGGCGGTGCGTATTTACACCGACGGCAGCAAGCTTGATGGCAAAGTCGGAGCAGCGATTTCCATTTGGAACGACGCAGTGGAGACGAAAGCGGTCAAGCTCAGCCTGTCCGCGTACTGCACGGTGTATCAAGCGGAACTCCTTGCCATATGTAGAGCCACAAGTGAGATACTGAAGCGCAACGAAACTACCTACGGCATTTATAGCGACTCTAGATCTGCCTTGGAGACCATTACCAACTATGGGGCACTGCATCCGCTTGCAGTGAGGACGCGCCATAACCTAAAGCAAGCTATTGATCAGAACAAAATTATCTCTTTGTTTCATATCAAAGCACACGCGGGTCTCCTGGGCAACGAACGCGCCGATCATCTGGCGAGGGAGGCAGCACTTTCGTGTCGGAGGAGGCCTGACTATGATCGATGCCCGATCTCGTTTGTCAAAAGGGGTATCCGTGAGGAAACTCTAGACGAATGGAACCGGAGGTTCCAGTCAGGCGAAACCGCCTCCGTCACGAAAGTGTTTTTTCCCCATGCAGCAAACGCTTACCGTACCATTACGCGTATCAAAATGACACCGGAGCTGACACAGGCGCTCACAGGGCACGGGGGATTCTCGCAATATTTACATAGGTTTAAGTGCCGGGACGACCCTTGTTGCGTCTGCGAACCAGACAAAGAAGAAAGTATCTTACATCTCCTATTGGAATGTCCAATCCACTCGAAATTGAGATACGAATTAGAGCAACAATTGGACACCAAAGTGTGCAAGGAAAATCTATGTATCATATTAGCAGATAAGATTAAAAATAGTTACTTTATAGAATTTTGTACTAAAATAGTTATAATTGTAAACAATAGAAATAAGGTAGCTTAAGCATTTGATAGATTATATATGTTATGTATATATACTAACTATCAAAGATAACGCAGCATAGCATACAAAACATCAATGTAACTAGAATAAGTAAGCATCTAAGTAGTGTACAAATTAATTGGATAGAGATATTAAGATACTAGTACTAGACTACAAACGTATAAGCCACTATAAGAATTAGTTATAAGAAAGAGTGAAATGTAATCATAGTAAGCATTAGAAATAGTAGAATTAAAATTAGATAAGACTATAGAACAATAACCAAAAATTTTCAAAATATTGTTAAAATAATTGTAAGTGTAGAATAAACATTGAAATAAAAACGATCTGTGACACTTACATGAGTCACAGGAGGTTGCAACACCCTGCGATGGCGGGTGCCTTTAAAAAAAAAAAAAAAAAAAAAAATATAATACACTCGTATTAGTCTCACACTAACAAACTTTGATATATCTTGTTTTAGTCTAGCTTGTTTTAAACACAATTTCAAACACGGTGATACATAGTTCTAAGAATTTAAGATAGCTGCAGGTGTCCAATTTAAGGTAGATAGCAGTATCAGGCTTGGCCAAAGATATGTGGGTATGTAGATATCTTTGAAGATTATCGTGTTTTTATGTAATTCATGTTTTCAATCTATTTTTAAATGTTAATTTTTAAATCATAGTTTGTTGCACTGAGCTTTAGAACACATGATAAAGTAATACGTGTAAGTTATGGAACCGTTCTAGGTGACGTTGTACTACTTTGCGTGTTCGAAAGCTTTACCAACATTTGTTTACATTAAAACTTACATACAGCGCAATCACAATAATGTGTAACAAACACTTATAGGTAAACATATTGTGTTAATTAAATGTTAATCACCTTATCTATCTCCTTTGTAAACACAAAACAAGGAAAAAGTTAAAGAAACAATTAAGCGGCTGATAATACTTACAGTGAGAACTATAAAATGCAACGTAATGCTACGTACAATTGATAACAGATTCACAGACACTTCATAACAACTGTGTGTGTGTGTGTGTGTGTGCGTGTGTGTGTGTGAATTTTACACCGGGTTTCTGGACTAGCGAGTGCCACCGACCAAACAACCGGACTATACATCAACACTGATGTGACCACAAATGTCAGCAGTAGTCTCTTTTTCTGTTTGGGTCCCCCGACGTTCAGCATTAACCGAGCCAGGTTAGCAACTGCTGCGGTTGCTTTTGCTGCAGTACATTTCACGTGTTTCTTGAAATTAAGACATATATCTATCATAACGCCAAGGTCGCGTATGAATGGTTGCGTCGTGAGTGTATGCCGCCCAACTCATAGGGTCATTGTCTCAACCTGTTTCCTGCTGGTAATAAGCACAGTTTCTGTCTTATATTCTGCAAGCTTAAGTCCAACTTGCTCCATCCAGTTACTGATGACTGCGTACATTTGATCGAACGCCCAGTTGATTTCCTCAATGTACTTAGTAACAATCACTACCGCCACATCGTCTGCGAATGCTATAAGTCGTGCTTCACTTGGTAAAGCTTGTTTTAACAATGCGTCGTACATAATATTTCACATTAGGGGACCCATTACTGATACTTCTGGTACTCCTCCTGTCATTTTGTACTGCTTGAATCCAATATGAGTGTCGTACTTAGGGACTCGAACCGCAAAGTAGCTCACCACTATATTCTGCAAGTAAGCTGGTACATCAAGAGTGGCAAGGGCTTTCCTAATTACATCCCATCTGGCCGAATTATTAATGTCCAGAGCCGCGACCGAACAATATTTTTCTGTGCCTCCTTGCCATCTGGTTCCAGATATTGTTTGTTTTGCAGTATTAACCACTAGATCGATTGCATTTGCCGGAGATCGGCCTTTGCGGAGACCATACTGGTTTTCAGACAGTTGTGTGTCAGCAATAGCTTCAATACGTCTGTGGACAATACGTTCCAGTACACCTTTCCAGCGCTGTCCAACATGCATAACGGGCGGTAAGATGATGGTTCACCTATTTGTTTATTCTTCTTATGAACAAACATCAACTTTTGTAGTTTCCTTCGTTTTGGGAAGGTGCCTTCTCGAAGATAGGTGTTATACGTGTCTAGGATGAGATCTGGCGCCATTTTAATGGCGGCTTTTCACGCAATGTTCGGAATACCATCTAATCCAGGTGTTTTACTATTTCCTATTCTTGAGACCACTTCTAAGAGTTCATCTTGGGTGATAGATGGAACTAGGGTCATCTTTATCCTCTTCCGAAATGTAATTTTGCTCAATTTGCTGGGAGAAGAGAATCATGACTACAGACTTTAACAGTTCAGGATCTGACAGCGAGCACGGTAGTTGTCTACTTAGTCGCAACATGACAATTTTTGGCTGCCTTCCCCACAGATCTCTTTCAACTTCCTCTGAGAGATCACACCAACATTTGTTCTCGCTGTTGCGGTATTTTGAGTATTAGACGTGCTTCTTTATAAAGTTCCCTCATTTTGTAGCGCAATACCTTGAAGGTTTTTCGAAGCGCGCTGCGCTAATCTTTTTACTCGGATGCACTGTTTACGTAACGTGACTATTGTGTCATTCCATCAGTAGGCGGGTGGGAGCCTATTTGTACAGTGTTTCTTAGGCATAGTGGCATCGCAAGCCGATAGGTTTCTCTTCATAATAACGGCAGATTTCACGTTAGCATCGTATCCCTGATCCATGGGCTTGGTGTCCAGTACTGTCTGTAAAGCTTAGAGATAAAACGCGCCAGTCTTGCATCTGATCTCGTTACTTTTCTTAGCTAACACCGTACGCAATGCAGTGGATACCTCCCAGTAAATAGCTTGGTGTCGCTGATTGTATAAACGGTAACTTGCCGAGTGTTGTTACCTTTTGCCAGGTTTGCGCTTACAAAAGTTAGATCTACTACAGAGCTCGTATCTCCATTTGTAAAGGTTGCTTTAGTTCCACCGTTCATTAGCACGATGTCCAGAGACGCCATTACTTCTAGCAGCGCCAACCCTCTGGCGTTGGTCAGCTTACTACCCCAATCAGTTGCCCATGCATTGAAGTCTCCTGTGATTGCCACAGGATGGTGATTTCTTACGTCATCTGCAAGTCTATCCAAAAGAGCCGTATACTACTGTAGTGTGAGGCTAAGTGGAGTATAACAACTGTAGAAATTCATGTCTGCTAACTTGGCTCTCACGAATCCCGTGTATGAAATAAACTTCTTGGTAATTCCGTAGGCTAGTGATCCATATCACACTTTTACCACTAGCGTCAGTAACATATGAGTTATTGTTTACACTTTTATATGGTTCCGAGATTAGGATCAGATCCACCTGCAGTTCGTAGATCATGGGTGGCCTCATAGTGATTTAGGTTTAGTTGGAGTACCCTTACTATTTTTATTTCTTACGGATCGTCTGAAGTGCTGCTCGCAAAACTGGACACTGGCCGCACCCTGCAATATGGACACAATCTTATTTCCTGCCATCTTCAATGCAGAGTATACAAGAAGCTTCTTACTTACAATCCATGATCTTATGGCCTTTACCTACATATTTTACGCATTTTTGAGATCAATTTATTGTGCTGGAGCAATTACCAGCTAAATGTCCGTACCTCCAGCATTTAAAGCATTTGGCAGGCTTCTCTACTCTCCTTACCCTGCAATTCACCCAGCCTATCTTAATCTTGCCACGATTGACTATAATTTTTGTAGCTGTTGTTTCATCTACTTTGGCGGTGGCTGTCTGGGTGCTGCCATCTAGCGTAATACTGCTGTCCCCGTTGACGGTTTTCAACAGTGCCTCTAAGACCTCTTATTTTGTGGTAGTTTCGTCCAGATCTTTAATTTCACTCACTACTTCAGGAACTTTGCTAGCTACAACTGCCTCGTGCCCAAGTATATCAGCGACAGCCTTTATTCTTCCATTATTCTTCTTTGTAAGGACAAGTAGCATATCTCCTGACTTGGTTTTGCGAATTTTATTCACATATTGCCCCACATTTTCTACAATTGTATCTTGCTTTACACGTTTTAGTATATCGGCGTACTTTTCTCGTTTTTTCGGACGTATAAGTACCGCATTACGCTTAATGTTAGGTTTTCTTCTGGGCTTTTTATTTGCCACCATCTTCCATCCGCTCCCTAGATGTAATTTTTCCTGTTGATCAACTGGCGGGAGAAGAGGGGAGTTACATGATTTCTTTTCCTTTTGCTGAACCTTTGTACATCTCTTTAGGTGAGGTGAGCACTTTCTTCTTTGTTTGCCGGTTTTGTTGGCTCAGAGTATTTTCTCCGAGCGGGAGGAGTAGTCTGTGTCTTTGCATCCGAGGTTGTAAACCCTCAATATCCGGCATCCGGGATTCAGTTCACCCCAACAGAACCCCGGATACCGGAATAAGGCCACTAGATTAGGCCTAAGGTGGGACTTGGCCCTCAGGGGAACGCTCGTGGCGACCCTGTTGCCTTCCAGCCCTGGGCACGCTAGACCACTGACATTAGGTTGTGTTGTGTCTTTGCAGCACCTCTACCCTGTGTCGCTGTGTATATGTGTTTGTGTACGTGTGAATCTGTTTGTATAATACTAGCCTGTACCGTGTCTGTATGTTTGTATCTATGTATGTATTTACGTGTGTATGAACTATGTGTATATTTTTCTGTTTTCTGTGAGGTTGGTAATTACAATATCTCTTAAATTATGTACAAAGTCAACGTGCAAATCAATAACATCGCTGTAGCTATTGATTATTTTACACAATCTTGCGTAAAGTTAGTTGGCCCCTATCATTGTTCATCTCAGCGGTGGAAAAAGTGGAAATAGCATTTCTTGGTATTCTAACGAAATTTGAAAACGGCGAAAACACGTGAAGAGTCAATTTCATATTTTAAACTTTTAATGCCAAACATTGCCTCCAGCAACTTTCTACGATTTCCTAGGTATAATTAAAGTTCCAATCTTTTATCATAAGACCATATCTATTATCATAAGACATAGGACTATTTTTTCAAGAATTTAAGATAGGCACATGTATCAAATTACAAGTAGATAGCAGTATCAGGTTTGTCGAAAGATATGTAGCTGAGTTGCCCAAGTGTGAGTCATTTGCGTTGTTTATCTTTCAAGATTAGCATGTTTTAAGCTAACTTACGTTTTCAATCAATTCTTAAATGTTAGATCATTATTTGCTGTTTGCTGTGGAACATGTGAGAAAGTAGTACATACGTGGAAATTTTTGATTCGTTCTAGGTTACGTTGAACCAATTTAGGTGTTATATTTCAGTTAGAGTAATAAAAAGTAAAAAAAAACTGTAAATTTATATTTATATCAGTCGTTTAGTACGCATTGTACAAGCTCTGCTTATTTTGGTACTAGATAGCATAGTGTACCAGATGTCTGAAATAGTATTATCCGAAATATTATTATTAATTACGAAAAATTTTGGATGTGACGTGTAACATGTCCCAGAATAATTACAAAATCAAATTTAAAGTAATATTGACGGCAAAATAAAATTCAATTTATCACACAAAGAAGTTTGCCCTGTTGTGTGTTACTAAAGTAAAAATAGCTTATTTCTTTAAAATAATATTTTCAATGAACTTTTAAAATCGTTCATAAACATGTTTACTGTATCCTGTACTGAAATAAATATTTTTCTTGTGTATTTTTAATTATTGAAAGTATGAGGTAGTAACAAATAGAAAACTGTAAATTCTGCGTGTGAAATATAGTTTTACAATTAATTACGTACTAATAAACTATTATCTATGCACTTGTAGGAAAGTAATATTTGGGTAGTCGATTTCAGTTTGCTTATCACCTTGTAGACTGATTTTTGCCTTGTGATTGACGAATGTTTTTATTTATTTAAACTTGCTGCAAATGCATTGCATAAAGCGGACTTAATACCATAGGCATTTTCTTCCAAGCGAACTTTTTTCTATTTTCTGAGAGGTTATTAATTATGATGTCCCTTAATTTATGTACAAAGTCAACATACAATCAATAACGTCATTGTAGTGATTTATTATTTTACACAATTTTGCGTAAAATTGAGTTGACCCCTAGCACAGTTCTTCTCAGCAGTGGAAAATGTGAAAATGGCACTTCTTGGTATTCTGACAGGGACACGAAACTAGAATACAGTGAGAACACGTGAAGAGTCAATTTTATTATTTAAAATTTTAATCGCAAACATTACACATTACATGACATATTAAAGTGTTCCAATCTTTTATCATAAAACTGTATCTGTCTATACAAGCCATTAGAATATCCTAAATACCAAAGAAAGTGTTTCTACAGACGCTCCAAGCGCGACTAGTGTACTGTAGTATTTTTAAAAGGTCTATAGTTTTATACAACAAAACCGACAAAACATAAAAATGTCCGAATAAAAAAATATTTGAGAATGCCGTTACTAAAATAGTTAAATAAAATTGGGCCTAGATGAGACCCCTGTGTCACACCCAACGAAATGTTATACGACTTTGAATGAAAGCCATTAACTACCGCAAAAAAAATTTCCTTTCCATAAGGTACGACCGTAACAATTTTAAAAGAGAACCAGTAATTCCACATGCATGCAACTTATTCACCAGTCTAATGTGAGATATTTTATCGACAGGTTTACTAAAATCATTACAAATAACATCAGCCTGTCTCCCAAGTCAACGGCTTTCAATAACAACTCTGTATAAGGAAACAAGTTAGAGCATATAGATCAGGATTGTACGAACCCATGCTGATGCTCGCTTAAGTATAGTTATAGATGATTCTGTATATAAGAGCAAACCATTGACCCTTTTGTAAAAGCAGATAAGATTGAAATGGGTCTGTAGATTGTTATTATACTTTTGTCTGACGAATTAAAAACTAAAATCACTTTAGTAATTTTCCGTTTAGACGGAAATATCGTAGAAGGTTATTAGCAGCTTATTAAAAATTAGTAGTAATGGCCTTGTCAGTTCATGAGCGCATGAGACTATAAAAGTAGGTGGTTTTTCATCTGGGCCTGCTTCCTTTCTGTGATCTAAGTTCTTTAATTTATTAAATAAGGTTTGAAATTGTATACATGGTCTTGTTCAATTTAGGTTATCATCACATAAATTCTTCACATGAAATCAGAATGAAAAGGCTAAAAATTAGAATAAAAACCCAGAGAGGTTCGATGCCAATTTTGTTAGGACCGTTAACAGATGGTAAGTGCGTCTGAAGTCTGCAGTCGTCGTAGATCCATCGGCCATAGCAACTGGGTATGAACTAAAACCACCTCGCTTAGCCTTAATATATGTCCAAAAGGTCTTCGGCTTTTCTATGATATCTCTTTCAATTATATTTACTTTTATTATTCTTATTAGTTATGCTAAGTTTGGATGTGACGTGTAAAATTACCCGGAGTAATTATAAAATCAAAATTAAAATAACAATGAGTGTTTTACGATATAAAAGTTTCTTGTTTGATTAAAATTACCATTTTATTCTCGAAAGAAAAGAAAAAGGAGACATACAGACACACAAGGATAATCTTCACGATGATCAACACTAATTTATTGTCTCTACTTCTTTTCATTTTTCAAAACTGTACTCAGATACTGTTTCCCATCTGTTCCATATTGATAAAATAAAATAGCTTTTTAATACATGTATTTAACAACAAGTAAATTAAATTAGATCAAATTAAATGGGCTGTCCAAATTCATTCTAAATATCTTACGATACTACTAGATCGCAAACGAAAGCTAAGACTAGGCTTAAGCAAACGCTGTAGTGTTGTTTTCTATTTACTAGTTAAAATAACGATCTGATCTGGTGGTGTTCATCCATCATCATGAATCCAAAAAACAGTTGGTGAAATGGTTTTACTTAAGATATCAAATTCACACGAATAGCTAACCTTGCTTTAACTAACCCATCAACTTACATACATGCCTTACTATATATTTTTTAATTTTCCCGCAATAATAACTGTTGTTTGTGTGAAAATACTTTCCTCTAGTGGCCAGAGGCAAAACTTCTAATCTCTATTTATCTTTAAAAATAATTCAACGAGATATAAATAAAGTAAAAACAGTCTAGCCAATAAATTATCCAGCATGAATTTAGATGATGTCTAATTTTAGTGTGAAATTTCCAATTTTAGTCAATCTCTGACATTTAGAATACATACTAGATAAAAGAATGACAAATGACCAATTATGGACTAAATTGAATAACTTAATTAATTTTGGTTATGTCAAACTAAATATAATTAAATCTTGCGTTTTCAGAATACGAAACGTCATTTGACAGAACTAAACGTATTTTTAGCGATTTTCGAATTTTCGAACAGCAGAATTACCATATTATAATAAAAAATAAAAAATAACCTTTATTCTACTAACAAGTTGTCGATAATGCACAACTTATTTTCATGCTATAAGTTACATCCACAATCAATGTGTCAAACTAATTATAATTAAATCTTACGTTTTCAGAATACGAAAGGTCGTTTAACTGGATTAAACATTTTTTTAATGCTTTTTGTTAAGGTTTGCACAGTTATCCAACAACAAAATTAGTAACATGTGCTTCAAAATTTTGCAATATTCTTTTTAAAATCATTTCAGATCATAAAGTATATGTGAGTATTCCTAAAAATTACAAAATGCATCCATAATATAGCTTGCTGTATCAAATCGTGACATCAATTTATGTTGATTTAAAAAGAGAATAAATTGTTATTAATCTGCTTACATTATTTGTTCTAAATATGTAAGTAAGAATTCATTTATCCGAGTAAGAGTAGATTCAACGAGAAGAGTATAGTCACAGTCTATCGGACGAGTTTCTAGAATCAGAACAATGTTAAAAATATTCTGACAGTAAAATCCATTGAACAAGTCGATGGCAGTAAACTGTTCCACTAGGCGTCGCAAGGAAAATACTGTTTTCACGCAAAAATAATTTATTATGTTACCTAGGTTCGAGTATTATAGTTCTTAGTAGGTATAAAAATAATTTAAATATATAATTTTATGAATGTTATTGATACGTTAATTATGAACGTGATACACTCGTATTAGTCTCACTCATATTGTGATAAGTGCAGGTGTCAGATTTAAGGTAGATAATAGTATCTGGTTTTTCCAAAGATAAGTAGGTTAGGGTGCCAAGTGCAAGTTCATTTGTGTTGTTTATCTTTCAAGATTAACATGTTTTTATTTGTCTTACGTTTTCAATCCATTCTTAAATGTTAGATCGTTATTAGTCGTGTCGAGCTTCGGAACATATGAGAAAGTAATACGTGTGAATTATGGAGTTATTCTAGATCACGTTGAACCAATTTGAGTGTTTTATTTCAGTAACGGTAATAAAAAGTATAAAAAAGCTGGTATATATTTATTGTACAAGCTCTAATTAATTTGAGACTAGATAGCGTAGTGTGCCAGATGTCTGAAATAGTATTATCTGAAATATTATTATTAAAAATGCTAAATTTTGGATATGACGTATAACATGTCCCAGAATAACTACAAAATCAAAATTAAAGTAACAATGACGGCAAAATAAAATTAAATTTGTCACAAACAGAAATTTGCCCTATCACGTGTTACTATAAAACGGTCCTCACGATGATCAATACGAACTTATTGGCTTTTTGGTCTTGTCACCATCAATTTCGCTGTTGGTGGATCATTTTTATCGAAGGTAGCATTGAGTTTTTTTCCTAAATCTTCAAGAATTACTGTTGCCCAACCTTCCCGTTCAGCAACCTTCTGCCTACCATATGCTGTCTTTAATGGAACCGTTAAGGGCACACGAAATTCTTGACATATAAGTCGTCTAAAACTAAAAATAATATTAATAAAATAAAATAACTTATTTATCTACATTTTAAATAATTGATAATTTAATTGATTAAATTAAATAGGCTGTTTAAATTATTGCCAAATATCTAACGATATTTCTATATCACAAACGAAAGCTAGGAGACTAGGCTTAAGCAAATGCTACAGCACTATTTCCTAAACATGTGGATTCACTTACTACTTGTACTCAGAACACGGATCTTGTCTGATGGTGTTGATTCACTTTCCTGAAGTAAATAAAGAGCCACTATTTCTTCGCTGATGCAATGTCAGCAGATTTACAGTTTAATCAAATATATGCGCCAAACATGACAGCATCATTTATAAACTGTGTAAAAGTATCAAAATATAGATACCTGCTGCCTTTGTCATTGATTCGCTTAATTCGCATAAAGTGAATAAAAATCAACTCTGCGACATCTCCAATGCGATCCCGAGGTGCATCAACTATTCGAAAATTTGTAATACCAGATTTGTTGGTAGTAGAGAATATAGACCCAACTTTAGGAGGCTGCTTCTTGGTAATGACCTTTGCAACATAAAACTGCTGACAAAACGTCTGTCACTACCAATGCTGAAAATGTGTCTATAACGAATAAATATCGATTACAAGGTAGACTGTTATCTGATAACTGTATCTTTATTTCACTTTATGCTGTTACATATCACTATCACTGCATATTATAAAACAAAGTCGTCCACCGCGTCTGTCTGTCTGTTCGAGATAAACTTGAAAAATACATCACGGATGTTCATGCTGATTTCATCAATAGTTATAGTGGTTCTTGAAGGAGGTTTAAGTTAATAATTTGTTGAGTTTTGTGTATATTGATTTAAATATAATGATATTTGCAGCAGTTATAGGAAATAATTAAGCCGTCTTGGAACTTTCAACCAAAACACTGCCTTGAACCTCAAAGATATAATGTATTATAACTGACTACACCCATTATCTGTTTTAAAAATTGGATGCGTATAATACGGTAATTACAAAACTAATTAGACTGATACAGTGTTAATCCTTATCATTTTAAATACGCTAGAGGTCGCAAGCATTTCATGCCCATTCCTATACTCTTTTCTATAATATAATTTAAATGAATATCTTAGAAGTTATCGTAAAGAAATTACAGGCGCGAGAATAAATTTCAAGCGCGTTCGTTACATCAATGACTGGAATAGTTTGATGCGATCGTGGACCCTCCTTAACCCTCCGCTCCGCCCCTCCCGGTCATTAGACAGGACAATGTGAAATCTCCACAACAATAACTGTCCAATGGGTTGCTGCACTGTTATAACTAAGGTTTGACTGACTGCGAACTTTGATTGCACCGTTGGCCACGTGGTTTAAGCAGTCACCACTCCGTGCTGTGCCCTGAGTGTTGTGGGTTCAAACCGCACATGGGACGAAATTTTGTGTTTTTCAGTTATTTTACCACAAATTTTTATTTCAAGCCTGGGTGTACTTTGTGTTCGCTTCTTGTATGTTTGCAAAGTCCACTGTAACACATGCAGGTGTTGTATTTTTTAAAAAAAAAGTAAACGAGAGCAGATAAAATCAATCAACCGCGCATAAGATTGTATCTTAAGCCACAGATAACGAAATATGAACTTAAAATCAATATAAGGATTTTATCGTCTTGCAATGGCAATTCTCTAACGACTTACACTGGAAACGAACTGGTGAATTGCAAGCAGGTGAATTTTCCAATGTCTGTATAAGTCTTATTAGTGTTTGTGGTTTTGGCAAAATTTGGAAGAAGTACTTGAAAAGTATATCCCAATATCAGTAACATATCCACTAAGACACTAAATTGGTTTCGAGAAAAAAAAACCAACAAACTAATTGATAAAATAAATGATTTTTTTTTTAAATTTGAACCACCATCACAAATCTTCAACTCAATTAGTACAGTTCTCAATTCTGAAAATTATTGACGTTTCCTGGAGTTTGGCTGCACAAATTTATACTAAAAGTGTACATATTATATTACTAAAAGATTTAAGTTCACCAAAACTATGCAGCGGTACAAATCTCAAAGCAGTACACTTAAAAAAAAGATCGAATATATGATATTAACCTGGTAACGGAACTGATGAAACTGTTTTTATGCCGAGAATTCCCATGATACAAAGGCTACTGTTTCTCGTAAAATAGCAAGTTTAGAATAACAACTAATAAAGCACACAGTCAAACATCAACAGTTACGGGAGTAGACTTAAGTACACAGTCCTATTCGCACGGGTAATTATATGTTTGCCTTTACACGTAACTTCGAAATAAAATTTGATCGTTTTTACACGTGATCAGACAGAAGGTATTAATGTGATTTATTAGGAAATGTTTAATAGGAAGTTTTATATAGATGTATTTAATGTTTGCTATTTGTATAATTAACACATTTTTTTAAAATATATTTTTTTTATATATTAATAGCCTGCTAAAGTGACTCTACTCTGCCTGATGGAAAGCATGAATAGAATCCAAGAGTTGTGGTCACCATACTCATTGCAAACGGAGACAATGTAGTATTGTACCCACACTATGGCGGCCTAGTGAGATGCTTTTTCACACCCCGCTTGGGGACGTAAAAGCCATGACAGTCATCGTGACAGTGTAAGGGTTACACAGTTACCACGATAACTGTCACCCCTGCTTCAATAAGTATCTTACAATAGTCTAATTGTCAAAATCTCAACATTAAACACTTTAAATTATTTCCTTTCAATCAAGAATTATTTGTGTACTGTATTTTAACCCAGTGATAGGAATTACATAACAGATAACTCTTGAAGGTCGTTGTCGTAGGATATAATCGTAAAGTGGTATTCAAAAACATGTCAATTAAACTTGCACACATGTGTATTTGATAGCATAATTTTATATTAATTGAATTCAATCGCTAATTTATATTCACATAAATTTAGTACAGAGGCATCGTAAAATGGTTCGCCGGTAGGTATCACCATTATAATTTGTAATTACACATTTGGGTTTTCTGTTTTTTCTATACATATTTCATAGAACTCTAACTTGGATAAATTTCTAAGTTTCTTTCGACTACCATGTCAGAGAAGAGGGTTTTACTAAAATATTGCAATTCTCCTATTGTCATTTCTTTCCAATTAGCAAATATCATGATAGAACCATACAGAGATATAGCAGTATTGCCGCCTTCTAAGTGTCTTCTCGGATGAGATCGGTGGGGGAAAAGGCGGTAATACTATTGTATCTCTTGAGTTGTAGGTATCTATGGGCTATGCTATTTACCATCAGATACGGGTCTAGTCATTTGTCTCCTATCATAAAAAATGATAAATTTCAGCAGTTGCAATATTTGATTATTTTTAATCTTTATAATAAGTTTATTAAAAGTATTCCTAAGTATGTAACTTCAAATAAACGAAATTGTTGAAAGATGACCTAGCAATCGAAATAAATTATTCAAAAACAGAAGTTTTTTATTTCACTTTATAAGTCTACCTAAGAAAAAAAAATATTTCAGTTAGAAATCTTAAATTTTTAAAAAATATAATGAGATAAACCACGAAACTGGTTATAGTTTTAGGGATTAATCCAAGTTGGCCATGTAAAATTCTAACATAACATTTTGTCCAAAAAAATAATTTTAACATTAAGATCAAGATATTTAATACAAATATAAATAAAAATCTTATAAACACAAAAAAAACTATTCAATTTCACAAGAATTAACAATAAAACATAAAATCCAACGAACCAACCAAAAGAACGGAAGAATAGCTTAAAAGAGCGCTATTATTGTATTCGCTATGCATTGCGAAAACAGTTCATATTACCAGCACATAAAAATCACTGACATAAAATAATCTATTACTTAGTATTATTACGTATTACTATTATAACTCACTTAGTAATATTGTTCGTTAAATATGTTTTATATTTATAAAGTTAGACGATGACAGAACTAGATTCGTTTGTTAACTTTAAACAATTTCATTAACAGCAAACAATGCAGATACTTATTGCGTGTTATTGAACTTTTGAAATCATTGATAAACATGAATAATATGTCCTATACCTACTAAAAAAATATTTTTTTTTGTGCATTTTCAATTGTTGAAAATATGAGGTAGTAACAAATATAAAATTAGTTTACTAAGTGTAAAGACTGCGTGTGTAACATATTTTTACAATTACTTAGGTAAAATAAACTATTATGCACTTATAGGAAAGTAATGCTTGGGTAGTCGATTTCAGTTTGCTTATCACCTTGTAGACTGCTATTTGTCAGCTGATTGATGAATTGATTTATTTATTCATACTACCTGTAAATACATTGCGTAAAGCGGACTTAATGCCAAAGGCATTTTCTTCCAGGCGACCTTAGGTGGTAGAGAGAGAGCGAGAGAGGTAGAGACGGGTCTAGCAGGTGTACCAGGTGTACCATTGAAGCAAATGAGGATGACTGTAGAATTAACATATAAATAACTTTTACGTGCGATAACTATTGTAATAAATAAATATAAATTCACATGTATACCGATTCGTACGATGATGAATAAACAAATAATTATTCTGAAGATTCCGTTAACAAATCCGTAGAACTTGCGTTCTCTAACCTTAAAAGTTAAAGGTGTTCCAGTGATTTACAGCTCGTACAGTGAAGGAAAAATGAACATTACATAAATTATGTAAAGGACAAAGGCGACGGAAATTATCGGAGGAGCGAAGATGTACGATATGGGTGAGTAAGGAGAGTGGAGAAGGAAGTGCAGCATAGTAAACACACGTTAACTGCGTTGCTGTCTTATAGGCAACCATGACAGTTGCATGTGATAAACGGATACATGATCATATTTTAGTTACACATATCGCCATAGTTAATGACTGGCAAAAATAAAATCTACATTAGTATTGTTTTAGTTGTAATAGGAAAAAAAATAACGTGATCTTTTGACTAATACTGTTTATTTGAATTTGCCAATTCAGGATTATTAGTATGTGCAAATCAAGGTCCTTGACTGATTAAGTAATGGGTAACTCTGTACCTCGAAATATGATATTAGTGATAGCGCCAGGATCAAGTCTACCCATCATTCTAGAACCCCCTATGTAGATGTCTTGACACTTAGACAGGTTTTGCTGTAAATAGTATTAACCAAGACTTAGAAAACATAAAAATAGTGCAAACAACAACTACATCCTACAGCGCCATCTAGCGAAGACACATCGAACTACGGAGCATCTACTAATCCTGAATCGTAATATAGAAATTTTCGTGGTGGTTAGCATATATACAACATCACCACCTTGCCAGGTCGGAGGATCCTCCCTTTGTATCGGAGCCTTTGCATTTGATACCCGTTCCTCCACTCTTTAAAAACAGAATTGATCCTGATGGTATTCCTCAAAATCATCTTTAATCATGTTGTTTTGCCTATTAGTCAATTGGCCAAGGATCTCAGTATACGTATTGATACAACTATGAATCGGCAAACACATGTAGCTAGTATCAGTCAAAACGTCACAAAAGTTTTTGATGAATTCTATCACCTTAAAAATTTGATCCCAATAAAAATAAAGGCGATGCTTGTGTGAACCTTAATTTTGTCGCTTATCGGTTATATTATCTCGACTTAATGCCGATCTACTCAATAAATTAAACCAATTTCCGCTTATCGTACGCAACTGTCACAGTTACCTACAAGACAGCAGCCCTTCCTTCTCAACTCACCGAATCCACCCACATACTTAACATCTGACCTCCAATATCTCTTAGTCTTAGCTCTTACTATGATAGAAATCTTCATTCTTCTATATCTAATAATCTTCTTCTGCTTTATTCGTCACGTAATTCCAGCAAAGTCCGTTACAGTGATTTATTGGCGGAATCATGAGCCTCACACTTTAATAGTATCTTTATTATTTATTAATATTTATAATTTAATAGTTATAAACTATGTATGTACGTATTTATGTTCTATTTATGTATACTTAGTACCTATATATCGGTCGAATTAATTTTCTTTTGTAAAGTAGTTTGATTTAGTCTCTCCTCTTACTTGTTCAAAAATACGTGTATATCAGCCACAAACAGTTTCGCAACACCCAATAGTTTGACTAGAAGAAAATGTCTGTGGCATCAAGCCCGCTTTGTACGATATAATAAAACACGTAGAGCAGAAAACACGTTTAATATATATGTATATTTATATACATAGATATACATATAAATATATAATATAATATATATATATATTAAAAACCAAAACTGTTCTTAATTTTGATTTACTTAAAGCTCAGCTGCAGCTCTTAGGAGGACTCCACCAATTGCGAAAATCGTGGTACACACTTATTTCCTCAAATCGTTTATCATCATCGACCATTGCACAAAAGTTACAATACGGATCACTTTCTGAAAAATCTCTGGAATTATGATAAGAGTAGTGATTATGCCATTTGAAATAATTGTAGTATTCCTCTTTATTGTTTATTAACTCAGCCATTTTCTTTGCCAACTCAACAACTGTAAGTTTAATGGCATCCAGATAGATTCCATCAGGCATAAACCTGTAAAGACAGAGATATAAAATTGAGTAAATGTAATATTAAAATGTTGTGACAGAGCAAAATAAGAGAAAAAAATACACGATTGGGGTATGGTTATCATTAGATAATCTAATAGCTTAAATAGAAACAAAGATTGTTACAATATTGCGAGGTCTAACACTTTTGTTTATAGCTTTGTATTGAATAGTCTCAAACCAGTAACGTTGTTTAACTTTTTTATTTGTATATTTAAGTCAAACTGTACGGTAACATCGGCTGATTAAAAACATAATAATTATGTTTTTAGTCCTGAAACTGTGAATGAAGTTTTTAAAGAACGATTCCTGAAAAGTTCAACTGAGAAATATGAAAATGAAACACTTGGCAATCATAGTTTTTTCAAGATCATTGAAAACAAGTGAGCTGCCGGATGCATAATTTTAACTTGAAAGCAGTGAAAATTATCCTTCAAGAATACTATTCCTTACCCGACTGCATCAGAAAGAGAGTTAATTTTTTCGCGTGTATGTACTCAAACAAATATTTCTTGGGTATGCTTTATAGCATAAACGACTTAATGTCTTTAAATTGGACTTAATTGTAAAAATTACACTAGAAAAATATAAATGATAATAATTAAAGTCACCGATTTGTAATTTTTAAAGACGTAATTACTTATACATTTTAAAACAATTTGTTTTCTGTTTTCTTTTATTAATAGAAAGCTTTTTTTAATCGAAACAATATAGCTCAACTTACTACCTAGGTGTTAAAATAAGTTTTCTGTTATTGCCTTTTTGATTTAAGGTCGATAGATATTTGTGCGAGTGTGACGGAAGAAGACTAATAATCTTCTAATAATCTTCTTATGTTGTTTATAGACCTTTAACTTCTGACGTATTTAGGCCATTCTGATGCTTGCACTTCATACAGTGTAAGACTTTGTTTTATTTAGAGATCAATGCAGTAACTGATCTACTACTAAGCGACAAAGAGTTTTGAGTTTTAATGTTTTTGGATGATGATTATTTTAGAGATGTTTATCTAATGTGTACGTAATTTTTATTTAAAATTTATGTTCAAATTTAACAAAATGACGATTTTAATTTTTTTAAATTTCATATAACTAATATGGCAATTTAGAAGAAACTGACGACCTTTGAAACGTCTAAATCTATAAAACAATGTAGGCGACAGGGTGTGCTAACACATACACACGAAAAGCATTATCCTCTTTCTGTCACAGTCGGGTAAAAACAAATGTCATGCTCATTAAACTTTAGAAATCAGTATATAATATTTCTGTAGTATAATTTAATATAATTAATTAATTCTGCACCGTTAAAAATAAATCTTATACAATGTTGGTTTAAGTTAATTATTTACTTGGAAACCTACTTTATCAATTTCGCTACTTATTTTCTAAAACAAAATTGTTACACTCTGTTGACGACTCAAGCACTACTTCGAACTTTTGTTTCATATTTATTGTATAGGTAACTTAGTCATTCAAGCCAAATAATTTTCAATTGTAATTTTTTGACAATGGCTTATTAATGTGTATGTATAGCGAATTCTTTGTAAATAGCTTCCCAATATGCTAAATGTGAAAATACTGAAATTTTAAAACGTTTATTGAGCTGAGCTTACCACAGTTTGTTAGTTTGTAAATTAGATTTGATTGATTTTAATTACAATTGTATGTGCTGGATTCGAAAAACCTAAAATCAATCAGAACTGCATGCAATGGGAAAAAGCGATGTGCAGCAATGGACTGCCCCAGGAACAATTTACTATAATGATGATGAATTATAACCCTCAAGAATGTATAAATATGATTAGTTTATATAGTTTGGTAAGCATACTATACTTCAAGTTGGGCGCAGCAGCACGATATTTATGAAAGTGTATTAAATTAAAAAGAATAACTCAGAAACTAACCTTGTATAATTAGCACCACCGTACACAATTGGTATGGTGTAGTGTTGTAAAGCGTGAAGCAACTTTTCTGTCACGTAGTCTTGACTAAATGAGTTCTCAAACGATAAGTAAAAATAATAGTCTTGTTCTAACAACTGAAAGCATTTCGACATGTCATATCGTGGACATGATTTTGTTCCACAGCGTCCATAAGTGTCTATTTGCAAATTATATTTTGCCAACTCAGCTGTCAGATCTAAGACAAAATTTTCTCTTTTACTAGGCGAATGACAGTTTGATACGAACCAAGCTGCAGCAATTTTTTTCCTACTTAATCGTTTTTTTAAAACATCGTCAATAGGATCCATATCCTCAATTTTTCTCCAATACATAACTTCTTTAGGTCCAACGATAGTTCCATTGGTATTTGTAATAGTTATATAAGAGTACTGCTCATCAGAATTTAATTTGTAAGTCCAAGTCCAGTTAAAAAAATCATTGTACATTGTATTACAGAACGGATAGTAATGTGCTGATTCCATGCTGGCGAAAACATATTTTTGATGTGGTGACCTTGATTTTGGTAAATCAAAGTCTATTATATCAGAACTATGAAACACAATAACATCAAAATTTGATACATTCTGTAGAAAGTTTCTATCTGTAGATACGTAACATTCCACACTCGAACAATTTCTGTTTATAAACGTTTTGTTTCCTTCACCTAAATATTTCACGGGATCTCTAGTTTTTAATGTCCATAGCAATATGTATTTCAGTCTCGGTTTGACTATTGTGTGTTCTTCTTTTTTTTCTTGCTTTGCCAAAACAAGTACTTCTGGTGTTCGTTGCAGATTTAAACTAAATTGAGACCACATTATTAAAGTAAACATTGCAATTATTAACACCCATATTATTCTATTGTGTTTTAATGATTGCAGTGACGTTAATATAAAAGATTCAGTCATTGGTCTGTTATATTGATCAAAGTTTGAATAAGAGTTTGTAGTTGCAGAAGCCCTGTTTTGTCTTTTATACAGCACACACTGGCAGCACTATCAGTAGCAGTTTTAATATTGAATATTTCAATTCTAAAGCCAGTTTTGTCCGTTCTCTGGTCTGTAAAATTCTCCAGGTACCACCATCCTATGATAGAAAAAGATTCAGTTAATATCCTTATATGAAATAACCACAACACTCAACCGACACGAATCATACTTAAAACATTTTATTAATATTAATCTATGTTTCGTGTACACACATATATCTAGTCAATAAACCACACTATAAGAAATGTAAAAATATTTTTTTTTCATAACAACACTTTACACTTTTCACAAAAGTCCTTGTATATGACGTATTTATTTGTTAAAATTTTTATTTTTGGTCATATTTGCTGTCACTCTATCGTGTCGTTGTCTATCACTGAAGTAAAGGCACTGTACTGATAGTAAATTAATAAAGATAGATAAGTCTATATGTGTACAACATTTTACGATAGTAGTATAATACGTATGTATATGTCAGACAGATATTGTAAAAAGGCGGCATTAGCAATAACTACGTCTTTTTTGGCAAATCTTATGCAATTACGATTTATTATTATGCTCTTTTTTTTATTATTATGTTTTATGATTATTAGGCTCTTTATTTCACAAAATCACACAAATTACTTTCAAGGACAAATTAAATATAAATCATTAAAGATAATAATAGAAATTTGTTATGAATAGACGACGACAATCAAACTGTTTCCAACTGATTTTATTCTAATATAGGAACTTCTTTAAATTTAAGATATCCATTCTAATGTAATGCATAAATTTTACATTAGTAGTTACAGGTTAAAGAATAAGTTTTAAATAGTGCCTTTGAAAATGTTTTTTAAATATTCTTTTATATAATATCATCGAGAAAAATAAAAGGGTATAATAAATAATAAAAAAATAAATAGGTAAAATTTAAAAAGTCGCCTAGAGAAAAATTAACAGCATCTTATTTACAAACTAGGTTAGAGATACTGGAACAACAATGAAGTTATTTAATAAAAACTCATAGAAAGAAATATATATATATATATATTATATATTTATAATATATATAATATATAAAAAAAGAAACTATTGAAATTTTAACTGATACCTTAAATAATTATTTTGAAGCAGATGTTTGCGATAATATTGAAAAAAATATCATTTACAAATTAGAATTAAAAAGGCATGGCTTACAATTTACTTCATCGATAAGACACGAAAGAGAAAAACAATCTACTCACAAAATATATAACAGTATTAATTTGCTTGAAATGAGTGTTTCAATTTTTTCTGTTAAATACACAGAACTGACATCATTTCACAATATGTTTACATCATTAATACATAAAAATGACACAATTGACAATGTCTAAAAGTTTCATTACTTGAAGACTATCTAACGAAATAGAACAATTGTTGCGCCATACCCGTATTACAACCGCAAATTATCTAGAATGCAGACAAATATTGCAAAAACATTACGATAGCAAAAAATAGTTGTATAATTTCACGATAAAGCGATTAATGGAACAACCAATGGTATTAGTATCGTTAACAACCACAGGACACTTTTGAATACTGCTGTGAATTGTACCGATGGGCTACCAACGATAGGTATAGATGTTAATTCGTGAGATGTTATAGTGATATAGTAAGCGCGAAATTAGATAGTGAATCCCGGAAGCAATGGGGAACAAAGGTTATCTTATGTGACGAAATACTAAAGTTTAACGAACTTAAAGCGTTTTTAGAAACAACATTCGAACATACCGATTACCTATAAACCAAAATTAACAGTAACCAAATAAAGCAACTTTCATGCACTTAATAATACGCAAGATTGGTTCACAGAACTTGTCCGTTTTGTTTACAAAATCATACTATAAGCCATTACAAAGATTTTTTTAAAAGTAATACAATATGAAACTCGTAATAATTTCGTAGAAACTCAGGGTCTGTGCTACAATTGTTTTGACCAAAATCATTCTGTTAAATTCTGCAGAGTTAGCACAACTTATGAAGTTTGAAAGAGCAAATATCATTCTTTGTTGCCAACTTACTTTAAACCCCAACGGATTTTCAAGATCAAAAACGCCTAAATGTAGCTTAGGAGAAGTCGTTGCCGTCAAATCAGCATTGGACAATGGACTCCATTTCCGGTGAGATGCAGGAGTCAAATATTGTTGCAATATCAACTCACTTTTTAAAGAAGACGTTTCCGACTAAGGTTTCCTAAGCAACCGCTCTAGTCGAAACCCAGACTAAACATGGTTTTAACAAATACTAGAATCATTATTAGGCCAAGGGTCTCAAGTGTTATTTATTACTGAATTCAGAACTGTTCGGATTTAGAAAGATTTCAAGTCATGGTATAGTGTAATGGTCCCCCCTGGAAACCTAGTACGAGTATAGTAATTTTTCGGTTATTTAATGTGGTATTATTATACAAGCCAGCACCCTCCAATGTGGAGAGAGGTCTAACGCTCCTCCAGAATCCGCGTTAGACTGTAGAACTCGACACCAGACTGGACATTCTCCCACTGGCTTATAACGATTCAAATAAATAATAAGAAACCGCGATAAGAGGGAATCAAAATGAGAGATTATGAAACAATTAAATACATTTCTGTTGGTTGTGCTTATCACTCTTCCATCTGTTGTGCACTTAAGATTTAGGTGAATTAACTGACTTTAACTCGAGGGGGTCAGGAACGCTACGTTCAAACCTATAACTCGCTTTGACAGGTGTATTCAGCTGTATACGACCGAAGCTAAACGCTTTCGCGCCTCCGCCCCGACGTGGGACTCCAACCCATCGGTTTCCTGTGTACTCAACCCGCTATATGAGTTAACCCGCCTACTGACCCCCGTGCATCCGCCCCTTAAGACTCCTAGAACTCAAGCACACGGCACACACCCACACACGCTGTAACTACAATATACACCACAGGGACAGATCACCCAGATATAATCGTGTAACGGAACCGTTCCGGCGATCTACCGGAAGGCTCCATTCGATCGTAAATGGACTCCCCACACCGCAGCGACTTATAAAGAGTTCTACTCATTATCTCTATCAAAGGTACCGATTAACCAACAGTAATGCTCATCGAGAAATAATAGAGAGATATCATCTAATTATTCACCGATTATTACTATGCTCAGACCGGCATATAAATACATATAAATCATTATCCTACGAAATAATAGGCAACAAGGACTTACCTAGCTACTGCAGCGTTATATATGCTAACTTACTCAACGTCATGGTAACCCACACGACCGGCTATCCCCAGCTTTCACGAACGTCCTGCCTTCACCCTGCACCCTCACTGACTATCTCGACTCTCTCAAACCCTGTCGTATTCTCTCAGCCCGCGCCCCACTACCTATCGCCTTTTTTGTTTACAATTATTTCTCTCACAGATGTCTTGGAACCAATATCCAAAGGTCTGTTAAGAGTCCTTTCCAAAGAATTCGTTTTAAAATTGCTTTTTTTTTTTTTTTTTTTTTTTGATAGTGACCTAGCTGTTGGCCTGGGTTGGCCTCTACAACTTTACGCGGGTGTTACGGTGAGCGCTGAGGGCTCTCAACCGGTCGTTTGTTAAGCAACATAGCCCAAGGGCACCCCCTGTGGGATACGAACCTCGGCTTGGGGTGTTGCTGCTACGTTGGGGCGACCTACTCCCATGTTTTGTATATGATTTACGCGGCGCGTATTCCGCCCCCGACGACGGGGACGAAAACGCGGACGGTTCCTATTCCTAGATTGCCTAGCTGTGTCCGCTCTACGTTGGGCGAGCGTGATTTCGTCATCTGGTTCTTCTAACGCGTGTCTGGGTCGTCGTATCTTCGAAATCCTACTTGGTGTGTATTCTACGGCCGCAACCACTAGAGGGTTGGGGTGAGTCGGAGCAGAGTCAAAGTAGCTACGGGAGCACTGTTTTATGAATTGCTTGATGGTCGGCAATCTGAGGTCGATGTGGAGATCGACGTTGCGTACATACCACGGTGCTCCCGTAGCTTTGCGCATGAACCTATTTTGTAGTGTTTGAAGCCTATGGATCCTGTGTGGCCTAACGTGTGCGAATACTACGCTGCCGTACGTCATTATAGGACGTACGCATGCCGTGTATAACCTAACTTTATTTTTTAGATCTAGCTTCGAACGCGCGTTTAATAAATTGTGGAGACGTCCTAGCACGAAGGCAGCCCGGTTGCGGACTGCCTTGATGTGGGGGCCGAAGGTTAGACGGTCGTCGAGGGTTATGCCTAGGTATTTGGCCTGCCTAGACCAAGGGATAGACTTGCCGAACATCCTGATCTGAGGGGTCTTCTCCAAAGGATACAAGCTTAGCTGTCTTCTGTGAAACAGCACCGCCTGGCTTTTCTCGGGGTTGACCTCTATCCTCCATTTCCGGAACCAAACGCCCAGTGCGTTGGCTGCGGTCTGGAGTTTTTTGGCTACTGTCGAGGGGTTCACCCCCGAGCAGTAGATAGCCGTGTCGTCTGCGAATAGTGCCGTCTGCACATACCGATGCTTCGGAATGTCGCTAGTATACAGCGTGAAGAGTAGGGGGGAGAGCACGGACCCTTGTGGGACACCGGCTCGAATGGGGTGAGCGGAGGACAGTGACCCTTCTACTCGGTAGCGGAAGCTTCGATTCGACAAGTAGTCTCGTATGATGAGCACGAGTCCGTGTGGCACTCCCATGGTAGACAGCTTAAACAATAAGCCGTTGTGCCACACTTTGTCGAAAGCTTTCGCTACGTCAAAGAAGAGGATTCCTGTGAACAGGTTGCGTTGAAGCCGATCGCTGGTGTATTCAACGATGCGGTGGACTTGGTGGACGCACGAGTGTTCGGTTCGGAAACCGAATTGCTCGTGGGGGACTAGAAGATTAGCATCGGCATACGCTTTCAGCCTATTGTAGATTAGACGCTCGTATAGCTTGCCTAATCCTTTAAGCAGACTGATCGGTCTATAACTGGTCGGTTCGGACTTTGGTTTGCCAGGTTTGGGTATCCCAATAACAACGGCTTCTTTCCATTGTTGTGGAAAGATGTTGTTTTTGAGCGCTGCGTTAAAAATGAACGTCAGCAGGACCAGTAGCCTCTCCGGAAAGAGTTTTATAACCCTGTTTGTGATACCGTCCGAACCGGGCGCCTTGCGAGCGTGTAGGCCCTTGACGATCGTTTCGACTTCTTCGGGGGTGACCGTGTCTAGGTCTTGTTGTGTATCTGTCGTCCCCGTCGGCGTTGATGTTGAGGAGGCTAGTGTTGATGTAGGAAGTGAGGTTATTATGCGCTCTACTTCCGAATCAACTTCGGCTATTTGGTCTGAGTCGCAGTGTATTACGCTGGGCGTGCACTGATTCTCTAGACTCTCGGCCAGGCATTCTGCCTTTTCGATATCGTCGAAGGCCGGTGGAAGGTTAGGTCGGCTTAGAGGAGGCATACAAGTGACGGTGTCTCTCTTAAGCGAGCGGAATAGTTGCCAGAAGGCAAGGTGGGTAGGTTCGAGGTCTTGTAGTGTCCTATCCCACCTGTCTTGGCGCATTTGATCGATTCGCGACTTGACCGCTCTTTCTAAGCGTCGTAACCTGATCCTGTTGGCTTCGCATGGATATCTGTCATAGGCTCGTACGGCGGCGTTTTTCCGCCTCAGCAGCTCACGTACGTCATCGGGTAGGTCCCAGCGGCGATCGTTCGTCGCCGGTGCCTCCCGAGTGCATTCGTTAATTAACGATTGCACGTGTGCTGTGAGGGAGTCGATCGCCGTCACGGTGTCCTCTTTGCTGATTATATGGTCGGGTATCCTGTCTAGATGCACGGACGAGGTTGCCTCGAGTTTGGTCCCGAGGCGCCTCCAGTCCGTGATTCGTCTAGTGGGGGTACGATGACCTGTGTCGATGGGACCCAGTCTGGGTGCGAACTCCACGACCACAGGTCTGTGGTCTGAAGTTAACTCGTGAAGCACCTCTACTGAACACAAACGTAGGTTTATGTTCTTTAGGAGTGCCACGTCCAGAATGTCGGGTCGGTGAGACACGTTGTGCGGATAGTGGGTCGGTTCGAGCGGGGCGATGATGTCGAACGCTAGTCTATTCGAGAGCGACTCCAGGGCTCTGCCTTTGGCGTTGGACTGGTGACAGTTCCAAAGGGTGTTTTTGGCGTTAAGGTCGCCGCCGATTATCACGGCGTCGCTCAGTTCTAGCAGCGCTCGGAGGTCGCTCTCGAGTAGTTGCCGATTGGGTGACAGATAGGCTGAAACTAGCGTGATCGATTGGTGTCCGGTCATGCCTATTCGACAGACCGAAGCCTCGATGCTAGTCAGCGCAGGCGGATCCATAGGTACGCAGTGAAGGGACCTTTTGTAATATATGAGAGTTCCCCCTAGCGCAGAGTCAATCCTATCGTTGCGGACCACAGAGTAGTTCGCAACGTTTGGGTTTCTCTGCGAGGGTTTCAAAAAGGTCTCTTGTGCGAAGTATTTGTCCATGTACTTCTGCTCCTGCTACTTCTTCTGGTATGCTGTATCTGCTACAACTATGTGCTCGAGTTGTAGAAATAATTAATAAAGATATTGTACTTAAAACGTAAGCTTGTATGGTCATACTGAAACTAACATCACGAAGGGAATTGATAATCACTTCTATAAGACACTTCTTTGTCATAACTTTTATATTACTTCCTATTGTGATAGTATTATCATATTACGTTATTTAAAATTTACAATTACTGTTACATCTATGCAACAATATATTCCTAGCCATTGGCAACACGTGCATGTATAAAAAAGGGTCTAGACAACAGAAAAGGACCGTCGCTTAATGGACAGATTCTTAAGAGACTCTTGTACAAATAAAAATAAAATATTTATTGCAATTTTAAAAAAAATTTAAACTCTTCAAGAGAGGACGAAGAAGAAGAAGGATTCACCGTGGTTTCCTCACGGAAACGCAGCCGTAAGGCCAAAGGAGGCCCAAACAAGGCCCCCAAGCTGACCGAGGGTAAGCAGACCTCGGCAGCCCCCGCCCCCGCCCAGGCCGCATCAAGGCCTAAGCGCACCCCCTCCCCCTCAGGGAGGGCCTCGCCCACTACCATCGACGCATCGGCGGCCCCTAAAAAGGCCCCCTCGCCCCCACCAATATACGTCCAAGAGAAATCTAAATGGATGGCTATCTCCACGTGGTGCAACGAGCGCCGAATCATATACCACTCCGCTCGCAGCACCCAGCAGGGAATTAAAATAGCCCTGGCCACCTCAAGCGATCACAGGGCGCTATCAAAACTGCTCCGGGAAAGGAACATACCTTATCATACGTACACTCTCCCGGAAGAGAAGAAGCTCCGCGTTGTGATACGCAACGTGCCAAGAGAAATCTCCCCCGAGGAGATCAAGGCATCACTAGCCAAAAGCTACCCGGTGCACGAGGTACACCGGATGGTGAGAGGCCGCACCAATACCATCTTTGATATGGTGATGGTCTCCCTCGACGACAGCCCCGCGGGCAAGGACATTTTCAAGATGTCATCCCTCTGTGGGCTGTCGGGGATAACTGTGGAGCCACCTCACCGAAGAAGTGGCATCTCACAATGCCACCGCTGCCAGCTCTACGGGCACTCGGCGCGAAATTGCTTCGCCCGCCCAAGGTGCGTCAAGTGCCTGGAAGACCACGCGACGGAGGAGTGCAAAAGGCCCAAAGACAGGGCCAATTGCACTGCCCCAGTCGCGTGCGTGCTGTGTGGCGAAGAAGGCCACCCCGCCAACTACAGAGGTTGCCCGAAGGCGCCTAAAACCCCCAAGGCGAAAGGACCTCAGCGTCCCCGCCCAGTCGTCCCTGCCACTGCAGGGACTGGGGGGAGCTTTACAGCTGCTCCTTTGCCGAAGACGAACGCCTGGGCCACTCCCAGGAAGACGGGGGAGACCTTCCCACCTCTGCCCGTACGGAAGACGATGCAGGTCCCCATACCTGCCCCAGTACCCGCAAAGGCAGCCTCCGGCGTGCCCACGCCCACTAAACCTCTCCAGGGAGGGCCCAAGCCGCTCATCGTCGACTACAGGAGCCCTCTCAACCAACTACCGCAAACAATCGACCCGGACCTATCCCTAGTGGCAAGGTTCGCGAGTGCGATTGATTTTAGCGAGCTACGCCAGCTCGCTAGTCTCATTCGTCAAAACGAGGGCAATCCGTTGGCCCTCCTCAGTGTCAGTGTTAGGTACTCGAGCGTACTCGAGAAGTTAGGCGCATTCAAGTGCAACCCATAACATGGATAGGACACCGACAAGCAGAGTCAAACCAAGATCACTCAAGCTAGGGTATTTCAACGCCAACGGCATCAGTAGGCAACGAGATGAAGTTGGCGAATTTCTTAGGGCACACCAACTCGACATGCACGTGTTGCCAATGGCTAGGAATATATTGTTGCATAGATGTAACAGTAATTGTAAATTTTAAATAACGTAATATGATAATACTATCACAATAGGAAGTAATATAAAAGTTATGACAAAGAAGTGTCTTATAGAAGTGATTATCAATTCCCTTCGTGATGTTAGTTTCAGTATGACCATACAAGCTTACGTTTTAAGTACAATATCTTTATTAATTATTTCTACAACTCGAGCACATAGTTGTAGCAGATACAGCATACCAGAAGAAGTAGCAGGAGCAGAAGTACATGGACAAATACTTCAGGAAGGTTTGATTAAACATACTCCAAGATTTATAGCACAAAACACTAGACTGGGATTAATTTTTTCTGGGCAAACGAAATAACCATCACCATCAGCTTATTGTCACAATGTTCTATTAGCACACACTAACAGTTCAGTGACAATGAATTGCTTAAGAAGTTTTCAGAGATCCAATCACCAAACAGAAATAGAATAGTAAAGTAGAAGTAGAAATAGTAAAGTAGTAAAGCAAAAAGTACGAGACATGATTGCGAACGCTCAAACCTCTGAGAGTATGAGACATCTTATATTGATTACGCAACATAGCCATCTTGCACTACTATTAATAGATGATTTTTCAGGTAGTAGAACCACACTGATTTCAGCACGAACGGGCCGGCTCGACCAGGGCAGTACTACCCTCCCACAGATGATCAATCTAAAGTGACAGCATCCATGCTGTCATGTTTCCCTTGGAGGCCCATTGATGCAGGGGTGACAGTTGTCGCAAAACAATGCTGCGATGGCTGGCATGCCTTTTACGTCCCCGAATGTGGCGTGTAAAAGCATCTTAATAGGCCACCATGGTATGGGTCACCATACTGCATTGTCAGCATTCGTAATGAGTATAATAACTACAACTTTTGGATTGTATTCATGCATTCCATCGGGCAGAGTAGAGTCACTTTGGCAGACTCTTAAAATAAAAAGAAAGATAAAGTCCATAAAAAACTCTACATGGTGGTCCTACTCTTACGCTGAGTTACCTACGAACTAAATATTGGGTCCCTAGAGTGACTTGACATCTCAAGCTTTGATTGTATTTAATAGGAAGGGTTACTGCAGTGACATCTATAGTGATAATGAAACAAATTTTGTTAGCACCGCAAAGAAAGTCGAACTCCTCGTCAAACATGAAAATCTTCGGTCACTAATGAAATCAGAAATAATGTATATAAATTGTATAAAACGACTAACCAATAACTCATGTATTTTAACAGTGGCAACAACTAAGAGTTGTTCATTTTCTTGTCACAACTTTTGCTCATGACGGACGGCCCTTTTTGCTGTGTTATATAGTTTTATACGGCTCCTTGAACTCATGGTGGGTGGACATGTAAGGTTAAAGAACCTAATTCCAAATCGTTTCCTTGGCGGGCGGTATGTCCAAAATTAATATATTAAATATTTACAACTTGACTCGATAGATGACGTTGTGCCTATGGGCTGAACCGTGAAATTGTTTAATTACGAGCAGAGGTATATTAAGGGGACTAAAATAAATTTTGTTGAAAATATTTTTTTTATAATTGTGTGCCAATTTTATAGAAATAAAATCAGTGTTAACGCATAGTTTGTGTTTCATTTGAGTACACAGGGGAAGTGTTTATAAAATACTGAGTGTTACAGTGTGTAAAATTAAATTCTTTACACGAATGTCATCTATTCCGGTACTCGTACTTGATTCCAATAATTTTAAATACTTAATCAAGAGTGGTGGGAGTTATTTGTGTTAGTTTATACGTAAAAGTGCTTTAAGGTGAAATGTTATGTTGACTACTATGATAGATGATTGATATTTAGCTAGCTAAAATACTGCCGAACATTTTATTATGCTGAAAATATTCCGTGTTGTCCGAACTACTCGATGTTTTCTCTTGTGTTCTGTTGCTTCTGGTACACCTGCAACGATTAAATTTTTGCTTCTAGCTTCTCTTTCATGAAGCTCGGAGATGATATATTCTTAGATAAATTATGGGGGTATCTGTCCAACATTAGTTATCGTCTGCATTCTTCATACAACAGTTTCCAAGTTATTGATTTGGTCTTAGTTAAGGATTAACAAGTTTCAAATCGTTTTTATTTGTTCTTCGAAGGGATTCTTAAAAATTTCAAGTAAATCTTTGCAGAAGTTGTAAATTCGCTTTCGAGTGGTTTCCTCTAGCGTAAAGTTATTTACGACTGCTCTGCTTTTTTTATTTGTAATTTTAAAGAATCCGGTTCAAAACTTACATGTTTCATTGACTCTTTCGGAGTTCACAGTCCACTCATTACAACATAACAATATAAGCAATCCTTTATAAGTTATAACGTCACTCGTAAGTTAATCGTACTTAATTTAGCCGAGTCGCTACTGCAGAGCAGGATAAATTATTAAAGTCCGTCTCTTGCACTCCGCTAGTCCGAAGCGAACAGGGCTCTACTCGAGCTGAGTGTATCGTCCAATCGACATTCAAATGTCTGAAAACACACACGATACGATTATGAGAAACGGAATCTATTGTCTTTCGTCTGTAGTTCCAAACTGTTTGACGACAGTTTATTTATTTTAAATGAAAAACAGAAAACATGTACACCTTCAAAACCTACGTTTCCTTTTTGCTTCCAGGTAACCTTAGGGTAGATAGGCAAAGTTTCAGAGCGATAGCAGTGATTTTTTTACATGTCTTACACACAGCCTAAATCTGGTCCTAAGCCTACTAAAAACTGAAACTTAAACAAGGCTAAAATTAAAACTAGGCCTTTTGGCAGAATATTTTTAGATTTTTGAGATAATTTACCTTCTGTTTGTTCTTATGTTCTCATTGATGAAGTGAATTCTAAAGCATGCTCTTTTAATTCTAATTTGCAAATGATATAATTTTTCTCAACGTTATCGCAAGAATCTGCTTCAAAATAATTATTTAAGATATCAGTTAAAACTTCAATAACCTTACTACTATGAGCTTTCTTAATCACTGTTGTTCCTAGTTTGCAAATAGATTAGAATAGCAGAGCCTTTGCTATTCTGAATTCAAACAAACAAGCAACACAAACTGGAATTACAACACTGGTGTTAAGCAATTCTTTTGTTGCGCTTTACCAAATTAGTATAGTTACTGAATGCCCAACCACCCTACTCTAGTTCTGGAACGAAGGAGACACTCATATGCTGACCACGCAATGGTGATTTCAGTTTCAGATATCTAATGCTGTCACTCTGGCTCCTTTTGTTTTACCTGCAGCATCCAAATATACAACGTTCTTTAATATATGACGGCACAGTAATTTAAGCTGTCACCTCGCCACTTTCTACTACGCTGAGTGTTGTGGGTTCTAATCCCACGCGGGTCAACAGTTTGTGTCATCCACAAAATATTGCTCTAGGTAAAGCCCCTGAAACTGAGGTATATTTCTAGTGCGGGAATTATCTTTTTAAAAAACTTGAAACATTAAAAAACAAAAATAGTCGAGACCTGCTTATTATAGTGTATTTCCTTCTGTCTCTTGTTAGTCAGATAGTAAATAACATGAACAGGAAACTGTACTGATATTATAATAATGTTTTTCATGTCTTTTAATTATCGATTATCTAATTACAAAGATAAAGATCGCAACTGTAGGAAACGACTACGTTGTGTAGTCGTTTCCTACCTTAATATCTAAAAATTGATTTGATTAAATAATTAGTACTTACCTATTTACGACGTAAATATATATATACATATATTTTCTCAGTATGTGCTCTAAAATTTTTATTCATGTCTAATTTTGGAACGAACGGGCCGGCTCGGCCGTTGCAGTGCTACCCTCTCACAGAAGATCAACCTAAGCTTACAGCATCCGTGCTGTCATGTTTTGTTGGTGAGAGCGAAACCGGAAGTTCATTAATGTAAGGGTGTGAGCAATGGAATACTCGTGGAGTCATTAAGAGGATGATGTAAATCGATTCGTCGGCCCGAGAAATCCGAAGGTGCAATCACAGTTAACCACCTGGAAGGCTGCCCCATCAGGTCGCGAAAAGCAAACGGCGTCGCTCGTCGTGCCGTTTGGGGACCCTTTTATCCGATACTTTAGTTTTTGGACAACATTCTGAACATTAGTCTTACTCTGCCACGATGGGTGTCAGGCCTTTTACGTCCCCGTTGCCCTCCCTTTCTTTTACATCATAGTAGCACAAACCGAAAAACGTAATTTATCAACAACAGCATTCACTTTTCCGACAAACTTGCTTATTGAGGTGGAATTTATAAATATCCGTGGACCTCATGCATACATCAGCGCCGTCTACCGCTACTTTGAGATCATACGGCTGGCTCTACTTTTTCTGTTTTTTCTAAAGCAAACTGAAATACTCCACCCTGCAGACACGGCATATCTACACTATTTCAGATACATGCTTGCAGAATGCCTCCTTTGGATTCGTCAGGGCGCTTGTTTGTTGTCGTTGTCTGCGTTGCCTTGAGGACCTATCTTTATCTATCCTCTGGCTCCACATGAATTTAGGATCTATGAGCCGAATCTAATCAATAATAAATCTCGTGTGCCTATACCGCTCCCAATGCGGACGCTTTGGGATAGCTCGCCTTTTTGACAATTGGGATCAGGTAGCAGATAAAGCACAGGAGCAGTTTGTTACCGCCAAACGTTCAGATCTTTCGAAACGGGTCGAACCACCTACATTTATAGGACGTATACTATAGTCGTCAATACTAGGTGCTCGAACGAATTATCAACAAGTAACTAGTCAACTACCTAATCCTTTAGGTTACTCGTTATTAAGTGATCGGCAATATGGTTTTAAACCAGACTTTGCCGGACGTTTCTGACGTAATTAGAGAACAGATAACGGAGGTACAGAGTAAGATATGTAGGTGAAAATGGTGAGTTGAGAAATGAAAATATGGCCTGGAGGCGAGCGCTCTTGCGGCTCTTTATCAGTGGCGCGTAAGGAGGCGCGGGGGAGTTGAGCCGGAGTCCTGACAACGATTTCTGCACAGTATAAAAAAAAGAGATATATTAAAGTGTTCCATTCCTTTATCATAAGACCGAATCTGTTTATACAAGCCACTAGAATACGCCAAATGGCAAAGTAATGTTTCTGAACACGTTCCAAACGCAACGAGTGTTCTGCATAATGTGGCCGCCAGGCTACGCTACCATATTCTAAGTGACTTTGAATAAGACTGTTATACAGAAATATATCCGTATTAGCATTTCTTGGTAATTCCGCAGGCTAGTGGTCCATATCGCAATTTTACCACTGACGTCAGTAACATATGAGTTATTGTTTACATCTTTTTATGGGGCCGAGATTAGGATCAGATCCAGCTGCAGTTCTCGCGCCGTCTGATCTTATCCATGTTGTTCCCACGAGAATCTAGGGACTAATCAGTCCACTCCAGCAGAGCCTCGGATGCCGGAGTAAGGTCACTAGATTACGCACGAGGTAGCACCTGGTCCCACCTCAGGCGTAATCAGGTCTGGTGCGTGTGTGTGTATGTGTGTGTTGCATAATGCAGAATTACCATATTATAATAAAAAATAAAATAATAACCTTTATTCTACTAACAAGTTGTCGATAATGCACAACTTATTTTCATGCTATAAGTTACATCCACAATCAATGTGTCAAACTAAATATAGTTAAATCTTACGTTTTCAGAATACGAAAGGTCGTTAAACTGGATTGAACAATTTTTTAATGATTTTTGTTTAGGTTTGCATAGTTATCCAACAACAAAATTAGTACCATAAGCCTGAAAATTTTGCCATATTCTTTTTGAAATCATTGCAGATCTTCAAGTAGAAATATGTGAGTGTTCCTAAGAACTACGATATGCATCCATTGTATAGCTTAATGTATTAAATTGTGACACCTTTTTATGTTGATTTAGAAAGAGAATACTTAAATTGATATTATTTTTGCTTACATTATTTGTCCTATAAATGTAACTAAGAATTCATTTATCCGAGTAAGAGTAGATTCAACGAGAAGCATACAGTCGCAGTCTATCGGACGAATTTCTAGACTCAGAACAATGTTCAAAATATTCTGACAGTAAAATTCATTGAACAGGTTGATGCCAGTAAACTATTCCACCAGGTGTCACAAGGAAAATACTATTTTCATGAAAAATATTTTTTTATATTACCTAGGTTCTAGTATTGTAGTTCTTTGTAGATATAAAAATAATTTAAATATATGGTTTTAAAAATTTTATTCATACGTTTAATATGAACGTGATACACTTGTATTAGTCTCACACTAACAAGCTTTAATGACTGCATCATCATCATGATCTCAACCAAAAGACGTCCACTGCTGGACATAGGCCTCCCCCAAGGTTTTCCACGACAGCCGGTCCCATACCGCCCGCATCCAGCAGTTTCTCGCGACCTTCACCAGGTCATCGGACTACCTTGTGGGGAACCTACCAATGCTGCGCTTCCCAGTACGCGGTCGCCACTCCAGTACTTTATGACCTTATCGGCCATCGCTTCTGCGTGTAATGTGACCCGCCCACTGCCACTTAAGTTTAGAAATTTTACTGACAATATCAGTAACCTTAGTTCATCTGTGGATCTCTTTATTCCTGATTCGATCACACAAATAAACTACAGGTATTGCCCTCTCCATTGCTTTATGGGTGGTCTCTGTGCCGTAAGTCCTCACTGGCAACACAAACTGGTTAAAGACTTTTGTCTTGAGACACTGCGGTATTTGTGACAAGAAAACGTACGTAGCTTCCCGTACGCTGCCTAACCTAGCTGGATTCGACGATCGACCTCTTTTTCAAGGTTGGACTTACCTAGCTAGATAGGCTGTCTTAGATACACGTAGTCGTCAACCACTTCGAGGGTTGATTCTCCAAATTTTCTCCGGAGTGGCTGTAACATGGGCATTCAACAAAATTTTTGTCTTATCCATATTCATTTTTAAACCATTTTCTCTCTCTCGATAGAAATACGATTTCAAAACACGGTGATGTATAGTTATTTGAGAATTTCTGATAGGTGCAGGTGTCACATTTAAGGTAGATAATAGTCCCTGGTTTGTCCAAAGATATGTAGGCAAGGGTGCCAAGTGCGAGTCATTTGTGTTGTTTATCTTTCAAGACTAACATGTTTTTATACAACTTACGTTTTCAATCTATTCTTAAATGCTAAATCGTTATTAGTTGTTTCGAGCTTCGGAACATATGAGAAAGTAGTCCGTGTGAATTATGGAGTTATTCTAGATCACGTTGAACCAATTTGAGTGTTTCATTTCAGTAACGATAAAAAAAGTAAAAAAAAAAGCTGGTATATTTTTATTGTACAAGCTCTGCTTAATTTGAGACTAGATAGCGTAGTGTACCAGATGTCTGAAATAGTATTATCTGAAATATTATTATTAATTATGCTAAATTTTGGATGAGACGTGTAACATGTCGCAGAATAATTATAAAATCAAATTTAAAGTAACATTGACGGCAAAATAAAATTCCCTTTATCATACACAGTAGTCATCATATGTTACTAAAACAAAATAATTTATTTCTTGAAAAGTAATATTTTATTTATGAACGAAGAAGATAGAAAGACACACAAAAACAGCCTTCACAATGACCAATAAAAACTTATTGGCTTTTTGGTCTTGTCACCATCAATTTCGCTGTTGGAGGATCATTTTTATCGAAGGTAGCACTGAGTTTTTTACCTAATTCTTCAAAAGTGATCTCAGATACTGTTTCCCAACCATCCCGTTCAGCAGTCTTCAGACTACCATGTGCTGTCATTAAAGCAACCGTTAAGGGCACACCAAATTCTTGACATATAAATCGCCTAAAATTAAAAATGATATTCATCACCATCATTATCATCAACAGCCTTTTACAGTCCACTACTGAACATAGGCCTCTCCTTCGCAAGAAGGTTTTGGCCTACTGTACCACGCTGGCCAGACGAGTTAGAATAGGGTTTGTTTCAAGTTTTCCTGCTCTTTGTAATGATGGTGTCGTGCATACTTTGTTCCCTTAATCGCTTTTTACGACACCCACGGGTTGAATAGGGGTGGTAATACTATGTATTCTTAATCCGTCACCATACGGACGTCGGTGGTGACGGATTAAAAATAAAATAGCTTTTTCATCATAATAATTAAATAAATTAATTGACTGAATTAAATAGGCTGTTCAAATTTATTCCAAATATCTGACGATATTACTATACCACAAAAGAAAGCTAGGACTAGACTAAAGCAAACGCTATAGTACTATTTTCTAAACATGTGGATCCTTACTACTTAGAACAAGGATCTTATCTGATGGTGTTGATTCACTTTCCTGAAGTAAATAAAGAGCCACTATTTCTTCGCTGATGAAATGTCAGCAGATTTACAGTTTTATTAAATATATGAGCCAAACATGATAGCAACATTTATAAACTGTGTAAAAGTTTCAAAATATAGATACCTGCTGCCTTTTTCATGGATTCGTTTGCCATAAAGTGATTAAAAATCAACTTTGCGACATCTCCAATGCGATCCCGAGGTGCATCAACTATTCGAAAATTTGTAATACCAGATTTGTTGGTAGTAGAAAATTTAGACCCAACTTTAGGAGGCTACTTCTTGGTAATGACCTCTGCAACATAAAATTGCTGACAAAACGTCTGTCACTACCAATGCTGAAAATATATCTGTAACGAATAAATATCGATTACAAGGTAGACTGTTATCTGATAAATTATATCTTTATTTCACTTTATGTATGTGTGTGATATGTAACAATATCACTATCACTGCATATTATAAAACAAAGTCGTCCACAGCGTCTGTCTGTCTGTTCGAGATAAACTTGAAAACTACATTGCGTATGTTCGTGCTGATTTTATCAATAATTAGAGTGGTTCTTGAAGAAGGTTCAAGTTAATAATTTGTTGAGTTCTGTGTATATTTATTTAAATGTAACGATATTTGCAGCAGGCATAGGAAATAATTAAGCCGCCTTGGAGCTTTCAACCAAAACACTGCCTTGAACCTCTAAGATATAAAGTATTTTTCTTTTATAGATGTACGAAAAAGTCAGCAATGGCATATATTCATCTTAGAAAGATAACTGACTACACCCATTATCTGTTTTAAAAATTGGATGCGTATAATACGGTAATTACAAAACTAATTAGACTGATAGAGTATTAATCCTTATCATTTTAAATACGCTAGAGGTCGCAAGCATTTCACGCACATTCCTATACTCTTTTCTATAATATAATTTAAATGAATATCTTTGAAGTGTTCGTAAAGAAATTACAGGCGCGAGAATAAATTTCAAGTGCGTTCGTTACATCAATGACTGGAATAGTTTGATGCGATCGTTGACCCTCCTCAACCCTCCGCTCCGCCCCTCCCGGTCATTAGACAGGACAATGTGAAATTTCCACAACAGTAACTGTCCAATGGGTTGCTGCACTGTTATATCTAAGGTTTGACTGACTGCGAACTTTGATTGCACCGTTGGCCACGTGGTTTAAGCGGTCGCCACGCCGTGCTGTGACCTGAGTGTTGTGGGTTCGAACCGCACATGGAACAAAATTTTGTGTGATCCACAAATTTTATTTTAATTCTGGGTGTTCTTTGTTTTCGCCTCTTGTATGTTTGCCAAGTCCCCTGTGACACATGCTGGCGTTGCATTTGAAAAAAAAGTGAACGAGAGCAGATAAAGTCAATGAATCGCTCATAAGATTCTATCTTAGGCCACAAATAACGAAATATGAACTTAAAATCAATATGAGGATTTTATCGTCTTGCAATGGCAATTCTCTAACGACTTACACTGCAAACGAACTGGTGAATTGCAAGCAGGTGAATTTTTCAATGTCTGTATAAGTCTTAATAGTTACTAATAGTTACTACTGAAAAGTTACTAAATTGATTTCGAGAAAAATCACCGAATGTTGAATGACACCTAGTCCCTCCACAAATATATTTTTTTTCAAATTTGAACCACCATCACAAACCTGCTACTCAATTGGTACAGTTGTGAATAGAGAGAAGGTTGAAATTATCCAACAGAAATCTAAAATTTTTTGACGTCTCCTGGAATTTGGCCGCACAAATTATACTAAAAGTACACATATTATATTACTAAAAGATTTAAGTTCACCAAAATTATGCAGCGGTATAAATTTCAAAGCAGTACACTTAAAATAAAAGATCGAATATATGATATTAACCTGGTAACGGAACTGGTGAAACTGTTTTTATACCAAGAATTCCCATCATACAATGGTTACTGTTTCTCCTAAAAGAACAAGTTTAGAATAACAACTAATAAAGCGCAGAGGCAAACATTAAAAGTTACGGGAGTAGACTTAAGAACACAGTCCTATTCGCATGGGTAATTATATGTTTGCCTTTATACGTAACTTCAAAATAAAATTTGATCGTTTTTACAAGTGGTCAGACAGAAGTCATTAATGTGATTTATTAAGAAATGTTTTCACTTGTTTTTTGATTCCAAATATATATCTGTAAACTAATCTGAAACAATATTACAAAGATGAAATGTTAGATTTTTTTTTTTACGATTTAACTTAACTACTCAACTGATTTCAAAAATTCTTGTACCATTAGAAAGTTATATCTTCTTGAAGTAACATAGGTTATATCATATTTTCTATAAAAAACTCATATGAAGACGGACCAGGATGCCAGTTTATTTATATATTAATTTAAAACTTTGCATTCTACACATTCAAACGTGTGGTGCCTTCCACTTACAGTGAAAATAGTAAAACTTACTACAGCGCCATCTAGCGAAGATACATCGAATAACGGAGTACAATGAATTACAGAGCAACTATTAATCCTGTATCGCGAAATAAAGATTGTCGTGGGGATTAGTATATATAAATACAACATCCTAACATCAACTGTTGGGCCGTGGCCTGCCAGGCATGATCACCTCGCCTGGTCGGAGAATCCTCCTTTTGTGTCTGAGGGAAGTGACACCATCCCTCCATAAATATTTGACAACAGTAATGTCATTTTGATTGTCCTACTGCAGAGTTATTTCTAGGGCTCGTTAATTAACATAAAACCTTATAGTATCTTGAGTCATAGCCTTCATGGCTTAACTGACTTGTAACTTGGCAAGGAAATATCCTTTTGCTAAGAAATTAAAGTCATGAAATGTGGATAAATTTTAAATTGAGGTTATCATCGCTACTCTCGTGGGTAATTCAAAATAAAATTCAAATAAGGATCAATTTATTTATTCATATTCGCTATTTGCCACATTTTTAATAATAATACAATTAACTATTTTATCGGTACAAGGCGTTCCTGTGGTGGCCATGTTTAAATTAAATGGTACGCTCGATATTTGTTTCTTTTGGGTACCTTTTTTTTATTTTAACTTTTTGTTTTGTGTTAAACTTGAACCGGCCAAAAATCACACTCTGTCTCGGCTTCTAGTAGCGGGGAACCAGGTGCACCCTACGTAGGAAATCTCTGGAACATGGACGTACTTTGGTTCAACTACGGCTTGTAGATAGCCACTCCTGTGAGAGAGGCAACCTGTCACCCTCAGATTTATGCTTATGGAAGTGCAAGATTGTTTTGCCATTTCCGGCTCCTGAGTCACTTGCAGTACCTGGCCCTTTCCCGGGCTTTGCCAGCATTGCATAACAATCAAGTTACTAAGCGAGAGAATCCCTACTTGGCCGTAGGCCACCTTGAGGTCACGCCTCTGTTCTACCTACGCCAGACAGTCTACCCGCGTGTGGAACACTACGAGTAAGTCTACGGTCCGACCACAGCAGTTGTGGCATCAAACATTCGGCGCTTGCGGAACAGACACAGGTGATCACCGAAACATCCTTTTCCAGTAATCACCTACGTCAGCCAGTATGAGAGGGTCCCGTGATGCCTCTCGAGTGAAAAATATATTACGAGTTTTACCACCGAAATGTGCCCAACATGTAATGCATCTATAAATAGCTGTATTGCTTAAATGTATTGACTGTTCTTATTCATTGCAATTATGTTCTTAAAGTACATATTTGGTATTATATAGATGTATTTCATTTTTACTATTTGAACAATTAACACGTAAGTATCTTACAATAGTATAATTGACAAAATCTCTACATTAAATACTTAAAATTATTTCCTTTCATTCAAGAATTATTTTTGTACTGTATTTTAACCCAGTGATAGGAATTATATAACAGATAACTCGTAAAAGTCGTCGTAGGATATAGTCGTAAAGTGGTTTTCAAAAACATGTCAATTAAACTTGCACACATGTGTATTTGATAGTATAATTTTATGTTAATTGTATTCAATCGCTAATTTATATTCACATACATTTGATTCAGAGGCATCGTAAAATGGTTCATCGGTAGGTATCACCATTATAATTTGTAATTACACATTTGCGTTTTCTGTATCTTCTAAACATGCGTCATAAAGCTCTAACTTGCATACATTTCTAATTTTCTTTCGACTATGTTGTTATGTTGTGGTTAAACAAGAGTTTATGTTAAACAAGAGGGTTTCACTAAGATATTGTAAATCTTCTATTGTTATTTCTTTCCTGCTAGCAAATATCATGACAGAACCATACAGACATACAGTAGCATTGCCGCCTTCTGAGTGCCTTCTCGGGTGAGATCGGTAGGGTAAAAGGCGGTAATACTATTGTATCTGTTGAGTTATAGGTGTCTATGGGCTATGCTAGTTACCATCAGGTCTAGTCATTTGTCTCCTATACCTATTATAAAAAAAATGATAAATTTCATCAGTTGTAACATTTGATTATTTTTTAATCTTAATAAAAAGTCTTTTAAAAGTACTCCTTAATATGTGACTTTAAGTACACGAATTCGTTAAAAGATGACCTAGCAAATGAAATAAATGATTCAAAACCAAAAGCCTCTTATTTCACTATTATAGTTTCATCTAAGAAAAAAAAACATTCAGAAAAGAAATCTCTCATTTTTCAAAAAATCTAATGAGATAATCCATGAAACTGGTTACAGTTTTTAGAGATTAATTCAAGTTGGCCATGTGAAATTCCAACATAACATTTTGGCCAAAAAAATAACTTTAACATTTCGATCAAAATATTTAGTACAAAAATAAATAAAAATCTTATAAGCACTAAAAAATTCCATTTCGTAAGAATAAATAATAAAACATAAAACCTAACTAATGCAAAAAAAAACAGCAGAATAGCTAAAAAGAACTATAAATGTATTTGGTATGCATTGCGAAAACAGTTCATATTACCAGCACCTAAAAACCATTGACATAAAATAATGTATTACTTAGTATTATTACGTACTACTATTATAACTCACTTAGTAATATTGTTTGTTAAATATGTTTTATATTTATAAAGTTAGACGATGACAGAGCTAGATTCGTTTGGTAACTTTAAATAATTTTATTATCAGCAAACAATACAGATAGCTATTGAATGTTATTGAACTTCTGAAATCATTCATAAACATAAATAATATGTCCTATACTAAAATCATTTTTTTTGTGCATTTTTAATTGTTGAAAGTGTGAGGTAGTAACAAATAGAAAATTAGTTTACTAACTGTAAAGACTGCGTGTGTGACATATTTTTACAATTAATTAGGATAAATAAAATATTATGCACTTATAGGAAAGTAATACTGGGGTAGTCGATTTCCGTTTGCTATCAGCTTGTAGATTATTATGACCTTGTAGATAGCAGTTATTTATTCATACTACCTGTAAATACATTGCGTAAAGTTGACTTAATGCCAAAGGCATTTTCTTCCAGGCGACCTTAGATATGGGTGGTAGAGAGCGAGAGAGCGAGAGAGGTAGAGACGGGTGTAGCAGGTGTACCAGGTGTACCATTGAAGCAAATGAGGATCACTGTAGAATTAACATATAAATAACTTTTACGTAGTATAAATATTGTAATAAATAAATATAAATTCACATGCATACTGATTTGTACAATGATGAATAAACAAATAATTATTCAGATGATTTCGTTAACAAATCCGTAGAACTTGCGTACTCTAACCTTCAAAGTTAAAGATGTTCCAGTAATTTACAGCTTGTACAGTGAAGGAAAAATGAACATTACATAAATTATGTAAAGAACAAAGGAGAAGAAGATTATCGGGGGAGCTAAGATGTATGATATGGGTGAGTAAGGAGAGTGGAGAAGGAAGTGTAGCATAGTAAACACTCATTAGCTGCGTTGCTGTCTTATAGGCAGCCATGACAGTTGCATGCGATAAACGGATACATGATCATATTTTCGTTAATGTATCGCCATAGTTAATGACTGGAAAAATTAAAATCTACGCTAGTATTATCTTAGTTTTAATAGGAAAAAAATAACATGATCTTCTGACTAATACTGTTTATCTGAATTTGCCAATTCAGGATTGTGAGTATGTGCAAGATCCTTAACTGATTGAGTAATGGGTAACCCTGTACCTCCAAATATGATATTAGTGATAGCGCCAGGATCAAGTCTACCCATCATTCTAGAACCCCCTATGAAGATGTCTTGACACTTAGACAGGTTTTACTGTAAATAGTATTAACCAAGACTTAGAAAACATAAAAAATGCCAAATGACCATCATAAGGAGTACTAAATTTTTTATATTTATGTGGCGACTGCCACATACAGTGTAAACAAAAACTACATACTACAGCGCCATCTAGCGAAGACACATCGAACTACTGACTCATGAACTACGGAGCAACTACTAATCCTGAATCGTGATATAGAAATTTTCGTGGTGGTTAGCATATATACAACATCACCACCTTGCCAGGTCGGAGGACCCTCGTTTTGTATCGGAGCCTTTGCATTTGATACCTGTTCCTCCACACTTTAAAAATAGAATTGATCCTGATGGTATTCCTCAAAATCATCTTTTATGATGTTGTTTTGCCTATTAGTCAATTGGCCAAGGATCTCAGTATACGTATTGATACAACTATGAATTGGCAAACACATGTAGCTAGTGTCAGTCAAAACGTCACAAAAGTTTTAGATGAATTTTATCACCTTAAAAATTTGATCCCAATAAAAATAAAGGCGATGTTTGTGTGAACCTTATTTGTTTCGCTTATCGGTTATATTATCTCGCCTTAATGCTAATCTGCTCCATAAATTAAACCAATTTTCGCTTAACGTACGCAACTATCATGGTTACCTATAAGACAGCAGCCCTCCCTTCTCGACTCACCGAATCCACCCACATACTTAAAATCTGACCTCCGATATCTCTGCTCTTACTATGACCGAAATCTTTACACTTCTATATCTAATAATCTTCTTCTGCTTTATTCGTCACGTAATTCCAGCAAAGTTTGTTATAGAGATTTATTGGCGGAATTATCAGCATCACACTTTAAAAGTATCTTTATTATTTGTTGATATTTATAATTTAATAGTTATAAACTATGTATGTACGTATTTGTGTTCTATTTATGTATTCTTAGTACCTATATATCGGTCGAATTAATTTTCTTTTGTAAAGTAGTTTGATTTAGTCTCTCCTCTTACTTGTTCAAATATACTTGTATATCAGCCACAAACAGCTTCGCAGCACCCAATAGTTTGACTAAAAGAAAATGTCTGTGACATCAAGCCCGCTTTGTACAATATAAACATATTACAGTAAGTTTTAATAAATAATAGAATAAATAAAAAACACCTTAATAAAGTAAAGATTAAAAATAACTTAATTTAGAGATAACTAAATCAGAAACATAGAGCACGTAAGTAAACACGTTGAATATATGTATTTAAATATATAAATATATTTATATACATATATTGTACGTATATATGTAATGAAACGGTATTTCATTAGTCCATTCATGTGCCGCGCTCCGCGCGTTTTTAGTTGTCTGTGGCGCATAGAGAGACTGACACGTCATTTTTAATGGTGAATAATATTTTAGATTGTTTCGTGAACATTGGTTATTATAAAAACTTATAGAGTGATAAACGAAAGGATATAGTTAAGGAATCGATATTAGTAAACTTTAAATGTCGTTTCTTTGTATTTTCAGAGAAACAATTTATGGTTTATTTTGATAATCTTCGATAACATACCCTATAAAACGACATTTTCGTTAACTAAAAGAAGGTGGACGGGCTGCAATTTGAATTTACGATGAAAGCCCCAAAAGATGGCAAATGTAATGTGTTAGCCATAACCACAATATCTACAGAAGAAGGAAAATGTTATGTTTTATCTGATGCACTTAAGCCAGTGATACATCATACACATATTTCGACAATGAACACTTTCTCAAAAATAAAAATTAGTATAAAGATAAGATATCAAAGCAGAAAAATATGGATAAAATTAGATGAAGATCAAAGGAGGACTTACATGGATGAGGAGGGTAATATTCAATTTTTAGATCAATACTTAGAGCAAATGAGTACAAAACAATCATTAGATAAAGATGACAATTTGCAACAAATCTTGGGAAAATTAATAGAAACTATGACAAAGAAAGAAAATGAACATAACCTAAAAAATATTTCAGAGATATTTATTATTGAAAAATTCACAAGCAAAAATACCAACTCAATACAATGGATAGACAATTTTGAAAGAGAGTGTGAGCGCTTTAACATTACAAAAGATGAAACAAAAAAATAATTGAGGTTGTTTTTAAAAAAATCTTGTTCAGATTGGTATAGCTCAATGGCCATAAAACTAACAGTGAATTCCAAATGGAATGAATGGAAACACAAATTTTTAGAAACATTTTAACACCAAGGATGGGTCTTGGATATGGTCTCATATGCTTTCGCATTCAGGTATAAAGAAGGACTATTAATTGATTATGCTATAAAGAGAGAACGGCTTTTACTAGATATTAACAAAGATATAGACTCTAAAACAATGATTGATCTTATTGCAGCAGGCATACCTAAGTTTATCTTGAATAAAATTAATAGAGATGATCTCAACAACACTACGGATTTATTTAACGAGATAAGAAAATATGAAGGTATAATTTACAAGAAGAACACAACTATAATAAAGAGTACAACAAATACATTTCATAAAAATAAATCAAATGAGAAGAAACCATGACCTGTGAATCTTTAGACAAAGGTGCTAGATATCATCCAGAGGAGTCATGTTGGTTCAAGAAAAATAAAATTGAATCTGAAAAGGTTTTCAAAGCCAGAAATGTAAAACATAACTCTATTATTGAAGTAGATATGAATACTGATAAAAAAAACGAGTAAATACACCATTAATCAAAATCAAGCTAATATCAGAAAACAAACTTGAAGTGAGTGGCACTTATGCTTCAGGTTCACAGATTTCTTTAATAAATTCAAGATTGATTAAAGTAAAAGAAAATAATGTGAATATATTATATATAAAAACGGTTAATGGTGTGAAGAAGACAGATGGCTTGATAACTATGAAAATAAAAATATTTGATTTGGAAGAAGAGGTGGATGTGTATATAATAGAAAATGAAGATTTTGACGATTTTATAATCGAATTGGATATGATAAAGAAATTCAAATTAACTCAAAACGAGCACTTGCAGATAGAACAAAAGAAAATAACAAAAAAAATTACAGGAAGTTTAATGATGATAGAAGTAAAGAAAATGTAGAAGCTGACATAATTCAAGACCAAGAGAAAAATGAAAGAATGAAAGAAAAGAAACAAAATCTAATACATAAAAATAAAATCTATTATGAAAAAACACAGAAAAAATATCAAACTCCATTTATAGGATTGACACTGGAAACAGAAAAACAGAATCAACTCTATTCCACATAACAAAATTACAACCTGTCATAAATTATGTTGAAGTAGAAGATAACGAATATGAAGATAACTTATAAATACATTATTTGGTAGATTTAGTATTTTCTCTCTTAGGGGGGGAGCTCTCTTAGGGGGGAGATGTAATGAAACGTTATTTCATTAGTACATTCATTGGCTGCGCTCCGCGCCTTTTTAGGTTACCTGTGGCGCATAGAGAGATTGACACGTCATTTTTAATGGTAGATAATATTTTAGATTGTTTCGTGAACATCGGTTGTTATAAAACCTTATAGAGTGATAAACGAAAGGAGATAGTTAAGGAATCGATATTAGTAAACTTTGAATGTCGTTTCTTTGTATTTTCAGAGAAACAATTTATAGTTTATTTTTTATAATCCTTATTTATTTATATATATATTTATATATATAAGGTATATATATATATATTTATATACATATATTGAATGTGTTTTCTGCTCTATGTTTCTGATTATATATGTACATATTAAACGCGATTTCACTTGTTTGTCTATCAACACACAACTGTTCACATTATTCTATAAATGTCAACTGATAGTTTTATACTGGTCAGCATAAAACCAAAACTGTTCTTAATTTACTTAAAGCTCAGCTGCAACTTTTAGGAGGACTCCACCAATTGCGAAAATCGTGGTACACACTTATTTCCTTAAATCGTTTATCATCATTGATCATTGCACAAAAGTTACAATACGGATTACTTTCTGAAAAAACTTTGGAATTGTGATAAGAGTAGTGATTATGCCATTTGAAATAATTGTGGTATTCCTCCTTATTGTTAATTAACTCAGCCATTTTCTTTGCCAACTTAACAACTGTCAGTTTAATGGCATCCAGATAGATTCCATCAGGCATAAACCTGTAAAAACAGAGATATAAAATTGAGTAACTATAATATTAAAATGTTGTGACAGAGCAAAATAAAAGAAAAGAAAACACAATTGGGGTATGGTTATCATTAGAGAATCTAATAGCTTAAATAGAAACAGCGATTGTTACAATATTTCGAGGCCTGACCACATTTGTTTATAGCTTTGTATTGAATAGTCTCAAACCAGTAACATTCTTTAACTTTATTGTTTGGATATTTATGTCAAGCTGTACGGTAACGATCGCTGATTAAAACATAATAATTATGTTTTTATTCCTGAAACTGTTAATGAAGTTTTGAGGAACGATTCGATACATTTAAATTAAAAGTTCAACCGAGAAGTATTAAAATTAAACACTTGGCAATCATAGTTTTTCTAAGGTCATTTGAAATAAGTTAGCTACTGGGACAAAAGTTTCAACTTTAAACAAGTCAAAAATATCCTTCGAGAATACCATTCTTTATTCAATTGCATCAGAAGGCAAGATAAAAGTTTTTCGAGTGTATATATGTACTGTTATGAATATCTCTTAGCGTAAATGGCTTGACGTGTTTAAATTGGACTAATTGTAAAAATGACAGTAGAAGTATGTAAATAGTAATAACCAAAGTGACCGACTTGTAAGTTTCAGACACTAACTAAATATGTACAAAGTAACTAAGTTCACTATATAGTATAATTTAATGGGATTAATAAAGAAATTCCGTTGATCTATATTTTTAAAAATAAACCTTATTCAAATAATTTAATTTGTGTTCAAGTTAATTATTTATCTCTGATTTCGCTATTTATTTTTTAAAACAAAATTGTTACGCTCTACTTGACGTCTCAAGCACTACTTTAAAACCCTGTTTCAAATTAATTGAATTATGAGTAACTTTCTCATTTAATATTATTGTTTATATTTCTTTACAAGTGGCCTCCCAATATGCTAAATTTAAAAATACAAAAATTTTAAAACTTTTATTGCACTAATGATGACCATAGGTTGATAGTTTGTTAGTTATATTTCCTTGATTTTAATTACAGTTACATGAGCTGGATTTGAAAAGTACAAAATCAATCAGGGCAACGTGTAATGGGAAAAAATAGATGTTCAGCAATATACTACAATTATTATGATGATGGATTATAACCCTCATGAATGTATAAATGTGATTAATTTGTACAATTTAGGTAAGTGTAGTATTCTTAAAGTAGGGCGCAGCAGAAAGATATTTATAAAAGTGTGATAAATTAAAAAGAATGACTCAGAAACTAACCTTGTGTAATTAGCACCACCATACACAATTGGTACGGTGTAGTGTTGCAAAGCGTGAAGTAACTTTTCTGTCACGTAATCCTCAGCAAATGAGTTCTCAAACGATAAGTAGAAATAATAGTCTTGTTCTAACAACTGAAAGCACTTCGACATGTCAGATCGTGGACATGATTTTGTTCCACAACGACCATAAGTGTCTATTTGTAAATTATATTTAGCCAACTCAGCTGTAAGGTTTAACACAAAATTTTCTCTTTTACTAAGCGAATGACAGTGTGATACGAACCAAGCTGCAGCAATTTTTTTCCTACTTAATCTTTTTTTTAAAACGTTGTCTATAGGATCCATATCCTCAATTTTTTTCCAATACATAACTTCTCTAGGGCCAACGATAGTTCCATTGGTATCTGTAATAGTTAAATAAGAGTACTGCTCATCAGAATTTAATTTATAAGTCCAAGTCCAGTTAAAAAAATCGTTGTACGTTGTATCGCAGAATGGAAAGTAATGTGCTGATTCCATGCTGGCGAAAACATATTTTTGATGTGGTGACCTTGATTTTGGTAAATCAAAGTCTCTTATATCAGAACTATGAAACACAATAACATCGAAATTTGATACATTCTGTAGAAAGTTTCTATCTGTAGATACGTAACATTCCACACTAGAACAATTTCTCCTTATAAACTTTTTGTTTCCTACACCTAAATATTTCACGGGATCTCTAGTTTTTAATGTCCATAGCAATATGTATTTCAGTCTCGGTTTGAATGTTGTGTGTTCTTCTTCTTTTTCTTGCTTTGTCAAAACAAGTATTTCTGGTGTTCGTTGCGGATTTAAACTAAAATGAGACCACATTATAAATATAAACATTACAATAATTAACACCCATATTATTCTATTGTGTTTTAATGATCGCAGTGACGTAAATATCAAAGATTTAGCCATTGGACTGTTACATTGATCAAAGTTTAAATAAGAGTTTGTGGTTGAATAAGCCCTGTTTTGTCTTTTAAACAGTACACACTGGCAGCACTAGCAATAGCAGTTTTAATATGAAATATCTCTGTCCTAAATCCTAAATCCGTTCTCTGGTCATTATAAGCCTCTAGGTACCACTATTCTATGAGAGAAAAAAATTCATCCATTATCCTTATATGAAATAACCAACGCTCAACCGACATGAATCACACTTCAAACATTTTATTAATATTAATCTATTTTTAGTCAATATATCAAGTCAATAAACCACAGTATTAGAAATGTAAAAATATTTTTTTAATAAGAACACTTTACACTTTTCACAAAAATCCGTGTATATGACGTATTTATTTGTTAAAATTTTTATTTTTGGTCATATTTACTGTCACTTTCGTGTCGTTGTCTATCACTGAAGTAAAGGCACTGTACTGATAGTAAATTAATAAAGACAGATAAGTCTATATGTGTACAACATTTTACGATGGCAATATAATACGCATGTATATGTCAGACAGATGATATAAAAAGGCGGTGTTATTGCTACTACCGCCCTTTTTATTTTTTCACATCCAAAACATTTATGGCTTCTAAAGCTCTTTATTTCACAAAATTACACAAATTACTTTCAAGGACAAATTAAATATAAATCACAAAAGATAATAATAGAAATTTGTTACGAATAGACGTCGATAGTTGACTGTTTCTAACTGATTTTATTCTAATGTAGGTACTTCTTTAAATTTAAGATAACCATTGTAATGTAATGCATAAATTTTACGTTAGTAGGTAAAAGTTAAAGAATAAGTTTCAAGTGGTGCCCTTGACAATGTTTTTTTAATATTCTTTTAAATAATATCAGCGAAACAAACAAAAAGGTAAAATAAATTACGAAAAGTCACCTAGAGAAAGATAACAGCATCTTATTTGCAAACTAGGTTAGCGATGCTGGAACAACAATGAAGTAATTTAACAAAAACTCTCAGAAATATTATTAAAATTTTAACTGATACATTAAATAATTATTTTGAAGCAGATGCTTTCGATAATGTTGAAAAAAAAAAATCATTTACAAATTAGAATTAAAAGAGCATGGCTTACAATTTACTTCATCGATAAAAACACAAGAACAATCGACTCACAGAATATATAACAATATTAAAGTGCCTAAAATTGATGTTTCAATTTTTCCTGGTAAATACACAGGGTTGACATCATTTCACGATATGTTGACATCATTAACAAATTTAAAATGACACAATTGACTATGTTTAAAAGTTTCATTACTTGAAGATTATATAACGAGATGAAACAATAGTTGCATCATACCCCTATTACAGCCGCAAATTATCTAGAATGCAGACAAATATTGCAGAAACATTACGAAAAAAAAAAATTTCTATAATTTCACGATAAAGCAATTAATGAAACAACCTACGGTGTTAGTATCATCAACAGCCATAAGGGAACTTTTGAATGCTGCTGTGAATTGTATAGATGGGCTATCAACGATAGGTGTAGATGTTAATTCGTGGAATATTATAATAATATAATAAGCGCGATATTAGATAGTGAATCCCGGAAACAATGGGGAACAAAGGTTATCTTATGTGACGAAATACTACAGTTTAACAAACTTAAGACCTTTTTTAGAAATAACATTGGAACATACCGATTACCTATAAACCAAAATAAACAGTAACTGAATAAAGGAACTTTCATGCACTCAATAATACACAAGACTAGTCCACAGACCCTGGCCGTTTTGTTTACAAAATTATACCGTAAGCTGTTACAAAGATTTTTTTGAAAGTAATACAATTACGAAACTCGTTATGATTTCGTACAAACTCAGGGTCTGTGCTACAATTGTTTTGACCAAAATTATTCTGTGAAATTCTGCAGAGTCAGCATAACTTATCAAGTTTGAAAGAGCGAAAATCATTCCTTGTTCACCATCTACTTTGAACCCCAAAGGATTCTCAAGACCAAAATCGCCTAAATGTAGCTTAAGAAAAGTCGTTGCCATCTAATCAGCATTGGACAATGAACTCCGTTCCAGTGAGATGCAGGAGTCAAATATTGCTGCGACATCCGCTCACTTTTTAAAGAAGACGGTTCCGACTAAGGTTTCCTAAGCAACCACTCTAATCGAAGTACAGACTAAACAAGGTTTTAACAAATACTAGAAGCATTATTGGGCTAATTGTGTCGAATGTTATTTATTACTGAATTCACAACTGTTCGGATTGACAAAGATTTCGAGTCATGGTATAAGACGTAATATAAAAGCTATGACTAAGAGGTCTCTTGTAGAAGTGATTATCAATTCCCTTCGTGATGTTAGTTTCAATATGACCATACAAGCTTACGTTTTAAGTACAATATGTTCATTAATCATTTCCACAACTCGAGCATACAGTTGTAGCAGATTCAGCAGACCAGAAGAAGTAGCAGGAGTAGAAGTACATGGACAAATACTTCAGAAAGGCTTGATCAAACATTCTCCAGGATTTATAGCAGAAAACACGAGTCTGGGATAGATTTTCTCTGGGCAAACGAAATAAGCTTCACCATCAGCTTATTGTCACAATATTTTATTAGAATACACTCACAGTCAGATTTCAATACCACAGAATATTCTGTCCAGCTTAACAAGCAGAGTCTACTCTGCCTTTGTCAGTCACTTTGGTTTGCTTCTATAAAACAAAAAGATAATAATATTATTGACATATTCATCATAGAATATATCATAAAAGTGATCATGTAATTAGTATTTAGTATTAAATTCGAAAAACATGAACACAATTAGTGACTGCAATACTTAGAGTTGTTGAATATTTGTTATCAGTTAGTCCGGCAACAATCATTTTAATATAATGGATTTTTTTTCTTGAACTGGACAGAATATCCTACGGTATTCAAATCACAATTGTCTTAGTGTACTACTAACTATTTTCTTGAGATAATTAGTAATAACAATAACCTTACGTATCTCACACAAAGACCAGACAGAGCCCTTACTGCTGTGTTTTTGTCTTAGAGAAGATTTCACTACAATTAAAACTTATTCTCGAAACCTTAAAAACGTATACAAAGACAGGTTAAAGAGATATGGTAGTAGAGGTAATTGTAAGTGAAGTGGAGACATACAGTTGCCGCAAAGTATTCGTATTTCATAAAGTTACAGAGAGCATTATCGAATAGAGTAAATACTATGAACTAAGGGCAAAACCCTTAAAAGTGCAGGTTAGGTTGGTAGTCCCGGGTTGGTTCCAAAAAGAAACTACTCCCCTAGCTAACTTGACGTTCTACAAATGTATGAGAATGACGTCATCTCAACGCTGAGTCACGTGGTCAAAACAAAATATTAGTAAATAATACAAGAGAATAGAGGCATTAGCGGTAGTAAAAAAGGAATCGACGCGAAACAGTTGCATTTTGGCTAAGGGAGCTGGTCACTGCCTTTGATTCAATTTGATGACACTACACACAAACGAATACAACAACGGAAAAAGGAATAGATCTATCACGTAATGGTAAGTAACTAGCACCTCTCATGGAAACTTGCGATTTACGAACCATTATTGTAATTTGATGGGCCTATTGGTTTAGTTGGCCATGCATTCGATTTCCATTTAGAATAAATCTTTGTGTGGTGAACACGATCATTTGTTCTATGTTTCAATATCTAAAAATGTTCATCTATGTGAGAATAGCAAAGGCTCTGCCTTTGCTGTTCTAATCTGTTTGCAAACTAGGTTAGAGATGCTGGAACAACAGTGAAGTAATTTAATAAAGGCTCATAGAAAGATTATTCAAATTTTAACTGACACATTAAATAATTATTTTGAAGCAGATGCTTTCGATAATGTTACAAAAAATATCATTTACAAATTAGAATTAAAAGAGCATAGTTTACAATTCACTTCATCAATGAGAACACGAGAACAATCGACTAACAACATATATAATAATGTTAAATTACCTCAAAAATCTATCAAAAATCTACCAAAAGGCCTAGTTTAGGACCAGATTTAGGCTGTGTGTAACACATGTAAAAAATATCACTGCCGTCTCCCTGAAACTTTGCCTATCTACCCTAAGGTTACCTAGAAGAGACAAGAAAACGTAGATGTTGAAGGTGAACACGTTTTCTGTTTTTCATTTAAAATAAATAAATTATCGTCAAACAGTTTTGAACTCAAGACGAAAGATAATAGATTCTGTTTCTCATAATCGTATCGTGTGTGTTTTCAGACACTTGAATGTTGATTGGAAGAGATACATCAGCTCGAGTGGAGCCCTGTTCCCTTCAGACTAGCAGCGAGTGCAAGAGACGGGCTTTAATAATTTATTCTTCTCTGCAGTAGTGACTCCGCTAAATCAAGTACGATTAACTTACGGGTGACGTTATAACTTATAAAGGATTGCTTATATTGTTATGTTATAATGAGTGGACTGTGAACTTCGAAGGAGTCGATGGCGCATGTAGGCTCTGAACCGGAACCTTTAAAATTACAAATAAAGAAAGTCTCAAATAGCTATGCGCAAGAGGAAACAGCCCGAAAACGAATTTTCAATTTCTGCAAAGATTTACTTGAAAACTTTTACAATCCCTTCGAAGAACAAATAGAAACGATTTGAAACTTGTTAATCTTTAGCTAATACCTAATCGATAGCCTGGAAACTTGCATAAAAAATGCAGACGAACTCTAATGTTGGTCAGATACCCCCACAATTTATCCAAGAAGATATCATCTCTGACCTTTGTGAAAGAGACGATTGGAGCAAAATTTTAATCGTTGCAGATGCATCAGAAGCCACGGAACACAAGAGGAAAAATCGAGTAGTTCGGACAACACGGCACATTATCAGCATAATAAAATGTTCGGCAGTATTTTAGCTAGTCAATACCAGTCATCTGTCATAGCAATAAACATAACATTTCACCTTAAAGCACTTTTACGTATAAACTAACAAAAATAACTTCCACCACTCTCGATCAAGTATTTGAAATTATTGGAATCAAGTACGAGTACCGGAATAGACGACATTCGTGTAAATTAAATTTTACGCGCTGTAACACTCAGTATTTTATAAACACTTCCTCTGGGTACTCAAATGAAACACAAGCTATGCGGAACTACTGAATTTTATTTCTGCAAAATTGGCAAACAATAATGAAACAAATATTTTTAACAAAAGTTATTTTAGTCCTTTGAATATACCTCTGCTGGTAATTTAACAATTTCACGATTCCGCCTACAGGCACAACGTCATCGATCGAGTCAAGTTTTAAACATTTAATACATTAATTTAGGACATTCCAGCCGCCAAGGATGCAATTTGGAATTAGGTCCTTTAACCTTACACGTCCACCCACCATGAGTTCAAGGAGCCGTATAAAACTACATAACACAACATAAAGGGCCGTTCGTCATAAGCAAAAGTTGTCATAGGTAAATGAATAACTCTTAATTGTTGCCACTGGTACAATACATAAGTTATTGGTTGGTCGTTGTATATAATTTATATAATTTGTGATTTCATTAGTGACCGAAAATTTTCATGTTTGACAAAGAGTTCAACTTATTTGGCGGCGCCAACAAAATTCGTTTCATTATCACTCCAGATGTTGCTGCAGTGAGCTTTCCTGGCAAATACAAACAAAGCTTGGGATGTCAAGTCACTCACTGCTTCCGAATACATGACATTTGTGGCAATACAAACACGTATATCCTTTATACTGATGAATGATTGAATCTTCGAAAATTTCTTAAGCAATTCATGGTCACTGAACTGTGAGTGTGTTCTAATAAAATATTGTAACAATAGGCTGATGGTGAAGCTTATTTCGTTTGCACAGAGAAAATATATACCAGACTGGTGTTTTGTGCTATAAATCCTGGAGAATGTTTGATCAAGCCTTCCTGAAGTATTTTTCCATGTACTTCTGCTTCTGCTACTTCTTCTGGTCTGCTGGATCTGCTAAACAGTCTGCCTGATAAAAAACAGGATTGAAATCCGAGAGAGGTGGTCGCCATATTCATTGTAAATGCCGACAATGCAACGTGGTGAGCCACGTGAGATGTTTCTTCATGCCCCGCTTAAAGAATTACATATAGTGGGAGTGAAACAAGTGCGCTATTAGTGGGTTTTAACTGATTTGCAGAAGAAGGAAGAACCAAACCGGTTAACTCGGGAGCGTATGTCTACCATTCCAAGACGGTTACTTCCAGGACCAGCATGAGTTGTCGTGCAGAGGAAGGGAGAAGGCGGAACCAGTTGGATGAGTTAGTCGGAACACTCTCAATATGAAATTTTACCAAAATCAAATTTACCCATGTGCAGAGGGGAAAACTCCTCCTGCCGATCCGTAGCCAAACACAAAGCGGCATGAAGCGCTGGTAAGCGCTCCTCCACCACCCAAGGCCCGGGCCTTCGGGCTATGCTTGTTACACATGGGCAGAGGGGAAATCTCATCTCGCCTATCCACGGCCACAAACAAAACGACATGAAGAGCTGGTAAGTGCCCCTCTGCCGCCCACGGCCCTTCTCTGCCACCTCCTTCTGTGAAATTACGTCTTCGCAGAAGGTAGCAACCACAGTAAAACAGCTTGTGCTGAGCCGAGTCCTCACTGCAGTCGCAATGGTGATAGATACGACTCAATTCCTTTCTAGCGACCAAGTGCAGATACTTCCCGAAGCAACCATGCCGGAAAAGATTTGTGTCAGTCGGAAGGAAAGGATCCCGTGCTACCACTTTGCCATCTCGGCGATAACTGGCTGGAAAGCCTTCACAGTGGCAAAGCCAGCACACGGAACCTCCAGTTAGGACGACCGACAAGCCATCGTATATTTGGTTCAGGGGCATCGTAAAATTGTTGATCGGTAGGTATCACCATTATAATTTATAATTACACATTTGGAGTTTCTGTATCTTCTAAACATGTGTCATAAAGCTCTAACTTGCATACATTTCTAATTTTCTTTCGACTACCATGTGAAGGAAAAGGGTTTTACAAAACTATTGCAATTCTTCTATTGTCATTTCTGTCCAGTTAGCAAATATCATGGTAGAACCATACAGAGATACAACAGTATCGCCACCTTCTGAGTGCCTTCTCGGGTGAGATTGGTAGGGAAAAAACGCTGTAATGCCGTAACATCTCTTGGGTTATAGGTGTCTATGGGCTATGCTATTTATCACCAGGTACAGGTCTAGTCATTTGTCTCCTATACCTGTCATAAAAAAATGATAAATTTCATCAGTTGTAACATTTGATTACTTTTTAATCTTTCTCAAAAGTCTGTTAAAAGTACTCGTTAATATGTAACTTTAAATAAACGAAATCTTGAAAAGATGACCTAGCAAATGCGATAAATGATTTAAAACCAAAAGGCTCTTATTTTACTATTATAGTTCTATCTGAGAAAAAAATTCAGAAAAGAAATAGCACATTTTTAAAAAAATCTAATGAGATAATCTACGAAACAATTAGTTACTTTACAGTTTTAGAGATTAATCCAAGTTGGCCATGTAAAATTGCAACATAACATTTTGTCCAAAAAAATAGTTTTAACATTTTGATCAAGATATTTAATACAAAAATAAATGAAAATCTTATAAACATTAAAAAATTGTTCCATTTTACAAGAATAAATAAAAAAAAACAAAACCTAACTAATGCAAAAGAACAGAAGAATAGCTAAAAAGAGCTATAAATGTATTCGGTATGCATTGCGAAAACAGTTCATATTACCAGCACCTAAAAACCATTGACATAAAATAATGTATTACTTAATATTATTACGTACTACTATTATAACTCACTTAGTAATATTGTTCGTTAAATATGTTATATATTTATAAAGTTAAACGATGACAGAACTAGATTCGTTTGGTAACTTTAAATAATTTCATTATCAGCAAACAATGCAGATAGCTATTGAATGTGATTGAATTTTTGAAATCATTTATAAACATGAATAATATGTCCTATATTAAAATAAATATTTTTTTGTGCATTTTCAATTGTTGAAAGTATGGATAGTAACAAATAGAAAATTAGTTTACTAACTGTAAAGACTGCGTGTGTAATATATTTTTACAATTACTTAGGTAAAATAAACTATTATGCACTTATAGGAAAATAATACTTGGGTGGTCGATTTCAGTTTGCTTATGACCTTATAGATTGATATTCGCCAGGTGATTGATGAATTGATTTATTTAATCATACTACCTGTAAATACATTGCATAAAGCGGACTTAGTGCCATAGGCATTTTCTTCCAGGCGACCTTAGACATGGGTGGTAGAGAGAGAGAGAGAGAGAGGTAGAGATGGGTGTAGCAGGTGTACCATTGAGTAAATGAGGAGGACTGTAGAATTAGCATATAAATAATTTTTACGTACTATACATATAGTAAAAAATAAACATAAATTCACATACATACCAAGTCGTACAATGATGAATAGACAAATAGTTATTCTGATAATTCCGTTAACAAATCCGTAGAACTTGTGTACTTGTGTCTTAAAAGTTAAAGGGTGTTCCAGTGATTTACAGCTTGTACAGTGAAGGAAAAATGAACATTACGTAAATTATGTAAAGGACAAAGGAGAAGGAGATTATCGGAGGAGCGAAGATGTATGATATGGGTGAGTAAGGAGAGTGGAGAAGGAAGTGCAGCATAGTAAACACTCGTTAGCTGCGTTGCTGTCTTATAGGCAGCCATGCCAGGTGCATGCGATAAGCGGATACATGATCATATTTTCGTTACACATATCACCAAAATTAATGACTGGAAAAATTAAAATCTACGTTAGTATTGTCTTAGTTTTAATAGGAAAAGAAGGAACCTAATCTTCTGACTAATAATGTTTATCTGAATTTGCCAATTCAGGATTGTAAGTATGTGCAGATCAAGGTCCTTGACCGATTGAGTAATGGGTAACTCTGTACCTCCAAATATGATATTAATGATAGTGCCAGAATAAAATCTACCCATCATTCTATAGCTACCTATGAAGATGGCTTGACACTTAGACAGGTTTTGCTGTAAATAATATTAACCAAGACTCAGAAAATATAAAAAAATATCAAATGATCATCATAAGGTGTACTAGATTTTTTATACTTTTGTAGCCGCTTTCACATACAATGCAAACAAAAACTACATACTACAGCGCCATCTAGCGAAGACACATCGAACTATGGAGTATTAAACTATGGGGTAACTACTAATCCTGAATCGTGATATAGAAATTCTCGTGGTGATTAGCATATACACAACATGATCACCTTGCCTGGTCGGAGGATCCTCCCTTTGTATCGGAGGGACATGATACCCGTTCCTCCACACTTTAAAAGCAGAATTTATCCTAATGATATTCCTCAAAATCATCTTTAATCATGCTGTTTTACCGTTTAGTCCATGGGTCAAGGATCTCAGTATACGTATTGATACAACTGGGAATTAGCATACACATGTAGCCAGTGTCAGTCAAAACGTCACAAACGTTTTAAGCGAATTCTGTAAAAAGTAAAAATAAAGACGATGCTTGTGCAAACCTTAATTTATCCGCTTATCGGTTATATTATAGTGTATTATCTCGCCTTAATGCTAGTCTGCTCAATAAATTAAACCAATTTCCGCTTAACATACGCAACTTACGTGGTTACGGATGTACTTACTTCTCAACTCACTGAATCCATCCACATACTTATTATCTGACCTCCATTAGCTCTGTTCACGCTTCTAATAATCTACTTCTTATTTATCCGTCACGTAAATTTAGTAAAGTCCGTTACAGAGATTTATTGGCGGAATCATCAGCATCACACTTTAATAGTATCTTTATTATTTATTGATATTTATAATTTAATATTTATAAACTATGTATATACGATGTATATTACGAACTATGTATTTATAAATAAAATATATTTATATTTTATTTATGTACTAGGTACCGATATGTACTAGGTACTAGGTAGTACCTAGTACATATCGGTCGAATTAATTTTATTTTGTAAAGTAGTTTGATTTAGTCTCTCCTCTTACTTGTTCAAATATACCTGTATATCAGCCACAAACAACTTCGCAACACCCAATAGTTTGACTAGAAGAAAATGCCTGTGACATCAAGCCCGCTTTGTACAATATAAACATATTACAGTAAGTTTTAAAAAATAATAAAGTAAATTAAAAAACACCTTAATAAAGTAAAGATTAAAAATAACTTAATTTAGAGATAACTAAACCAGAAACATAGAGCAGAAAACACACGAAATACATCAGCCACAAACAGACTAAAAAATTTGACTAGAATAAAATCCCTGAGCCCAAGCCTGCTTTGTGCAGTATAAACATATTACAGTAAGTAAAAAAAAACACCTTAACATACTAGAGAATAAACTAAACTTAATTTAGAGATAACTAAAGAATTGATCAGATATATAGAGCGGAAAACATGTTTAATATACATATATGTATCTATTAAACGTGATTTCACTTGTTTATCTGTTATGACAACTGCACACATTATTCTATAAATGTCAACTGATAGTTTTATATTGGTCAGAATAAAACCAAAACTGTTCTCAACTTTGATTTACTTAAAGCTCAGCTGCAGCTCTTAGGGGGATTCCACCAATTGCGAAAATCGGAGTACACACTTATTTCCTCAAATCGTTTATCATCATCGACCATTGCACAAAAGTTACAATAAGGATCACTTTGTGAAAAATCTCTGGAATCATGATAAGAGTAGTGATTGTGCCATTTGAAATAATTGTGGTATTCCTCTTTATTGTTTATTAACTCAGCCATTTTCTTTGCCAACTCAACAACTGTAAGTTTAATGGCATCCAGATAGATTCCATCAGGCATAAACCTGTAAAGACAGAGATATAAAATTGAGTAACTATAATATTAAAATGTTGTGACAGAGCAAAATAAGAGAAAAGAATACACAATTGGGGTACGGTTATCATTAGGGAATCTAATAACTTAAATAGAAATAAAGATTGTTACAATATTTCGCGGCCAGAACACATTTGTATTGTATAGTCTCAAACCAGTAACATTGTTTAACTTTTTTATTTGCATATTTAAGTCAAGCTGTACGGTAATGTCGGCTAATTAAAACATAATAATTATGTTTTTATTCCTGAAACTGTGAATGAAGTTTTTGAAGAACGATTCCTGAAAAGTTCAACTGAGAAATATAAAAATGAAACACTTGGCAATCATAGTTTTTCCAAGATCATTGAAAACAAGTGAGCTGCCGGATGCAAAATTTTAACTTGAAAGCAGTGAAAAATATCCTTCGAGAGATGTTTATCTAATGTGTACTTAATTTTTATTAAAAATTTATGTTCAAATGTAACAAAATGACGATTTTAATTTTTAAATTTCATATAACTAATATGGCAATTTAGAAGAAACTTTGAAACCTTTGAAACGTCTAAATCTATAAAACAATATAGTGGACAGAGCGTGCTGATACATACACACGAAAAGCATAACCCTCCTTCTGTCACAATCGGATTAAAACAAAAGTCATGCTCATTAAACTTTAGAAGTGCAGTATATAATATTTCTGTAGTATAATTTAATATAATCAATTAATTCTGCACTGTCAAAAATAAATCTTATTTAATGTTTGTTTAAGTTAATTATTTACTTGGAAACCCACTATATCGATTTCGCTACTTATTTTTAAAAATAAAATTGTTACACTCTATTGACGACTCAAGCACTACTTCGAAGTTTGGTTTCATATTTATTGTATAGGTAACTTACTCATTCAAGCCAAATAATTTTCAATTGTAATTTTTTGACAATGACTTATTAATGTGTATATACAGCGAATTCTTTGTAAATAGCTTCCCAATATACTAAATGTGAAAATACTGAAATTTTAAAACTTTTATTGAGCTGACCACAGTTTGTTAGTTTGTTAATTAGATTTGGTTGATTTTAATTACAATTGCATGTGCTGGATTCGAAAAACCTAAAACCAATCAGACCTGCATGCAATGGGAAAGAGCGATGTGCAGCAATGGACTGCCCCAGCAATAATTTATTATAATGATGATGAATTATAACCCTCAAGAACGTATAAATATGATTAGTTTATACGGTTTGGTAAGCATACTATACTTCAAGTTGGGCGCAGTAGCAAGATATTTATGAAAGTGTATTAAATTAAAAAGAATAACTCAGAAACTAACCTTGTATAATTAGCACCACCGTACACAATTGGTATGGTGTAGTGTTGCAAAGCGTGAAGTAATTTTTCTGTCACGTAGTCTTGACTAAATGAGTTCTCAAATGATAAGTAAAAATAATAGTCTTGTTCTAACAACTGCCAGCACTTCGACATGTCAGATCGTGGGCATGATTTTTTTCCACAGTGTCCATAAGTGTCTATTTGCAAATTATATTTTGCCAACTCAGCCGTCAGATCTAAGACAAATTTTTCTCTTTTACTAGGCGAATGACAGTTTGATACGAACCAAGCTGCAGCAATTTTTTTCCTACTTAATCTTTTTTTTAAAACATCGTCAATAGGATCCATATCCTCAATTTTTCTCCAATACATAACTTCTCTAGGTCCAACGATAGTTCCATTGGTATTTGTAATTGTTATATAAGAGTACTGCTCATCAGAATTTAATTTGTAGGTCCAAGTCCAGTTAAAAAAATCATTGTACATTGTATTACAGAACGGATAATAATGTGCTGATTCCATGCTGGCAAAAACATATTTTTGATATGGTGACCTTGATTTTGGTAAATCAAAGTCTCTTATATCAGAACTATGAAACACAATAACATCGAAATTTGATACATTCTGTAGAAAGTTTCTATCTGTAGATACGTAACATTCCACACTAGAACAATTTCTGTTTATAAACGTTTTGTTTCCTTCACCTAAATATTTCACGGGATCTCTAGTTTTTAATGTCCATAGCAATATGTATTTCAGTCTCGGTTTGACTGTTGTGTGTTCTTCTTTTTTTTCTTGCTTTGCCAAAACAAGTACTTCTGGTGTTCGTTGCGGACTTAAACTAAATTGAGACCACATTATAAAAGTAAACATTGCAATTATTAACACCCATATTATTCTATTATGTTTTAATGATTGCAGTGACGTTAATATAAAAGATTCAGTCATTGGACTGTTATATTGATCAAAGTTTGAATAAGACTTTATAGTTGAATAAGCCCTGTTTTGTCTTTTATACAGTACACACTGGCAGCACTATCAGTAGCAGTTTCAATATTGAATATTTCAATTCTAAAACCAGTTTTGTCCGTTCTCTGGTCTGTAAAATCCTTCATAAAGGTACCACTATTCTATGATAGAAAAAGATTCAACCAATATCCTTATATGAAATAACCACAACACTCAACCAACACGAATCATACTTAAAACATTTTATTAACATTAATTTATTTTTCGTGTACGCACATATATCTAGTCAATAAACCACACTATTAGAAATGTAAAAATATTTTTTTTAATAACAACACTTTACACTTTTCACAAAAGTCCGTGTATATTACGTATTTATTTGTTAAAATTTTTATTTTTGGCCATATTTGCTGTCGCTCTATCGTGTCGTTGTCTATCACTGAAGTAAAGGCACTGTACTGATAGTAAATTAATAAAGATAGATAAGTCTGTATGTGTACAACATTTTACGATAGTAGTATAATACGTATGTGTATGTCAGATAGATATTATAAAAAGGCGGCTTTAGCAATGGCGCCGCCTTTTTTTAGCGAATCTTATGCATTTACGGTTTATAAAGCTCTTAATTTCACAAAATTATACAAGTTACTTTCAAGGACAAATTAAATTTAAATTACAAAAGATAATAATAGAAATTTGTTATGAATAGACGTCGACAATTAAACTGTTTCCAACTGATTTTGATCTAAAATAGATACTTCTTTCAATTTAAGATATGCATTCTAATGAAATGCCTAAAGTTATCATTAGTAGTTACAAGTTAAAGAATAAGTTTCAAGTGGTGGCTTTAAAAATGTTTTTTGAATATTCTTTTAAATAATATTAGCAAAAAAAAAATAAAAGGTAGAATAAATTACAAAAAGTCAGCTAGAGAAAGATTAACAGCGTCTTATTTGAAAACTAAGTTGGAGATGCTGGAACAACAATAAAGTAATTTAATAAAAACTCTTAGAAATATTATTAGTATTTTAACTGATACCTTAAATAATTATTTTGAAGCAGATGCTTGTGATAATGTTTAAAAAAAACATCATTTACAAATTAGAATTAAAAGAGCATGGATTCACTTCATCGATAAAAACACAAGAACAATAGTCTCCCAGTTTGGGAGTTCTTTACTCTAGTAAAGAACTCCCAAAATATGTGACAATATTAAATTGCTTAAAATTAGTGTTTCATTTTTTTTCTGGTAAATACACGGAGTTGACATTATTTCACGATATGTTCACATGATTAACACGTAAAAATGACACGATTGACAATGTCTAAAAGTTTAATTACTTGAAGACTATCTAACTAGATTGAATAATTGTTGCACTATACCTCTATTACAGTGGCAAAATTATCTAGAATGCTGACAAATATAGCGGAAACATTACGATAACAAAAAATATTTGTATAATTTCACGATAAAGGGATTAATGGAACAATCTAGTGTGTTAGTATCATCAACAGCCATAAGGGAACTTTTGAATACTGATGTGAATTGCATGGATGGGCTATCAACGATAGGCATAGATCATAATTCGTGAAATATTATTGTAATATAGTAAGCGCGAAATTAGATAGTGAATCCTGGAAACAATGGGGAACAAAGGTTATCTTATGTGACGAAATACTAAAATTTAACGAACTTAAAGCGTTTTTTAAAACAACATTGGCACGTACCGATTATCTATAAACCAAAATAAACAGTAACTAAATGAAGGAACTTTCATGCACACAAGATTGGTTCACAGAACCCGTCCGTTTTGTTTACAAAATCATATTACAAAGATTTTTTTTAAAAGTAATAAATTAACAATTACGAAACTCGTCACGATTTCGTACAAACTCAAGGGCTGTGCTACAATTGTTTTAAATGAAATCATTCTGTTAAATTTTGCAGAGTCAGCACAACTTCTCAAGTTTGAAAGAGCAAACTTCATTTTTTGCTCTCCATCCAATTTGAATCCCAAAGAATTCTCAAGACCAAAATCGCTTAAATGTAGCTTAGGAAAAGTCGTTGCCATCAAATCAGCATTGGACAATGGACTCCGTTCCCGGTGAGATACAGGAGTCAAATAATACTGCTATATAAGCTCACTTTTTAAAGAAGATGGTGCCGACTAAGGTTTCCTAAGCAACCACTCTAATCGAAGTACAGACTAAACATGGTTTTAACAAATACTAGAAGCATTATTGGGCTAATTGTGTCGAATGTTACTTATTACTGAATTCACAACTGTTCGGATTGACAAAGATTTCGAGTCATGGTATAGGAAGTAATATAAAAGCTATGACTAAGAAGTCTCTTGTAGAAGTGATTATCAATTCCCTTCCTGATGTTAGTTTCAGTATGACCATACAAGCTTACGTTTTAAGTATAATATCTTCATTACTCATTGCCACAACTCGAGCACATGGTTGTAGCAGATCCAGCAGACCAGAAGATGCAAGCAGAAGCAGAAGTACATGGACAAATACTTCAGGAAGGCTTGATGAAATATTCTCCAGGATTTATAGCACAAAACACGAGTCTGGGATAGATTTTCTCTGGGCAAACGAAATAAGCTTCACCATCAGCTTATTATCACAATATTTTATTAGCACACACTCACAGTTCAGTGGCAATGAATTGCTTAAGAACTTTTCAGAGATTCAATCATCAAACAGAAATGGAACAGTAAACTAGGAGTGGGAATAGTAAAGTAGTAAAGTAAAAAATAGGAGGCATGATTGTGAACGCTGAAACCTCTTAGAATATGAGGCATCTTATATTGATTGCGCAACATAACCATCTTGCACTACTACTAACAGATGAAGCACATAAAAAACTCTACATGCTGGTCCTACTTTCATGCTGAAACCTACGAAATAAATATTGGATTATTTCCACTAAAGTTTACATAAATGCGGTATACATTTACGCCACAGGTAAGTTTTAATAACCAACTTATGGGTCAGTTGCCTTCCTGTACAGTTACTCTGGCCAAGGATTTTCTAAGTCGTGAAGTTAATTTTGCAGGTCCTCTCAACGAAAGAGTATCCAAGGGTCGTGGAAGTAAATCGTATAAAGGATATATATGCCTGTAGGGCTATAAACGTCATGCATTCGGCAGCCATGAGTGACTTGACATCCCAAGCTTTGTTTGTAGTTACCAGGAAAGGTCACTGCAGCGACATCTGGAGTGCTAATAAAAGTCAAACTCCTCGTCAAACACGAACATCTTCGGTCACTAATGAAATCACAAATTATATAAATTACATAACAAGACCAACCAATAACTTATGTATTTTAGTATAGTAGTGACAACAACTAAGAGTTTACCTATCACAACTTTCACTCATGACGGATCTTTTTTGCTGTGTTATTGTTATATGTTCTCTAATTCCAAATTGTGTCCATGGCGGGTGGAATGTCCAAAATTAATATATTAAATGTTAAACTTAAATCGATAGATAACGTTGTGCCTATAGGCTGAATCGTGAAATTGTTTAATTACGAGCAGAGGTATATTAAGAGGACTAACACAACTTTTGTTAAAAATATTTGTTTCATTATTGTGTGCCGATTTTGCAGAAATAAAATTCAGGAGTACCGCATAGTTTATATTTCATTTGAGTACACAGAGGAAGCTTTTATAAAATACTAAGTGTTACAGCGTGTAAAATTAAATTCTTTACACGAATGACATCTTTTCCGATACTCGTATTAGATTCCAATAATTTTAGATACTTAATCGAGAGTGCTGGAAGTTATTTGTGTTAGTTTATAAGTAAAAGTGCTTTAAGGTGAAATGTTATGTTGACTGCTATGATAGATAATTGGTATTTGACTAGCTAAAATACTGTCGAACATTTTATTATGCTGATAATATGCCGTGTTGTCCGAACTCCTCGATCTTTCCTCTTGTGTTCTGTGGCTTGTGAAACACCTGCAACGATAAAATTTTTGGTTCTATCCTCTCTTTCATGAAGGTCAGAGTTGATATCTTCTTGGATAAGTTATTGGGGTATCTGTCAAACATTAGAGCTCGTCTGCATTTTCTACACAACAGTTTCCAGGCTATTGATTAGGTATTAGTTAAGGATTAACAAGTTTCAAATCGTTTCTATTTGTTCTTCGAAGGGATCGTTAAAATTTTCAAGTAAATCTTTGCAGAAATTGAAAATTCGCTTTCGGGCTGTTTCCTCTTGCGCAAAGTTATTTGAGACTGCTCTGCTTTCTTTATTTGTAATTTTAAAGGGTCTGGTTCCGAACCTACATGTGCCATCGACTCCTTCGGAGTTCACTGTCCACTCATTACAACATAACAGTATAAGCAATCTTTCATAAGTTATAACGTCACCCGTAAGTTAATCGTACTTAATTTAGCGGAGTCGCGACTGCAGAGCAAGATAAATTATTAAAGTCCGTCTCTTGCACTCGCTGCTAGTCCGAAGGGAACAGGGCTCCACTCGAGCTGGGTGTCTCGTTCAATCGACATTCAAATGTCTGAAATCACACACGATATAATTATGAGAAACAGAATCTTTCGTCTTCAGTTGAAAACTGTTTGACGATAATTTATTTAATCTAAATGTAAAATAGAAAAGATGTCTACCTTCCACACCTACGTTTCCGTTTTTCTTTCAGGGTAACTTTAGGGTAGATAGGCAAAGTTTTGAGGAGACTGCAGTTACATTTCATACATGTCTTATACACGGCCTAAATTTGGTCCTAAACTAGACAGAGCCTATGCTATTCTAATCAGACTGTAGATAAACATTTTTATAGGTTAAAACACAGCACAAATGATCGTGTTCACCACAGAAAGATTTGTCCTAGATGGAAACCAACAGGCCCATCAAGTTACAATTATAGTTCGTAAGTTGCAAGTCTCCATGAGAGGTGTTAGTTACTTACCATTACGTGATAGATCTACTCCTTTTTCCGTTGTTGTATTCGTTTGTGTGTAGTGTCATCAAATTGAATCAAAGGCAGTGACCAGCTCCCTTAGCCAAAATGCAACTGTTTTATTTTGTTGACTTTGTTGACTTTGTGTGACTAATATTTTGTTTTGACAACGTGACTTAGCGTTGAGATGTCATCATTCTCATACATTTGTAGAATGTCAAGTTAGCTAGGGGAGCAAATTCTATTTGGAACCAACCCGGGACTACCAACAAAACTAACCTGCATTACCAACAATACTAACCTGCACGTTTAAGGGTTTTGCTCTGAGTTCATAATAATTACTCTATTCGCTAATGCTCTCTGCAACTTTATGAAATACGAATACTTTGCGGCAGCTGTATGCCTCCACCACACTTACAGTTACCTTTATCACCATACCTCTTTAACCTGTCTTTGTATAGGCTTTCAAGGTTTCGAGAATAAGTTTTAATTGTAGTGAAATCTTCTCCAAGACAGAAAAGACCGCAGTAAGGGCTCTGTCTGGTCTGAGATCAGCCGGCTGTGTGTGAGATACGTAAGATTATTGTTATTACTAACTATGTCAAGAAAATAGTTAGTAGTACACTAAGAAAATTATGATTTCAATAGCACAGGATATTCTGTCCAGCTTAACAAAAAAATCCATTATATTAAAATGATTGTTGCCGGACTAACTGACAACAAACTTTCAGCATCTCTAAGTATTGCAGTCACTAAATGTATTCATGTATTTCGTAGCAGAATTGAATACTAAATAAAACACTAATTACACTATCACTTTTAAATAGGTCGATAATATTATTATCTTTTAGTTTTATAGAAGCCCACCAAAGTGACAGGCAAAGGCAGAGTAGACTCTGCCTGGTATAAAACAGGATTGAAATCCGAGAGTGATGGTCGCCATATTCATTGTAAATGCTGACAACGCTACGTGGTGAGCCACGTGAGATGTTTCTTCACGCCCCGCTTAAAGAATTACATATAGTGGGAGTGAAACAAGTGCGCTGTTAGTGAGTTCCAGGTTTTAACTGACTTGCAGAAGAAGGAAGAGCGGAACCGGTTAGTTCGGGAGCGTATGTCTACCATTCTAAGACGGTTACTTCCAAGACCAGCACGAGTTGTCGTGCAGAGGAAGGGACAAGGTGGGACCAGTTGGATGAGTTCATCAGTACAGTCTCAATATGAAATTTTACCAAAATCAAACGTAGAAGCGATATGCTTGTTACATATGGGCAGGGGGGAAAACTCGTCTCGCCCATAGGCGGCCACAAACAAAACGGCATGAAGAGCTAGTAAGCACCCCTTTGCTGCCCACGGCGCTTCTCTGCCACCTCCTTCGGCGAAATTACGTCTTCGCAGAAGGTAGCAACACGGTAAAACAGCTGTCGCTACCGACCATGAAGCATGTGACGACCAGTAGCGGAAGATCTCCTCCAATACTTGTAGTGAGGGTCTGACGCTGCGCTGTACAGGTAGAATAAACTGCCAGCGTGTGCTGAGCCGAGTCCTCACTGCAGTCGCAATGGTGATAGGTAGGACTCAATTCCTTTCTAGCGACCGAGTGCAGATACTTCCCGAAGCAATCATGTCGGAAAAGATTTGCGTCATTCGGAAGGAAAGGGTCCCGTGCTGCCACTTTGCCCTCTCGACGATAACTGGCTGGAGAGCCTTCACAACGGCAAAGCCAGCACATGGAACCTCCAGTTGGGATGACCAACAAGCCATCATTGCTCGACGAACAGCCTTACGTTACTCGCGTACCTCTACGGGTGGGCGCCGTATGCTACCCGCTCGAAAGTCAGCCATCCGTCGATAAACTTCGACGAACACTGCCGCCTCCAAAGCCCACGGTGTAGTTTTGGCCAAAGCGCATACCGATACGGTGCTGTAACTACGTATGGCTCTCTGAGAGCGCCCCTGGGCAACCCTGTTCACAGGTGCACCATACAGTGCTTTTGACCGAACATCCTCCGTGTAGAGCCGTCTCGTTGCGACGCCGGCTCCATCCAAATTGGGCATAAATCGCACAAGGACAGAAACAACGCCAACCAGCTTTGGAGTAAGCTGTCGAAGGAGCCCGTCGAGGATCAAACCCAGATACTTCATCTGGGCCTGTCTAATCCGGTACGAGGACCAAAGTGACTATGAGAGAAACGCCAGGTGTCGGACCTCGACGGAACCCATGAAACAAAAAGACCTCCGTCTTATCCAGGGCCACACGTAAACCCAGCGCCCAATAGGCCCGACCACTAGAGAGACTCTCCTGGATACCAGGCGTGCCGTCTCTTGAAAGGTCGTCTCCCTGGCGTCACCAGTGTGTCACCGGCGTAACGAATTACGCCTAAACCGGAATTATCACAACCTCAAACAAAACTGATGTTAAGCAATTCTTTTGCTGCGTTTTACCAAATTAGTATACACTCATACAGTGACCACGCAATTGTGGTTTCCGTTAGGTACAGATATCTATTACTCCTTTTGTTTTGCCTACACCATTAAAATATACAACGTTTTTAGCTGTCACCTCGGCACTTTCTACTGCGTTGAGTACTGTGGGGTTAAACCCCACATGGGTCAACAATGTATGTAATCCACAAAATATTGCCCCCGAGCGTAGGAATTGCGTAACAGATAACTCTCAAAAGTCGTCGTAGGATATAGTCGTAAAGTGGTATTCAAAAACATGTCAATTAAACTTGCGCACATGTGTATTTGACAGCATAATTTTATGTTCATTGTATTCAATCGCTAATTTTTGTTCACATACATTTGGTTCAGAGGCATCGTAAAAGGGTTCATCGGTAGGTATCACCATTATAATTTATAATTACACATTTGGAGTTTCTGTATCTTCTAAACATACGTCATAAAGTTCTAACTTGCATGAATATTTAATTTTCTTTCGACTTCCACGTGAAAGAAGAGGGTTTTACAAAACTATTGCAATTCTTGTATTGACATTTCTGTCCAGTTAGCAAATATCATGGCAGAACCATACAGACATACAGCAGCATTGCCGCCTTCTACTATTGTATCTCTTGAGTTAAAGGTGTCTATAGGCTATGCTATTTACCATCAGGTACAGGTCTAGTCATTTGTCTCCTATATCTATCATGAAAAAATGATAAATTTTATCAGTTGTAACATTTGATTATTTTTTAATCTTTCTAAAAAGTCTGTTAAAAGTACTGCTTAATGTGAAACTTTAAATAAACGAAATCGTTAAAAGGTAACCTAGCAAATGAAATAAATGATTCAAAACCAAAAGTGTCTTATTTCACTATTATAGTTCTATCTAAGAAAAAAATTCAGAAAAGAAATCTCACATTTTTAACAAAATCTAATGAGATAATTTACGAAACTGCTTATTGTTTTAGAGATTAATCCAAGTTAGCCATGTGAAATTCCAACATAACATGTAGTCCAAAAAAAATGCTTTAACATTTCGATCAAGATATTTAATACAAAAATAAATAAAACTCTTATAAACGCTAAAAAATTCCATTTCATAAGAATAAATAATAAAACATAAACCTAATTAATGCAAAAGAACAGCAGAATAGCTAAAAAGAGCTATAAATGTATTCGCTATGCATTGCGAAAACATTTCATATTACCAGCACCTAAAAACCACTGACATAAAATAATGTATTACTTAGTATTATTACGTACTACTATTATAACTCACTTAGTAATATTGTTCGTTAAATATGTTTTATATTTATAAAGTTAGACGATGACAGAACTAGATTCGTTTGGTAACTTTAAATAATTTTATTATCAGCAAACAATGCAGATACTTATTGAATGTTATTCAACTTTTGGAATCATTCATAAACATGAATAATATGTCCTATATTATTATTTTCTTTTTGTTGTGCATTTTCAATTGTTGAAAATATGAGGTAGTAACAAATATAAAATTAGTTTACTAAGTGTAAAGACTGCGTGTGTAACATATTTTTACAATTAAATAGGTAAAATAAACTGCACTTACAGGAAAGTAATACTTGGGTGGTCGATTTTAGTTTGCTTAGCACCTTGTAGACTGATATTCGCCAGGTGATTGATGAATTTATTTATTTATTCATACTACCTGCAAATACATTGCGTAAAGCGGACTTAATGCCATAAGCATTTTCTTCCAGGCGACCTTAGACATAGGTGGTAGAGAGACAGAGAGAGCGAGAGAGGTAGAGCTGGGTGTAGCAGGTGTACCAGATGTATCATTGAAGCAAATGAGGATCACTGTAGAATTAACATATAAATAACTTTTACGTAGTATAAATATTGTAATAAATAAATATAAATTCACATGCATACTGATTCGTACAATGATGAATAAACAAATAATTATTCTGATGATTTCGTTAACAAATCCGTAGAACTTGTGTACTTGTATCTTAAATGTTAAAGGGTGTTCCAGTGATTTACAGCTTGTACAGTAAAGGAAAAATGAACATTACATAAATTATGTAAAAGATAAAAGAGAAGGAGATTATCAGAGGAGCGAAGATGTATGATATGGGTGAGTAAGGAGAGTGGAGAAGGGAGTGCAGCATAGTAAACACTCGTTAGCTGCGTTGCTGTCTTATAGACAGCCATGACAGTTGCATGCGACAGTTGCAACGGATACATGATCATATTTTCGTTACACATATCACCATAGTTAGTGACTGGAAAAATTAAAATCTTCACTAGTATTGTCTTAGTTTTAATAGGGAAAAAATAATGTGATCTTCGGACCAATACTGTTTATCTGAATTTACCAATTCAGATGTGCAGATCAAGGTCCTTTACCGATTGAGTAATGGGTAACTCTGTACCGCCAAATATGATATTAGTGATAGCGCCAGGATCAAGTCTACTCATCATTCTAGAACCCCCTATGAAGATGGCTTGACACTTAGACAGATTTTGCTGTAAAGAGTATTAACCAATACTTTGAAAACATAAAAAATGCCAAATGACCATCATAAAGAGTACAAGATTATTGATACTTATGTGGCGTCTGCCACATACAACGCAAAAACTACACACTACAGCGCCATCTAGCGAAGATACATCGAACTATCGAATATTGAACTATGGGGTAACTACTAATCCTGAATCGTGGTATAGAAATTTTCGTGGTGGTTAGCATATATACAACGTCACCACCTTGCCAGATCGGAGGATCCTCCCTACAACTATGAATTGGCAAACACATGTAGCTAGTGTCTGTCAAAACGGCACAAAAGTTTTAGGTGAATTCTATCACCTTAAAAATTTGATCCCAATAAAAATAAAGGCGATGCTTGTGTGAACCTTAATTTTTTCGCTTATCGGTTATATTATCTCGACCTAATGCAGATCTGCTCAATAAATTAAACCAATTTCCGCTTATCGTACGCAACTGTCACAGTTACCTACAAGACAGCAGCCCTTCCTTCTCAACTCACCGAATCCACCCACATACTTAACATCTGACCTCCAATATCTCTGCTCTTACTATGACAGAAATCTTTACACTTCTATATCTAATAATCTTTTTCTGCTTTATTCGTCACGTAATTTCAGCAAAGTCTGTTATAGAGATTTATTGGCGGAATCATCAGCATCACACTTTAATAGTGTCTTTATTATTTATTAATATTTATAATTTAATAGTTATAAACTACGTATGTATGTATTTGTGTTCTATTTATGTATACTCACTATATTTCGGTTGAATTAATTTTCTTTTGTAAAGTAGTTTGATTTAGTCTCTCCTCTTACTTGTTCAAACATACTTGTATATCAGCCACAAACAGCTTCGCAACACCCAATAGTTTAACTAGAAGAAAATGCCTGTGACATCAAGCCCGCTTTGTACAATATAAACATATTACAGTAAGTTTTAAAAAATAATAAAGTAAATTAAAAAACATCTTAATAAAGTAAAGATTAAAAATAACTTAATTTAGAGATAACTAAATCAGAAACATACAGACGAAAACACGTTCAATATATGTATATAAATATATATATATATATATATATATATATTAAACGAAATTTCACTTGTTTGTCTGTCATGACAACTGTTCACAATATTCTATAAATGTAACTGATAGTTTTATACTGGTCAGAATAAAACCAAAACTGTTCTTAATTTTGATTTACTTAAAGTTCAGCTGCAGCTCTTAGGGGGACTCCACCAATTGCGAAAATCGGGGTACATACTTATTTCCTCAAATCGTTTATCATCATCAACCATTGCACAAAAGTTACAATACGGATCACTTTCTGTAAAAACTTTGGAATTATGATAAGAGTAGTGATTATGCCATTTGAAATAATTGTAGTATTCCTCTTTATTGTTTATTAACTCAGCGATTTTCTTTGCCAACTCAACAACTGTAAGTTTAATGGCATCCAGATAGATTCCATCAGGCATAAACCTGTAAAGACAGAGATATAAAATTGAGTAACTATAATATTAAAATGTTGTGACGAAGCAAAATAAAAGAAAAGAAAACACAATTGGGGTATGGTTATCATTAGAGAATCTGATAGCTTAAATTTGACACAAAGATTGTTACAGTATTTCGAGGCCTGACTACATTTGTTTATAGCTTTGTGTTAAATAGTCTCAAACCAGTAACGTTGTTTAACTTTATTATTTGCATATTTAAGTCAAGCTGTACGGTAACGCCCGCTGATTAAAAACATGATAATTATGTTTTTATTCCTGAAAATATCAATAAAATTTTTGAAGTACGATTCGATACATTTTAATTAAAAGATCAACCGAGAAGTATTAAAATTAAACACTTGGCAATCATAGTTTTTATAAGGTCATTGGAAATAAGTTAGCTACCGAGTCCAAAGTTTCAACTTCATACAAGTCAGAAATATCCTTCGAGAATACTATTCTTTACTCAACTGCACCAGTAGGAAAAATAAAAGTTTTTCGAGTGTATATATGCACTGGTATGAATATCTCTTAGCGTAAATGGCTTGACGTTTTTAAATTGGACTAATTGTAAAAATGACAGTACAGGTAAGTAAGTAGTAATAATCAAAGTCACCGATTTGTAAGTTTTAGGCACTAGCTAAATAAATTTTCAAGACATTCGTTATTTGTTTTCTTTTATTAATAATGAGCTTGTTTAAATCGAAGTAATGTAGCTCAAATCCTACTACCTAGGAGTTAAAAAAAGTTTTCTGTTATTTCATTTTGGTTTAGGGTCGATAGATATTTGTGCGAGTGTGACGGAAGAAAACTAAATATTTAACAAGTCCCTTTATAGATGTTTAAGTTCTCACGAATATACATCATTCTGATGCTTGCACATATAGTGTAAGATTTTGTTTTATTTAGAGATCAATGCAGTAACTGATCTACTACTAAGCAACAAAGAGTTTTGGGTTTTAATGTTTTTAGATAGTGATTAATTCAGAGATGTCTAAATTTTTTAGTTATAATTTACACTCAAAATTAAGAAAATGGAAGTTTTAATTTTTATAAATTTCATATACCTAATATCACAATTTAGACAAAACTGACGACACTTGAAACGTCAAAATCTATGAAATAATATAGGGGACAGGGCGTCTAAACACATACATACGAAAAAATTATCCTCATTCTGTCCCAATCAGGTAAAACAAATGTCATGCTTATATAGTATAATTTAATGGTATTAATAAAGAAATTCCGTTGATCTGTATTGTTAAAAATAAACCTTATTCAAATAATTTAATATTGTGTTAATTATTTATCGCTGATTTCGCTACTTATTTTTTAAAACAATATTGTTACACTCTGCTTGATGACTCAAGCACTACTTTAAAGTCCTGTTTCAAATTAATTGTATAGGTAACTTTCTCATTCAAGTTAACGTCTCGCTTAAGTATTATCCATTATAATTTTTGTAGAAGTGGCTTATTAATGTTTGTATTTCTTTGCAAGTAGCCTCCCAATATGCTAAATGTAAAAGTACTGAAGTTCTAAAACTTTTATTGCACTGATGATGGCCATAGGTTGATGGTTTGTTAATTAGATTCCCTTGATTTTAATTACAGTTACATGAGCTGGATTAGAAAAGTCCAAAATCATTGAGAGCAACGTGTAATGGGAAAAATGGATGTTCAGCAATATACTACAATAGCCTTATTATTGTGATGATGGATTATAACCGTCATGAATGTATAAATGTGATTAATTTGTACAATTTTGGTAAGCACAATATAATTCAAGTTGGGCGCAGCAGAAAGATATTTGTAAAAGTGTATTAAATTAAAAAGAATAACTCAGAAACTAACCTTGTGTAATTAGCACCACCATACACAATTGGTACGGTGTAGTGTTGCAAACCGTGAAGTAACTTTTCTGTCACGTAATCCTCAGTAAATGAGTTCTCAAACGATAAGTAGAAATAATAGTCTTGTTCTAACAACTGAAAGCACTTCGACATGTCAGATCGTGGACATGATTTTGTTCCACAGCGTCCATAAGTGTCTAATTGCAAATTATATTTAGCCAACTCAGCCGTAAGGTTCAACACATAATTTTCCCTTTTACTAAGCGAATGACAGTGTGATACGAACCAAGCTGCAGCAATTTTTTTTTCACTTAATCTTTTTTTTAAAACATCGTCAATAGGATTCATATCCTCAATTTTTTTCCAATACATAACTTCTCTAGGGCCAACGATAGTTCCATTGGTATCTGTAATAGTTAAATAAGAGTACTGCTCATCAGAATTTAATTTGTAAGTCCAAGTCCAGTTAAAAAAATCGTTGTACGTTGTACTGCAGAATGGAAAGTAATGTGCTGATTCCATGCTGGCGAAAACATATTTTTGATGTGGTGACCTTGATTTTGGTAAATCAAAGTCTCTTATATCAGAACTATGAAACACAATAACATCGAAATTTGATACATTCTGTAGAAAGTTTCTATCTGTAGATACGTAACATTCCTTACTAGAACACTTTCTCCATTTAAACGATTTGTTTCCTTCACCTAAATATTTCACCGGATCTCTAGTTTTTAATGTCCATAGCAATATGTATTTCAGTCTCGGTTTGACTGTTGTGTGTTCTTCTTTTTTTTCGTGCTTTGCCAAAACAAGTACTTCTGGTGTTCGTTGCGGATTTAAACTAAATTGAGACCACATTATAAAAGTAAACATTGCAATTATTAACACCCATATTATTTTATTGTATTTTAACGATTGCAGTGACGTTAATATAAAAGATTCAGCCATTGGACTGTTACATTGATCAAAGTTTAAATAAGAGTTTGTGGTTGAATAAGCCTTGTTTTGTCTTTTAAACAGTACACACTGGTAGCACTAGCAGTAGCAGTTTTAATATTAAATATCTCAATCCTAAATCCGTTCTCTGGTCAGTAGAATCCTCTAGGTACCACTATTCTATGAGAGAGAAAGACTCATCCACTATCCTTATATGAAATAACCAACGCTCAACCGACACGAATCACACTTCAAACATTTTATTAACATTAGTGTATTTTTAGTGTACACACATATATCTAGTCAAGAAACAACAGTATTAAAAATATAAAAATATTTTTTATAACAACACTACACTTTTCATTAAAGTCCGTGTATATTACGTATTTATTTGTATTTTTTTTTATTTTTGGTCATATTTGCTGTCACTCTATCGTGTCGTTGTCTATAACTGAAGTAAAGGCACTTTACTCATAGTAAATGAATAAAGATAGATAAGTCTACATGTGTACAACATTTTACGATAGTAGTATAATACATATATATATGTCAGACAGATATAAAAAGGTGGCCTTAGCAGTAGCGCCGCCTTTTTTGACAAATCTAAAACATTTACGGTTTATAAAGCTCTTTACTTCACAAAATTACACAAATTACTTTCTTTAAGTTAAATATAAATCACAAAAGATAATAATAGAAATTTGTTATGAATAAACGTAGATAGTTAGACTGTTTGTAACAGATTTTATTCTACTGAAGGTACTTCTTTAAATTTAAGAAATCCATTGTAATGTAATGCATGAATTTCACATTAGTAGTTACAGGTTAAAGAATAAGTTTCAAGTGATGTCTTTGAAGTTTTTTTTAAATATTCTTTTAAAAAATATCAGCAAAAAAATAAAAAGATAGAATAAATTACGAAAAGTCACCTGGAGAAAGATAACAGCATCTTATTTGCAAACTAGGTTAGAGATGCTGGAACAACAATGACGTAATTTAATAAAAACTCACAGAAATATTATTAAAATTTTAACTGATACCTTAAATAATTATTTTGAAGCAGATGCTTTCGATAATGTTGAAAAAAAAATTTCATTTACAAATTAGAATTAAAAGAGCATGGCTTACAATTTACTTTATCGATAAAAACACAAGAACAATCGACTCACAAAATATATAACAATATTAAATTGCCTAAAATTAGTGTTTCAATGTTTCCTGGTAAATACACAGAGTTGACATCATTTCATAATATGTTCACATCAATAACGCATAAAAATGGCACTATTGACATTGTCTAAAAGTTTAATTACTTTAAGACTATCTAACGAGATAGAACAATTGTTGCGCCATACCCCTATTACAGCCGCAAATTATCTAGGATACTGACAAATATTGCAGAAACATTACGAAAACAAAAAATATTTGTATAATTACACAATAAAGCGATTAATGGAGCAACCTACGGTGTTAGTATCATCAACAGCCATTAGGGAACTTTTGAATGCTGCTGTGAATTGCATGGATGGGCTATCAACGATAGGTATAGATATTATTTCGTGGAATATTATAGTAATATAGTAAGCGCGACATTAGATAGTGAATCCCGGAAGCAATGGGGAACAAAGGTTATCTTATGTGACGAAACATTACAGTTTAACGAACTTAAGACGTTTTTAGAAATAACATTGGGACATACCGATTACCTATAAACCAAAATGAACAGTAACTAAATAAAAGAACTTTCATGCACTCTTAATACACAAGATTGATCCACAGAGCCTGTCCGTTTTGTTGACAAAATTATACCGTAAGCTATTACAAAGATTTTTTTTAAAGTAATTACGAAACTCGTAATGATTTCATACAAACTCAGGGTCTGTGCTACAATTGTTTTGACCAAAATCATTCTGTTAAATTCTGCAGAGTCAGCAAAAGTTATCAAGTTTGAAAGAGCAAATATCATTCTTTGCTCCCCACCCACTTTGAATACTAAAGAATTCGCAAGACCAAAATCGTCTAAATGTAGCTTAAGAGAAGCCGTTGCCGTCAAATCAGCATTGGACAATGGACTCTACGAACGATTAAATTTCTGCTTCTATCCTCTCTTTCATGAAGGTCAGAGACAATACTTTCTTTGATGAATTGTGGAAGTATCTGACCAACATTAGAGTTCGTCTGCATTTTTTATGCAACAGTTTCCAGGCTATTGATTAGGTATTAGCTAAAGATTAACAAGTTTCAAATCGTTTCTATTTGTTCTTCGAAGGGATTGTTAAAGTTTTCAAGTAAATCTTTGCAGAAATTTAAAATTCGCTTTCGGGCTGTTTCCTCTTGCACAAAGCTATTTGAGACTTTTATTTATTTGTAATTTTAAAGGGTCCTGTTCAGAACCTACATGTGCCATCAACTCCTTCGGAGTTCACAGTCCACTCATTATAAGATAACAATATAAGCAATCCTTATAAGTTATAATGTCACTCGAAAGTTAATCGTACTTGATTTAGTGGAGTCGCTACTGCAGAGAAGAATAAATCATTACAGCCCGTCTCTTGCACTCGCTGCTAGTCCGAAGGGAACAGGGCTCCACTCGAGCTGATGTGTCTCTTCCAATCGACATTCAAGTGTCTGAAAACACACACGATACGATTATGAGAAACGGAATCTATTATCTTTCGTCTTGAGTTCAAAACTTTTTGACGATAATTTATTTATTTTAAATGAAAAATAGAAAACATGTTTACCTTCAGCACCTACGTTTTCTTTTTTCTTCTAGGTAACCTTAGGCTAGATAGTCAATGTTTCAGGGAGGCAGCAGTGATATTTTTTACATGTGTTACACACAGCCCAAATCTGATCCTAAACTAGGCCTTCTGGTAGATTTTTATAGATTTTTGAGGTAATTTAACATTGTTATATATTTTGTTAGTCCATTGTTCTCGTGTTCTCATTGATGAAGTGAATTGTAAACCATGCTCTTTTAATTCTAATTTGTAAATGATATAATATTTTCTCAACATTATCGCAAGCATCTGCTTCAAAATAATTATTTAATGTGTCAGTTAAAATTTGAATAATCTTTCTATGAGCCTTTATTAAATTACTTCACTGTTGTTCCAGCATCTCTAATCTTGTTTGCAAATAGATTAGAACAGCAAGCAGATATAGAACGGGCGCCGCATGCCACCCGCCCGAAAGTCAGCCATCTGTCTATAAACTTCGACGAACACTGCCGCGTCCAAAACCCACGAGGGAATTTTGGCCAAGGCGCTCATCGTCTCCGCCGATATGGTGCTGTGGTTCTCTAAGGGCGACAAACGCGAGTCCTATTCTGGGTGGTGAAAGCTGCCTTCCACACAGGCGCACCATACAGTGCTATTGACCGGACACTCCCTGTGTACAGCCGTCTCGTTGCGACGCTGGCTCCATCCAAGCTGGGCAAAAGTCGCCCAAGGGCAGAAACAGTGTCGACCAGCTTTTGAGTAAGCTGTCGGACGTGCCCGTCGAGGATCAAACCTAGATATTTCATCTGGGGCTGCCTAAACCGGTACAATGGCCAAAGTGACTTTGATGAAAGCGCTGGGTGGCGTATCACGAAGGGACTCATGAAACGAAAAGGCCTCCGTCTCCTCCAGGGCTACCCGTAAACTCAGCACCTCAATGCGCCCGACCACCAGAAAGACTCTTCTGGATGATAGGTGCACCGTCTCTTAACAGGTCATCTCCCGGGCGTCGCCAGTGTGTCACCGGTGTAACAAATTACGTCCAAACCGGAATTACCACAACCTCAAACAACACTGGTGTTAAACAATTCTGTTGCTGTGCTTTACCAAATTAGTATAGTTACTGAATGCCCAACCTCCCTACTCTAGTTCTGGAATGAAGGAGACACTCATATGCTGACTACGCAATTGTGATTTCAGTTACAGAAATCTATTACTGTCGCTCCGGCTCCTTTTGTTTTGCCTGCACCATCAAAATATATAACGTTCTTTAATACATGATGGCACAGTGGTTTAAACTGTCACCACTTTCTACTGTGCTGAGTGCTGTGGGTTCTAACCCCACATGGTTCAACAATTTGTGTGATCCACAAAATATCGCCCTAGGTAAAGCCCCCGAAACATATTGATGAATATTTTTAGCGTGGGAATTATCTTTTTTCAAAACTTGAAACATTAAAAATCAAAAATAGTCGGGACCTGCTTATTATAGTGCATAGTCCTTCTATCTCTTGTTAGTCAGATAACAAATGACATGAACAGGAAACTACACTGATATTATAATAATGCCTTTTTATGTCTTTTAATTGTCGATTATCTAATTACAAAGATAAAGATCACAACTGTAGGAAATGACTACATAACGCTTAATATCTAAAAATTGATTTGATTAAAAAATTACTACTTACTTACTACGTAAAAATATATTATATACTCAGTATGTGCTCTAAAATTTTATCCATATCTAATTTTTAGAACGAACGGGCCGGCTCGACCGTTGCAGTGCTACCCTCTCACAGAAGACCAACCTAAGCAAACAGCATCCGTGCTGTCGTGTTTTGTTGATGAGTGCGAGACCAGAAGTTCATTGATATAAAGGTGTGAGCAGTGGAATGCTAGTGGAGTCATTAAAAGGATGGTGTAAATTGATTCGTCGGCCCGAGAAATCCGAAAGTGCAACCACAGTTAACCACCCTCGAAGGCTGCCCCAACAGGTCGCGCAAAGCAAACGGCGTCGCTCGTCGTGCCGTTTGAGGATCCTTTTGTCCGATAGCTCAGTTTTTAGACAGCATTCTGAACATTGGTCTTACCACGATGGGTGTCACGCCTTTTACCTCCCCGTTGAACTCCTTTTCTTTTACATCATAGTAGCACAAACCGAAAAACATAATCCATCAACAGCAGCATTCGCTTTTCCGACAAACCCACTCTTTGAGGTGGAGTTTATAAATATCCGTGGACTTCACGCAAACATCAGCGCCGTCTACGGCTAGTTTGAGCTCTGCTTTTTATTGCTTATTCTAAAGCAAACTTAAATACACCACCCTGCCAACACGGCATATCTTCACTATTTCAGTTACACGCTTTCCTTTCCAAAAGCCTCCTTTGGATTCCTCAGGGCGGATCCGTTTCAGAATGGTAAATATACACTGCTGAACTAAACGGTTCGGCTCTTACTTCCTGTGTAAATCAGTTAGAACCTGGAACTCACTAACAGCGTCCTTGTTTCACTCCCACTATAATCTTTTACATCTCACGTAGGTCACCACGTTGCATCGTTGGTATTCGCAATGAATATGGTGACCAGCACTCTTGGATTCTAATCGTGCTTTCCATTAGGTAGAGTCTACTCTGCCTTTGTCAGTCACTTTGGTAGGCTTTCCATCAGACAGAGAAAATTCACATTGACAGGGTATAAATAGAAAAAATATGTTCATGGAATCTCATGTAGTTAAATATAGAAAAATATCTGACTGGACTGGACTGGAAATAGACTGAATATTTAGCAAATGCATAAAGGACTCAATATTTTAATATATATAATAGGTCCACTTGTTTACAACACTACGTCCAACAGCACAATATTTTTGTCCTATGCTCCGAACTGCTCTAATGGAACATGGATGACAATTGGGTGCGGTGTGGTGTGTTTTTAGGTTTAGTACCGGCCTTACATAAACCGTGGGCTCTCTGTTCCCTTGATTTGGAAAGAAACCACCGACAGAACGGTCTTCTTATTGATATAGAGGTCTATTTGTGACTTATTTTATAATCAATGAAACTTTAATCATTGCTTTTAGACTTTCATAAACTGATAATGTTGACAGATGCACTTTTCCGCGACCAAACAATATGGAGGGGCCTGACACATTTTTTATGCGACCATATTACGTTAGACTTATATTTACTTCTCATCTACAATTATAAAACATTTACACTAAAATGCACTTATTGTTGAGGCAATAAAAGTTATTCTTATTTTATTTAGGCGTAAATTTATCTACAACGGGCCAAGGGGTATCAAACTTGTCTCATACAATCAGTAAAATTTCGTCTAGTTAAAGCAAAAACATGTATATATATACAGTCGTTAATGTTCATAAATTGTGTAACTTGGGCCCTACGTAATATATGCCACATCGCGACGCAAATCATAGTTGCAAGTGTGAATCAATGATATATATATATATATATATATATATATGTTGTTTTACTCTGTTTTGAATTTCCACATTGTAAAGCAAAGATTTGATATTACACATTGCTATGTTTATGTGAAATACTATATCAAATAACAGATTGTGGGTTCAAACATGACTTGGGAGAAAACTTGTGTGATTCAAATATTATTATTCTGACCTGAGTCTGGGTGTTCTTTGTGTTCATTTCATGAGAGTTTATAAATTTCTCCGCGACACATATTCCTAGTATGGCAGTTGTATTTAAAAAAATAAATAAATAACAAAAAATATCAAGTTAATATAGTATGCTACACAAGAAAAGTAGGTATATAATGTTGACCGTTGCTCTACTTTTTAATGTTCACATTTCGACTGTAATTTTAGTCGGCTGACTTGTGGTCTAAATTAGGAATTCTTACTGCTAAACCAGAGATCGTAAATTTCTTTTTCTTCCCACAGTAATTGTGTGATTATTGGTCTTCATCTGAGTGTAATTTATCTGGTCTGGTCTATCTGGTTATCATAGTACAAGTATAGCCTAGTTGGGGATAGCCCAGCACAAGTTTAAACATACGACAGATGGACCATTTTAAAGGTACAAGTTTAAAGTAATTCAGCGTGCATGCGAGAGTGCGACCTCTTAGGAAGAAAGACGTCTTTTATTAAATGCTATTGAAGACAAAAGAGACAAAATGATGGGTTACTTGAAAAGACACAATTTCTTCAGAATAATGCTAGAAGAAAAATAAAAGGCAAGAGAAAACAAGGACGACCCAGATTACTATACATACAGCAAGTGAAGGAGAAGATAGCAGTAGTGGTTTATCAGGAGGTCAAACAGATTGCTGAAAACAGAGAAGAGTGGTGATTGTCTCACCAACAAGGGCTTAGCTCTTAAATTGTGAGAGAGAGATTATAAACAGTCTAGTCGTTTTTTCGATAACGTTATAAAACGAGCAGATTTTAGTCATTGCCGGCATCTATCTTATCATTGTTATTTTTACCTCTACCGATTTCTTCTCTATTTTACGTTACCTTTTGATATATTCATTAACTCTCCTGTTAGCTGTTGATCGAATCTACTTTTATCATATTTGTAATAAAATATAATGTACCTACACCTATCTTCACACATATAATTGTCATTACACTTTACTCTTACTGTACCGATAGATATTCATATATTTATGTATTCTAATTTTAATAAAATATGTTCTAAAACTGCAGTATTTTATAAACGACATTCACCTGTATGTATATTTCTGTCCAATATTTAGGCAAAATATATTACGTGTAAGCTGGTATCTTATCAACGTTTATCAAGTTAATAGAGTTTTGTCCGCAACGATAAGGTATCCATTTACCGAAACAAATTCAAGATTCGGCTGATAGTCGATTGAATCGATAAAGCAAGTATCAAATGGATTTTTAAGATATCAATGGATACTCCATTGATATATTTAACATTATAATATATTACAACATTATAATATTTTTTATGTATGTATGTTCACATATATAATAAAATATTAATACATTGTATTATAATTGTAAATATTATCACAATAGCTGAGTATAGTCTAGACTTTAGGTAACAGGATGGCTGGGGCTTGTATGCCGTTTGTATAGACAGGGCGACTCAAAACTCTGGTCTTTTCTTCAAAAGGCTAACCCAGACCCTATGTTGTAATTCCTTGGTTTTTATTTAATCAATGTTCCAGGACTTCAAAAAGGGACACCTTTGAGTTTTGCTTAAGCATTTTTTACCAGAGTGAGTCTGAGAAAGTGCCGGCGGCTTCTAGCTGTAAAGTCTGATGTGGAAAAATATTTGTAAAATATTTACTTACAGAAATAAATATCATTCATCATATTCTAAAAGCGTGCCGTATTTTACAATTTCTATGGACATTCATGTTATTATTTACTTAATCCCAGGTTTGTATTCTCTTAAAAGTAGTTTCTACGTTCCATGATCAGCATTATCTTCCTATTTTTTTTCAAAGAAAAATGTATTTAGAAATTCCATACGGCCAGGGTTTTTAAAAGGTTAGTAAATAGACGGCTATAAAATTTATCAAGTTTAGAAACTGACGTTCCGTATTGACAGAGCAACGTACTACGTTTATTGATTGGTAATAAACAAGCTAAATGAGTGTTGCACGATACGCCACAGTTTATTATCGTCTGTTTTAAATAATTACTTAGTACGTCTTAGTACTTTTTTTTAATCATTTCGTATTCTGTACGACATTCTGAATGATTACATTACGATAAGTTGCGTAACTATTAATTAACAGAGGTAAAAAAGTGTAACACTTTCTCTTCATAATCTGTTCGAAATCACAGTTTATGTCACCATGATATTGGTCCATTTTTGCTGGAGAGATACGTGATCTTTACAATTGAAATTAGAACCAGTTGAAAGTTTAATACACATAATTATCACTTGTTCGCACTAAATTGAACTGAAGGAACCTAGTCTTATAAGAAACAGAATAATTTTTTTCTATAAACAAGTTGAATATTTTTTTTTTTAAATGACTCGATGTCTTTCAAAGACATAATATCGTATAAACACTATTAATGTAAAAGCAATAGTTTCTCCAATTATAAGATATAGACATTAAATATTGGTTAACTTTAATATAAATTCTTTTTTTTTTATCCTCATTTTATTAGAACTCGTAACTAATTTATCTAACAACTATTGAATTTGATTAATAAATTATAATTTTACAAGTTTTACTTTGACAAACTTTATATTACATTACACTCACCCACTATATAACAATAAACTTATACATTGGCACACTATTTAAATATTAAATTTACATATGTTACAATTAATTTACAAGCGCTTAATATGTGTAGCCGAAAAACATTTCATATGTGAAAAAAAGTTTCACAGTACTGCTGAATGAAAAGGTTTTATTGTATGTGTAAAGGGTAAAAAGTGGTTAAATTAAACGTCCTTATCATTTGTTTAAGTAATTTCATTTTGAAACAAGATTTTTACATATTTAAGGAATGTGACATTATTCTCACTTTTGATGTCTAGAACCGTCCTTGAGAAAAAATTCTTGATCTAAAAATAGACGCACACAGAAACACACGGACGCACAATGATGTCATGTAGTTTACGCACAAAAGAGTTTAGTATCAAGTAAACTAATAAAAGTCCTGTTTAGGTCAAGACTGTAAATAGTGAAAGCCGATCAATTAATCCATGAATTACTATTTGATGTTACATAACAATTACTTACAAGACAGTGTAACCTACTACCAACATATTTATGGAGTTAGCTAATCACAATTCTGTAAACGAAAAATTTCTAAGTTAGAATACATCCCTACACATTACCAATAACTTATAAATGTTATTAAAATCAAGTACAATTTTACTAACATTCTTATTATTTTACGTTTCACGAATATTTATTCATTCTTTCCCATTAATATTCACTATTTATCCACTAATTTTTTATCCTGAAAACTATAATACATATATTATGCAAGCAAGTTACACAACCATCACACAAATAGCAAGTCATTTAAGCAAATTATATATAAATTTTAATGACTTCTTCTTTTATGTAAACCATAAACAAAATAATAAATATCTATTCTAATAAGAAACAACCACCTTTTCCGAAAACCTTTATCAAAACGACTTGTGTCCATATTTGAGAGGATTGTGGCTTTATATGACCCGTTTCCATCTGATATTCAACTGTCACAAGGAGTTGTGATGCGATGACTGAAGGATTAAAACAGACAAAGGTAAAATATATTCGCTAATTATGCGCTAGATAATGTTTTCGTGAATATGGTTCATTGTTCCTTTTTAATATTTGATGGAAGATAGCAACATTTCGTGAAACGTGAAGATTAAATATTCGACATTACTTTTTTAAAGTATTGCGTTAAAAATTCGAAGTTAGTTTTTTAGTGTAATAAGGTTGCTTAATTGTATCATCGTGTCAATGCATAAGAGTATACACTGGATATAAGATAATATGTTGTTATTACCAAATAGAAAGTTTAAATTTTCTTATCTTTCCCATATGGTTGTATTCACTTCAACCGACCAACACACTCACTTCTAAACTTCTCATTCACATAAAAAATACCGTATTTATCGCCTTGTTTAAGATAACAATAAAGCGCAATAACGTATCTAAATAAATTAATAATGACACATAGGTTTTACATAACATGGATTTACATAAAGCTCCTACATGGTATTGCTAATGTTCTTGCTCCTGCTTACTCAAATCAAATCACCAATTACATTAATCAATCTTACTCAAATCTATATGCGTTTAACACTAAATGAATTTAGATTCTCTAGCAAGGCCAAGAGATCAGAACCCTACCGTAATTTTGTCATATCATTACAATAAGAAGGTTCAGCTTTGAAGGAAAAAAATGTTTTAATGTTAAAGTTAAAACTCATTGATAGAGTAGCTATTGATGCCATTAAGTAAATTAAACCTTATAAAGGACCTTTTGTTATAATATTTTTATAGGAGAAATACATTTCTAAGGTTTGTGCCGTCGTGCTTAACTCTTTAGGTAACATAGTGTATTCTTCTTTTGTCATTACGGAACAGATATACTTACACATGCATTTGATCTAATATTAACTAAATACATTTTACCATCTAAGAGTCTACATAATAATATAATAAAATAGCACAATTACTAGAAAACTGAATATGAGAGGGCACGTTATGGTAACTAACTGTACTTGACACTATTTCATTTCTGCATAAAACCTTAAATTAGTCATATCGTACATGCATAAAGTCACACCTGTTTCCGCGGAAAGATAGGCGGAGGTATATTAAAGGTCCACTTTTCGCCAGTGTTTTGGTCTCACGTATCGGGATAATAATCGGGATGTTTTGTTGGCCAGAGCCTTGTCCGTCGGAAAAAAGGTGCACCACTTGCAGGTAAGGCTGACTTGGAGCTTTAAGTTTTTGATTGAAGCCCTATGCACCCAATTAGTCTCATCGTTCTGTACCTTTTATGTAAAGGTTTAAAAATAAATAAATAAATATTTCAAACATTTGACATCCAACGCCATCTAGTCCCAACTAAGCAGAGCTTATACCATGAGGATACTAGACAACCGATATAAATACTTATCTACTTTGTTTTTGCAAATACATATTTTACATAGAAAACACCCAAATTCTAAAACAAACATTTGCGGATCATGCAAACATTTGATGCCCAAATGAACCCGAGCTCTCAAGCACAGCAGTCGTATACGCTACCACTGCACTACCGAGGCAGTCTAATATGAAATATAATTGTTTTTTTTAAATGGAGTACGCATTGAATATTAAAGGTATTCGGATACATATTTGCAATTTATATTTAAACTATTGTTATCAAGATGTCTCATTTCGATTACTTTGTTATTTTCGAAATTCTTCAACAGTTTTCGCTTTTCCTGTTCCTACTTTACGGTATTGCTACGTACAGTTACATAATAACATCGGCATGATTTAGTTCGGTTTAGGTAGAATATTTTGGTACTACCAGTTTAAATTTTGGCTTGCTAATAAACAGTGTTAAGATAAATAAATTATTTTCAATAACTTCTGCGCACTAGGAACCGCTAATCCTTTCCATTTAAACATCCACGTTCCAGAAAAGTAAATAGAACTACACATTTGAAATACACTAGCGTAAACACCCTTTAAGGATTTACCTCTCATGACAAATCCTTTTTTGGGTCGGCTCCCTTCCCTCACGAATGGTGTCACTTTTATCTCTTCAAAGGACCCCGTTTTTTAGAAATGGTTTGCGAATATTCTATTTAAATGCTGAAGGAAACGAAGTTGGTTCGGAACTTAGATCTTTGACTATTTATTTTTCAAACGATAGAACATACAATACTAAGTTATCAGTGCCTTTTTTAGACTCACCGGGGACAAAGTGTGCAAGACAGTAACAATTACCTACACAAAGATTTTTTAAACCATAAATTTTAAACAGTCGTATATAAAAAAATATTTTTATTTTAATCATAACATGTAACTACAGGTGTACATTAATATAAGTAAGCATGATAAGGCATGCAGAAATTGGAAACTTAGCATATGTATTTTTTACCCTTTTGTAGTAAATTCTATCTCACTCTTTATAAAACAAACTAGCTGTGCCTGTGACTTCCTTTACTTAAGATTTCAATGTTGAATTTTTACCTAAGAGACGAGGATTTTGCTGCATGAGTCCCGATTCTTTTTAAATCCAGGATAAAAAGAAGCCTGTATATTGATCAGTAACCTCTTTTATCTTCCACATAGTGAGTACGTCTCACTAAAATCGATTCAACGGTTCGATAGATCAGCCCGGACAAACAAACAGACAGACGGATAAAAAATTATAAAGGTAGTTTATGTTTTATTATCGTGTAAAGAATTATAAGCACTTGAGAAAAGACAGTTTTTTCTAAATTTTATTGATGTATTGATGATGGAAAATAAAGACTTTATTAAATAAGCAAGGAAAATCTGGTTTTATCCATAACTACGCATTTTCGAATGCAATGCAATTTCGAAGAAAATTTAAGGTAATAATAAAATTTTATTTTACTTCTTATTTTTTTCTTACACACTAATTTGATAGATATAAAAGATAACTTTGTAATAAAATAATATAAAACTGTAAATATCATGAAATCAATTATAATTTCGATTATATATGCATTTTAATACATTTATCATAATATCTTCACCATTATTTGAAAACTATACAAGTTCAAAAACTACAGTTCAACTAAAAAGTTTGATTGATATTAAAAAAACGTCAATAAAAGAACAATATTTACAGTTCAAATTTAAAAAGTATAAGCAACGTACTGCATTCTAAATGAGTATGGTGACCACAAATCTTGGATTCTATACATAATTTTTGTCAGACAGAGTAGAGTCACTATATAAATTAAAAAAAAAAATAGTTTGACTACATACTACAAATTGTTTTTTCATCAAATAATAAATATTTACATTTTTACTGTTATTGAATTGGCAACACATTTTGTCGAACATACATACATTTTATTGAAATTCGAATAAATCCGACGAGACTTGTTTGTGTTCTGATATTCTTTGATATATCATTTATGAACTTGTATCAAACTTTCTAACAATATTAAATCTCTTCATTCCTTCTACTTACACGTACAGAAATTATTACGGTTAGCGATAACACAAAACTTAGCATACAATTTCTAGAATGTTACTAAGTTTTTTGTGCTTTCAAAGCACTCTTATGTTGATATAAATCCTTGTGAGAGTTGGATATCAACATCCATTACGTTGTTTAGACGGAAATCCTTTGCAGGCGAACGTCATCAATCTTTAACAGCATAGTATAAACATGTGGGGTGGTATGTCACTTTGTCACTAGGAGGAATACACAAGTGTCCCTTGCATACATTAGCCGATTAAGGTATACCAAAGTTTGAAGAAAAGCGAAATGTAATGAACCATCACTTCTAAATGTTTCAGTAAAAAGAAAATACGATTTTTGTGTCTTATTACGTTATTCAAATTACATTTGTAATTTCGAAAATAAAAAACTTTGTTTAAATTAGAAAATATAGAAAAGAAACATTTTTACGCGATCGAAAACCAAAAATAAGTAGAACGTTAGTGGTACCAAACCGTAACAACAAATTTAGGGTATTTACCTACAAGGTAATTTATTTAGATCGCCGTGATAGCTTCGATAACACCATACTTCACATGTATGAACGTTTTCTGTATGTGTAACTGGTGATGGTGATGCACTCCTAGCCGATTTCGGCTACAGCGGCCAGTCTCAACGGAGAACAGTCAACTACGCAAGAGATATATGGTGCACAAACACAGGTGCACTCTCTGTTCCTTCACTCTCACAATCCGAAGGAATGGTTAACCGACACGATCGAAGAGAGATCAGGCGCAGAACCGACGGCTTTACGTGCTTGCCGAGGCATGGGGGTCAGTACCCCGACTTCCGACCTCTGAATTAAGAATTTCTGTAACCAAAAAAACTCAATGACACTTTTTGACCCGACCCGCCAATCAAATCCTATGTCTCTTGATCGAAAGTCGCATACACAAAGCACTGGATTGTTCGTCAACTAAATTACATAAGGAAATAAACGTGCAATTAATACAAAATAGGCTTTAGTAGTTCTTACTATGAAGCCTAACTAAATATTTCTTCATTGAAATATAATTTAAGTCCGTGTGAGCTTCGAGTCGATTATTCATTTTCAGTGCCCACCTGAGACACGGGAAATTACGATGTCACCCCGGTTGAATGAGAATTGAGCTTACAACACATTTTGTCTTCTGGAATAATTTATTTGGCATAATATGTGTCGTAATGTACGATTTTCTTTTTTTAATTCCTGACCGAGTGTTTGTGGTAAGTTTTTTATCTGGCTACACCTAAACTACGTGTGGCCAATACTATGGATAAAAGGACACAGATATATTAGTATGGAGAGCTATTTACTTGAAAATAATAATAGTAAATAAACAACCTCACATATCACACATACACACACACACAGAGCTGTCGGATGCTAAATTAGGCAGAGGCCGTGCTATGGCAACCAGAATAGTGATAAATATACTTAAATATTTCGGAATACATACATATTATACATAAATTACACCCAGATACAGAACAAATAATAGTAGTCATCACACAAATATTTGTCCTGGGTGGGAATCCATGACCTCCGTCTCAGCAATCAGTGTCACTTACCACTAGACCAACAGACCCGTCGAATGATAAATAAATATATTTCAGTATCATTTAACATATCACTGTGGATTATAAAATAATGTAACTCGTGTTTGTTTGTCTTTCTGTCTGTCAGTCAAAACGTGATAAAATTCAAGTAACGAACGAATTTTTAAATGGTTTTGTATGATTAAAATGTAGAGGTAGGTCATTAATATTTTATATGAATTCTCATAAAATTCGTCAGAAAAAAACTCATCCATTACCAATGTAGCAATAGCTAGAGTATTATATTTTAGCTACTTTCGTAGTGTAATATTATATGATACTTTTAATGAAGAAACAAAGAAACTTTGTGTTGCAGAAGAGGTTATTCGTCCAAATTTATGAATTTATTTATAGGCAGTCACTGAGGACTAAGTTTAAAAAAAATGGTCTCGTGACAGTCCTGTTGTATCCTAATACATTTACAAAAATTATGTGTATGTCAAAAAAAAAATATCTATTCACAAAATTTAGCGATATTCATGTCTCAACACTAGAAATAAAGATGAAGATAAAAAATAAATAAGTCTTTTCAATGTCGGTGTGTCTTTTCGGAATTAATTCTACAATAAGATCCAATCCAAGCCAATTTCAAGAATTAAGTATTAACAGATTTAAGTCCTTGACAAAAAAAAGTAAGTGCAAAGGCATACACAGTTTCGGATTATTTAAATGACAATTTTGCTTGGGATTGATAACTGCTTACTCCAACATTTATGTTTGTCGTGTCTGAAAGTGATGGACATGTAATTGGTTGTTGTATTTCGTACATCGTTTTTTCCTTTTTTTATATACATATATTTTTTCTTACATGAAAGTCAAATAGTAATAGTATTTTTTTATGTACGTAAAGGTGAGTATAGGTCTAGGTTGGTAATATAAAATATATATAATATCTTTCCCATAGTTTTGAGTGTTTCCACGTCCTACGCAAATATCTGACGGTAGTGTCGCGCTTCGGGTCGTTAATCTTGAATAATACTAGTTAGGTGACACTATGGCTGGGGCACTTATACCGTCTGTATGGACAGGTCGACTCAAAACTATAGTCACTTCTTCATAAGGCCAACCGAGATACTGTACTGTCCTCGCTTAGTTTTTATTTAATCAATGTTCATAGACTTGAAAAAAGTAAAACTCTGTGATTTGCTTCGGCATTTTTTCCCAGAGTGAGTCTTAGGAAATGCCGCCGTCGTCTCTAGCTCTAAAGTTCGACACGAAAAAATATCTGTAACAGATTTACTTGCAGAAATAATTATCATTTATTTATCATTTAGAAATGAATCCATGCATAAATCAATAAATATATATGTATATGAAAACAGTGTATTACGGAATTATTGCTCCTAGCAATACATGTAACCTGAAAATTAAGTACGAGTACACACGCTTTGTTGCTCGAGCGTAGACGGAGTGAGTTACTTCTCTATTCTGATTTAACAAGATACATTCAGAGAACGGAGCACTTTGTATCGTTTCTTTAGAATTTTATATTTAATTAATATGTATTTTTAATCATCTGTCTAATAAAATTCAATCTCATATCATTATTATCATCTCCATTTCTCAGTTGTATTTGGGGGTCAACCCAAATTTTGAGAATACGAGTACATTAGATTTTGTTTATGGCTCGTCAAATACCTCAAGTTGATTTTCCTTGTGAGTATCTTCATTAAATCGTTGTGTGGACGACAAAAGAAGGTTTTAAATAAGTAATAAAGATAGGGTGAAGGAAAACGAGTACGTAATGAATGCAGCAAGTCTCAGATAAGAAATTTGTTACTTTGAATTTATGCTTGAATTGTCATATACTTCGACTTACTTATATTATAAGTAGTCAAAATAATATATTATATACTTATCAAAATAAAATCTTCTCGTGAATATATTAGAAACACACATCTGTTATCGTCACATCAATGTTATATTGTTAGTACAGAAATGTTTTATAGTAAAATGAAATACTAACATTATTACATGCCTGTCATGTTATATACATCTTTCTCAGCTTTGTTATTACAGAATATTATCATAAAGCAATTCTACACAAAAGCCAGCTTCAGTACAGAACATATGTTACGTAGATTATTCTTCTTAATGCCGAGGAATTATCTTGCTCCATCTGTTACACGAGTCCAATATGTTTTCATGGGATTTTCTAACAAAAACTTGATAAAAATGGCTCCTATAATAGTGAAATAAATCACAGTGAACGGATCCAGCCAATCCATCATCTGGCCGCCGATGACGTAGAGCAAGCCGTGGAAATATCAGGAGCTTTATTATCAAAAGATTATACTAAAAGCTTTGTTTTGGTATAATTTATTTTGAACATATTCCAAATCGTATCAACAACATACATCGCGTTAGAAAAATATAATTTCATGTTTAGTTCGAGTCTGTTAGTTTTGATTAGACTTAAACAAATAAGTATTACAGATTTTTTTTCTGAGCTAGTTAATAGACAATTTAATCCTAATCATTTTACCAAACATCAAAAGAAATCTGGCAATTTTATCAACATTTTTGTATATACTGTAATGCCCGATTTTTTATTGAGGTTATATTCATTTTTAACTTACTACGTTTGGCAATGCTGTATATATATAAAAGTAGGCATTTAATAAAATACAAGTTTTTACTGTTCAAATATGCATGTTCAAACAGATATTACATCGAATATACATGGGATAATCAAATCTCAATTTATTTGAGTCCTCCGATTATACCTTATTCCAAGACCAAACGTATCTTACATAATGTCTATGATTCTATCTGACTTGTCAACTTCAAGCTGAATGGTATCATTGACTGTATCATCTGTCAGTATTATGTGCGTTACATACAATTAAAAATTCAGAAAACCCTAACATACTATGCGCTCCGTTTTTGCCTATAAAAAATATTCGCAATATTTTAAAAATGTAAAAAGGATTGCTTGGTAGGTACGGTATGCTTACATTTACTTGCTATGCTCTCAATAAGAATTCTATTACTTCGCAAATGCGTGGAATAACTGTGTAACGAATAAAATGATAAGAAGGCGGTGTAAGTTATGAAAAGATGAAGAGACCAGAATTGAAAAAGATTTGGACTTGTTTAAAAGATGAGTGAAAAACGTCTTAGCAAATTTGTAAAGTGCCTAAGTTTGCTATCTTCTAATTATTTTCCTAAGTTAGTTTGTGTAAAAGATGTAGTGACCAGAATTGGAAATGATTTGGGCATGTTTCAACGATGAGTGAAAAACATCTTACCAAATTTGTAAAATTTCTAAATTTGTCTATCCTATAATAATGCTCCTAAGTTTGTTTGTATAAATTAGGTGTTGAAAATATGTAGAGACCAGAATTGGAAATAATTTGGGCGTGTGTAAACGATGAGTGAAAAACGTCTAAGCAAATTTGTATAGTGCCCAAGTTTGTCTATCTTCTAATTATGCTCCTTAGTTTGTGTGTATATATTAAGTATTGAAAAGTATTCAAATATAATGTATGTCGGTCGTAATGAAAAGCGCTCTTCTTCTCTAGCGTTTCTTCTGCTACTATATAAATCTATTCACACAATTACTTTCGGAAATACACTTTAATAGCTTAACTATACAAAGTTTGTACTACAGTAACCAGATTTCTGATAAACGTAATTAAATATTTCTAAATATGTAGAGAATGGGGATCTAAATTGCGACTCCTGGCTACTAGCGGTCAGCGTTACTAGCCACTAGACCAATAGGTTAAATAAATAATTTAAGTAAATGTAACAAAATACGCGCGTACATATGTACCAACAAAAATTGTTTTTGAAGATTACAAAAATTAGCATATTAATGATGATAATTTTTCAGGTACATATATTATACTTTTTAATTTCATGGCTACCAATGAGCGCACACAACGAAGCGATATTTGATTGTTTGGAAGATTATATGGACGAGTTGATCGAAAACTTCGAGGATTTCGCGAAAAAATCTCTTGTGTTAATAACCGCCGCTCTGGGTAGTATTGTTCTCATGGCCATATACTTTCTGAGACAAGTAACATCTCGCAACCTTCCAAACAGAAACGATCCTAGAGGTAATATATTAAAACCTCTCCTAATATTTATTTTCTTTTTAAATGTTATAGAAGTCAAAGCCTCAGTGTAAAGGTATTTGACTAAATTCTTTAGGGACATAATTACATGTTAATGCTTTAATTTCATTATTATATTAAGTGCATAATATATTTACCTATATTATTGTATTTTTTTAACACTACTGAAGCTATCCCTTATTTTCTTTATTTCCTCTCGATTTTTCCATCCGTAGATTGCCTGTAAAAGATTAGTTTTAGTAGTAAGGTGGCCCATTGTACATATCTTCTTGTAATATATATCTAGTATAAACTAAATGCCATACAATAAGGCATATTTTACTCTACAATTGTTATAATCTTGATTCTGTTACTACAACTGCGTGAAATGCTCAAATTACAACGAGTTACGGTTTCTTTTAATCTCGCTAATTTAATTTTGACTTTTGATTAAAGTTTAAAAATATGATAACACTAAAAGTGATTAGATACATTTAGAAAAAGTGGAAGTGGGCTGGTCATGTATCCACACGAACTGATGGTCACTGAAGCTGAAATGTGCTAGAGTAGAGGCTGTGATTAAGTAAATATAATGTGTACCGTAGGGTGCGCTATGATGGAGCGACGATTTGAAAAAAGTGACTGTACGAGTGAATGTGACGATTTGAAAAGAGCAGGTGCATGCGGACTGTCCAAGACCAGGACAGTTGGCGCTCTTTGGAGTACATTTCCTTCCACAGTCGAAAATTAATCGAAATAATAATGAACAGACTAAAAAATAAACAAAATATTACGTAGTAGAAATATATGTATTAGGTGGGAGTATAATCCAAGACACCCGAAGTGATAGTCAAATCTATAACTATCAATTTACATAAGTAAGCTTTCACCATAAATTAGTATTGTAAGAGTAGTTAAAGATCACATATAATATAGCAGATACTACACACTATAGTAAGATAAATAAACATCCTAGGAACAACAGATAGTACCGAAAGTAAATATTCGGTTTCAAGAACTTTAAATCTGTACAAACCGAGTACAAAATCCTCTTATGTCTTGTTTATCTAGGACCTTTCTGCACGTAAAATATTAACCTTTTGGAGTTTAAATTATAACAAGCAAGACTTGCCAGACATAGGTCCACTTAGAGTCTTTATCTTTAGATAAGTTAGAAACTAGACGAATGACTGCCGTAAAGGTGGATCGTCCAACTTACAGCAGTAATAAGATTTGTAAATTAGGATAAGACCATCGTCTAGGAGTTCTGACATTAAGTCACTTCTGTTAAAAACATAACTTCGATATCTTAAAACGTGCTTGCGTTGTCTTTGATCTTTTAAAGGTAGCTACAGTATTTTCTTGAGTTCAGACTTTGAATAAGCTTTTTTTTTAAAAAGACAACGCCTTCTCTAGGAATAAATTCTGTGTCGCGGTGGACTTTACAAACATAGAAAAAACGGACACACAGAACACCCCGACTCAGGACAACAATTTGTGAATCACAAAAAGTGTTGTCCCATGTGGAGTTTGAGCCCACAACACTTAGCGCAGTAGAGAGCGGCGTGGCGACCGCTTAAACCACTAGGCAAACCGTGTAGTATTTTATAAAAAACTTATAGATATACATATATACTCGTATATATATATATACGTTGAGCATTATTTCTAGTAGAAATATCTCTGCAAATATAGACTCGTAAACGGAACAATTAAATATAAAGCAATTTAAAGCTAGAATTTCAGTTTAAAGCTGCGTATTGCCAAACTTATTTTAATGCAGACTACGCTACACCATTTCTACAAAAGAGTAGAAACTTATTAAAAAATTAACATTACAGCAATAGCTACATTGAAAAACATTGCTGCTCTATACATGCTTAACTAATAGTGCATAATATGTTATTTCAAAAGATAAAAATAATAGTGAAATAAAAACAAAAATAAAATAACAAGAGGAGTATTGTTAAATACATAGATTTTGTGAAATTATGTTTTTAATTGTATACTAGCTCACGGCTTCGCTCGCGTGGAATTCGGTCTGCCACCTTAAGTTTCGTAACAAATCATTTTATATAAATATATTTCTTTTACATACAAATAACCCTACGTACATCATCTTCGCGTAACTTTAATGGTTTAGGTGGCGTACGCAAGATAACTCTCAGAGGCCAGATTTTTTTTCCGACTTAATTGACATGTATCTTTATATTACGACCAAAATTACATAAAACATCGCAAATTGTTGCCTATATCTTATTCCGATGTATAACCTATATTACTGTAAAGTTTCATACAAATCCGTCCAGTAGTTTTTCGTGAAAGAGTTTCACAAACTTTCGCATTTACGAGTATAACATTAGTAGAATTTCATTAACTGTTTTATAGAAATGTATCTGAAAATTGACATAAAACGCATAAAAGTTTAAAACTAATTAGTATATGTACAAAGTCACTATTGAAATCAATTCTATATTGTATTGTATTAAGATAGGAACTTAAAAAGAAACGCATAACAATCATTAGTCAATAATGTTTCTCATTATTTTTTTCAAACGCGAGTTTTAACTCCTAATCTTTTTTGCTTTGTAGCAATAAACAGTACTACTGTCGGGTAACTTCCGGAGTCCGTGAGATATACGCTCACTGCTTTCTCTGATGGAATTATCGAGAGTTGTTGCTCTTTCTACCAACCTGTATAATAGTTACTTTAATGGTTATTTGAAAGCCTTTGCAATGCGTTTATTTATATAATTATGTAAAAATCTAAATAATGTCTATTTTCAAAAGAAATTGTAATAAATTAATTTTCGAGAAAAGGAAATAAGTATGTGAACAAATATAGAAATTTTATTTTATCCTTTTATTCAAAATAATATTATAAATTCTTAACTTTCATGGTACTATAATATATATATATATAAGGCTCCTATTACAATATGTAGCATGAAACAGTTTATGATCATCATTGCTTTTTTTTCAGAAAAATGTAATAGTAAATCATGCTGTATGCCAAAAGCACTTGATCTAAACTGCAGTACATCAAAGAAATGCAAAAAAGAAAAGTGTTCATGTAGCAGAAGAATTCTAACGTGTGATAAAAAGGCATGTTCAGTTCAAGAACCTATGGATGGCTCTGTCAGAAGTAGTAGGTCGAGTTCAGAAGAAAAGCTTATTAGTGAAGTGAAACTGTCCACTTGTTCAAAGGTTACAACTTATTTTTGGATTAGATTCAATAATAATAATAATAGAAAATAGAACGTCTGATGTATAATTAAAATATTTTTCCAGACCTTTCCTCCGTGTGATAAAACTGCCACAAAGAAATCCGAGTCCTATTCGAGGTAAGTGAATTAAGCACTTACTTATTTTTATTTTTACTTACAACATTAATAGTTTAAATTCATAAAGTTTTCAGCGAATTCAAGCTTTAAATTACAACGAAAGACCGTTAGTTCAATAAATTATGACAGATTGTCTAAAATTGTTTAAAGACATTATAAGAATAAAAATGACTTAGCAGAAAAAAGTGCAAACTAATTTAAAAAGCTTTGCAAAGAGACTACAGTATAATGTGCATTACATCATTCCGCAGCGTTACTCACGTATCAGCTAATCTGGCAGAAATGCCTGCACAAACTTCTTCCATACAACAAGTGGCTAAACCAACTTTTACTCCCGGATGCTTACCAAAACGTATGTATTCTTTACAAGAAAATAATTTAATCGTCTGGAAATCAAAATTTGAGTCGACGTTTTAAGCAATTGACCAGTTTTACTTGCGCTCTCATAGTGTAGCATAACCATGCCATACCAGGTCATCATACTTATAATTTGGTTGATGTAGCTATTTTCTCGGAATTCTAAAATTCAAAACTAAATTGTAAGTTCTGCTGTCGCTAAAATTTGCCAAGCAATGAGATAGTATCAAACATACTCGTGTAGTTCTAGTTCATATCTCATCACATAAAAGAACAAAGACATACATAAATACTTACATGATGTCATGTAGATGAGATTATTTTAATTGAAAACTAACAGTACACATTGGCCTAACTTTCAGATCACTTGTCAGAGCCACGGCAATGTTCAAGATATTTAGCAATTCGCAATTCCTGCTGCTCAATGTGCTGTTACGATGACGACAGACGGTGATAACGGAGAAAATTATCTGTTCCATCTGAAGAAATTCTAAATGCTTTTCACAACACGTGTTTATACTAATTAGAATAATAATATCCCATTTTTTTAATTTAAAGTAATGCAATTTAATCCAAAAATAAGCAGCTGGAACATTATTTTTCAGCGGTTTACGATGTATTTAGTCCAATGGTTTACACGTTTATTCATTTGTATTAGAGCCCCATAGTGCCACTCTCACTGTGGTGCACTTATTGTATTATGATGCAAATAAGAAAATTTACAAAACAAAGTAAACATGAAAACTACGGAAGCAGGTGTTGGTAAATATGTTGAGAATTATGCCGATTAATTAAATTTACTCGTTTAATTTAATTATAAATTAACAGAGGCTTAATGCGTTTTAATGCGGACCTTGTCAGACAAATCTATTTCTAATAATTCTAAAATTGTTTACTAGTCTTGAACTTATCCAATAAAGAGCTTAAGTAAATATTATTTTTAAAACATTCTCATATCGTAATTTCAAGCTAGCGTTTTAATCAAACATCTCATCTTATGATCAAAACACATTTGCATTATGGTAGCATGTTGTATATTACTGCTATGTTTAACTCCACTCAAAACATGAAATCTTATATCTTTGAGGCAATACTTAGAATCAATTCTATTTCTGGTCCTAAACAAACTGTTTTCCTATATAAACTATAATAAAATGATTCATAATTCCAAGAAAGACCTCGAAATACACAAACAAGAATCAGAAAAAATATAAGTGATCGTATAGAGTTATTTACTACACTCGAATAACTAATTTGACGCGCATAGACTGTTATAATTATATTTATATTAATTGTAGTATTTGTACTACGTTATGGAATGTGTATAGTTTTGTTTCTATTGTTGTAACGTTGAAATAAATAATAAATTATGATTAGTTTATTTATTCACCTTTGGATTGAAAGAGCCTCAAAGTTTTGTTCAGTTTTCTAGACCTACAAACTAAATCGACAGGTTAGACACCGAAGACAAATATCTTGAACTAAGTGTAAAAGGTCTCCAAAGACTTATTTGTCTTTACAAGTTCCAACGGCTTGTACCTACTCTCCAAAGTCCAATTTCTTGATCGATACCTAACTGCCTAGCGCTCCGCGGAATATACATTTTTTTATAACTGCCTCGGTGGCGCAGCGATTCCCGGGACGGATCAAATGTTTGTATGATCTACAAATATTTGTTATATGTGTATATATGTTAACATATTTGAGTGACTTTCATCTAAAAACGACCTCAACTTCGCGTAATTACATATTTAATTAGTACAAAATACATATAGACGATAAATCTTTCATTATAAGTAATGGGAACCGCTGAACGTAATGCCACTGACGAACAATAAATCAGTAATGTACTTTTTTTGTTCAGGTCAGGTTTTATTAAAATCGAATTTTTATAGCTTCTAAAACGGAAAAGAGCTGACTCTGATCACTTTTTAGTTTGTAAACTTAAACTGAGATGACTAGATGTATGTGATCAACTATGGTACTAAACAGTATTCAATAGAGTTCTTTGTTTTTTTGTAATCATTAAGCAAAAACGAAACTTTAACGTTAAAACTCTTATTAAATACAAACACAATATACTAGGTCTACTCAAATCTCATTACCTGAGTATTATTATTTTTTCATTACTAAGTACGAGTATTGTCCGTGTGGTGACGGATTAAGAGTACATAGTGTAACTATCCCTACTCATCCCGTGGGTACGATACCCACGGGATGAGTAGGAAAGTTACACTAGTATGAGTAGGAAAAGGCGACTAAGGGAACAAAGTATACAAGACAACATCATTACAAAGAGAAGGAAAACTTGAAATAAACCCTATTCCAACCCATCTGGCCAGCGTGGTATAGTAGGCCATAACCTCCTTGCTAAGGAGAGGCCTATGTCCAGTAGTGGACTGTAAAAGGCTGTTGATGAAGTACGAGTATCTAGTAATTATTAATCCCTACTAATATTATAAATGCTAAAATGTGTTTGTTTGTTTTTCTTTCACATTGAAATGGAACACTTTTATAGTGTGATTTTTATGCCTGGAGATAGTTTGTGGTGTTAGTGATACTTTTTATTAAGTTATTTATACTATTTCACTTATATGGATTGTAATTATATTTTTTTACCAAACTACTTATCCTGACAATTGATAAGATGGGAGAATATTTTATTTGCATTATTTTTAGATACTTACAGCTTATATTTTATAAAGAAGGTGTAATTAACACCAAATAAAGTCATCCAATATATTTGAAACTCTTGCGGTGTAAAAGACAGAAGGCAATAGCAATTTAAGTTATAATGTTTACCGAAATAAAACAAAATATTGAAACGGTCAAATTAAACTGCGATGCAGTCTCTAAAAGTAAGTCGTAATCTCTTTATGCTTTACATGAGTATATATCATTTGCATCGTATATGAAACGATAACAGTGACAGTTCCTGTCAATTGTAAATTACGAAAGTACGTGAGGCAATGTAAATTATTTGATGTGGTTGAATAATAAAAACAAAAAAGACAATGCCGCAATCCTATCCAGGTATAATCGTATTAATTTGTAGTTTACAAATTAAATAAAATGACCCCGTGAATTTACCGGAATGGTCGTTGAATTTAATTAATGGATTTTGCTAAATTATATCCATGGTAATATTGTACAAGAACTCAACAATAGTCGCGTAATATAAAACTTATTGTTAGAGAAAAAGCACTCTCAAATATCATACCATTAGTAACTATTATGCTCAAGTATCTAATGGTACAGTACATATCAATATAAATCCACATAAGCGACTCACCACATATACGTATTTTTGAACAAAAGCTCATCAGCTACTTCACTCGCATAAAAGTAATTTTTCATTGTTTGAAAATATTTTTCCTTCATGAAAATCGGCCCTATGTTCTTTGTTGTATTCTTGACAACGTATCCACGTGATTATTAAGATTCAATAGGATTAGATACAGTTAGATTAGATAGAGAATACCAACATACTACTTGCCTCATATCTCTACAGTTAAATACTTGGACTCATTGAGTAAATAAGAACAAAATTCGAAAACCTTTAAAAAGAGGCGTAAAGTAGGTATATGTTATATCCCTGAAGTATATACTGACATCTATTAAATTAGTTTCAAGTCCTGAATCGGATATGTTGAAGCTCAATGAAGTCCTAAATCGGACCCTAAATCGAATCTACCAAAGCGAAAAGTTTAATCATGTCGGAGCTTGTGAATTTAAAATAAACATTCATTATCTTGTCTACAAAGATCCATGTTCTTCCAATGTAGTCAAAATCTCAGCTATTAAAGTTTTTTTGACTATTAAAAGATAGGAAATCTTCGAATCTTCATCATCCTCGGTCATATTTCAGAATTTCTTCAATGGTAAAATCCTCTATGTCATCCATAACGTTACTTTCACTGTGGGTTAGAAAAATGTGTCAAGTAGAATAAACCATAAACAGTATTAAATAGTAGTAGAGCCACGTTGATTTCAAGACGAACGGACTGATTCGACCGAAGCAGTACAACCCTCTTACAGAAGACCAACCTAAAGCGACAGCATCTGTGTTGTCGTGTTTCTTTGGTGAGTGTATGACCGGAGGCTCATTGATCCAGGGGTGATAGTTATCGTGGTAACTGTGTGAACCTTATACTGCCAAGATGACTGTCATGCCTTTTTGCGTCCTCAAGCGGGCGTGAAAAAGTATTTCACTAGGCCGCCATAGTGTTGGTCATCATCCTGGATTGTTTGCATTTGCAATAAGTATGCTGAACTCTTGGATTCTATTCATGCTTTCCATCTACTTTGGTAGGTTCTTAACATAGAAATATATATATATATATATATATATATATATATATATATATATGTACAGCTCTGCAAGAGCTGTTACTGTCTGTACTGTCACTGAATTTGAAACTTTATTGATATTTAGTTGTTTTGAACAAAGAAGTAGTCCTTTATTTGTAACTAAACATCTTTAATTAGGTTACAATACATTTTACAGTTGCATCCAAAGCGGCTAAGTCAGCGAATAGTATTATAATAATATTGTAGTATCATAGCAGCACTCAAGTGGCAGTGGGTGGGCCACATTACACGCAGACAACGATGGGGCCGTAAAGTTCTGGAGTGGCCACCGCGTACTGGGAGACGCAGTGTTGGTAGGCCTTCCACAAGGTGGTTCGATGACCTGGTGAAGGTCGTGAGAAGCTGCTGGATGCGGACGGCACGGGACCGGCTGTTGTAGAGAATAGTATTTTGGCTAATATGATGATGATGATGATGATGTAGTATCATAGTATTGCAGAAACATTCTAATTTTCGTACATATATTGGTCTTCTATTTTTCTCAGGAACTTACATGCGGACCAACATGAAACCGTTAGTTGGAACCTGTCCTATTACGTTTCCATCCATGGTCCATGCCCCTACTGGTTTGAGTAACCACAATGGAATATTAAGGAATTTCTTATCTAACTGGAGTAGAATGATAAGAATCCAGATGATTGCAGTTCCTACACTTCTGGCATTAGCGATTACTTTTTACTACTTAGATTCTTTGGAAAAACAAGAAGTAATTCAGAAAGAGGAAAGTTTTTTTGACCAGGTACATTTAGTTTCTTTTTTAAAAATTATAACCTGATTTAAAAATTTACAAGTAAAGAAATCTTACAAAAAATATTTAAATCTTCGATCTTCGATCCCGTCAATGGTGAACTTTGCTATAGATTTCTTTTTTTCTATGAAGCAACTCGCCTCGATAACATTGTGATTTTAAAAAACAAGAAGTTTTGACATACGAGTAACGAAAACATTTTCGTATAGCATCCAAATATTTACGACAGTATTTTCTTCCTAAAATTCATTTATCAGCTAAATGAATATTCATTAGAAAATGACATACATCATTAAATAACTTCATATCTTTTCATTTCTGAATTTAGAAATTTATCGCTAATTTAAAATCTTCTATAAAAGAAACCGCTTTATTTATACCAAGTTTCCCTAACCCATTTTACTGAATCTCTTATGGTCAACATTTTTCGAAAATTCCTCTGTTATAATTCATATAATTTAATTAATTTATTTGTATACAATTAAAGACAAACGATTACAAAAGCTAAAAATATGTGTTAAATGGTTTTTTTTTATATCAGATGTTTCAGTTCTCCTGTCATTGCGATGAGGATAACGCCTGAAGTGCTTCACTATATCCACTTATTGTATGCTGTTTCGTGCCAAAATCTAAGATTGTACTGCAGAAACACTTTACGTTGTATGCTTGAAGTCTTTAAGGAAACTATTTTGTGAACAATGAGTGTTGAAATTATTATAGTAATGTGTACAGGTGATACGTGGATTTGTTTGTCATGAAAAGTATATTTTAGTTCGTATATTGTTCTAATATAAGTACTAGTAAATGTAATCTGCCTTTTTTTTTCTCGTTGACATCAAGTGCAATAACTTTACAGATGAATTGCTTTTAGCTCATAATCTGCACGATTGGCCTAGTGGTTTAAGCGGTTGCCACGCCGCTCTCCGCTTCGCTGTGTTGTGGGCTCAAATCCTACATGGGACAACACTTTGTGTGATCCACAAATTGTTGTTCTGAGTCTGGGTGTTCTTTGTGTCCGTTTCTTGTATGTTTGTAAAGTCCCCCGCGACACAGGATTTATTCCTAATGCGGGCGTTGTCTTATAAAAGAGAAAAAAAAAAAAAAGAAAAATCTTCTTGTGTTTGGTTCAATATTTGTTTACAATACCGAAATTTTACATAAGTTATTTTAAAATAATGCGAGGTTGATAATTTTTGATAAAAATTGATGGAGAAAGTAAAAGTTCTTATCCATCAGCAAAACTACAGAGGTAAAAAGTGTACAAACAAAAAATACATAAATTTAAAATCAGTTGGAATAAATCTACTCTTGGTACTTTTACAAGAAGGGAGAGTGAGAAGGAGCAGATGTAGCAACTAGAAATGTGATTAAAGACATAAAGTTTTAGTTGGTCAGACTCTTACAAATCCACCATTAGTAGAATAACAATTACTAGATAGTTAGTGTAACGGTTCAAGCAATTATATTGTCGTTTCTTATTACGCTGAGTGTTGTGAGTTCGATCTTTAGATAGGATAACATTTTCTGTAAATTATTGTCCTAAATCTGATCGTTCTGAGTGTCCATTCCATAATTGTTTGTATAACTCCCGCGACACAAGATATATACCTAGTGTGGAAGTATATTAGTAATTAAGTATACCTAGGGATATACATGTCCTATAAAACAAACGATTCTTTAAATAATTGGCAAAGAAATACGAGTATACGATATTATCAGCAAATCTCATAACCATTTTAATAACCAGAACATTATTGATCTTGTGTTATTTGAAAGTTAGATATGCTACATCGTCTTGTTTTTTTGCATCCCTTTCATTAGGAACTAACGTTGTAAAGTTTAACAAATTAGAGGTGGTTGAACGATCAGACAAAAAACCCACAATGGATTTCTATTACTAATGAAAACATATTATTTTACTCTTTGGTACGAAATGTCAAATATTTATCAGTGAATATAATGTAAATTATAAAAATGAATTAGAAAAAAACGAAAATAAAACTATGAATAGTTAAAAAATGGGTGAGCGGGTTTACACAGGTAAAGATTACATAAAATTTGTAAAAAATTTACGCGTTTGCATTATTCATTTGTCGTCAAAAGTGTTTAACAAATGACAATTTCTTACACATATTAAATATTATTAATGAAGATGATTATGTAATATGTATTTCACATTACGTTTAGAATATAGCACAAGTTTAAATGCTGTTATGAGGACTTGATTAATCAACTCAGTAATTAAAACTAAATGAAATATTTTGAAATTTTTATTTCATATTAGAATCTTCCAACAATGTTTGTTAATAAGACAAGAATTCAACTTAATGAGACATCTACTCACCTGTATTATTCATTTGTAAAAAAAGTAACGAATTACTTCTTCAATAAAGCACATTAATTCAAGATTCTACAATTCAGGGCTCTACACACGTGCCCGAACAAAACCCTTGTTGAAGGCGCCCAACCATTGGGATTTCTACAGCAAGATGATAAGCAAATACGTGACAACATTTTATGCCGTCATAAGCGGCAACTATGTGGTTATTGTTACTCTCCTATTCGTGATAGTGCTAACTTTCCTTCTCCCGGATATCTCAAATAAACTGCAAGCATCCCATGAGCTGAAGAACATGAAGGAACTTATGAGCAAAATAACGGTAAGGGAACATACTAATGTCAAATATTCAATTATAATAATTTAAATACACTAGGACGCTTGTTCTTAAGTATCAATTTAAATATTTTATCTTTTTTTTTATGTCATTTGTTTTCTATAGTTATAAAAATATTTTTAGACATCTGATACACGAGCCCATCTAGTTTTTACCTAAGTAGATTTTATGAATGGCAAGTTTGGAAGACGTATGAACGCGTTTCGTTATTATATTTGTTTTGAGAAGTATTCAATTTTTTGAGAAGAATTAATATTCTCTTAGCAAAGTTTTAAAGATATGACAATTATATGAAAATGGTTAGGATAATTCACTTTATAAACGGTGTCAATCTCAAAACCATCACTTACACATTGCTAGTGGTACAGGATCTGCCATTCCCCTATATTTCGGATCTCACTTACCTTGTATCGTGTAGAGGTATGAAATGAGAATCTAAGAATAGAAAATTATTCATCTACCGTATACATCATACCTATAACAAACCATATTTACAGGCTTGTTCTTTAAGAACCGAATAACTGAAAGACTGAAGTAATCATTAGCTACATGTAATCATGTATCTGATTTACTTATTTAAGTTTAATGCCTTTTGTATAATCTATAACATCCTAAAAGCAACAGACATTTCTTATTACTGACATCAGTTTTTATCATCACTCATTTGCAACTTTACTTTCGAATTCTGTGAAGCAACTTTCAAGAAAATAATCGTGCTTAATATGTATAAGCTAATAAAACTTTCGTATCATTTTACTCGGTGGCCTTACTTAAACTGAAGTTTACCTGGGTAATAAAGATTAACATAATTTTCTTTTTTTTTTTGCAGTCCGAAGTGAAGCAAGCAGAAGTAGCATGCCTGGCTGTAGATGACGAAATTTGTTGCATTCACTGCGCCATGCAAAAAAGCAACACGGACACTGTTAGTATTAGGTCGATTGAAGGTTTTGGTTCTATGTAATTATTGCAAATACACTTAAAAAGTCACCTTTTTCATATATTACTTATTCAAATTTTTACTCGCTATACTTCAAACATTTCCCAAGAAAGCATTTTTTGTCCAATTTTACTACAAACTGAATTCTAAATATAAAACTAACCAAATATAAAACAAATATAATAGATATGTCTAAGTCTCAATATGAACTAAGATCTGTTTGAATTCAGCAAATTCAATATATTTTAATAAAATATTCTCCAAATTTGAACCTAAGCATGAGGTTTAAGTTAAATTTGTTAAATATTGATTTTCTATAACAACAATACTACTCAAACATACTTGGAATATCAATATACGAGTATATTATATGAGTTATTCAACAGAATAAGCGTAATTAAACAGAACAGAATATTTGTACTTAACCTAACTCAATCCCATGAATCATTATGAATTTAAGGGCATACCAGCATCGCATACACCTTTTTATGTCAATTTATTCTTTATTCTACATTCAAAATTAATTTTAGAAGAAAATTTAAGGATTTAGATATAATGGAAATTTAAAAAATTATGCACATATATCAATATTTTGTAAAATACAGACGTATTATTAAGTTTTAGGCTAAACGATCGTCATTCCTTACAGCAAAAGCAAGTGCGAGACTTGTCAGTCTGCACAAGCCATTGCATGCCAACCACCCAGTCCGAGCCCGTCCGAAACGAAAAAGAAGTTGGTTTCATTCGACGAATATTCTTCCCCGTTAGGAACACTTCAAACAAGGTTTAAATATCCATTTATTTTCATATTCTTCTAAAGTATTTGTGAATATGCTATTCGCCAGTTACAATATAAATTCAAGGACATCTTAAATCATGTGACGATTTGAGGTTGGGCAGGATATAATTTCTATGGGGTGTTGGGCTAGAAAACCTCCACGTGGTGCACCCTGGTAACGTTGGCGATGGTGATGTTTATCACCGCCAACGGCTAATATTCTAGCACGAAGAGGAGGCCATTTTCTTCGGCCATTCCAACAGAGCGGGCATGTTTGTCGATTCCTCTGTTGGCTCTTCGCTCTTCGGAGCAATGAGGAGAAAAACCTCGTTAAAAAATCACGAAGGTGGGACTCTTTCACGGGTCGGAGTTTCTCCACTATTAGAAAGTGGAGAAAGGAGAACGGACTTGGCGTACACTAACACTGTCGCCAAGTAGGCATTGGGAGATTTAATCTGCCTGCCACCGTCGTCATATCGTAATCTCGAGATGGGTGACGTAGTTACGTCTTACGGCTCTACTCGGGGACGAGGGTCTTGGCTTAACCGCCTGGACTGCGAGGAAGAAAACCTCTATAAAAAATTACCCCGAATCCCGTGTTCTGGTGCGTGACCAGGGGATGCATGGCTGATGGGTAGTTCAGTCGTAAGCGCACTCCCAGCCGGGGCACCTGCGGACCCCTCGGTTGGGAATAAATTTACGCTTGCTCGGGTACTGGGGGATCTCTGCCCGGGTCGACCATTAATTCTCCCCCACGCGTGGGATTAAATATGGAAAACAGTAAAATAATACAAAATAAAGAAAGCAAGGACAGAAAGAAGGAGAAAAAGGAAAGCGGAAGCACTAAGCGAAAGCAGAAAAATTTAAGGACGGACGACATCTCTTCCAATGAAGAGAACGTATCGGTCGGGACACCTATCTCGGAGAGGCTCCCAGAAGTCTTTCTGGCTGCTGGGAGCCCAAGAAAATCGGAACGATTACGTTCCAGATCGGCTAATCCGACGGACGGAGGTAACTCCAGTACGACTATGGACGTACTGGAGTCGACAGCGATGGAGTTCTGCGAAAGCAGGAAACGCGGGCGCTCCAGAGATGACGAAAGTGATACGTCTCAAGAGATGTTGCCTCCAAAAATTGGTAGCAGTCGAAGAGGGCGATCACGCACGCCGATCTCGACCCCATCAGGCTCTGTGTTTTCAAAGGCAGAAGCCTATAGAAGGGTCAGAGCGGAAGGCGAAAGCACAGCGGAGGAGGAGATTGTGGATCTCCTGCAGAAGATCCGAGAACCGGTGGAGGGGGGTTCCGTCTCCAATACACCGGTGGCGTTGCAGGAGAGAGCAAATGTGGGGGTGGCTATAATTCAAAAAGTGGCCACCAAATCCAGGAATCTTAAGAGTTCCTTTGTAAGGGCTCTTAAGGATTCCTCCTCCGCTATTGCCGGTGTCGTCGAAACCCTCATTGGGAACGTAGCTCGCCTGGAGGCCGCTAATGAACGCCTGACGGGGCAGGTGGCTGAACTGAGCACCCAGTTCGCCCAGTTTTGGGCGCAGACGGAAAGGCCTAATAAACAGGGCCCGGCTCCAAGGCAGCCTGCTCCCACTCCCGGTTCTGGTGGCGTCCATGATGCCCACTTGCGCCAAATTCTTGACGCAGTGGGGCATATGCTGGACGGGCGTCTCGCGGGCCTGGAGGCGAGATTGCCTCCAGCCCCCATTGTTCGGCCGCCGCTCGCTGCCGATAAGCGAAAGGCCACATTAGCGTCGACTCCGATGTCCGTCACAGGTGGTCGCATATCATATGCGGCAGCTGTGTCGGTGTCTTCTACTCCGGTTGCTCCAAAGGTACAACAGGTAGCCAAGGCAGCAACTAAGGCAGCTACAACGAGGGCAAAGTCAAAAGCGGCAGTAAAGGCTGGACCAAAATTGGCCCCGCTCCCCACTCCTACACCTGACTCAACACCTGGACCCTCCACGTCTACTCCCTCCAATGATAGTTGGCAGGTAGTCGGAGGGCCAAAGAAGTCTCGAAAGCGGGATAAAAAGGCTGCACAAAGGGCAGCTTCTACCCCGCAGTCGCCGCCGGTGGCAATCGTCACTGCTAAAAAGCCACGGAAACTGCAGCCCCCAAAAACTGCGGCCGTGGTTGTCACCATATCACCGGCGACGGCTGATGGCGGGCTGTCCTATGCAGCCTTATTCAAAAAGGCCCGGGCTGGTCTCGCCAAGGATTTCGGGACGGTAGGGGTCAGGTTGCGCCTTGCCCAGACGGGAGCTCGAGTTCTGGAGTTTCCCGGGGCTGAAGGCGCAAAGACGGCGGACACTTTCGCCGAGAAGCTGCGGGGAATTTTCGCAGACACGGATGGTGTAAAGATTGCCAGGCCTACTAAGTGCGCTGAACTGCGTATCTCGGGCCTGGACGATTCCGTGACGGCCGAAGATGTCCGCGCTGCAGTTGGAGAGAGGACGGGTTGCAGCGTGGACAATATCAGGGTCGGCACCATCCGCCCCGGTCCAGGAGGGCTTGGCGCAGTGTGGGTCAGCTGTCCCGTGTCGTCGGCTAAAATTTTGGGCGACGCCGGCAGACTACTCATCGGTCTCGTGAGCGCTAGGATCACGGTCCTGGCGGCGAGACCGATGAGATGCTACAAATGTCTGGCATCGGGACACACACGCGCCAAGTGCGTGAGTTGTTTTGACTGCAGCGGACTATGCTTCCGCTGCGGTCGACCGGGGCACAAGGCGGCAGAGTGCTCTGCCGCCCCTCACTGTCCGGTTTGTGCGGCGGGTAACAAGCCCGCCAATCATCAGATTGGGCAGGGGGGCTGCAAGCCTCCCCGTGATTCTCGGCAAGCGTTGGGGGCTAGCCAGTCGACCCAGGCTGCCTCCGATGCCGTTCGCACGTCGACATCATCGCCCATGGAGGAGGCTGTAGAGACGGTCCAGTAATGGCCCAAGTCTCCAGCCTCCTAGTCCAGACGAACCTGAACCACTGTGCTGCGGCGCAGGACCTCTTCCTGCAAACCATGGCACAGTGGTCGATCGGTGTTGCCGTAGCCGCGGAGCCCTATTACGTTCCTCCCCTTCCAAACTGGTTGGGTGACCGGGACGGTTCCGTGGCAGTCGTCGGCTCCACGGCGGCTCATTCCCCGCCCTTGTCGCTAAGAGACAAGGGCACTGGATATGTTGCTGCCGAGTGGGGGGGGATCACTGTATATGGTGTATACTTCTCCCCCAACCGGAGTCTGAACGACTTCGAGGTTTTCCTTAACAACTTGGAAACCTCGATGCGGCGTCTAACGTCTGGGCACGTCTTAGTGCTGGGGGACTTCAACGCAAAGTCCATTGCGTGGGGTTCCCCCAGGACGGACGCTAGGGGCGAGGCCGTAGAGGAGTGGGCGGCCTCGGTGGGCCTCTGTTTACTAAACAGGGGCTCCACCAACACGTGTGTGCGACAGCAGGGAGGGTCGATAGTGGACCTTTCGTTCGCTACCCCTGCCCTCGCCGCACGAGTAAGGAACTGGCGTGTCCTGGAAGAGGTTGAGACGCTCTCGGATCATCTCTATATCCGATTTGAGCTCTCCCGCTCCCAGGACCCCAGTAGGGGTCACGCGGCGCGGCGTTCTTCTCGCTTTCCGCGGTGGGCTATAGCCAAACTGAATAGGGACCTACTGGAGGAGGCAGCCATTATTCACTCTTGGCTGTCTCCGCAGGCTCCGATCGAGGAGGTCGACATGGGGGCTGGTCGTTTCCGCGATGCGATTACGCAAATCTGCGATGCGGCCATGCCCCGCATCCGAGGTTGTCGGCCTCCACGGAAGGAAGTTTACTGGTGGTCCCAGGAGTTGGCGGACCTCCGCGCGGCCTGTACTCGTGCCCGGAGGTCCTACACCCGTGGTCGGCGGCGACACCGCGAAGAAGGCGGGGAAGACCAGCTTCATGAGGAGTACCGAGAGGCGCGGAAAACTCTGAAGCTGGCCATCAGCCGCGCCAAGGAAATTAAGCGTAAGGAGATGCTGGAGGGTCTCGATCGTGACCCCTGGGGTCGCCCTTATCGTGCGGCGCGACAAAAGCTCCGCACGTCGGGCCCCCCCCTTACAGAGACACTCCAGCCCAGCTTCCTGCGGGATGTGGTCGAGGGCCTTTTCCCGCAGCGGGTGGATCACACACCCCCGTCGATGGTCTTCATGGCCAGAGACGACGGGGGGAACGAGGACAATGTTCCGCCCGTTAGGGAATCGGAGGTGGGGGCGGTTGTTCTACGGATTCGCTCTAAGAACACCGCCCCTGGGCCAGATGGGATACCTGCCCGAGTATTGGCACGATCATGCCCGAGTATTGGCATCGACATGTGGTCGAGGGAGTCATGTAAAAAAAAAAAAAAGGATATAATTTCTATATTTTAAAAAAAAAATATAAATGTAAATAAATAAAAGAATTGAGTCCTTTTATTATTCTCTTGTCCGATTCAAACCATAAGGTATCCTCAAAATGGGTGGTTGATATTGCTGGCATCTTAACTTAGTATCAAAGATGCCTTTTATGTTAAAGAATATACCCTACAATCTTAGTTATAATAGAATATATTTTTAAGTATCGACATCTTTTTTTTATCAGCTTTATTGTTTTGTCCATAGGAAGTCACCATTATGTCGTATGTCTACACCCACTCGTTTGATGCCCAAAAACCGGTAATCACTTCAAGTCAGTAAAAAATTATTCGAAGAAACTATAAAATTCAAAAAAGAAAATCAATGCTATGTAAAATACCTATATTGTTATGATATAATAAATAATGAGCTGACACAGTAGTTTTATTGCAAACTAACTAAACTACACTAACTAAAAGAAATATTTTTGTCCAGATTTTGCAATATTTTTATTGATACTCGGTTCCTATTGGTCTAAGATGATTAATAACCTGTTGCCTTCCTTGATAAACAGGCTATCTAATTCTAAAAGAAGTATAAGAATAAGTAAAATTAGTCGAGCCATTCACATGTGATGCAATGGACAAAGAAAAATATGAATTCTTTTTTATGTGTATATCTGTACACATAACTGAAAGTTTAAAACAAAACTTATGTTATTACTTGTTTTCCTCACATTATACTACTTTAACGTAAGAAATTACAAAAACGGGTGAACGGGTGATAAGCTGTTGATATAAGATTATTGTAGCTAATTTAGATACATGTACAACTGACTGTATTGAACTTTTGCTTATTTATCATTAAAAGTATTCAGTAATCTTTAACTGACTGTCAAACGTGTCAACCCCGCGTGAGTCTAGTAGCTCGTTCCAAATCTCCGTGCCCACGCGTATTTTATAACCTGAAGCCGTCGCTATAGCGACCAACTTCTTGTGTAGTAATAGTGGCCACGACGGTATCTGCAGCTTGTATGTGGTGGGGTTACAGCCACTTGGACGTTATGCGGCTTGTTACACCAACACGTTTTTGACTATTCGGCTGATGACGATCACTTACACACATACAAATAGCACCAACACTTTACGATTTACAACATTTTGTTTTAATCATAGCTCAGGTTTTTTATTGTTCTAGACACGTTACACCATATACTCAAAGCATAGACTGGATATTAAAAATATTAATGTCACTTGGACATTAGCATATAAATATTTATAAAACAACAATAATGATTTTAACTTGAAAAATACAAGTGGTTTTAAATTGTTAGTTTTAATTTCAAAACTTGACTTGGAGATCACATATAAAAATGGTAGGCCATAGATACATAAAACAAGTTTTTTTAAATGCTCTTTTTCTATTCTCTTGCTTATCATTATCCGGACATGTGATTATAAACTTTTGGGAACGATGGAGAATGAAAAATGAATTAATAAGTATGAAACGGGATTTGTACTCACTAACGGTAAAACTTTGCTGTATATGTGGATATTTCATGACTGGGCTTATATATGGTTTTATAAATAATTTTTAAATTTACAGGAATCAGTAACAAATTTAAAAAATCAGTACGATAATTTTGAATCCGAACTAACTGGTGTATTTGAAATTACTGATAACAACCAGTCAAAAAACTGTGCACAACATTCGGATAAAAATCAACAGGAGGTATATAGATGTAAGAATTAATGATATGACACTTAACTTGTTCCTAATCATTAAGTAGGGTGGACCACGAATTAGTTGACATTTGAATCTCACATCGCGCGCAAACATGTTACGGGAGTTTTTGAGACGAATGCTACTGGAAGTATTAACTTCGGTTCTACTAACCTTGAAACTAGAAAGGGAGGATGGGAACCTTCGGTGAAAGAAGTGAAAGAGTAACGAGGTTTGAGATACAAAACCATGTATCTGTTTTTATTAAAGCTACATATGCATATTAAATTAAGATCAACTACCTCCAATGATTGATAATTTATGCTTTAAAGTTTCACGAGTACCTATGTACGACATCTTTGGCATATAGGTATCGTACGATTTCACAAATCTTACAATCACTGTGATGTCATAGAAATATTGAGCGTAATAATATATGTTATTTACTCGACTGCATTACTTTCAAGGTCACACCACGCCTTTACCTACACATCCTAAGTACGCCACTCTTGCAAATACATTAACCCTTTTCACAACAGCTAAGCAATATCATATAAAAGATTTAAGAAAATTGTAGTTTAAGAAAAAAAGTGAAGAAAAAAAATACGTGAAAAAATTATAACATTGTTAAAAAAATATAGATTAATATGAATAAAAAACTTTACTGCTCAAAATCAGAATTGATTATAAAGTCAAAAAACGAGTCTGCAAAACCATCATGCAATCATTATTTGCATATAGTCTAAAACTTTACATAAAATTATATCATGTGCCACTGTGCATATTTATCATATTCTTTTACAACATGTGTGCTGTCGTGTTGAGTTGGTGAGTGCGAGACCGGCGGCTCATTGATGCAGGGGTGACAGTTGTCATGGTAACTGTGTGAGCCTTACACTGCTACGATGACTGTCATACCTTTTATGTCCCCAAGCTGGGCGTGCAAAAGCATCTCACTAGACCGCCATTATTTATGCTTTCCATCAGGCAGAGTAGAGTCACTCTGGCAGGTTCTTAATACAGAAATATAGAAATTCTTAAACCCACAGTTCCAAATCTGCTAAATTGAAGTCTAAATAGGAATGTTTTATTATAAATAATGCTGTAGTCGCTCGCGTAATTTAAAAAATAGGCAATAAGAACTGGAAGTTAGGCCACTTTTCTGTAGAATTTCATCCGTTCGAAACAATGTACCTCTGAATATTTTACTTACCCTTAGCTAATATTATTCTGCCATACGTAGTAATTTTTCTCTTTCAACCTATGCTCATGCCAAAAGATTTTTATCTACTTTTTCTATCCACCAGTAACAAAGTTTTTATTAATTACAGTGAGTACTTTATATGTGAAACTCGTTTTCACATTTATAATATTGAGGAATAACTCAGGGTATTAGAACGCAATTTTAATTAGTGACTGCAGTCCATCTACTCTAAAAGGTACTGCATAATAGGTGGCGCAGCGGTAGTGAATGCAACTACTGTGCTGCAGGTCTCGGGTTCGATTCCCGGGTCAGACCATATGTTTATATGATCTGTAAATATTTGTTTCGAAGTTTGGGTGTTTTCTATGTATAATATGTATGTATTTACAAAAAGAAAAGTATATAAGTATTCTATCAGTCAGTCTAGTTATCATAACACAAGCTCTGCTTAGTTTGAAACTAGATGACGTTGTGTCAAATGTCGTAAATATTTATATTTATTTATTTATATTTATTTAAATTATGTCTCATAAGTACCTCTACGGTTAAGATACGATTAATTAATAAAAAATACATATTATGCGTTTTATTAACGGTTACATGTGTTATGAAATATTAAAAAAGGTTTTGATTAGAGATGATTAATTATAAGTTCGATTATAAATGTATTTTAACAATTATTGGTATAAAAGTCGATTTGAAGTCGAAACACCATGGTGAAGGACCTAACTACGTGACTTTGAAATGATGACTGAATAAAACATATGTTGTGTATGTATTGTTTCTTTTTTTGCTGTTTTAAAGACATTTAATTTTTTGTATGAAAGATTGTAAATCACAGTTACAAATACCATGGTTTTACGGTAAAGGTTGTGGCGGAACGGGTTTCATGTCCCCCCGATCAGTCGAGGTGATCACAACTGGCAGGCCGTGGCCCAACAGTTGATCGATCCACGACGATCTCTATTTCGCGATACAGGATTAGTAGTTGCTCCGTAGTTCATTATGCTCCGTAGTTCGACGTATTTCCACTAGATGTCGCTGTAGTGTGTTTTTCTGTTTTGCACTCTATGTGGAAGTCGCCACAAGGTTATTCAGATTTTGTAGGTTACACACCTATACAAAGTTATTTCGTGTTGAAACGTAAGAAATACCACACGGCACCTTTTATATTACATGAACTACGAGTATAGCCTGTACTAATTTTGGTATATAATTTACAGAACATAAACGTTTATTATTAGAAGCCAGGAACACAATAGGCATCGTAGATTTTATATGTAATGTTCCTTAAAAGAATATTAATTATTAAGCATGGCGACCACCACTCTTGCATTCTATTCATACCTTCCATCAGGCAGAGTAAGAGTCACATTAGTAGGCCCAGAAAAAAAAAGCAGTGAAATGTTGACAACTAAAAGTCATGTCCCTAGTTCTGTACAGTGGTATCGCTTTAGACACACCGCACCATAATTTATGTGGGTAGTGGTTTCCAAAAAGTGAGATAAGTTACCTACATTCTGTATCGTCATATTTATTATAGTGTGGCTAACTTATATATTTTTTTTTATTTTTTGTCATTGTCATAATCATTGTTTAAAACTTATAAGAATAGTTGTATTTAAAATTTCCAGATATTGTCTAAAGCCAGAAAAAAAGTTCGATTAAAGAAGCAAGAGCAAGAATGTGTATATTGGTTTTATTAACTATAATATTGATAAATCAAACACTGTTTAACTTTAATCTTGATCAACGCTGATTGGCTGAAGTGTGCTTGGGACGATAGATTTTTTTAAACATTTAGAATATTTCATGTAATTTTTACTGCTATTTTTACCTTCGTCTAACACAGTTTTTTTGAGTAATTCATCGAGATTAGATAGTGTCAACGGTAACTTTGGATCCCAACCCATTTCTTTTTGTACTGCAGTGTTTGCAAATGCTTTCAAAATGTTTATTTGCGTTTCTAATTTCGGCAGCTCTTGTGATAATCGTGATATTTTCGTGTTCAAATCGTGGTATTTATCTTGCATGGTATATACTTTTTTCTGTAACAATAGAAACAATTCTTATTTTAATGTGGAAAACTAGTCTTAATTTTATAAAAATTAATTTGTAATTTTTGGCAAGAACGTTTGTCTAAAACCAATTTTCAGAGACATCACGTTCCTTTCTATAAAATTTATTTATAAAACAGTCAAAAAGGTTTGTGTATTTTTTATCCCGTCTATGTATATCTATAGACTATACATAGCCTCAGTGAACTTATCATTCCCACGATTCAGTTTGACAAGTGGACTTGGATAAATAATTTGAAATGTAAAAACCAGATTCTTAAATTTTTCAATTGTATCTGCTGTTATAAAGGAAGACCATAAGGCCTTAGACTATTCCACACAGTATATCATTGAAGGGAATAAAGAGTTCACATATCACATGAACGCCCATGTGCCTAAATTAACCTATGTAATATAATTCATGATATCGATAGATACTGACTTGCTGTGAAACGTTCGATGGAGATTAAAGAAAGATCATTAATCTCCATCAATCAGTAATCATTGCCGTTCAGTGATCAATCAGTAATCATTCCATAACAGACAGTTGCTATTTGACAAACTACATACACATAAGCTACATATGCTTAGATCTCTTACTCAGTTTCACCCTGCGACGACAGCTCTTGGTCGCAGTACTAATTGGGCTTAGTTTTAGTGGAGTGTGTTGCAATTACACAAATAGTCTAGTAAATAATGATGATGATGTACTTCTAACTAACTTCGGCAATGGAGACCAACCAACTACGCAGGTATAGAGCATAAGTGTGTGCGCAAACACAGGCGCACTCTCTGTTCTCTCACAATCCGATGGGACAGACACCCGACATGACTGGGAAGAGATCAGGTGTAGGACCGATGGCTTTACGGTGATCACCAAGGTACAGGGATAATGACCCCAAACTTCCAAACGTTGGACGGTTACCAAGCATTTCTATAATCTGAAGACTTGAAAACTTTTGACCCGACCCAGCCATTGAACGAGAGACCTCTTGATCGGTAATCGTATAAGCTAAATGTTAAACCAACGGTCAGCAATACAGATAAATATTACGAAAGCACGAACGAGCACGCCTGATGATAATTATCCTGCTCTCACTGACACCTGTAACTTGAGTTACAAGGTGCCGCGCCTTTAGGTGATAGCAATCCGAATCCACCTAGATGTGCATAAGCAGGGCTCATCTAGCGTTAACATTAACAAAATAAGGGTAGTTTTTATACACATTATATACAACAATACATTTTACTCATATTACGCTTTTAGTTCTACCTATTTAACAGATAAAATAAGAATCACGCGTTTAATAAAAAGTATTGATCCCAAAAAGTCATCTGAGTCTATGTTAATAAAAATAAAGGCGCAGGGGTCAACCAGTCGATATAATTTAAAACAGTTATTGTTGTCTATGTAATATAATTTCTAGCATCCCCGTCTATCTTCCTTTGGGGGAGGCCTATATCCAGCAGTGGAGGCCTTTTGACTGCGATGATGACGATTATTCACGGTGCATAGGAAGAACTTACAATTTCATAAAACATCTTGACTCTAAATTTAACTTTGCCTATATAGTCCTAGATTTTTTAAATTTTCTATTATTACCTTAAATAGTTTTATAATGATATTTTTTCAAGGTGTTGTTTATTTTGAGAAGAGGTTCTTTTGAAATACTATAACATATGGTTTTAAATTTATTGGATGTCCAAAGTGAGGCGACGTGTTGAGCAAGCGTCCCCTTCGAGGTTGTCTGTAAACAAACCTCTGTGTCAAATAAAGTGAATAGAAAAGTAGGAATTATAGAGGCCGCGTTGAGTTTTTAAATACCGATGAGAGAAAAAGAAGAGATTTGTTAATATACTTCCTCGGAAAAGTAGAAATTGAGAAGTTGGTTTGGGACAAACACACTTCTAAACATTATATTGGTATTGTGAACTGTATAAGTTACATGATGTATAAATAATGCATACGCTATCAACTTATGGATAATATTACAATAGAGATACCGTTAGTATGATATATAAGGGTAGGTATATGATGAGAAAAAAAAATGTTTATTATGTGCGGGTAAATGAATTCTCTATCTGATACATCCAGTATATCTTAAAGTTCTTAAAGTTCGTTAATTCTTCTCCGTTTAAACCTGTTTCATCTATAACGTAAGCATGTAAATTCCCAAATACCTACACAATTATACTAAGGTGTTGTAAAAATATTTTCATTCTGTTACAAAATAATATTTCATACGAGTATTCGTCAATAAATGTCCAAACGATAAACTATTAGAAACCTATTCACATTATTCGCTAGACTACGAACTTAATATTAAGTGCACTTTAAGTAAATGGAAAAATATCAGCATTTCCTCTGAGAGAAGGTACACTCATGATCACAAGCAATTTAAAGTTAAGGTTCTAGTAAAAAGTTTGTATTCCACTATATATGTACCTCTTTGTACTTATTAAAATGTTTTAACTTGTCTGAATTTTACATTGATTACTTTTTTACTAATTGGTTATTCTTATTACTCATCTTCTTACTGAGGGTAGCTAAAGTATCTACTACATAGCAATTACGAATTGCTGTAAAAGCAGTATTTACTGCAGAACAATAGCTCCTAAATTTTACCCCTTTCTACTATTATTTCAAAAATTTAAATATTTCGAGATGATTATAAAATAAATTACCGATATTTGTTCAACGTTCTTCATTAAAGCACTTGCATCGACTTTAGAGCAAGAGTAGCAGTGATAGTCTAGCATCAAGTAAATAATTCCTATGAAACTTGACAATATCAGGAAGCTAGTGACGCTGTTGATAAAATACCACGGCCGCGGAGACTGCTGGTTACAAGAGTGGTTAGGCACAGAAAGAGCTGTGAAAGTATCTCTTCTCCTTCTACGTCCTCGTCTTCGAGGATAATCCATTTTTTTCTTTATTTCTTTAAAGGGTCATAACCCTGGATGAGTCACTTTTTCAATTTAATTTAACCGTTACACTATGTTAAGTTAAGTTTTAATTTATTAATCCATCTGTAATAAAATATGTGCCTGCTGTTCGGTTTTTGCTATTCTGAAGTATGCAATGAATGACAAGTATATTCTTTCATGCTGTATTCTGAAATACCCCGTAAGAAAATAAAGCCAGTATTATTTTATACTTTGTATAAAAGCGACATCTAGTTGTAACTATCTGTACTGCTGTAGATGATATTCTGCAAAGGTTTTATAACTGGCATTTCACTAAATATTTTGTTGCGTGTGTTCTTTAATATTGACAGAATTGTGATAGATGGCTTAATACTCAATATTTTATTGTATTCTGCAAGAACATAGGTCTTACAATAAATCAAATTGTTGCGCTATGGACCTTGTTGGGCATAGCATAATTATAAATATAAGAGGGACACAAACATAGCTACTAAAATTATTTTAATTAATTATACAATTGAAATACTTAGTATATAGTTATATATTAATTGCAGTATTATTATACGCCTGTTCCATTTATCCCTACTGAAATATTCCCACTAGTAAGGATACTTGAAACTTGTGACGAGTGTTAGTGCGTCCATGCTCTCCCCACAGTTTATGTCATAGTTGTGGCACACATAAGCATAAGAATCTGTTATGATGAAAGTAATCTCAAAATTTGTAGTTTTTTTTTTTTGATTTCACGGAGGGCGTAAATGAGTTTTGATAGTTTTGACTTTATTCTAACAATGTGAGATTTCCATTTAATGTTCGTGCCTACTGTGTCGTTTGCTAGATCTATATATTATATAAGAGTGGTTTCTGTTTGGTAAGGGTGGAAAAACATTAAGTTAATATTTAAAAAGTTTATAGCTAAGTTGTTGTTTTTTAAATAACTACTAATGTAGATAGTTTATTCCTACTAATGGGGATATTCTATCCCTACTAGGGGTGATATTTTAGGAAGGATGTTTTATCGAACATAGAAGTTAATGTATGTTTAGATCCCTTGAGTTAAAGCTATTACTAGAGACCGTACCGAGAGAGAGTACTAGAAGACCTATTACAAACAACTTCATAATAGAGGGTTACTTAAAGATTATTACGTTTCGAATTGACAACCCGGCGTTTGGAAGTTGGGGTCTTAAGCCCAGTGTTTCGAAGAACACGTAAAACCGTCGGTCCTGTGACTGTTCTCTCCCCCGTCGTGTAGGATAACCATCAAATCGGATCGTGAGAGTGTGGAAATTCAGAGTACAGATATGTTTGCACACACTTGTACACTATAATAGCTTCTGTATAGTTGACTAATCTCCATTGAGACTGGTAGTCGTGGCCGATATTTTGCCGCGAATTTCGGGTACCGGGTACCGCGATATACCTTCTTTCTTTTCACGAGCCTTTTTCTTAAACTACCTAATTACGGGGACAGCTTTAAGTCTGCTATGATGCGGTTGAACTTCGATTTTTTACGTGCAACGATTGCTACCAGATCTTCACAATTGAAGTACTAGACGAAATCGAACCTCTCTGAAAACACTATAGAAAAACTTTTAATCCAACTGCCCACAACGATTGCCAAAGATATGAAGTCCTGTGTGTCCCAGAAATCTGGTGGCACAGAGTTTTATATCGGCCTCCTCCGAAACGGCAGGATCGATTTTTATATTTTTTTTGAGTATATTCGTTAGTCTGAGAATAGATAGAAGGCTATTTTTTGTACCCTTACGTGATAATGGTGGCAATCTCCATTTTCTATTTTTTGTATACATGTGTTATTGTTTTTTTATGATTTGACATCAGAAAATACTTATAAAAAAACCTTAAATATTCACAATTCTATTACTAACCTCTATTTTTAATAGTAATATTAACATTTACTCTTTCATCAACATATATTAGTTTATTAAAATATTCCCTAGAAATAATATACATATATGGCAAAACAACGTTTGTCATTTCAGCTAGCATACCTATAAAATCTTTAAAGTTATTTATGAATGTCTTCTTTTTTCTATTTTCGGTATTCAGCCAAATATTGTGATCTATTCAACTAAATACCGATTAGTCAAATAATATGTCCGAATAGTATAATATCGAATAGTTGTCGAATATTCATGGCATCTCTAGTGTAATTAAAAAAGTTTGATGTAAATTTTGTTTATGAACTTGTAGTTTATAGTAAACAAAATCTCAAAGGTTCACCAGATGTCTTCATTACAGTGAGGCTTGTTTTTATTATTGACTTTCTTTTCCTAATTCATTTTTTAAATAAATGTTTATTGTTTTTAGTCCCTTTTTATGAATGTTTGCATATTTTTTATAGATAGCGTTTTAACTGATCATCATGATTGATGATCATCATGATTGGGTACTTATTTTGTACTTAATTTGAAATATTTGACTAGAAAATTCTTAGGTCCTAAAACCATAATTCTGAAACGAGCGGATCAATCTTGGTTTTTTAAAAGGCAAATCACTTTTCAATCCATCAATACTGTTTTTAGGTGTAATTCAAGAAAATCTGTTCTGAAATTGGAAGATTTTTATCTCATTTCTAATTTTTAAATTTGAATGTGCACCAACGTATATATGTACTTTTGCTTTAAAAATAAATGTAAATTAAAAATTTGTGGTTATGTAATGTTCAACATTACTATGAACAAGAATAGATACTACATACTACTGTGAACCACACAATGCAGACATGACGTCAGCAAAGAAAATGGTTAAGAAATTTTATAGCAAGGAAGGGTGTACAGATCTCGCCGAGCAGGGGGTGGCTAGTGTCGTGGAAAAGATACGTGAGTTGGGCCTGAGGGTGGCGCCCCAGAAAACTGAGGCGATATGGTTCCATGGCCTGTGTAAGCGCCAGGAGCCACCCAGCTCATGTCTCCGGGTAGGTGACGCTGTAGTCCAGGTAGGTCAGTACATGAAGTACCTAGGCCTCATCCTGGATAGTCGGTGGAGCTTCGAAGAGCATTTCGGAGGATTGGTAGCCCGAGTGCGAGGGGTAGCAGGTGCGTTGCATCGTTTGCTGCCCAATCTCGGAGGACCACGGGAAGAAGTTCGCCGCCTCTACATGGGGGTTGTTAGATCCATGGTCCTCTATGGGGCACCCGTCTGGTTTAATGATCTAGCGGGTGCCTCCCGCTGCCGGGCCCTACTCAGGAGCCTGCAGCGGTTGATGGCCATACGGATCGTGCGGGGCTATCGCACAATCTCCTATAAGGCGGCGATGATCCTGGCGCGTTCTCCACCCTTCGATATTCTGGCCGACATGGACGCGATGGTCTACGACCAAATTCGTTCTGTCGGTCGGAGTGCTGAAGAGGCCGCGCCAGATCATAAGCCCGGAATACTACGGCAGAACGCGCATAAGCAAACTTTGGTGGCTTGGCAGGCACGGCTCGAAACTCAGGGCTGTGCTAGCCAACGCGCCGTCGGAGCCGCTCTGCCAAACTTCGAAGCGTGGATAGAGAGGACCGACTGTGTCACCTATCGATTAACCCAGATACTCACCGGGCACGGCTGCTTCGGTGAGTATCTGAATCGAATAGGACGGGAGGCTACGGCACAATGCCACCACTGCGAGTCCGAACGGGACTCCGCCCAACACACGCTGGAGGACTGCCCTGCTTGGGAGTCTGAGCGTCGAGTCCTGGTCGGACGGATCGGACGAAACCTTTCACCGTCAGCATTGATCGCGGCAATGCTGGCGAGTCGTGAAGGGCGATGAGAAGTGCGATAGCGTCTTGCCCCTTGGGCATGAGGTGCCCGGGATGTACCTCACTTGTGAGATATGGCAGGGAGGACTCTAGAAGCCGCTAATGCGTTCCTGGAGCTCCTCCCGACTGCCAAGGTAGGCAGCCGCGGGGTTTAGTGGGTAGACCGGTTTTCCGGGAGTCCCACATACGCCCTTCGTCTCTCCGGAGGGTATGGTGCGAAAAGCATTCCCCGCGTTAAAAAAAACAAAAAGGGTGTACAGATCTTCGTAGTCAACATTGTTCCAACGTAGTTTAGTGCTTACAGCGTTGCAGGACTTATTAATCAACTGACTTTAAATATAAATACGTTAAGACGGACGGCAAGTTCGGTACTGTTTCAGAACTTTTTCATTAAATTGGTCATATTTTTCAGAGCATTATTTTTACGAAACTGAGCCAGGAGATTCATATTTTTGAAAAAAAACTGCTAATATCTGAAAATTGATGTTTAAACTATATGAATACCACTTAATGTATTACTGATGATACTAATAATAATATAATATAATAAATATTTCAGACATTTGACAGACAACGTCATCTAGTTTCAAACTAAGCAGAGCTTGTGCTATGATAACTAGACTGACTGATAGAATACTTATGTACTTTTATTTAGTAAATACATACAAAACACCGAAACTTCGAATCAAATTTTTGCAGATCATTCACACATTTAGTCCGACCCGGAAATCGAACCCGAGACTACAAGCACAGCAGTCGCATTCACTATCGCTGCGCCACCAAGGCAGTTAAGATAAGATGAGACAAAGTCCTTCACATAAAAGGAACCCTTTTTTTAAAATGTTTTTAATACAGTGCCTGTAAATATGTACATTGTACATATGTATCAATCGTGCTCACGCAGATACACCAATAATCACCTCTTAACTGGTGTAAAGGTTTATTAATGTATTAAAACTACTTGGGTATACTTAACATTACTTTTGTATTTATGTATATTTATATACATATAAATATGTATACGAAGATTGTTTGGAAGAAATTGCCTTTAGCGATAAGGCCGCTATTTGTACATGGTCACCCAATTGATATGCTCTTGTACTCGTATATAATCTGTAAAACTTTTGGTGTTCAATAAAGTTTATTCTATTCTATTAAATAAATAATAATAAATAAATCTTTTAACGTATCCTAAAGACATGCGATAATTTGGTAAACTAGGTTAGGTTCACATCTAAACTCGTTTTACGCGGTCCTTGAATTATAAGAAATTGATGCTACACCACTCATTCGTGCACTTAATGTTACTATTTTGTTAATAAAATATTTTTTTTAATAATTTCTGTTTTCTTTAAGGACAACTCCCGCACTAGAAATGTTCCTGTGTCACGGGGGTCTATACAAACATTAACAATTTGTAGATCAACTCTGGCCAACAATTTGTAGACCACACAAAGTGTTATCCCATGTGGAGTGTGAACTCAAAACACTCAGCGTAGCAGAAACCGCCATCCGTGTAGTAGTCGCTTTCATTAAGTAAATAAAACGAACATAATGATCTCATTGAATTATTGTGGTTTAAAGCAACAGGGGAAATATTTTGAAGTACGTTAGTAAGCGAGATAAAACTTAACACCAGTTTTAAATCTACAGGACTTAATGCTAAGCCAAAGGCCACGGGTTCGATTCCTATCCAGATAAATAATTAAATAATCTCCTACATCTCACACAAGGCTGTCTGATTCCAAGTGAGGCTCAACCTGTGCTATGGTTTCCAGACTGTGGATAAACATACTTAAATATTTCTAAGTATATTTATATATACATATGTTTATTATAGATAAATTATATTTAGACACAGAACAAATAATCGTGCTCATCGTACAAATATTTACCCTGGGTGGAAAGCGAACCCACGACCTCCAGCTTAGTAGTCAAGGCTATTAACTACTAGACAACTAGGCCCGTCAAATGGTAGCGTGGTGGGCAATACTAAGCATCTTACATACCATAGTAAACGCTCTGCCTCTTTTGCGGTTAAAGGGCCGTGTCTGATTTGTGTGCAGTAGCTATTGAAGTTGTTATTATGATATGGCAGTACCCAGAAGGCGGGCCAGCCAATATATAAATATAATTTTAGCATATCATTGGTATTAAGTCCTCACGTATATCTCGTTGGTATGAAAATATGGACACAGTACCAATTAGAGCACAACAATTCTTAGGCTAAGGTACTGTCGTGTGATGACGGATTAAGAATACAAAGTGTTACCACCCCTATTCATCCCGTGAGTGTCGTAAGAGGTGGCTACGGGAACGAAATATACAAGACAACATCACTGTAAGGAGAAGGAAAACTTGAAATAAACCTTATACCAATCCGTCTCGCCAGCGTGGTGTAGTAGACCAAAACCTCCTTTCTAAAGAGAGGTCTATATCTGGCTGTGGATTGTTAAAGACTGTCGGTGAATTTTAAGAGAGTACTCCAGCTATTTTAATGGTAAAGACAGAAATAGAGAGATAGAGGAACTCCTTGCTAATAATTAAAATGTCGAGGCTTCCAACTCATAGACACCGACGGAGATATTGCACCACTGTGACAATCATTTAGAGACCACAGTGTGTGCAACCTACTCAATACGTTTATTATCACATTCGATCCTCTTAAAATGATTTTTTGTATGTTTTTTCATATGTTGAATACAATAACTTTGTTGAATAATATTGTTACGAACAAACTTGTAGTTGTATAAGGAAGATTATGACAATCTTCCCCTCTTAACTCAGGATAAATAGAGGAATATTGTAATAGTGATGACAAATACTCGACACAAGGCGTTCCATTGTTTCTCCAGTGTTCCATTCGAACATTAACAATAAGGTAATTTATTACTAAACATGTATACGCTTATCATAGTTGTGACTAATTTATTCGACATATAAATAGTATACTTTACTGGTATGTTGGTCACAATAGTTCTATAGCTAGTTTTGAAATGGTAAAAGAATTTTCAACTTTATAATAGGACGAAGTTTATCGTTAAGAGAAGTAAGGATTTTTGCAAAGGACTACCGCATAAGTAGATAGTTTCTAATAGACTGTATACTCATTAACTTCATCAACAATATGTTATTTTTAAAAAGAAAAAAATTAAAGGGATAACTTTGATCACACGATGAACCTGTCTTCCGAAGTTAGGAAAACAGTTACGAAGGAAAAGAGTTACTTGAAACACGCTAGCTCTGCAATTCTGAATTTAAATAAAGCAGTTTATAAATATATTAAATCTCGCCATTATCGCTGTACGTATACTAGATAAGAAAGTTGTGGTCCTGCTGTAAGGCATACTCCTTAGCAGAGCCACTTAAAACTTGTACTCAGGATAGATAAAAGCTAGTGGTTTTTTTTATAAAAGCCGATGTAAGAATACTTTTTATATTTAAGTATATTTATTAGCAATCTAGTTACCATAGCACAGGCTCTGACTAATTTGGAATCAGACAGCCGTGTGTGAAATGTGACAAGTTATTTTGTTACTGCATATGTATTTAAAGAAATTATTTAGGTGGCTCTCTGATGGAGCATGCCGTTATTGATCTTTTCTTTATATTTATTTCAAAATGTAGGTACAAGTGTGAAGACGCAACGATACGTCTTAGTTTTCAGAAATGTTACGCACAAGAGTGAAGATGTTCAATCAAATATTAAAGAGTTACCTAGTAGTTAAACGGCAATAAATCGTATCTTTTGGGATGATTGCTTGTGACCAATAAGATTAAAAGTAATAAAAATAAACAAACCAGTTGTTCATTTCACTTTGAGCATCTTAATTATTATTCTATTTTAATAAATAACAATAGTAATAATTATAAAACTTCATTATCGTTTACAGTTAGTCTGAGACTAAAATTTCAACATTTTTCATTAAATAAGTTTTAAAGTGCGCTTAGTTGAGAATTGTGTGTGATCGTAATATGAGCTCTTTACAAGTTGTATAAGCTCAAGTACATATAATCCAATTCATCTTATTACTAATGTGACCATTACGGCTAGTATCGATGTTTATCGACAGAAAATTGCAACCCTACCGGCAAATGTGGGCGTTTAACATGCCTCTGTTTACACTCAGAGTTTTCAATGAATATTTGTATGCATGGGGCAATTACTGTACCTTGTCTAGAGTTGATCCTAAACAGAGATAGCAAAAGAACTTAACAAAGTTTAACTGTAAGTAATTATGAATATTATTCTTTACATACTTAGATAATAGAATGATTATAATTTAATACTAGACCCGGCAATTCCACTTAAAGTTACTTGCATATTATTAAACGTATTTTATTTTACGGTGGAATATATTTGTGCAAAACACAATTATTTAATCATAATATATTAGAGTAATCAAAATGTTTAAGTAAAGGTTTTCCTTTAACGCAAAGACTGATCGCCATTTGAGTAACAATTTATGTCATTAATATTACCCAACACATTGAGGGCAAGATAGAGTTTTTGTATGTGGCGTTTAAGTTGTAAAAACTAGTTTTATTCTTATTAGGACTCTTTCTAATAATTATAATACGATTACTTATACAAATTGTGAAAATAGAAGTCATAAAATTTTCACAAACTTTAATACTGAGAAGAGTTTTACTTGTAATGCAAAAATAAAACACATTCTATGGATATATTAGTAAATTCTATAATATTGAATCAATTGCGTTAGGATCAAAACGAGTTATTAAATATATATTTATAACTATATTCATTGAAACAGAACGGTTGCAAACCTGTGTGGCATGATCTCCTGTTACTACATAAACGGCGTCGAAAATACCTGGATATATTACCTAAGTACATTGATCTAAAAGAAACTCTTTCTTTAAATTGATGAGATTGCGTATTAGTACTTCAACTAAATTAAATTGCACACTATCACTATATAACATTTGTACATAATATGTATAATAAAAAAAAATACTTTCAGCCTAATTAAAAATGATTTGCAATCGTAACCTAAGTACGTAGATTAAATCAACCTATCAACGTCCACCGTTTAACGAAGTAGATAGGTTTTGATTTTAAACTACTTATTAATATACGAGTACATAGGTCCAGTACTCGTATAAACGACCAGAACACATAGTTCTTAGAAATGCACAAGTTAGAAATTAAGAATTCAAACATTCGTACAAAATGAAAGCCTCCCAAGACTCCTTTAAGTCGGCTCACGGTAACTTGCCGGTTGCCGCCATTTGGACGAGACAAGAGAGAGATGGAAGTAACTGGTTTCTCATTCGCGCTCATTGTACTCCCAACATGGTTTTCGTTTTACATTTGGAGCATATAGTGCAGGCCGTACAACTACTTATCGATAAAAAAAAATGTCTTTGTATTTGTTATTGTATAGTTACGTCACAATTATACTTAGCCTTTTTCTGCACCTTGAAGTAAGTAAAGACAAGTCCTACTTTAGAAAAATAGACCGGTTAAACATATCAAGGCAACTAAAAAAGAATTTGCAGGAGAATTATACTCGTGTTCGCTGTGAAATCACAGACCTAAGAAAAGCATTTTCAGAAAATTCAATCAACTTGTAAGTTTTAAAATAAAACCTTACAGCTCTTTAATGCTTTGTCTAAATAAGTATCTGCCCGAATTCATTTTAATTAATTGTATTATTTTTTAAATACAGGAGGTGAAGTTACATTTTTATGAGTCACCTTCAGTAATAGTCACTAATAAGTAAATAACTACTATTTCATCCAAATCTGATTCTGACACAACCCTCTTACGTCGCTTATTAGTATATCGTAAAGTAGAAAACTCATCCCAACTTCCTTTCATAATCCATTGGCCTTGAAACCAATTATTACTCTCATTGGAATTAGAAGTATCGATATGAAGGACGCAGGCCTAGTAAAGGCTTGTGCTTGGTGCTAGTGTACCGGTCGCTCGGCATGGCGGCAGTGGCGCGGCGTACTGCATGATGTCATTCATCAGCACACACTCACACATCCGACTTCGTGTGACTTGGTCGTACTGTGTTGACCCGCGCGCCTGTTTACATTAATTTCTGTACACAGTGACTTCACGGCGAACACCCGTGTTTGTGATTTAATTTATTATATATTTTAATAACTAGCTATTAGTTTTTTAGAACTGAAACATGGCCAACAACAGAGCAACCAAGTCTGGATTTGCCGCCGAGGCTCAGAGAAAGGTAAGTTGGAACTTAGTTAAATTTTTAAGCTGAGATATTAACCGACCAGTTTTCGAAGTTCGATTTTATTGGAGAGTGCGATGAGAGAGTGTTTTTATGTAAACAGGTTGTGTTACACGCCTAGTTTATTGATTGGGGATGCTGTGAAATCCAGAAATCGTGTCACAAGGATTCAACCGTGACCTAGTTTTGGGAGCAGATGGTGTGACCTAATTACTTAAGCTGTGACCAGATGTTTTTAAATGATAATGAGTACGCTGTTATTCATACTTTATACATAAAACAACCTATTATTATTAGCCGGTTGAATGTTACGTGGGTAAATGTATGGTCTATTAAAGTATTAGTGTCATAACTCCTAAAATTACGATTTATTAATATCATCTGCAATTCAAAGCCATTAGTATAAGCAGATGGATTATTGTTACATATACCTAATAATATGTGTGTGTGTGTGTGTAATTAACGATATTGTATTACACGTGCTAGAGGTAAACTAAACAATTGATAATATTCATGACAAACTATTATTATACTCTATTAAATTGTTACGTTATATATGAATAATCCCTATTTTACACCCAAAACGCATTGCCTTTAGGGTCGTAATTATTTAACAAATTTAACTAATGCTTCATGAGGTGGGGCTACCAGATACAGGTAGGTACAACATACCAATGCTGATTAAACAACAATTAATAAAATATGTAGTACGCTATTACCGTAGCTAGGTACTGAACTAGAATATTTGGCATGTACCGATTCTCCTACCTAATCCTAATAAGTGATAGAGCTACATCCGCTAAAGTTTTATAGACCAATAAAATGTTGTCTAATTAATGAAAAATTTATAAATTACTATTTTATAATTTTTGACAAAAATACTACTTTATCATTTGAAACATCGAAGCTATCACCTATTTGTTTTATGGAAAAATTCGAGATATATGAATTAATTCGTTTTGCAAGAAACATTTTCGAAAGTTAAGATAGCAATGACGAGTTGCATTCCAAAGAATATTCGAGTCAATGTCTTGTATTACATGTAAATGGCGTATTTAAGAATTTAAATGTATGTATCGCCGTCTCTTCACATATTTGCATTGAGACAAGGCTAGAAGTGACTCAATTTGTTTTATTCAAATATCTACAAATGTCAACTTAAAAAAAAACATTTTTGGGATAGAGAAATTCTCGATGATACAGACCATAGCCAAAGAAACACCAACACATGTCAAAGTTATTTGAAGTATCAATTTTATATTTGTCTGAGATTTGTATCAATGTGAATAAAACTCATTTAAACTTAACCTAATGATGACGTCAGTCTCTGGGCTATTGATATAGGTACATTATTAACAACAACTCATTGTGCGTTCGTAGGATGAATATAGGATAAAATCCTCCACCTCTCCTATTTGGAAGAACGTTTCTGCCTATTCTTGTAATTCAGTTAATCTTAACTATTTTAACGTTTTTTTTTCTATATTTTGGGCAGTATGTTAACGTTATATAGCAGTACGGTATAATTGTAAACCTATCACTGTCAAAGTCCATGCAAAATAACATAATGATAGGTTCAATAGTTAAGATGTGAAAGTGTAAAAACAAGACCAATATTCGCAATTTAAGGTGGTTTAAGATGTTCCTTATAATGATTGCATTGCTTGCAACTAATATGTTATACAATGAAATACAACAATACATCTCAACCTATCGTTATGCTCAAGACGCATTAAAGTTTGCGAAAGCTTATACATATCAGGCCAAATCTTACACATTCGACGTATTGTTAACAATTCCTAAACGGTCATTGCTCTTGTACATACATAGTTAGGTACGCTCTGGCAAGCAAGCTTACAGTACTGTCAACCACATAAATATTAATCACTTCTAAAATAAACCTTTATCTTTAGCTCGTCCCGAGTACCGTTAACACAGTGTTCCATTAAAAATAATGTTCTGGTCTCGTAAGTGCCAGGACACCTTTCTTCCAGCGAGTACACGTACTTGCTTTACATGTAGGTCAAGGAAGATGACTTAAAACAGCTTTTACAACTGGTTCCGGTTATTTTTTGTGGGGACCTTTAATAGCAGGGGCAGGTGGAATGAATTTCCAGTAAAAGTGTGGATTGACTTGCAAGAAATATTCAACTACGTGCGACTAGGTTTCTTATCAGCGCTGCAAGTATGCAGGTCAAACGGATGGACACATGTTCAAATAAAATTACTATTAGTATTGTAGATAATTAAATCTCTTCAAATTATGAACTCAAAGTTCATTGACTTAACAATTTGAATGTAATAAATAAAACATTAAATAATTAGTATAACACTCAAAATTTTGTACCGGATACATTTAATTACGTTTTATTTCACAGTATAAATTACGTAAGCATCAAAATAGAAACAGAACATAACTCTGTCTACCATAAACAAATAATCGCTACAATAGGTTCTACAGAACAGATGTTCAATTAGTTCAAAAGATTTTATTTCATACTAATTCACGTAGACGCTGACTCATATAAGGCTCGGTACTGTTACAACACCACACTACACCTTATAAGGTATAAGGCCTTAACACAGGATTCATTTATATGGCTTAAACGTAGACTTTCAACCCGCCATATGTTTAAGATTGACACTTTACCAAATTTCCTTCGATTAACTATACTTACTTTTTAAAAAAGTTAACGTTAAATAATGTAATATACCTTGAGTAAAAACATTTTGAATACTATAAACTCTTTGAAGACGTCTTGTTTATCGTAACAAGCAGGAAACAAATAAGACTTCAATAGTAAACTGTATTATCTTTGAGTCAACATATGAGCTGTACAGCAAATTTATTGAGCTATTCTCCTATATTAATCTTGATATGCACTTGTAATTATTCCCGCCTTTGTAAATCTGTACCGGTTGTGTTGCATTGACCGCGTCTGTCAACTGGCCTCGTGCGGTGACCCCATTCCTGTCTCCTTACTAGTCGATGTTGAAGCTATTGTTGACGGTCCACTCGCAAGGCTAACCATTTTTTTGTTTATTTTACCTTAAACTGCCACAATAATATTATTGTCAGCTGCTGGATTAGCTGCACACACCTATGACTTTTTTTAATTTTTAGTTTTAAAAAGTTTCATGTGTTCGTTAACAACCTGCTTGGATTGTTTAGTAATGACTTCATTTTATCTATGACTAAATCAAGGCAATGTTAAGTTAAAGTTTATACTGTGCTAGGTGACGCGATTATCTTTAATATCTTCACATTTGAAGAGTAATCATCTGACGTAACTTAAACGTACTCCTAGCTCAAAAGCCTGAAGCCGTTGACATTGAATCATACTTATTTATGGCACAGACGTTTTTGTTAGCGTTCCGCGTATGGTCTTGCGATTAGCTGTGAATGAATTCTTTAATATCATTACGTCTGTATTGATATTTGCAATCTTATACTTTTCGACCTCCTTGTACATCTGTCCATTAGACTTTTAAGGGAATAGATAAATGCAAGAAATAAAATATTATCAATTTTCTAAGATTTTGATTTTTTCAAAATCATTTTTAGCGCTAGAATCGCAACCAACCCAAGTTCTAACAAAGAGTTATTAATGCAATGAATATTATTTGTAGTAGTTCATCTTAACCTGTTAGTATTATCCTTGTATTTATTACCTTTTTAAGAGTAATAGGTAATAAATATATGTAATATGTACTCATATCAACATTTTTAGTTAACTGACGGTTTCCACGTTATCTAATTAACCTAATTCACTGAATGACCTTTTGTTATAGCTTGATAATAACGCTAACGTTTATAAATTTAATGAAAATCATATTAATGTACGATGTTAAAAATTACAAAATATAACTGGCAGTATTATTATGGAGTACGAAGTAACGGCTCCAAGTACCGTTCACCAAAAAGGCGATCTAATCAAAATACCGTCGGACGCAAAATAGCTCAAGCAGGACATGGCAACATGCATCTACTTCCTCCTCCTTGAAATACAAATTAGATAACGCTTTAGAATATTAATGAAAGGGATACTCTACTATATGCAAAGGTTCCTCTAAAACATTAAAATTCTACAACTTTCGTCACCAAAGCGGAACGCTCGTCAATAATTAAATCTTACTTAAAGCTCACTTAAAATATACATGTAACATTGAGACATCCTTCCAAAGCAGGTTACGAGAGCCCATGCTTTTATTTTTTTAACGTCTGACATACCGGACTCTGAGTCACGTTTGAATCCTGCGTTGATGGCGTCATCATGCGCATGAGTTGTTTTTGGTGGCCTAGTGTGTATTGTTACAGGAATGTTCTATTATATCATTGTGTTTCTTACTAATTTATTGATTCAGTGATAGACGAGGACAAACTCAAATGACGGTTCCACTGAATTTAAATGAATAATCCTCGCCAATATTTTGATAAATATTTATTTGTTTCTGACTATTGTTGTTCTCCTCAAAATAATTATGACTAACAATTGCATTAGGTTTACGTTTTTGGATATTGTTTTTCATATATCGAGGTGTATACTCGTAATTTCTTTCAAGGAACTTTTTCAATTTCATCAAAACCTGTTTTGTTTTTTAAGATTCTTTCTCAAATTAAAAAAAAATCAATGTTTGTTACATTATTTTCATGACTGATCTGACTTAGTTCAGAGTTGGCCTTTTGAGATCATTTTGGTCCTTTTGAAACGGTATGGAAAATTACCAACACGTGGTCAAGTGTTCGACAGCCTTGATTAACAGTCGGTGTCCTTATAAGTACCGTTGTAGGTTAAGAGAACATGATGAAATTATGGACGGCTTGTTCCACCAATACTCGGTTACTTCATTATAGTCACGGAGACCATCGCTTACTTTTTATAATGTACGTGACATGTTTCAAATATTTCTACGATAATAAGTGTTACAAAAGACTGAGTTTTAATGAATAAAGAAGTTTTCTTTTTTAATATTGTGTTGTGTTTATATGTTTACATGTAGCTGTTTTAGCCGTAGGTTCTTTGTTTTATCATTGTTAGTTGAGTGTACTTGCATCTTTTTTTACGTCTAAACGTCTTTCACATGATTGATTAGCTTCAAACTCCCGAAATCATTTGAATTATTAAAATGTATAATATTCCTCTACTGTGTAATGTTTAAATTGTATATCCTTAACATTTTTTCTTTATTTACATTTAGCTTAAAATTCAGCTTAATTATTGAGCTTTTAAGAACCAATTCTACAAAACCCGTAAAGAGAGCTATAACACCTTCACTACATTATTTATATGTATTTAATAGTTTTTAAGGGTGTACACAATTATAGGTTAAGAGGAAATAGGAACGTGGAGGTATCTGTATCAAAGTCATTGTGGTTTTCTGTAGTAGGTATTTATTTTATGTCATACTTATTTGTACTCCTATTAGTAAGATCAACCATGTTAGGCTTATAACGCTTATTTCTAGCGTTGACATATTCTCATTGACTAGCCATTGTCCGGACTTTGAGTTAATGTGGTATGCCTTTAAAGTATTATCATCACACTTAAATTCATTTAAGGTGCTATTTAAAACACTAAAATTCAAATTCATTTATTGCTGTAATAAAACTCTGACCGTGCAAGGTCATCATGCATAGGGGAGTTTTATGTTCGTGTTGGCGCGGAGACTGTACAATGTGCAACATTTCCTGAGCAACCTATCTGATTCTTCTGAATTTTGTAATATCTTCTTCTAGAATGTATATTACATAAAATGTTCATTTATGTATATTACATATGTCTAAAACCTATTTATAGTTTATGTGTTTCTATCGCCGATAGGTCGACTGGTAGAAAATGCTTATGGCGTTGTCCATCTTTGACATTTTTTAATACCATAAAGTATAAATAAAAAATAAAAGAAAACCTAATAGGGTTCGTAGTTCTTGGATGTGTCTTTCTTAGATAGTAGTGAAATAGAAAAATAAAAACTTGATTCTCGTAAATCTACAATAATATGTATAAAGTCGTATTAAAATAACAAGCACCTATGGAACTAAGTTTTCAAGATCAAGTAGCAACACGTATCACAAGGAAAACGTAGAAAAAACAATAGGTATTAAAAGCACCTAATAATAAATGGTACTTATTTCGCATTAAAATTACTTTAAAACAACTATTAAAAATAATATTTTTCATGATTTGCTATGCTGTGAATTATGTCCATTTCTTGACAGACAGTGCTTAGACCTCTGGTCTGATTTAAATTATCAAAAAAAATATTTAGTTCTCAGTTACGATACATATAGTGACCGTCAACCACGATACAAGACCATCTAAATATGCAGGAGATATCATAGTGCACAAGAGTGTGCGAAAACAGGTGCATTCTCTGTTACCTCACTCTTACAATCCGGTGGAACCGTTATCCGATATGACCTGAGAGAGATCAGGCGCAGGACCGACGGTTTTACGTGCTTTCCGAGGCACGGGAATCTAAGACCTCAAGTTCCTAACTCCGGGCTGTTATTCGGCATTTCTATAATTAGAACAACTAAAAACTAATAAAACATAATTCACCAAGACCTCTTCAATAGCAGTTGCATACGCTAACCGCTAGACCAACGAGGCAGTTAACGATACACATAATGAAGAAAAAAAACAATATATGAATAGTCTCAATTCACTACCTACAAAACGTTAAACGTTTATGAACGTAAGTAAATCATTTGTGTTCATAAACGTTAAACTCAAGTTCGTAAAACCATTTTACTGGAAAGGATGACCATATCGGGAATTAAGTAATTGAACACACTTTAAACAATTACAACCAGTGACGTTGCTGCCGAGTAATTAATGGAAACACATGATGGTGCGTTTGAAGTTATCTTGAAGGATGAAATTCATAATCAGATTATCATACAAAGAATTGAAGTAGCTGATATAATTTGAAGAATACGCAGTGTTGCCGTAGCAATAAATTGGTCACATCTGCTGAAAGATCGCTGTTGGAGCAAATAGACCGTGGATTGAAAAACGGAAGTTAGGACTTCCGTCAACCAGACGGGTTGATGGATTAAAAACACAATGAATCAAATCTATCTTTTCTTAGTAAATTTGCTAAAATTAAAACCTGTCCTTTTCAAGTATAGGACCTATGCTATTATAGCGTGACAAGGTTTGTCATAAACCTAATTCAAATAAAACCACTCCTATTGTTGTATGTTGCAACGATATCGCTTTTGTATTAGGAGAACGTTTAGCATTGTTATCATTTTTAAATGTTTCAAGGTCACGCGAATATCATAAACTGCTTTTTGCATACACTTATACTGTTTAGAGTTTTATAAGAAACACTAAATAACGCTAACGAAAGAACTAAAAACTCTGTGGTTCAGTCTTGTTAACAATAACATCAACAGCCGGTTTTAACAGACCATTACTGGACTTAAATAAACCCTGGGCAAGGAGGTTTCGGACACGCTCCAGACGAGTCAGTAAAAGGTTTGTTCCAAGTTTTTCTTTTTTTCTAAGCCAAAACGTTTTCACTAAAAGAAACTCGATAAGTGTTGCATATCCTATCGATGCAATTTCAAAACAAAATCAATTCTTTTTTAAAGCACAGTGGTCACAATAGAGCTTTAAACGCATTCTGCATTCAAAGATTACCGCGCACAAACATAGATTGTATATTAAATATCCGATGATTTCTTATCGCTTGACCTTGAGTTGCGCCTTGCTCCGCCTTAGTTGATATTCGATAAGTGCATAACGACGGCTGTGATTTCCCGTTTACGCAATGGATTGTCGGCCATTCAGGCCATGTTTCCACAATTAAATAATAATTATAAAATTTCAAAATGATCTGGATAGGACTGTTGGGATGGTATGGGATGCTTTTAGGACTAGGTTCCCACATATTTATGAATATACATTTATGGCGCATAGATTTTCAAGCGAATTTGCGAAACAAAAATATTTCTTCTCTCTACAACCATTCTTATTAATAACAAGTCTTTAATTTTTCTTTTATTGGCTTTTACAATTGTATATTTAAATTGCTCTTTCATACGTACATATAGAAATCCCTGTATTTTATACAATTCAGTGTTAAATATATGAATTTTAATTTAAATATAATATTAAAATGCTGTGAAACAATGTTCGCTTTGTCCCTATCTAGGTTATCAGCATCACAGTAACTAATCTCATTTACTCAGCGTGTTTAATGATGCCGAGTGGCCATTGGAAACGTGCCGACAGTATGATAAATTTTCACTGATTAACCTTTTAATTGATTCATTATGTTATCAATCCAATCAATACTGGTGCAATACATTTTAAAGCAGAACTAATTGAATTTTACTTAATATTAGATTCTGCGCGTGGTCTGGTAAAATAGAATTGAGACTTGTGGTAAAACGACCTCGATATCTTGATATGTAGCCATACAGTTGTATAGGGTGGGCCATGAATTAGTTAACATTTGACAAAATCGTATGAAAAAATCCATTTTATATATTATTTTAAATAAAATTGTTTGTTGTTAAAATTGGAGTTGGAGTTGGAATTTATAAAAATGAAATTATACAAAATTTTCGTATACTTGTCGGCAAAGACACCGCGAGATCGCCGACATCCACAACAGAATACACACATACACAACCCTATAAAAAGAAGTCTGCTGGGGATAGATCTGGTCTTCTGGGTGGCCATGGAATGTCACCCCGTCTGAAAATCAACTTTTCCAGCAACATGTCTTTGACCACCGTTAGGGACTCATTGGGTGGGTGACAAGTGATTCCATCTTGTTGGAACCATGTGTACGATTGTAGCCAGCAAATTCCAGTGGCATCGGTCCCAAGAACTCCCGAAATACAATTGCGCGGGATGTTAGATTGAAATGTTAACAAATTCTTGGCCCACCTGTAGTAGCTAATCCGCGCGACTTCGACTATCTCTCAAAAACAAATTATTCTGTGCTGTCGACATTTTTCATTGATGCTCGCATCATTTTGACTGCCTTGGTGGCGCAGTGAAAGCGTATGCGACTGTTGTGCTTGAGATCTCGGGTTCGATTACTGGGTCGGACCAAATCTTTGTATGCTCTGCAAAATTTTGTTTCGGAGTCGTGAGTGTTTTCTATATATAATATGTATATATTTACGATTCGTGGTAACGTGATGTTATAGTCTTCTATAGTCACTAAAAGAAAATTCATGCGTTCAACCAAAGAGATAATCTCTTCAATTCTGTAATAGTTACATAGTCATCAATATCATTAACAGTTTTAAACAGTCCACTGCTGGACATAAGTCTGTCCTACGAAAGGAGGCTTTAACCTACCATGCTGAATAGCCGACTTAAATAATCTTGGGAAAAATATAGGGTAGGAAAATGAGCATAGGTGATAAAGCTTATAAATAATTATGTGTATGAGATCTTGTTATTCTGGTCACACTTCTATAACGCCAAATGTCAGGGTCAGAATCAACACAGTAAGAAATTAAAAAGTGCCTAATTTGACCATAACTGGAATAACTATATCGTAAACGTAGTAATCTTAATAACAGTAAGCGAACACCAATCAGTCGAAATAAAATTTATACTCCCCCGGTTGCAGACTCCTATAGTCCTTCACTTTACAGACTTTTTTGGAACTAATTCTGATGTAGTAATTTAATTTTATGTCTGACGCTATTCTAGTAAAAACATTGTTTGCTTTATTAATAGGGCTGCAATTGTTAAATGCTTATTAAGGCCATTTGTACTCAACTGGTGTAGTTACTTCATCATTAAAAGCTGCAGTGAAAAGTCCCACAATTTTTATATTCCCATATATTTACGCTCTCACAAGTAGCACCATTCAATACATTTTGAACTTTTATTACCAACTAACTGACAACTGTAGTATCAATTGTAAATTCGACTGAATAAGAATTTTAAACGTTACTTAGTTGAAATAGAGGTGATAATTATTCATCCCATTTAACAAAAACGGAAGTATGTGCATACAAACTCTTAACAAGCAAAAATGGCGCCTCAAATGCTTTAAATTACTGTGTAAAGTTTAATCACTTTAACGAATTGATTTGCAGTACACTGCATTTTCCTGTCTCAAGCTGGTTTGCTGTTAAACGTTTATTTCTCATAAAAACTTACTGTTATATTTAACAGACGAGATTTGAGCGGTTTTCATAGTGATATAGTGGGCAAAGTGGTTTACCGTTATTATTAGAAGCTGTAAGTCATTAGAGCTATTAAGAAATATTAGCACCAGATCTGTCTAGACTTAAGTGAGTATATTGGTGGGTTGGTAAAAGTTATCGTACACCCCATAACAAGCGAAGGAGTGTCGCAAACATGGCTGCTTTCATATGCCATTAAGTTCTGTAGGTATGAAATGTAACATTCCATTTACCTGATTTGATATCTGTTTTACGATTGACGTTATTGCTTTATGCAGATTAGACTGATTGGTTTTCTAGATTGTTCTACATCATACTGTATATCCCTGTAATACACTTATTTAAAAAGTTAATACGGACTTATTGTTTTTAAAAATTGCCATTTTGTAAACAGCTCAATTGTCATGAGTGGGGTGCAACATTCTGATTAGCCCCTTTCCTCTCTGAAATTGAGTAAAATGTAGTTTTCATGATTATCGTATTTTCCAGATTAAAATTTTATATGTTCTTAATTAGTTGCGAATAGACCACGTAATGTATGTTTGAAAACAGCACATTTTCCTTTTCTTATGATCAAACGAATTTCTAATTCTTAGCGCCATTGAATCTTCTAGAGCTTTATGGTATACTGTAATGACAACTTTACTTGTTTCCAGATCAACAGCAAATACAGCGAAGAGCTTGCACAGGAGAGTTTGGAATGGGTGCACGCTATCACCGGTGACCCCATTAACACTTCTGGTGACATGGACAACTTCTACGAAGTCCTCAAAGACGGCACTCTGTTGTGCAAGTAAGTATTTATAAATTTACTTGTAATAATGAATCACTGTTTGCTGCTCATTGTAATAGAGATAGCAATATTGGTAGAATGGAAATAGTTGTATACAGGCTGACTGGTGAGATACCTTCAATACTTATGGAGAGTACTCGGTACTCGATTCTCGTTAACTTGATATAAAAAAAAAATAGGTGCTTATTTTTTATCGAAATGTCTCTAAAAATAAGTGAAATTTGGATATTATACTCCCTAAGCTCGCCGCACTGTTTACGTTGATCTAGTCGCGAGCGGCGCGGCGACACCCACCCCCGCCCTCCATCCCGCTACATAGGCAACAGCTGTACAGTGTAGGTACCTATATATTCTGTGTTGATAGACACATGCGGCCGCGCGGTGTCCAAGTATTCCGCAGTTAAATACTGGACTCTCGGTGTACTGTGTACGAAGTTTACTAAGAAGTTATTTAATATTTCGTTTTTATGTTATTTTATTTCATGATATATGTTCGCATACTATCACGTCCTCAAATATTGAAGGTATCTCATCAGTCAGCCTGTATATATCATGAAAATGAGTAATAAAATACCATTAAATACTTATTCGTATTTTTTTGAAAATACTTTGCCCAGTAAGTGTTCATATTTCTATAAAAATGTTAGTATTTCTTTTGTTCAGTTTTTTATACTTTTATAAAATAAAATTTATTTTATGAACCTGCCAAAGTACTCTACCTGATGGAAGGCATGATTGGAATCCAAGAGTTGTGGGCACCATACTCATTGTGACCCACACTGGTGATCTACTAAGATGCTTCTTCCCGTCTCCAAGACGTAAAAACATGGCAGTCATCGTGGTGGTGTAATGTTTACACATTTACCACGATAACTGTCACCCCAAAATGCATTTGCAGGGAACTTTAAATATTCCAATAATATTCTTTGCATAATTTTAAGTTTTTCTCTATGTTAGTTCTTTATCATACTTTTTTGATTTTTGAATAGGGTTTGTACAAAAATCACGATCCTGGTTATATGTAGCATAGAACCACAAGGACCAACTGGTATCTTTGAGGGCCCTGCCATTACCATGTAACAGAAACAGAAGTCAGTTAATCCGATCTAGCTAAAATAGCCTATATTTCACTATTTTTCAGACTTGTAAATAACATTCAACCGAACATGGTGAAGAAAATCAACGTATCAAAGATGGCTTTCAAATGCATGGAGAATATCAACGCTTTCCTAGAAGCCGCAAAAATTCTCGGTGTGCCAGCTCAGGAGACCTTCCAAACAGTCGACCTGTGGGAGAGGCAGAATCTCAATTCAGTTGTCATATGTTTGCAGTCATTGGGCAGAAAGGTAAATTGTTTACTAAGAAGTCTAATGGTACTTATTTATCCAGGAAGATTAACATATAACTAAAGATGGCTTCCATCTTTAGTTGTATGAAGAGACTACTACGAGAGAGTTATATGAACAGACTACTCTCTTTTGACGTTCTAGAGGTAACAGAGGATACAATTTATCACATCCGACATCCACAGCTTAGGGTGTTTTAGATAAATTATTGAATAACAGTATATTACACAACGCCATCTAGTCCCAAACTAAGCAGAGCTTGTACTACGGGTACTAGATAACTGATAAATATACCTACTTTTTTTCTAACTGTAAATACATACATAGAAAACACTCAAACACCGAAACAAATATCTGCAGATCACACGAACATTTAGCCTGACCCGTGAATTGAACCAGAGACCTCAAGCACAGCAGTATCATACGCTACCACTGCGCCACCGAGGCAGTCATTGATAAAAAATAAAATAAACATTGATAATTAGGCAGCAAACTAAATCTGTTGAATGTCAAATTACAATTAATAATAATAAATAATGTTCTAGCATAAACTGATAACGTTAGCTAGGATACTAATACGAGTAATTCAGAAACGGGTATGTTTAAACCATCTCCTTCCAGAGGTGTCGGGTTCGATTCTCGGGTTAGGTCAAAAAGTATTATTGAGTATAAAGTATTGTTGAAATTTTTCTGGTTACATAAATACTTAATAACAGTTCGGAGTTTGGTAGTAGAAGTCTTAAGGTATCTCGGGAAGCACGTGAAGCCGTCGGTCGTACGCCTGATCTCTCCCCATTCTCATCGAATTGTGAGAGTGAGGGAACAGAGAGTGCACCTGTGTTTGCGCTCACACTTATGCACTATAATATCTCCTGCGTAGTTGACTGGTTTCGGTTAAATCGGTTAAGAGTTAATTCTTTTTCTTGTATTCTTTCTACGATTCTACTCATAAGGTCCATTCGATTAGCAAAGTAAAACAATTAGCTATGATAAACAATGAAAATCGAACCATTCTTCTTTTAAATCAAACTGAAGAGGTTACATAAGCTATTCATTACCATAGACAATGTGGGATATGTAAATAAGTACTTCGTGTGCATTAGTCACGATGAAATAAAATAAAATATCATTGAAGTCGGCATCTACTCTGTAAATATTACAATTTAACTTAAAAATCCTTTACTCAATATTAATATCTTCTTTTAAATAACAATGGCAATGTTAGTGGTGTGCTGGCAGTTTTTTGACAACTCATACACCACTAAATGGGTAAATAAGTAATTTATTCGAGTCGATTCTTTGATTCGCAACCTTTGTTCGCATAGTGACCATTCATCATCTCATTATTCTTTAAACGTAAAGTCTGATCTCCCCGCGATGGTGTCGGATAACCGTCCCATAGGATTGTGGATATGAGGGAACAGAGAGTGCACCTATGCACACACCTGTGCACTATAATATCTCCTATGCAGTTGGTTGGTCTTCATCGAGACTGACCGCCGTGTCCTAAACTGGCTAGGAGTCATCACTCTTCAGATAACAAGACATTAACACTGATTAGTAGAATCAACAAGTTACGTCCATATATTTTTTGTTGAACGTTCACTACTATAATCATAAATTTAATTTAAAACAAGTAGGAGCTATTGGTCATTAGAACTTTACATTTACATTAGTCTAAATATGAAATAGAAGCAGGTCCATTGTACATTACTTTGGACGTGGAAAGGTCTCGGGTATTGTTCTTGCAAAAGCATAACAAATGAGTAATATACTTACTCCCTTTGTAACTTATACGATTTAAAAGGTAAATAGGAACTATAATTGGCGGTGTTGGAGTTATTTAATGATATATTCTTCAAACCTGAATGGATTAACTGGAGACTTATGTATATGCTAAAGGGACTAAACTATTAAAATTCGCTCTTAGGTAAAACTCTTCGTAAGAATACATTATCTTTCAGATAAAATAAGAGACGTATTTTTTACATGTAAAATATTTCAAATTCTACTAGATTTCATTATAATTGTCCTTTCCTGGTATTCTTACTTTTAAGTCATGTTAAATTTAAACTGTGTCCGTGTGGTAACGGATTAAGAATACATAGTGTTACCACCCCTAGTCATCCCGTGGGTGTCGTAAAAGGTGACTAAGGGAAAGTATGCAAGACAACATCATTACAAAGAGAAGGAAAACTTGAAACAACCCCTATTCCAACATGTCTGGTCAGCGTGGTATAGTAGGCCAAAACCTCCTTGCTAAGGAGAGGTCTATGTCTAATAGTGGACTGTAAAAGGCTGTTGATCATAGATGAGAACTGTTATTCAATTAATTCGTTCTACTACCTTTCGTTACGTTTGTACTAGTTGTTTGTGATTTACATGCCAAAAATCTAGTGCGTAGACATAGTGCATTTAAAAAAATTAAAATTTAAAGAAAATGTTACTTGATTCTGTTTTTTTTTTAATTTTCAGGCCGGTAACTACGGGAAGCCTTCTATAGGGCCGAAAGAATCTGAGAAAAACGTGCGGAACTTCTCCGAGGAGCAACTAAGGGCCGGTCAAGGCGTCATCTCACTGCAGTACGGTTCCAACAAAGGTGCCACCCAGAGCGGCATCAATTTCGGCAACACGAGGCACATGTAAGCTCTCATACGGCAGCATCACCTGTAGTACACGATTCTAAAGTTATGGGGATGATTGAAATTATGAAGAGGCCAAATCTAACTTGACGTTCCGTACGGACCAATTTGTAATGATATTCAAGCTTGACTGACGAAAATAACTCTTCAAAACTTTATACTAAATTGTATGTTTCCATGTTCGTAGTACTTATTTTTATAATAATCATCCCTGTGGAGACATAAATATTAAATATGCATCGTACTGTACTTAAAATTAGACTAAGAGGGTGTGTTTTAAAATCTTTTGTAATAAGAATCTCGGTGGGTTTGTTCTATTTTTGTCTTTTCTATTGTGCCGTCTACAGACATGTTTCCGAGAACATTCCAAAACGTCATTTCTTTTCAAACATGAATTTTATGAAATTTAAGTCAACTTTTATATTATTGATGTACGATGATCTTTAGAATCATATGTTCTTTACAATTTTCATAATTAGTACTGCATGTGCCAATTTCGATATTAATATTTCCTTATAATTTATTATAAAAATTAAATAATTATTACAGTACAATTATTAGAATTATAAATTCTTTTATATAATAATACCTGTGCCTTTGCGCTCCGTAGGAGCCGAGACCATATTTCCCAAGGTGTCTAACAAAGGAAGTATTTACAATCGCTTTTATCCAAATCAGGGTTTCCTTCTATTTTGTTTATAATTTATTTAAAAAATATAAAATTAATCATTCCATATATATATTTAGTCTGTTAGTACCACTGTGATTAATGATTCTATAAACATTCTATAGTAATATTTTGGTATAGTTGTGAACTTATATATTTGACGATGACGCGTAATTCTTGTTGTGTACTTACTTCATCGGTACTTACTGCTTCGTGGAAGTACGTAGAAATAATAAAATTTAAGTAATCTAAATGTATTTTTCTTTTCCTTACTAATTAATGTCCTTTCTTGACGCAATACTTGTCTTTATTCAAGATTTAGAAACTAGAACCTCTGATAAAAGCCCTCTCTAGAAACTGCGCTTAATTTGTGTCTAAATAGAGATGTGTATTATTTCTCAAGTTCTCAGAAGTCTCAGAGTTTATCCCAGCGTAAAGGTCACACATAAATTATACATACTATAAATGGCATAATATAGACAAAAATCATTATTTCATGAAAATTATGTCAAGCCGAAACATATCAATTTTTCTAAAAAATGGCCTTCTATAACGGTGTCCGTTATACAGACTGACTGGTGAGATACCTTCAATATTTGAGGACGTGATAGTATGCGATCATATATCATGAAATAAAATAACATAAAAACGAAATATTAAATAACTTCTTAGTAAACTTCGTACACAGTACACCGAGAGCCCAGTATTTAACTGCGGAATACTTGGACACCGCGCGGCCTATCAACACAGAATACATAGATACCTACACTGTACAGCTGTTGCCTATGTAGCGGGATGGAGGGCGGGGGTGAGTGCCGCTGCGCCGCTCGTGACTAGATCAACGTAAACAGTGCGGCGAGCTTAGGGAGTATAATATCCAAATTTCACTTATTTTTTAGAGACATTTTGATAAAAAATAAGCACCTATTTTTTTATATCAAGTTAACGAGAATCGAGTACCGAGTACTCTCCATAAGTTTTGAAGGTATCTCACCAGTCACGCTGTATATGTGAACCTTGGTATTAATTATCCATATGGTTTTGGATTAAGAATACAGAATATCACCAGCGACTAAGAGAGCAAACAACGCAGAGAACATCAGTGCAAAGAAAAGGAATGCTTGTAACAAACCCTATACCAATCCATCTGACGAGCATGGTACAATAGGCCAAAACCTTCTTGCTAAGGAGAGGCCTATGTCCAGCAGTGGACTGTAAGGGATCTTAATGATAAATGACTTTGAAAAGGCTACCGTCTGTGTGAAATCCAATATAAGCCAGCGTGTAACTTTAAAAAGGTATCCTGATTTTAGCCAATAGTCAATTCAGTTCTACTCTTCACTAGAAAAGAAACGAAGTACTTCATGAGGTATTGAAACTCTTTTGAGTCGACTAAACAGGTAATGCATCAGCTCTGAGGCAGTGATTAGACTAGTCTATTGTTGTTGTACGGGTTGTTCCTGCAGTTAACTAAAATAGAAAATTACTTAACATATCTGTTTGTCAGATCAGAAGTTAATTCGAGAATTAAGTAGGTAGGATCTTTTCATACGTTTTACGACTGCTGAACTGAAAGTACTCTAGAACAACTTATAAGGGTTAAAAAGCGCAGATAAGGTAAAGAAGGTAACTTCTTGTGAATATTCTGTGTTCAAAACAGTTGGATACCACGATAATATACATTAATTATGGTTAACGATGTTTTGTAGTTGTGATTGAAACAATAAACTTTACCGACAGTAATTAAGTTATTTATTTAACACTCGAAGGCTTGTACGATAGCTCCTTAGATCGTAGTACTATAGGAACAGAAATATGTAGTAAAGACAGTATGAGATTAATTTTTATCTGGTTCTGATGGTTTGGGCGCCTACGACAAATTTTCTAGCAATTAATATTAATACGTAAAAAGCAGTTCAATTTACCATTTTATATACTTACTTCATAAGTCCTTCGATTAACTCGTTATTGAGGTACTATTGCATTTTCGACTTATCGTGACGGTAGTCAACGTTAATTTGTGATTGCTTATTATCTACTAATATTGTAAAATGAGTAAATATTTCGGACATTTGACACACAACGTCATCTAGTTTCAAACTAAGCAGAGCTTGTGCTATGGTAACTAGACTGATTAGCAGCAGTTCCCGGATCACTCCTATCTCAGGCGCAGAGTGGCACACCGTGTGGTTTTAGTCGGTCCGATTCCGACACACTACCCCGCCGTAAACCCCGGTGGGGTGACGGCTCGAGGGGGTTTCCACACGTTAGAAAAAAAAAAAAAAATGGTAACTGACTGACTGAAGACTGACTGATAGAATAATTATTAACTTTTTTTTGTAAATACATACATGTTATGCATAGAAAACGCCCAAACTTCGAAACAAATATTTGCAGATCATGCAAACATTTGGTCCGACCCGAGAATCGAACCCGAGACCTCAAGCCCAACAGTCGCATTCACTACCGCAGCGCCAGCATTATCACTCAATATATTGAGCAGTTACTTAACATAAATTATAACCCTTTTTTACATAGTAATTTTTACAGTGTAACAATACTATTAGACATCAAACCTTGAAAAATTCTGAATATCTAATTGACTCTAGGTAACTTAGTGAAATTACAATTTACAGGATTTTCAGACTAAAAATCTTCAAAAAAATCGTATTAATATCCAAGATTTTGTTTAGACTGCTTTCTAAACAAAATCTTGGATATTATCCTGATGTAAAGACGCAGTCAAGTGTCTATCTCATCCTATTAGAAATAGATAGACTATTGAAGACAAATATAGCTGTTACCTTTCTTTTCACAGCCATATTCTTAAACTCCAATCTATTTTATGATCTCTCCCATTTGAGATCAGAGCTTACAATTTTGATAACAAATTATTACTACCAGAAATAAAAAAATAACCTCACGAATTGCACACGTTGTAGACCACGATAACTATACGAGTACAACGTGTGCAACACATTTCTGAGATTGGCTTACTTTGAACAAAACTTTTTATTTTATATTACCTACCTATTAGAACCATAAGGGCAGTAGTTTATTGCACCAGTTACAAGATCAGGTACCTTGTTAAATAGCAACAATGTTATGAAAATAATAACATTTCTACTTTATATAGTGTTTATAGAATGGCTTTAAGATGAGAGGGAAACATTTTTTCATAAATGATATGTAAGTTGTTTCTCAAATTGTTGATGAAAAAAATTGCTTACAAGTTGCTTGAGGGTCGGCAAACAGTAAGGCTCAATTCAGTTTAAAAATGTTTGAAGATGCTTTTAAAATTTATTCTTTGAATGGTGCACGGGCCGTCGCCAGCTGCGATCAGGGCGCAATTCAGAGAACACTTGAAGAATTTGATAGTTTTCTTTTATGGATGTCTACCAAAGTGACACCACTCTGCCTGATGAAAATCATGAATAGAGTCTAAGAGTGGTGGTCGACATACAATTTGCTATCATATATATATTGCTATATATTGCAGACATTGTAGTATTTCGACTCACGCTATGGTGGCCTAGGGATATGCTTCCTCACGCCTCGCTTAAAAGCTACCTACCAACTGTGCTATTAGCAGAAGGACAATGTAAGGTCTTCACTTATTCTAGATACATTTTATAAAGCACACTGATGTCCGCTGGAGTAGATTATTTTGAACTCACTGTGATTTAACTCCAACAGAATACTGTTCCAATTCATAAGTTCTTGTTTCATAGTCCTGCGTAGATCCCAGACTCCTTAAGTTTGTTGAACAAGTCCAGTTGTTTACATACAGGGCTTAGAGCCGTCTCATGAAAATATGGGTGCCCACACACTAGAATGAACAGTGCCGAAAAGAACGACAATCTTCTTCAAAAACAAGGGTTTAATAGTCTTAAATTTCTTTTTTTTTTCTTTTTCTTTATAAAGACGACGCCCGCACTAGGAATAAATCCTGTGTCGCGGGGTACTTTACAAATATACATGAAACAGACACAAAGAACACCCAGACTCAGAACAACAATTTGTGGATTACAGAAAGTGTTGTCCCATGTGGGGTTTGATCTCACAACACTCAGCACAGTAGAGAGCGGTGTGGCAACCACTTAAACCACTAGACCAACGGTGCAGTCTTAATAATTAAAAATAGTCTTAATAATTTAGGACATGCAACAGCATTTCTATATAGGTAATTATACCTTTTTTTTTTAATTTACACGCAGAAGTAAAAGTTCTGCTTGTGCATACATACAAACAATGCTTAGCAGACGATAGTGGAGACGCTACGAAGCATCGCACGAAGAAGAGACCCAGAAAATAAAATACTGTGTAATGTATTCTATCTGATTCTCTCCCCAACTTTATCCTATACATTTACGTGTTTGTTTTTTCATAGGAACGCATCTCGAGTTTCAAATCATAACGATTCTAAAGAAGTTTCACTTAAAAACGTAGATACCTATGAAAAGACTGTATTACGCCTACTCGTTTGTTTCTTATTTCTTAAAATATCTGTATGTACTCGTATTTTGCGAAAAATCAATCATAAACTGAATTTCAATTAATCTTCCTACGTGTCGGCAACTCTCTCGTCACGGGTCACATTTCAGTCAAATGAGTGAGTCCCTCGTAGTAAGAATGCAAGTCTCTTAAAAGTTTCATTTCCGATAACCTTACAGATTTTAGGCCATTATTTCGTTGCTATTTACATAGTGAATTGAATTGCCTAAAGTTTACTTTATAGTCCTGGTATCACTCATACGTATCTTGCAGATGATGTAGTTTTATTGACTCGACTACCACGTCGTTATATTTATAAATGAAAAATCTAGAAGAAATGAAACTATCGTGAGATAAGTTATAAATACGAGTATAAAGTATGTTTTGTTTCAATATTTAAAAAAAAATGTGACCCCACTTCACACGGGGGGTAAAAATATCAAAGAATATTACTTATCGACGTTATTTGTTGTCACTTCAGCACTCTTAAACTGATATTGTTTTATAAAAATAACACATTTATCCCTATTGTAATTAATTGTTTTGGAATATTTTGCTTCATATTATCATACTATGTGACACACACACTTTACATAAGTTCTTATGATAACACTACGTTGGGGGTATGGTAATCGGATTAATCAAGTGTCAGATATCTAGAAAATTAATGGTTTTTTCCGTTCAATGTGTACTTAAGTATATTTTTATTTTACCATAATAACATTCCTTACTAAATCTGTATTATATCAATATAAATAATTACACTGAAGTTCGTTGTGTTCTTGATAAAGTATTCTTAATGTGGCTTAATCGAATTGCTTTTCAATAGATTATAAGACGTATCTGTACTATTGTCTAATCAATAATATATATATATATATAATATAAATAATAACTATAAATAAACTTCGTTTGTTGAATCTGTTTCCACAGCTTCAGATCTCTATAGCGAAAAAAAGTGGTCAAGTGCGAGTCGTCGGACTCACCCATGAAGGCTTCCGTAGCAGCGATTTATGACGTATTAAAAAAACTACTTACTAGACTTTGTTCAAACCAATTTGCGATAGAAGTTTGTATTGTAATGTACATCATATATTTTTTTTAGTTTTATCATTCTTTTATTTTACCACTTTGGAAGTATTCAGTTCAGAAAAAAATGATACTAGAAACTTCAATATTATTCTTAAAGACCTATCCATATATATTCCACAACTATGGATTTGGCGAAAAAAAATCAGTTTCAGTTCTAAGTATGGGAGAAGAACCCAAAACTTTTGTTTCTGTTTTTTTGAAAATCGTAATGCAGTTCCCAGAATACATCTACTTACCAAATTTCAACAATATAGTTCTTATAGTTTCGGCAAAAAGTGGCTGTGACATACGGACGGACAGTCGTCAGACATACATACAGACATGACGAATCTATAAGGGTTCCGTTTCTTACCTTTGTCATCCAATTAGAACCTCACCTTAGCATCCACCTCACCCAAACAGAACCTTAAAAACGGACTTATTGGTATAGTACCGGAAGACTGAAAACGCAAAATTAACCAACATTGAGGTCTTTGAATTTGAATTCAGTGATGGAAGAGTGCTACTTCTTCCATCGAGCCTTTGTAACTCGTTTTTATTACCTTGTTATGTATGGACCAATGTTGGTTCAATTCCCTGTAAAATATAAATACGATACCGCTGAGAGACGAACGTTGCCATTGCTGTTGATCAGGCAATAATATATCAAAGTCCATGACTTTTTAATACTGGGTAAATTTGTTTAAAACTTGGTCACGGTAGGTTTCTGAACGGTATTCGGATAGGAGAACTTGATTACTCGAGATTGACAGGAAAAGTCTGATATAACAGTGATGCGTTAGAATAAATGGTTAGACTACAAAATAATTCATAAAAAAACTTGGCAGCTAGTTTTCATATTTGATAACATCATAAAGTTGATTATTCATTGATCGCTAGTAAAAAACAAAGATAATGACAGTTCATATAAAAGACGCTTTTATAGAAAATCAAATTGAAAGGTTCAAAATAATTTTCAACTCGGCCTTCCGAATCAATCCCCTTCAGTGTTCTCTTGATGGATGGAAGAGTTCCACAATGAATCTAAATTCTAATACTTACCTTAAAGGCTTACATCACACATGCATAAAAAATTTAGACATTTTGACAACAAGCCATCGAGGTGAACTCATAAGGTGCTACGGACAATGCTAACATAGTTATCTGTGTACGGAATGCTAAAGATTTAACTATAACGATAAATGTGGTCTTTAAACATAGTTGCAATTGTAATTCTAAAAGAAAGTTAATTAGTTCATTGTCATTTTTGTATCTGATAATAAAAAAGTAGCTCAATTAATGTCGTACATCGTATTAGTACCGTTTAGTATGCAAGCTATAGGTATATACTTTATACTCAAACAATCGATTAGATACTTCTTGTTACACAAGTATTTTCACATTTCAAGTTAATTATTTTTCTACTTTGCTCTTAAGTTATTAATAATTTATAGTATAATTAGTAATGGATTTAATTTTAAACGTGGAAGTTTTATCTTATCGAGCGACATAGGTGTGCCTTCGTATAAACGGGTGTGTTCGAACATTCGAGTTCTTTGCTGATAGTATAATTCTTCTTGAATAACGCGTAATACGCAAATAAGACGTACAGTGTAAGTGATGGCATGGAACATGCTCGTACATGCTTAAGCTTTTATCAGCTCAATCCATGGACGTGTTATACTGGGTTAGTATAATAAGTCAATGGCTCAGTATGATTATCCCTAAACATACACGTAAAACAAACATTTTTTTTTTATATATTTATCATTAATTCATTCAGAGCAATGCTGCTAAGAAAAGTTTGGTAATACGTGTTTAAAAGCTGTCGCTAAATGTGTAGGTAGGTACAGTCCATTGGACAAAAACTTTTTCACTTTAATTATTGCAAAAACTGTAGATAAATTAGATAACCAATGAATTAAACAATAAACTAATTGGATGACAAATGTATCCAACTGGTCGATGTGCACACGGCCATTTAATCATACCAATTCTATTTTGAAACGAATTAATAAGGTGGTCGATACTATTTATTAATTGGCGATTTTTAAACTTTAATTTTTAAATTTTTATAAAATCATGTTATATTATTCTACAATAATACATTTCGTTGATTTGGTGGAAATAACAAGTATTAAAAATTTATTTTTAACTCTTGTAATTTTGACAATAATAATATGGTCATTCGCTTGCTTGTCGAGTTACACTTGTAACAGGTAAGTACCAAAAAACGCTAGGTATCACCGCTAGTAATCAGCAAAGTATATGCTTTTCTTTAATTTAATACAATAAGCACAGCACTGTGAATGCCCACACGGTATACCCTTTTCTTACTTATTATTTTACGCCCAACTTCTTTAACCATCTGCGTATTCGGTATTGCGCAGACTAAAAATATGCAACATGTTTAAAAATGGTATTATTTTCGTGCATGTACGTTTTAGATTATCTGTAAGTACATTGCCTAGGTATTATAGAATATCGTATGATACAGATTGATGATAATGTACAATATGTTATGTACAGTCTTTCAAATATAATAATCTTCCATTACCTGCACAATGAGATAATAATAAAATATGCTCACTTATACAAAACAACTAAAATGGCAATTTCGTTACAGAAAAACCTAAAGTTTTCAAAAGAACGTATTTTAAAGGTGAAAAATATTTACAAAATGTGTTAAAATAGATTGCAGTGCATTTTATGTTTTAGGAAATTTATCTAAAAACGGTAGTATAATCATGTAGTTTTGTTCTGAAGTCAATCCCAGACTTCTCTGAAAATAAAGGGTACCAGACAGAACCTGAATCTTAGAAATAGCCCGGTGGTATTTTCAACAAAATCGTTAGTAAAATATAGAGAAACACTGAAACACATTAAATTCCGTGGTAGCGAAATGTGTGAGTTCTGCCGTTTCTCAAATAAAAGATACATAGTACCTATAATTATATTGCTAAATATTCTTCCATGAAAATTATTATCCGAACTAATTCTGGACATAGAAAGCTAGTAATAGTAGTATCATTAGCTTTCTGTGTCCAAACTAGGAAATAGCTTTCTATAAATACTTATTAACAAGATATAATTATATTGACGTTTATTTGTATTCGTTTATTTTCCATTTTTACCAAAATGATTTAGTCCTATTCCTTAGTAAGTTTAACTTAGTATATTAGTTAGTTTAGTTGGCAAAAATCCAAGTCGTGCAAATTCTTAAAAATACGCTAAACGGTATTAGTATTCTGTGCTGGAATCAGCTGATAATGACAAGTACATAGTAAGTTTGAACGACTGTTAGGTTTTTTCTTATTTTCAATGTAAACACAAGGCAAATTATTACTAATTACCGATCGGTTATTTAAATTATACATTATTAGTGTTAAATACTCTCGATTCTATATTTGTAAGATGTCGTGCAGTTATTGTCTTGACGCCAAAACTCCTAAAAATAGTTGGAAAATTACAACGTAATATTTGTTTTTTGTATTGATGCTTATTATGCCGCAATCTCAAGCCATATTTTCTAATGGATGGGCTATCGACACTCCGCCTGACCTGAAGAACTCTACTGATAAAGACGTAAGTGCCCCCCTGCGACGTTGTTTGTCTCGTCGATAATGAGTCCTGTATAACCTTATCACGCGCGGTCCTTCGATTGCAAGTTATTCCTAATTCGAATTATCAGAATAACATAATTTCTGTTATTATCTGTGTATTTAATATCTACGTATTTTTTTATTGTTACAAATTTTGATAGCTGCGTAGTAGCTTGTCTATAATCAGATTTTATAAAATTTATTTAGTGGAACCAAATATTATTCATGATTTTTATTGAAAAAAATAAATATCACATTAGTAGCAAATATTATTCACTTAATAGTCCCACCAAATTAAAAATTATACCTATAAAAAGTGAGTCAAAACTGCCATATCTACACATAATAATATATTTATAAATATGTTGCTTACCTACTGAAATAAAGTTATGTCTCTGTGGTGATTAAAAAAAACAATAATTAAAATAATCTACACACTTCAATTAGCAATTATCTTAGCAACATATGAGAACATAAATGTAAGTAAGTGTGGTTGATGACCTCGGGCCTTTCATTTTTATTGATAATAATGATGATTTCATCATCAGACTGTACTTAAACAGAACAATCTTTATTTTTATTATAACATAAGGATGCTTACAGCAGTCACCTCAATAATATTGATATTACCCTTGAGAAATATTAATTCTCTGACAGTGTTAATTTTACTAAACATTCTGTTTGCAAAATGTGACAAATGACACTCTTGATGATAAACTTTAGTTTATAAAGTTCACATACACACATACAAATACATCACCCATTGGTGCGCTTTCTATTTTGTTTTAGTCCCATAGCAATCTTACTGGAACTTGGAACTCATTACCAGAGTATGTTTCTCACCCACTATGATTCCAGATCGTTTGAGTAGGGTATGAAAAGGAAAAAGCATCTTACTAGCTTGCTATAATGCGGATCACCTTGCTGCATTGTCTGCATTTGCAATGAGCATGGTGACCACCATCTAAGTAGAGCAGAGACACTTTGTCAAAAGAAACAAAAATTTACTGTTATGGTAATTACTACTTATGGTACTACCTAAAGTAATTTTTTCTCAAATCATACATCTACAATTTTAGCAAACATCTGCAAATTTGTATATACAGTAATTCCATTAAATAATCAGTTTATAATTTTTTTATCTGTATTTGTTTGTTTTGCCTAATTTCTGAAACGACTGGACCGATTTTGGTGGGACTTTCACTGGCAGATAGCTAATGTATTAATGAATAACTTGGGTTACTTTTATTTTAGAGAAAAACAGTTTTCTGTATGAAAATATGCATTTGAAACATATACTTCAAATTTATATGTATATATGTACATATAAATATCTACTATTTATGTATGAATGACACTCAAATACAGAACAAATATTATTCTATGTTTTAAAACTTTCTGATATTTAAAAACACTGAAATATTGCCTTTATAGTTTATTATTTCAAATCAAAGTCTATTCTACAATTAATGACTCTGATGTGCATCAAATCCATGATTCTAACCGCACTGGCGCTGCAGTTAGAATCATTGTCCATTAGACCGACAGACCTATTGTATCGAAATATATCAGATCTGAAAAAATAAACTAGTATTATAACTTTTTAATGTTTTATAATTTTAGGTAATATAATATATTTTAATATTAATACAAAGATGTCCAAGGATGTTATTACTCCAAAATTATTTAAAATAAATAACAGAAAAAATTGCTAAGTTTTACAAATAGAAAGTATGTATATTGCCTTGATGCATAAACAAAAAAATCAAGTAGTATTAATATTGATAGTATGTGACTTAACAAATAGATCTAACAGTAATGCAAAGAGACTGCTATTACTTAAGTCAGATTAGGATGGAAATTACAATACAAATTAGGCTTTCAAAGTGGCTTCGTGTGAATATTGCTAGATTGTATACAAATAAATCTAATACATTATATTAGTCATCTTATTGCAAAATATCAAGTTAATACTATTTTTTTTATGTTTTATAATTTGCATGATTTACAAATTGCTGTAATAAATTACGTGAAAAGGAACGTGTCAGAGTACAGTAGTGTGTGTATTCTTATTATTCAAGTATTTTTTTTTATTCTCTTTAAGTGCATTAAGAAGTATTTACTTTTGGGAGTAATTAATGATAAGTGTATTATTTTCGCCCACTGTCCCCGTAAACGCATTGAGATCTGCAGTGCAAGCACACGGGAAGCTTCAACGGTACTATACATACTATAAAGAGATCTTTTACATCTTTTCATCTCGATTTTTCATTATCCTTTATAAAATCTGCCAGTAAAAGTAAAAATCGCTTGATTAACTAGACTAACCAGACTAACCAGTGACTAGCAAAACAGACAGATTTTTGAAGTAACAACTTCTTTAGGCGCGTTGAACACTTTTTGGGTGAAAAAAAAAACCATGAAATTAGCGTCATTGTCAACGAACGCTTTCCATGAGCCATATGTAAACTGTGTATGTTAAACATACCTGTTATAAATGGCGCTCTCTTTGTGGGTGCTTGGCTGAGGCACGTGTATATGCGATATGGGACTTTATAGTCTCGGAGGTTTTGTCGGTCCCGCTTTGAAGAAGGCAACCCTATCTACTACTATTGTGCATACATATACAGTTTTAAGTTTTCACTTCTTTCGGCACTTCTCATGACTGCCTCCGATTTTTTGTAAAAATATTACGTCAACATTTAGTTGCAATTTAGTAATAAGTTATTATTATGATGTTACAAACACACATACATTTTGTTTACATTTATAGATAACTAATCATAGCTCAAAAACGTCATCCACAACTAAGTTATCAAACAAACATACCCATTTGCTTACCCCTTCCGGGTAATCTAATCATCGTTAAAAATTTGTTTTGTGGGTACGTACGCTCTTATTTTTATAAATACCTACAGCTACAGCTATGACGACATAAACATTGTATAATGCTTGAAACGTATAAATACATGAACGCCACCTATCTTTTGTTATTATTTATGTGAGTGCCGTAAATGGACTTCAACTGTAATGGTGAACAATTTTAGCCTTGTGATAAGCGATTTTCTTTTGGTAAGTTTTCAGGTTATGATGTGATAGTTTTTTCCATATGTGGACATGTCCTTATTTATTTAAAATGTTTAAAAACATTTTCAAGCTTCATTAAATGGTGAAGTAATTAAAAACATTTTGTTGCCAAAATAAATTAGTTTGTTTTTGTCCTTCACTGTGATGACCCTATACTATCAGAGAGACCTGTTACCCCCTAGTCAGTAGGCACGGATACTTATTATCTTACGGCATGAACGATCGCGACCTTTTACCCTGCTCACCCGCGGTGCTTGCGTCCCCCGTCTGCCGCTGATAACACAGCATATAAATTAACGGCTATCATTGTCCCGCTCATTGCTCGCTACTCCTTCGTACTAGCAGTGTGTGCGCTATCCAACGTTCATCAACCAATAATTGACAACTTTTGTTTTCTTCAGTTTTTACAGTCCTCATGGCTAAGTTTACTAACAGTGATTTTCTTTCTCCTTTGAACTAATTAAGTGTTATATTGTGGACATTGCGAGCGCAAGAGACTCTTTGGAGGCATACCCTGAAGGCTCTGCTATTTTCTAAAATTAACTGTGACACGAGCATACATGCATTTTTCGAACGAGCTCCTGCAAACAATGACCATTGCTTTAATGTTCCGAATCAACCCTATCTACTACTCGGACTACTCGGATACGATTTAGGTTTATACCTGAAACTCTTTCGGCGGAAAAGTTATTTCTGTCATTGGCTGTTTCAATTTGAATATTACAAGTTTGGAGTCTATCCAAAAGATATAACCTGACGAAGATTGTTCCTGGACTCATCAGGAATTATTTGAATTGGTTAAATACCTCATAAACCAACATGGATATTGTGGCAAATGTAAGTAACATTAATACAGTACAGCGATGAAATGAGTACGGCTCTTTATCTTAGTTCACTTATTCCAATTTCGTGTGAGGGTCAACGGGTATCTTTCGATTTGAACTCATGATACTAACCACCAATATTATTTTTTACAGTACCACCCAGTGCTGAAGGCTTTCCTTGCCGGTTCATTCTCTGGGACCTTCAGTACTATACTATTCCAGCCCTTGGACTTAGTGAAGACTCGGCTACAGAACTCTAGCCAGCATGTTGTTGCGGCGGCGGTCAAGTAAGTATTTAAGTGATGAAATATCTTCCAATTATTACAATCTTCAGATAATTGACCTAACACCTCACTCGTCAGATCTTGATTAAATAACATTTCACGAAATTTATCTTGTTACTACTAGCTTATGTTATGTTAATGATTTTTTTACTATCTTTAAATACCTACACACAAACCTATATTGGTTGATAAAATAATTAGAAGCCGTTAATAATAAAATGTATACACTGAACCTCTTTCATAGTTGTTTGTAGTTTCTTGAATTTGTAGCTGTAAAGGTTAACTCATGCTGTTAGATACGTCAAATCAATAATTCTACCTGTGCCCTTAGTCATTCTTGTCCTTATAATTTACAGCAGCCGAATTCAACCCGGCATGATTAGCATATTCTCGAACATAATTCGTCAAGAGCACATCGTTGGATTATGGCGCGGCATGGTGCCTTCCATAGCTCGGTGCGTTCCTGGCGTGGGAATTTACTTCTCTTCGCTTCATTGGTTGAAAGCAAAAACTGGCAAGGACACGGGGGATATAGGAGCGTTTGAAGCAATGACGCTGGGAGTAGTGGCTAGAACGATGAGTGGCGTTGCCTTAATACCTATTACTGTGATTAAAACTAGGTGAGTAGTATCTTTTTATTAGGTAACAAACCTAGTATCATTGTGATAACGCAGAATTTGATAAAAATACACAGGTTTCTTGATTAACGTCGTCGGTATACAGTTAGCCAAAAGGACAAATTACAGAGAGCTTAAAAACTTGATAAACTTGATGGAATGAGGTCTCAATAAAGAAAAACTTATGTAAATGTCAAATTTTATTTTTATGTACGCATTTGTTAGCTCATGTTTTCTTTTTTCTTCAAAAATATCCACAACACGGCAATTTGAATCTAAAAACACTATCAATAGGTTAGGTTATAGATGCCGCCGTTTTATGCAGTTTCTCTTTATAATACCAGTAATAATCTCAAACTGATAATGTTTTGTGTTGTTACTTTTCTAGTAGATATCTGCTTTCCTTTCTTTACACCTTGACAGTATTGTTTCTAATAATTGATAATTCACGGTAGACTGGGCTTATCAAAGGCACATATTTATCCAAATATCTGACATAGCTAATTAACGTGTTTGCCAATGTGCATTGGGAAATAATAAATAAAGTAATCTACTTGAATGGCGTGAATAACTCACTATCTTTTTCTTTGTGAATGCCTTGTTATTTTTATTTAACAATGACTATTAGAATAAACTACGGCGCAGTATGTCTATTACGATCTTTACACAATAAAGTATTGTATTAAAATGTAAATTAATGGAGAGTTAAATCAAATGGCATGTAATGCATATAAAATAGTGAAATGTATATTTGCTAAACGACATTATTCTATTAATTTGGTTCTCTTCCTTATTCAAATATTTAAAAATTTATTTATTTACTTTAACCGCCATAACTGTCGAAGAGCTTTTTAAGATCATAAAGCAATATTTCTTTTTTTTTTAGATATGAGTCTGGAGTGTACAAGTACAACAGCTTGGGCGGTGCCTTAAAGGCTATTTACAGAGCTGAAGGTTTAAGAGGATTATCTTGCGGCCTGGGACCAACTCTAGCCAGGGATGCGCCGTTCTCTGGCCTATATTTAATGTTCTACACACAATTGAAGCAATCTGTACCGAAAGGTTAGTTTATTACTCATTATGTACTTACAAATATTTGATCAACGTCTATTTTACGTGCATACTGACTATACGCTACTTATTTAGGTACTGTACTTTCATGACAAATTAAAAATTAATAAATTTAACTAGCTTATGTAAAAATTTAACTATTGCGTATCCTTTATTAATATTACTGTCATCAATGTTTGTTATTACTTTTTTTTGTTTTAATTTAAAAACCTTAACTTATTATCAATCAAATTATACATTCAGTTATTTTTTTTTTTGTTAATTTTAATATTTATAATGAATAAGTAAGTAGTAATAATAATTAGATGAAGCATATTTTCATTTTAATGTAAAAAATTTTAAATAACGGAAAACAAGACGTCTAAATAGTGCCATAAAGAGAATTGTCAACTAACAGGTTAAGTGATAACTTTGCCACTAAATCGGTATTAAACGCTGTTTAACGCTACTTAAAGTTTATCCCACATATGTCTTGCAGTCAGCCCTGAAATTCTCGGATTACAGAAATTCTTTAGACAGTAAACTAATTACATAAAATTTTCCTACCTTTGTAGATATTTTTATGATAAAATAATGATTCAAAACATACAAAACAAATGACAAGTCATTTTGTCGCTATCCGTATGCAATAACAAAATATAGCGCCATGCCTACTTATATTGCGATAAGATAATAATTATCTACGTACTGTTCAATTGAGAATTTGCCTTTCAATCATCGGGTCTAATCAGCGATAACAAGTACAATCACTTTAAGACGTCATTTACTTGTTTGTTTGTCATACAAAAGGCTTGTTATCTATACAGAAATACGTTCGGAAAATTCTACGTACGTATTTTTAAGTAAACGCATATCTAAAAGACATGCAGAAACTTTAATACTGGTTACATAAATGTAAAGGAGTCAATTGTAAAACATTCTATAGAGTGATAGTTGAAATTATACTGATCAATGATTCTATTGAATTTCGAAGCTACCTCTAGCATCTGTACATAATATAATTATATAAACATGCCAAAGTATTGGTAAATAAAAATGAAATTTTATTTAAAATGAAACTCACTCGACCTAACGTTACTATTAAAAAATACGTGATTACCCTTTTCAAATATGCGATTACCCTTTTTTAAATATGTGTTTACCCTCAAAACACTTAAATAATTTTCTTAACATTTTCTATCTATAGAATGGATGCAGTCACCAAGTACGGCGAGTGTCATGCACTTTAGCTGCGGCATTTTTGCTGGTATAGCTGCTTCCCTGGCTACGAACCCGGCTGATGTACTCAAGACTAACATGCAATTGTACCCTGACAAATTCCCCAACGCTTTTAACGCTGCCGTATATGTACACCAGGTAATTATATCATCAGCCTTTAATAGTCCACTGCTGGACATAGATTTTCTTTAGGAAGGAAGCTTTGGGCTACTATACCACGCTGGATAGACAAGTTTTCCTTTCGTTTACAAAGCTGTTATCTTGCGTAGTTTGTTCACTTGGCTTTTGCGACACCCACGGGTTAAATATTTGTAGTGACACACACTGGAGGTCAATTATTCAAAAATGATATTTAATCGATTTTATGAAAGGTGTCTTAAAGATTAATCACACCTTTTTAAGAAAACTAAATTTTACAGTTAACCAATTATACCAATATTTTCTGAGAAAATAATTAAAAACTAATCACTATACTATACTAATCAAATAATAAGAAAATACAGTCTTACAGTCTATTGCAATGTTATATAATACCTTCAAATATTTATAATCAACAAAGTTTTTCAAAATCTATTCCTTTCATAAAATCGACTAAATACTATTTTTCGAATAATTCGCTCCAGTGTGCAACACTCCGTATTCTTAATCAGTCTTTACACAGAACATACTGAATAAATTAATATGCTAGATGTTTATCCATAGGTCAATAGCCTTAAAGAACTGTCGACTCAACCATATTATCGACACATGTATTAATATTGATTTTTAATTAAACAAATACGTTTGTATAGATAGCGTTAATGTCTATTGATACGTTGCGTAAAGTTAAAAAGGTCTCATTCAAGCAGGGAACTGTTTTAGTTATCGCGGTAATGCTGATTAGCAATTAATATTATATGAACTACTTATTGTCATAACGAAACGTTTCCTAGCTGTGTTAATTTCTAAGACAAATATTTAAAATCCAAACTCGAAAAAATCTTTAAAATTTTCAAATCGACTATCTTAATTTTATTATTTTCAAATATCGAATGGCACTCATAATTATGTAAGACGAAAAAACTTTGCTTAACAAAGTTAGACTACCGAATTTTCGTTGATACAACATTATCTTAGCTTTAAATGATAAACGTGTTGCTACGGCTCCGATAATACTTTCTATATGTCTTAATTAAGATTTTTACTTTCCATTATCGCTTAAATCCACTTCAATCGTTTGAAAGTGTCAGATTAATGTTGTTTGTTATTCACTTGAAGACTGTTTTGTAGATAAACGTGTGCAACAGATTTATCATAATTCATTATAATTGAACATACCTACCTACATGTTTCACCTTTCACATTGTTATGCAAATAGATATTTTATTTCGTGGTACGTTTACAAATATATGATTTGTCTTGTATGAAAACCGATGTTACATACACTTGTGTGTGCTGGACCAATTATGAGTAAAATTATCGGGCTATCTTCAGAGTAACCTCAGCTGGACGGTATTTTTATCTTTTGTCGATAATTTTTTTTTTCTGAGAAACACTTAAAGAGGTTATAAGTCGAAGTCGACCATTTACGATTGAAATCTGAACGTACTAGCATACTAATCAGTTTTATCACAAACAAATACTCAAGTTATATCATTCAGATATGCCAATTAAAGCTATTATTACGTCAACAGACAGCTAATCCTATAAGCGGCTTAATTTATAATGTATTTATGTATTTATAGCATATTCACATTACATGTTAAACGTACTGGGGTATAATGTATAGCTAAGTTGTTAAAATTTGAAATTAGAACGAAGTTAGATTAGAACTAAGAAGTTTAGTTCTTTAAGTTCTAAAAAATTCGAATACGTAGCACTTTGAAATATTTTTTAGGTTTTCATAATTTTACTTTTTAAATACCTGTTTTATGAAACAGGTATTTTAATAAGTTACGACTTATAACTTAAATTTAGGTTAATTGAATTACATAATAGCACTTTTATTTTGCAACATCTTTTTTTTTACTTTTCTTACCTTATTTTTTGACGTTTTACTTTGCTGATGAAAATAGTATCAATATATATGATTTCGTCTTGTTCCAGAAATACGGCATAAAGGGATATTTCAAAGGTGCAGTACCCCGCATGTTACGCCGGACACTGATGGCCGCTATTTCCTGGACTGTATTCGAAGAAATTACCAGATCTATTGGCTTAAAATGAGTTTTTATGGCCAACTTAGACTTGTATCTTGTGATATTTTTATAAATGACTAGAATATTTTTGGTATATTGTTCCTAGTTTCCGTACGTAAGAGAATTCCTTCTCTACTGAATGAATATATGGTAAAACTTTATACCAGGAGCTTTAGCGTAGCCATCTTTGTTAAATGCTATTAAAAGAAACGTTCATTTACAATAATTATGCACAAATTTTTTAACCAGCCAGGCCACATCTACATTAGCACAATACTATAATTTTCGAAAAATACGATTATTTTGGGTTGACAGTTTTACTTGAAGCTAATTGGCTTGACGATTTTGCTTGAAATCAATTTTAGGTTCCTATGTTCAGCTCTCTTCATTTGGTATTACGTGCCCATGTCAATCCAATACCAATTATAACTTGTTTTTAAATATGGAACGTCCAAAACATAGCATTTAACACTTGTTTTTAAAATAGCATATAACACTAATGTGCAGAGTTGTTGAGTGTTAAGATTACTAACAACGAGAGTGAGACTTGACTATTGTTTAGTACTTTTCTTTCTCTTTTCCATATAATCGAATATTATTTACGCTTTAACATTTACTTTTAACCTTTAGGTATATCTTCTTATACTAACATGTACCTATTCCATTCCTGTATTTTAAAATCTCCTACATATTTAGTCAATAGATGGGTAGATAAACTAGTGGTTTTGATGTCATTGTTATTTCATTTATAATGGGTTTGTCGTAATTTTTTAAAATTATGTTTTATGTTCTAAATAAAAAGTAAATCCATTTGTTTTTTTATTTGGACCCGGTTATTCGGGCAACTCAGTAGCAGCACTATCTGTTAGGTGCAACTGTGTGTAAATACGGACCAACTTAAACGCATATAAATGAAATGTCATTAAAAGTTAAATAAGAATCCCAAAAATTATTATCTTCAGGATAATTAGTATTTTTTTTTTCTCTTTTTTTTTAAAATGACAACACCCGCACTAGGAATAAATCCTGTGTCGCGGGGGACTTTACAAAAATACAAGAAACGGACACAAAGAACACCCAGACCCATGTCCCATGTGGGATTTGAACCCACAACACTCAGCGCAGTAGTGAGCGGCGTGGCGCTTAAACCACTAGGCCAAACGTGCAGTCGACACGTTTGGCCTAGTGGTTTTAGGTCGACGTTAACAAGTGTTACATATATTCACGATTATAACGCCGTAGGAACTGAGAAAAACGTAGGTAGAAGAGAATATGCACATCAATAGATACCTGCCTATTCAGTCATGCCGTCCTAATATACATCATAATATAATTGTCGGCAACGACAGTCAGTCTTGACTGAAGACCAGCCCCAACCTAGTAGACCAACTACACAGTTAAGGCACAGGTGCACTCTCTGTGCCCTCACTCAAACAATCGGCAGGGACGGCTTCCCCCTCGAACGAAGAGAAATCAGACGCAGGATCGACTGCTTTACGTGTTCACCCAGGCACGGGAGTTAAGACCCTAACTTACTAACTCCGGGCTGTTATTAGGCATTTCTATAATCAAAGAACTCGATAACACTTTTCTGGCTCGAAGCGGGAATTGAACCCGAGCCCTCTTAATCAGTAGTCGCATACGCTAACCGCTAAACCAACTTACAACAGTTAATGTTAATAGTTTGGGTATCAACGTAATCAGTAGATATTAGGTACATACCTTTAAAACTTCATGAAAAGACAGACGCTGCCAGCCGCTGTGTCGATAAAAAATTATAATCTAGTTTCAAACCATAATTATCAGAATGGTAGACGATAAATGATAAAAAAACATACTTCAATTAAAACAGCAAAATAAATTAATCTGTGTTTATTTTACATATGTACAGTTACGATTATATTTATAATTTTCTATTAAACTATCATATAAATTCCAGGCCCTCATATTTTTGATTTTCGACGAGCGTATCAGGCAATAACACCTTTCCGTCGGTAGTAAATGCAGATATATAAGTAGAGGTTGTACCCTCGAACTCTGTGGTCTTCAAGGCGACAATGGCCTCGTCGCCCGATCCTGGTATAAACTTGAACGAGGAGAAACCGAGTTTTGGCTCCAGCCTCGTGATCTGTAAAAGGAAAGTTTATAGATTTATGAACTGTATGTTGCAAAATTCACTTTGACACCTTCTGGTTACATTGATGAGAGACGAGGAATTAAATAAAAGCGAAAACTCGATAAAATAATCTAAAAAACGAACTCGCTTTAAAGATTATTTTTATCTATTTTAACATTTTATAATACAAATACAACTATATATGTACAATGTGGAGTTCAAACTCATTGCAAGGCCACGCTGATTTCAGCACGAATGAACCAGCACGACCGAGGCAGTACTATCCTCTCACAGAAGACCAACGTAAAGCAGCCGCATCTGTGTTGTCGTGTTTCGTTGGTAAGTGCGAGAGCGGAGGCCCATTGATTCAGGGGTGACAGATATGGTGGTATATGTGTGAGCTTTACACTGTCACGGTGATTGTCATGCCTTTTACGGGTACAAGGGGAGCATGAAAGCATCTCACTAGGCCGCCATAGATAGTAGAGGCACATTGTCAGGCTCTTAAAAAAACTGCAGATCTTTTCAACTGTCGTAAGTGCACACAAACTAATTTAACCTTTTTAAATATTCAGATAGATTATAAGATTGTTGATTATAATGTCAAATTTAATGACGTGTAGACGTCTGTACAAGTGTTTTTTAATTCAATATGTTGTAACGACGAAGGAATAGCTATCATTGTTTAGTGCTCTGGCAATACATTTTTCATATACCGACAGATTTACTTGTATATGTGGCCTGATGAAATTATGCCGCAAACTACTTGTAGGTCATTAATTGATCTAAGTTTTATTTGATTGAGTTTTATTTATTTTGCGTTACAGTGCGAGAATTTACTATAGTCGTAGTTGATAAGAGGCGAATTAATCGGCACAGTAGATAATGGCGCACCATTTGACTTTATAGATAAGTTTATCGCACTATATTTTTAATAGTGTTCCTCATGTTTACAGACTGAGAACGAAGTTTAAGTATCATCCGACTTTTATTCTGTTTATCATCAAAAAATGTAGCGCCTGCCACTTATTTATACACGCCACAGACTATACATAATTACAATTTCATTGTACTACAAATCCGTGTGGTGGCTAAATATAGTGTCACTATACCCATTCATCCTTACGGTGTCGTAAGAGCCGACTTAGGGGCAAACTACAACAGTCTTGCGAAGAGAAAGAAAACTTGAAACAAACCCTACACCAACACGTCTAGTATCGTTATAACCCGAGGCCAAAACCTTCTTTCTAAGGAAGCCCTATTTCTGTTGATATACAGACATATTCCTCGTTGGTAACTTGTAACTTTGTGGTAGAAAAATTAAAAATTAACACTCTATAAAAAAATATAATCATCATCAACAGTCTTCAATAGTCTACTGCTGGACGTAGGCCTATCCTGAGCAAGGTTTTGGGTTCCTACACTACGTTGGCTACTACCACGTCGTCGGGTTGGTCAGTCGTCTCCTCGCCGGTGCATTCCCGGCCCGTTGCTACGAGATCCAGAAGCATCTGGCCCTGACCCTTGATGGGAAGCGGTTTTTCGACTTTTGCCTAATTTGGGAGGAGCCATCGTTGCGACAAGACTGCTGAACACGGGGATTGAACTCAATATGATCTGACAATTACGTATAACATGTACATTGATAATTATCTCACTGTCAGTCCATAATCGTTTTAGTGTGTAATTAACTTAGATCAAGTGTGTAATTTTCTTCGAGTTCAATAAGTTTTCTAGAAAAAAACTACCAATGACAAGAACAATGGTTATCATTGGTTTATTTATTTTATATACTTATTTAAAAACTGCATGCACACATGTGCATCGTCGAATTTAATACCCTAGGCATTCTCTACCAGCCAACCTTACGCTGGTGCAGAAATGATGTAAGGTAGGTGCACTGAGGTTGAAGTCGTACGATATAATTGTTCATCAAAAAAAATATAGAATTGTCATAAACTTACATGTAAAATTACACACACATTATAAATAAATATCTATATATGTATATACACTAATACTTAAACTTTACATTGTCAATATCAGATTTTTAGGAATTTAATACGGTCTTTTAAAATGAGAAGCGACTTGTTGACATCTTGATTTCAAGTAGGTACTTGAAATCAAGATGTCAACGTACAGCGAGCAGTACTGCGCATTCCAGAGCAGTACTGCTCGCACAAAGAACGAAGAGTTCACGAAGTCGGATTTGTGGGAGAGACACAAGAGAATAAAATTTAAAATTTGATGAGCGAAGATTAATGATTATTATGATTCGAGGACAAGACACCTAGGTTGGGGTCAAGTTAAGTGCGAGAGAATGAGGAGTTGAGTAATGAAACGGGATTTTAAAAGGGGACGTAAAGCAGACATGTCATACTTGCGGCGATTGAATATGAATTGAATGCAGTTATTAAGAAGACGATCTAATTTATTAAAGTTGCATTCAGATTTAAGGTTATCAGTGAAAAGTCAATCAAAGGAATAATCAGGGACTGCGTGAGAGAAGCTTTCGTTTTAAGAAGCAAGAAGTTCTTAAGAAGTGTATTGTTCATCAATGCATGTTTTACAAATATTTAAATGCTTTGTGTCAGTCGTTGTAAGACAGGTATTGTAGGTAAGATAGATGGAGAAAAATTACACAACCAAAGTAGCAATAAGTAAAAACTATTTAACGTATAGAAGGATTTGAGTGTCCTTTCCAAATCAAATTCAGTTTGCTGGTTTGAATATCTGGATAAGGTCTTCGAATAACTTGAGCTCAAAAGATCACAAACTTGATATTCTCAAACGCTAAAAACAACTGATACAATAAAAGCAAGTTCCCGAAAAAGCCAAATAGAAGTTACCTAAAATACACATACTCTAAATTAAGAAGTTTACAGAAGGCTTGCGGCTTAGACAACTTTGCTCAAAAAATATAAATTATCAACGGACTTTATGTCAGGCAATCACATTTGACATTTAGTTTGACAGTTAAGGTTATCAATAGAGTAAATACCGCATTATCTCACCTCTTTAGCTTCAACAATTCTGAAGTCATCATCAGCAGTAATTAGATAATTACATCCATGAACTTCGTCTGTAGTTTCATTATAAGCCTCGCGGCTACACCGTCGCGGTAAGAAATGCCACTGACGTTTGATAGGTGACCATACACCAGACTCATGGATCATATACCCTGGCCAATTAATACCAATTGCTCTTCTTACAGCCTGGTATTGGATTACCCATAATTGATGTTGCACCTGAAATATTAACCAACTTTTGTTTTAACATGTACATACCTAGAGTACATAGACTTTAAAAAGGTCTCCGATATAATTCGTTATTTCCATATCTTTAAGGTTCCTATTCGTTTTTTTGACACAATAGTTCACTGTAGGTTAATTTTTATATTGTGACAAATTTCTTTCAAAATTCAGTTCTGATTAACTTTTGATCTCATGAGTGTCATGAAAATTATTATCACAGTAAATTTTTAACCTTTATTGGAGAATTAACCTTCTGTTAACTGTCGTTTTTTGGATACTAGTTTATACTTATTCTATTGACACTACATTTGTTGGTCCTTCACTTATTAACCTGAATTTCTGATTCTGGGAGGTGGAATTTGGGCTTCAGTAACTTCACTCACTTGATGAATTACAATGAAATAAATCTTTGATAAAACTTTTCTGTTGATTATTTGAATGTAACTCATCAAATGGTTAGGCTTCAGGGTCGTAGTTCAACTGTATTGTCTAACTAGCTGGGACACACATCTAGTAATGGGTCTATTGTCCAACTAAAAATACTGATTGATGAAAAATGAAAACACTGATCAAAAAAACTGTGGACTTATGGGCCTTCGGTAAGCGCAGTTACCTTTACCGGAGACCTGTAGTCCCTTAGTTTTTTTATTCAAAAATACTAAAGGAAATCTCACCTCTCCATTCATATTGATAACTTTGACCCACATGGGGTCATAACTCTGGAACTCTCCACCAGGTGTGGTCCACTCTTTTCCCATTGATCCTACATATAATAGGTCGTCTTTAAGTGTAACCCATTCTGCCTTGAACCCTTTTATAGTATGACCATTACCATCCATTAAAATTACCCATGGCACTACTTTATCATTTTCTATTACATAAACCTGAAAAAAAAATTTGAACCATTATTGATTAGGTAGTAGAGCCACATTGATTTCAGCACGAACGGGTCGGCTCAACCGAGGCAGTACTACCATCCCACAGAAGACCAACCTAAAGCAACAGCATGAGTAACGTTATGTTTCTTTAGTGAGTGCGAGACCAGAGGCCCTTTGATGCAGGGGTAACAATTATCATGGTAACTGTGTGAGCTTTACACTACCACAATGACTATCATGCCTTTTACGGCTCTAAGCACTGTGTGAAAAAGCATCTCGCTAGGCCGTCATAGTGTAGGTTACCATACTGCATTATCTGCATTTACAATGAGTATAGTGACCACAACTCTTGGATTCTATTCATGCTTTCCATCAGGCAGAGTAGTCACTTTGGCAGGATCTTAAAATATAAATAACCACTATTCTGACGTATCTATGCTTTTGCACATGCTTTAATTTTAAATAAGTTTTGCTATACTAACTTTTACATGTTACATTTAAGATTGAGGTTGCTTTTATCCTTATTTTAGCTACTTGGTCTGGCTTTTACTGTTACTGTTAATTTATTACTGTTATACATATATGCATATATTTAGAACAAAAACAAGAAACTACTTAAATCTGTTTTAAGAAAACGGTACAGTACTTACCAAACCCGATCTGTCATCAAATGTGAGTAATTTGCCATCATATACAATCAGTTCTGACAATTCCATCCCCCGCCCTTTGTGCGAATATGGTGATGTCAGTACAGTAGGTGGTTTAGAATCCCACTCTACAGACACAAACTGTTGCACAGGATTATATTTAAGATAACCTTTCTTAAAATAACTTATAAATGTGTTCGACTTTGTAGGACTTTTTGACTCTTTATCTAAGTCAGCTATTATACCAATTCTGAACTTCACAGCATCTCTTGTCACCAATGGTTGTGTTAGTGGGTATGTAGTATTATAAGGCCTCTGTGTTCTTTCCCATCCTCGAACGCTCACCACTTGAGTGCTTGTCCACCAGTTGTAATAAAATAGCACTATCAGGAATATTCCTATTAACACAATTAATAAAATGAATTGTGGCTGAACTCTGACGGTGTTCCCCACTCGATATGTGGCTGGGGTCCGAAGCGCTTTACGCCAGTCGCGGAAAGTACCTCTCATATTTCGATCATCTAAACTGTAATACTCGTTCATAATAAATATAATTATATCATATTAACTTTATCTAAATATAATCATTTAGTTTTATTAGCATTTGACTAGTGCATTTAATAAAATAGACTAAATTTATCACTCTTAAATATAAATATCACTTAAACTTTATTATTTTTAGCAAATTATCACTGAAATTCTGAATTTACTAAAAATATTTGTTATTCTAATTGATATCTTTGATTTATTGCAATGTTTAGTAAGTCTCATTTTGAATGGAACTTGTTTAATTTTACATTTTATTGCTGATTCCAATTATTACACCAATGACTAATTGACACCCAGTCACACACGCACACATCATGTAAAACTGACACTGACAGTGTTGACATCAGATATTTTGTCTGAAAATTGTTTGACTTTAATGAACCGTTAATGCATTTTAGTAGTAATTACCGGTCGTGAAACTTAAGTAAAAATACTATTTTTATTTCATTTATCGCGTATATGTATATTTATAGTAAGTTGGTGTAGTTGTGGTCTATAAGATTTTTTTTTTCTGTATAGTGTATGGCAGGGTGTTGGTGATTAGCTGTTTGTGTTTGATATATAAATAGTTAATAAACTTGAAACAAATAGAATAAATACAACCATAAACAAATAATAATAAGAATACTCTTAAACTGTAAGCTGATGATTTGCCAGTTAGTTGTCTCTATGAGCTTGTGAACTTTGAACTTTTTTGAATGGTTAATGAATATTTTGGTTACTTTTTAGAAAAAGAGCATTTCAGAGATATGTAGCTTGAATAGTGACAAAGCTACAAAACTCTGAAATCAAATACACTCAAATCGTAAAAGGTACGAAGTGGGAAAAGCTTAGAAGAATTAAGATTTCTGTTATGGTTAGAGCAAATATATTGCAAATGAGGTGTTAGATAAAAAAGGGATCTCCTAGACATTATTAATGCAGAGTGCGTTTGACTAATTTTAGAATTATGCCGTACAACTTTACTTCTTGTAGATATTTATAACACGCACAATAAGATACACATATTGTATTAGGCACATAATTATGTGTGATATACTGTTGTTGTTCCTTGATGTTAAAATTGTTTAAGGCTGAAAAATATAATGTAATATTGTATAACAATGGTTAAGTAAGAGATCTGCTATTATGTCATTTATGAATTGTGAATTTTTTTTCTTCATATAACTTCATGCTCTTTTAGATAACGATGGACTTAATACCCGGAGCATTCTCTACCAGTCAACCTTTGGGTGGTATAGAAATCTTGTAAAGTAGGTGCACATAAGTTACATTATTAATTAACTAAAATATACACTACACCACATTACACGCTTAAATTTATATACAAATGTATGTAGATATATACATTGTATAATTATAAGAAAATTACTTGGTGTATCTTGTTTCGATGACTTTGCCATATCATAGTAAAAAGAACACGTCATTTACCTTCTTTTTATAAACACAGAGCGGCTAGTGCATATTCTCACTTCAAAAGAGAGCGTATTCCAGAGAAGTATTGCTTGAACGTACCATGAAAAGTTCAGGAATTCGAAATTGTGAGAGGGGCATAAGAGAAGCAGATAGTTTTCTGAGTGAAGATTTCTGCCGTGATTAGATTCAAGAAACGGAAGTAGGTAGCAAGGTAAGCAGGCGAGGTGGGGTGATGAGAAATAAAAATAAAGAGTGCCGAGCTCTCTGATAGCTGCGTAGGCAAATGGATAACCAATTCAGTTGAAAACGTGAAGCAGACACATGCTCATACTTGCCAAGATTGAAAATGAACTGAATTTTTAAACATTTAAATTTGTTCTTAGTTTTTGGGCTTTCATTCTTTAGAGTTGAATTAAAATAATATAATTGGTAATTCGCACGGACGACTAAAAGAGATATTTAAAAAGACCAGTGTATAAACACTAATAGTACTTAATATCCAGGCACCAACACGTCTTGTTATGTTTTGTTTTAAACTTGTTATGAATATGAAATTCCTGAATTAATCAAAAATCTAAAATTTTCAAACTGGTAATTTCGTTCTTGGAAGGTAAATAATTCCTATTCTCTTCGTATTAAATAATAAATCCTTCAATTTACACAATTCACTGCCTGATTAATCTAACTTTCTAATTATTTAGTGAGAATATAGGGATAATTACGTAGATGTAAAGAGGATTACAGTTTCTTTTGTTTCCTTTTGGAGAGTTTTCAGTCAACAAGAAATTTCTATGCACACATCAAGCGCAATAGTTGTGGAGTGGATAGGAAAAAAACTACAATCAACACAAACCATATGTATCGCAAGGGAAAAAATCATAATGATAATAATGTATTCTAGTATGGTATCAGTAGCAGCATTTGTAGCATAGGCAGGTATAGGCGCAATGTATAGGAAATACCTATGTACAAATAAGTAGTTAGTACCATTAATAGTAGTAGTAGAATTAATTTGTATAATGATAAATACTAATAAGATTAGACAGGTTACAAGGTTACCATCGAACAGTAGGTTAGTCTGTAGGTTGAAATGAAAAATAGTAATAAGTTTAAACTTGTACGTGTTCTAAAATATTTGAGGTGATTAACTCCGCACTCCTAGTCCAAAATGGTGGCCAGTGGCAATAAAGGTTTTAAAGGATAGAGAGTGCGATTCTAGGTGTTTCTCTTGTCGATAAAATTCACGACGAAACAATTTAACAGAGAAGTAGAGTAACCAATCGACGAAGAATCAGTATGCTGAAGTGGAAATGGGAAAGTCATGTCTCTAGGTGGACTGATCGTCGCTGGAGCCGACATGTGTTAGAACCAGGGCACCCGCTTCAACATGGACGACTTTAGAAATATGGCCGGCAACGGATGGATGTCGACTGACTAAGACCCAGATGCTGTTTGGGGGAGACCTTCATTTGGTAGTGGATGGCAATAGACTGCAGAAAAAGGGGTAAACGTACGAGTCATCTTGTAGTAAGCGACTACCACCGTATGCGGACACTACAAGGACATTAGAAGGGAAGGTGTGATTAAAACTGCAGAAGATAGCTTGATTACTTAGTAAGGTTTTTACTGAATCTATACATTTTACATTGTCTTTCAGAACAGCTGTACTCCAATCAAAACGGTCATTCTTTATTGTTATTTGTGTACTTATTTACGTCTGTAGAGACTTTTGAAGTAGGTACAGTTGGAGATATAGTATTATTTCTAAGTTAGTCTAAGATTATAACATGATAAACTACACAGAGAGTTCAGTAGGTAAGAGTAAAATTAAGGGTACTGTATTGTTTTACACGTATATAAAACTGAGATTTTACTTGAAATAAACACACAAAATCACAATTTACACAACAAACTCGCACACAAGCAAGCACGCACGCACTCACACACAAGAACAAATATTTTATTATTTATGTATTCCTAACTTGTAAATGTTTTTCTATTCTATAAAGCATATATTATCATATACTGTAGTCATTGGAGTTGAATACTTTTGACACAAAACACTTTTATAAATCAGCAAATATTAATTTAAATAGTATTTAGTAGACTGTATTTGAGAATTGTTTTATGTTCTTAAGACTAAAGGATAATAAACTCCAATAACGCTAAGCAATAAGGAAACTGAAATACTGTGAATTATAATTAAAAAAAATACGAAAAGAATGACATTAGAGCTGAAAAATAAAATATATATTTATTTAAATTTCTGCTTAATTATATCTTGGATAAAGCGTGTGAATCCAAAACAATACAATTTCAAGTGTTTTTATCCTGACTATAGTGTTTTCCTTTAAGGCGTAATTGGCATTTTACTGCAAAAATAATCTTCTTTAGACTTACAATTAGTATACTATCTGTTTCTCGATATTTATTACCCTTTGGTACTACTAAAATCTCTTGTAATTTATCGATGTTGAGGTTAATTTCCTTGTGAACCGGGAGATTCCCTTTTATGGATACATTATGACTTTTAATTAAAGTGTGCAGCGCACGGCTCAGGTTGCCGGTTTTGACTCTTCTTGACAAATTTATTATTTTAAAAATCATTTTTAGCACTAGGAATATTTCTTTAACTTTACAAACATATATGACACGGACACAAAGATTGCCCAGACTCAAAACAGCAACACAAAGTGTTGTTCCATGTGGGGTTTTAACCCATAACATTACGCTATACGTGCAGTCACTGCATATGGCCTTCATTATACTTCTCATCTACTATATAATCGTGTTTAAAAGAAATATACTTGTTCAAATAATTATTCCTATCTTTCATTAGGACGTAATTCTTTTCATTAACCTCATATGGTCATTCCTTCGCTGCTACTTTGACTAATTTTCAAGTTATGTCTTGTTTTGATTCATCGTTATTTAATTTTATCTACGATTATCTTATTCAAATAAGGAAATTACAAAAAAGAAATGTTCTTAATTCTGGTAATATTATTGATCCGTATACTTGGTTGATATTTAGGGATGTATGCATTCCGTTAATGTTTATACAGAATGAAAACAATATGGGTTATATATTTTGTCTTTCGTCATCTTCCTAGCCTTTATTATACCTAAGATAATTTTGGATGGCCTACTAGTTCAACCGCACCGGTTTTACTAGAATATCAATTTTTCGACGAAGCGACTGGCATCGGACCGCCGCAACCCTAAGGGTGAACTGAATTCGAATTTTGAACTACTGTTCAGTATATTTGGGGGCATAGAATCCCCAATCATGTTTGCCATAGTTGTTAGCCAACGCTAGCCAATCGAGGCCAACGGCTTAACGTGCTCTTGCGTACGTGAAACACTGCCAAACCTCCATACTCCGGGTTGTCGT